>JACGCM010001789.1:0-738312 GCA_014058105.1 Kingdonia uniflora
ATTTGCTGCCCGGAAGGAAAGTGCATTGTGGCCGGGATGTTCCTGCGGCTCCTCTCTTGAATATATTTTGAACCCGGTACAAAGCGTGAGAGGGTGTGATAACACCCCACATAATGCGCAAAATCCTTCAAGTCTTTTGAATCTCACCGAAAGGACAGCTTCCTCATAGCTTCCCGGGCGAGGTATGGGTATCGAGGTAATCAAGGGTTGTCGGTGGCAAGGTATACTTGAATCCGGACGAAGCTTGCCTTAAGGTTATCATTGCCTTGCTGTTACAGGTCCATTCTCACGAACTCGCTAATGATGTTACCGATGGCAGCGATGGTTTCTCTGCCGATCAAACAGCACAGAAGTCCCGACACTTGCACCCAACTAGGTGCTTCGGAAATGTCATTTCCTTTTGGTGGAGTGGATCAAATTGTTGTTGGAGAATAGAGAAACTGTGAATGTTCACCGGTGGAGTGTAAGATAGTGTGGAGGTCTTCTTTGTCTTGAAAATTAGCCACGAATACTCGAGATGACTGTTCGTATGACACAGGAGGAAGGCGTTGGATCAGTTTTTCCCCATTCGCGTTTAATCCCTTCTGAAATAACTTGTTCTCTAGGAACGGTGAGATGGATTTTAAAAACAAGAGCAAACTGCCATTTCTGTTATAGCTTATGCCACCGGGATGGGTCGAGAGAAAATACTGTGAGGGGTTCGTTAGTTGTGCATTTAAGAATCAGTCTTCGAGGTCTCCACTGCCGTTTTCATCTATAGTTTATCCATGCTAGGATTCCAGAAGGAGCGGGAAGGGAAAAAGAGAAGTAAAAGCAAAAAAGAAGTCTGCAGGGGTTAAAAGTTTCGGTAGCCAATCAAAAAAATAGGGAGATCAATGGATACAAGGTTTGTGGGGTCGAAATGATTGGATGGATGGGTTGTACAGAGGAAAAGGAGTAAAATGTGGGGTTAGAGTGAGGGAGAGAGTGGATGAGTGAGGTAGAGAGGAGAAAGATTGAGAAGGGAGAGTGGTTGGATCTTTATACTTGACAATACCATGTTATGGATAAAAGATGTAGCCTGCTCAGCAATGAAGGCATCCCGAGGGACATGTGTCTTGCGCTTAACAGTACATAAATCCTTGACGAACTTAGCATATAAAAGGACTTGCTCGATAGCTGTTAAGATGGAATGCTGATGTAAACATTTTGAATACCTCCTTTATTTATTCGAATTGTTTTATCGCTTTGATTGAACTAGGCGATTTGGAAATGGTGTGTTGGGTACATAGGGAGCCGATTCAATGGTTGCGGGTTTGATCTTATCTGCAGGTACACTCGTGGAAATAAACTCATCGGAACCGTTGGTTCTTGTGTTTAGCTAGGATTCGTGACAACCTTTGGGACTTTTTTTGGCATCTCAACTCTTTTATTAACTCGCTGTCCCGATCGAAGAGTGATCACACTCTAAAGCTCACCTTGATAGTTCAGAGGAGCTCTGAATTTTTCCTATCTCATATGTGATTTCTTTTTCGTTACCCTTAGGATCAGATGGGTTTGGCTCAGGAACTTGCCTTTCTCGTGAGTAAGCGATGGTTCTTAACATTGCATGTATTGCAACATCAGAGTTTGAAACTGGTTGTCTTGTAATTGTGCAGAGCCGCATATGAAGTTTGAGGAACAAGCTCCCTAGAAGTGCTCAGTGGTTGTGGCTCAAACTGGTTCACATGGACTAGTTGGTTTGATGTGCCCTGGTTTTGAAACTCATTTGACTGAGGTTGAAATTGTTGAGGCCGAATGTTGCTAGTTAATTGGTGAGGAGGGCCTTGCCGCAGGTTGTACATGGAAGTGCCATTACCATATCTAGGTTGTTGAAATCCAGGTGGGCTAACTTGTGCATGAGCACGAAATTAAGATTATTGTGGGTTGGGGCTTCCACATGGAGGTTGGTATGATGGTCGATTATAGAATGACTGTTGGGACTGATCATAGATGGCATTTATTTGTTCTTCCATCAACTCCTCGTGATTGAGGTTCTTACAGCAAGGAACCGTGTGACCTTGATTTCCAAAAATAGTGCAAGCATCACCCTTAGATGACTTTGAAAATAAGGGGTAAGCATGAGCAGTATGAATAGGGCTAGAACATATAGTACATGGAAGAGAGTTAGAGCAACTCCTAAAGTACCTCACTACCTTGGATTTTAAGCTACCACATCATATTTGTTGTCCCCAACAGTGCTTGACTGACTTGGATTTGAGTCTCATATCCAGTCTCAGCTTGGAATCCAAGACTCGGTCTTAGATTTTTAAGTAGCGATTGGGCTCCCAAGTGTTGTGCGCCTGTTCTGTTTTTAACAGGCGCCTAAGTTAAAAAAATATATAATTAGGCGCCCAACTCTTAGGCGCCTGTTGCACTAACTAATTGGTTAAAGCTTCCAAAACCAAATCATTTCCTCTCTCTCTTCACTTTTGAAACCAAATCATTTCCTCTCTTCACCACTTTAACAAAACTAAATCCATTCCAGTTGCACCACAACTCTCCTTCACTCTATTGGGATTAAGGTTGATCTCTCAAGGTAAGCTTTGTTTAATTTTATCATATTCTTTATAATTTTCTAGATGTTTATATTCTAGGGTTTTAAGTTTTTCATCTTGAATAATTCTTCATATATGCCAATTATTAGATGATTCTTTGAATGCAACGCAAGAGAATGATTCCACTACAGAGAGTAATTTGAATCAACCCAACAATTTTGGGCAACAACAAAAATCCCACCTAATTGGTTGTAATTCACTCATCCCCCTCAACCTCAATCTTCTCAATCCCAACCTCTTCAATCTGTTAACTCGCCCACAATTGGGTACAATCCCCTCATCCGTTCATAGTACCCAATAATTGGGGAAAACCCTCTCAATTCGCCATTCCCACTCAATTCCAACATCCTTATTCATTTGCCAATAATTGGCGTTACCGTATTCCATGTAAAAGTCTTCAATATCATCGGGTCTCCTGTCCCGATACCTATCCCAGTAAGTACAGTAAAATCTCTACGAGTGATCCCTAACTCTGCACAAGGCAGGTGAAATGTGTGAGTGTTGGCCACCAATGCTCAACCACCACCAAACTACTTGGTTGTCTTTATTCCCAATTTTACAATCAAATGCGCTCATCAAATTGGTAACCTTTAATCTCTACTTCAAGTGAGGCACATTTATAAGTGTTAAGTAGATTTCACGGAGCTTGGTTTCAGATCCCTCCTCGTCGCTGGTTCCATCATATTCTTCCTCTTCTGACAACATTGTCAAATCCTGTATTAATAACATATACTAATTTATAAATACCATCACAATACTCAGGGAAATAGAAAGTATTAAATCAATCAGAGAGTGTCAAATTGTTATCAACATAATGTCAAATTCTATTAAAGCACCAAGGCGCGTTCGTCGTTTTCAACGTCATTTTCCACATAGTACCCTTATTTCAACACATTGAGTAAAACTTTGGGATGCAAGAGGAGTGGAAATTGGTGATTTCACACACTCTGAAGACCAAATTCAATCATACCCTAAATTCTACCAAGAAATCACAATATTGGGAAAATTTACAATACCCTAAAATACACCAAGAATCACAAAATCTGAGAATACCTTAAATTACAAGTAACAAAGTGCTGGATTTGATAGAATCTTACGCGCATTACACCAAGGAAATTCAAACTAAATGTGTGTGTAGAGAGAGAGAGAGATACCTGAAGAAAAGAGAGCTTTGGGCAAAAATTGGATAAGAGAGAAACAACATTCGTCATATTTGATTCATTAAACAGGTGCCTAAGACTTAGGCGTCTGATTTTTTTTATAAATTTAAACAGGCACCCAAGTATTATGCGCCTATTTGAATTGTTTAAAATCAAAGTCAGGTACTCTTAGAAGAAATTGAGTTTGACTACCTTGGATTTGGCTTTGTTACATCCAAGATAGTCAGGCACTTTAGGAGATGTTCTTAGGCTCGTTATGCACACTCATCGATTGAGATGATTCCACTTTGCTTGTAAAATTTTCAACCATCTTAGTTAGGTGCATAATTTTAAACCCTCAGATTTCTTGTGGATAACAACATTGCGGTTAGCATAAGTGTAGTGACTTATTTCCAATACTCGACCTAAACCCAGATTTCGACCTTCAGCCCGATTGGATGTAAAAGCCAGTTCTGAAACTCAAACTCAGGTCTCAGCATTTGACCATCACGCATTTACTCGACCTTATCAACAAACACATGGCGCATTTATAACACATAATGGAGCGGTTACAAGGAATAGTTACTCAAGCCATTACTCGACCATTATGAAGACCTATCAAAACTTGATATTTGTAACGTTCCTCATTAAAGCAATAACGGTCATGTTATAAGACCTATAAATAGGACCAGAGAGCTACATATTAAGGGGGCTTCTCTGACACATCTTCTGAGAGATCTTTTCTAACTCTCTCTCCTTGTATTAGCTAGCAATCTATAAATCTCTTGCTTCCTAAATCTTTAGGAGAAGTCATAGTTTTTAACCCATTCAAGGATTTTCATGCTAAATCTTGTGTTAGTTACTTTCAGTTCTTAGCTAACATTCTATATTTCAAAGGTGTAAGGCACTATCTTCGTCCAATACAAAATAGGATATTACATTTGGCGCCGTCTGTGGGAACCGCAACGATTAACCAATGCCCAACAACTGAACCAAAACGCTGAGCTTAAACGTTTGAGGTTCTTGGTCATCTGGATTTCTCTCTTATACAAAAGTTGTTTTCTCTCTCTCATAACTTCAAAACATTTCAGACGAATTTTTTGTTCACCACTACTATTTTCATGTCCATCTGGCCTACACAACTTTAAATATCTACAACAACAACAACACAACAAACTCTTCTTCTCAAATTACAGACCCTAGTTGCTCTAATAATATTCCTTCAACAACAAATATTTCAGCGATTACAGTATCAATTTGGGATCAACGTACGCTTACGTTATTGGCCCAGCCGATAAACCCATCTGATCATTTACGATCGATCGCCCCTTATTGAGGATTCTCTATCAATTTGGGTTTGTATGATTCAATCAAAGAATTGACATCGACAGTTCGTGAAGCACAAATGAGATTTACATATCAATTAGTTCACCAACGGATTTTGTTGTCGTTCCTTCTGCGATAATTCACCAATTCTGATCATGATCATCACCATCAGTATCTCTGAAATTCAATTCGAGTTTGCTCTAATGGCAACAACACCCAAAAACTTTAACTTCTACTTTCAGATTCCTCTATATAGCCACTCTGGTTCAAGAGGGTTTAATTTCAGATCCGATGACGTTCTTTGCTCTTATGATGATATGGTGAATCAAGATAGTTCGAATGGGGAAATCCACTCTACTACCTACTTTTAATCCGCAAGAAGAATCTATTTACAGGTCGAATTATCTTTGGCAGAGCAACAGTTCGTGAAACTCTAAGTTCGAATAATATCTACTTCAACAGTTTGAGAAACTCTAAGTTTTGAATTCTTAATATCGACAGTTCGTGAAGCTTTAAGTTCGAATGATCTCTGCATCAGCAGTTCATGAACCCCCATTGAGATTATAATTGAGTTCCATCTTATCAGCGTTGGATGTACCCTGCGCGATATCGTGCTCCGCCTTGAAAAGACAGAACTTGCTGCGTCGTCGCATTTTTCCTTTACCTCAGTTACAATTCCAACGATTCTGCTGCTCTATTTCAGTAGCGTCAAGGATCGCAGAAGCCACAGTTGTTAGCCACATTCTAACGGATATCTGAAGGACTAACTTTAGCACATCCGACCAGCTCGCCATTTATATATGCTACTCCTCGTACTTGTCGATGTTGTTACTGTAATTGCACTTATACCCTCACCATTAACAGTTATGGAGATGGGAAGCAAACTAGAAGTTTCTAATATGTTTAATTTGATCTCATTCCGGATGCTCAACTGCAACTATGTCTTATTATCTTCAAAAATCATGAACATCTCAGATAGTCTTGCTACAACAGATCTAACAATGTTGTTGTCATTATCATCTTCGTCGCAAAATTTGGTTTCACCTTATGGGACTAACTCAAATAACATTATTGATAATCCGTATCAAATCAGGTGTTGAATCGTTGATAATCCATTAGAATGTCTAGGTTACTACGGCCTTAAACCGCAGAACCGCAAGTATGAAAAAGAAGCACAACAATGTCATTGTACTTCGGGGTGAGCCCGACCTTAGCTTCAGACAATGTTCAACCTCAGCCTCAGACTCAATAATCAAACTTATCAACCACATTATGGAGGCGCTCAAGGTCGAGGTACTCGAGGCGATTGCAACTTATTCAAACTTATACTTGGGGTGAGCCCAATTTTAGCTTCAGACACAATGTTCAACTTCAGCTCGGCCTCATTATTTATTTAACTCATACTCAGAGCGAGCTCGACCAACATCTTACAGGTCAGTTATTGGTTCGTCCAAATTCGCCAAACAGAATACATTCTACAAATCTAAAAGCTACCGCCTGGATACAACCAGCTCAACTCTACATACTATATATCTCATTATGGTCGCTTATTGATACGCTCAATTGGACCTTTAACTAAGACCTACAACATAGCTCTTTAAGTAAACACACTTCCCGAGGGTCGCTTATTGAGTCAATCAATTCGACCTGGCCGAGACACGCTATACAGCTATTCAACATTCAATATTTCCTATTACGGTCGCTTATTGATACGCTCATTCAACCTTTAACTGAGACCTACAACATAGCTCTTCAAGTATAAACGCTCTTCCGAGGGTTGCTTATTAAGTCAATCAATTCGGCCTGGCCGAAACACGCTATACAACTATTACAACTACTACAATTCTCCTCATGGTTGTTATGATTCACTCAAATCGACCTGTGCTCGAGACATACTATCATACATTCTAAATCATACATTATCATCCATTCTACTACATTATCATACATTTGAATACATTATCATCCATTTTACTACATTATCATCCATTCAATACATTATCATCCATTCACTACATTATCATCATTCTACTACATAATCATACATTCTAATACATTATCATACATTCGAATATATTATCATCCATTCAACTACTTATCATACATTCTAATACATTATCATCCATTCTACTATATTATCAACATTATCTTACATTCGAACAGTTGCTTAAATCAATCCAACTATGCAGTTGATATATCCAAAAGTCAAAGATGTGTCTCAACTAAACACCACTCGCTCATGATACTTTTCGTACTATTGGCTGAGACGGGGCGAATGTAGTAACTTATTTCAATACTTAACCTAACCCAAATTTCGGCCTTCAGCCTAATTGGATGTAAAGCCAGTTTGGAAACTCAAGCTCAAGTCTCAGCATTCGACATATTATCATGCATTTACTCGACCTCATCAACAAATACATGGCGCATTTTTGACACATAATGGTGGGGTTACAAGGAAGAATAGTAACTCAAGTCATTACTCGACCATTATGAAGACCTATCAAAACCTGACATTCGTAACGTTCCTCATTAAAGCAAATAACGGTCATGTTATAAGACCTATAAATGGAATCAGAGAGCTACAGATTAAGGGGGCTTCTCTATCACATCTTCTGATAGACCTTTTCTAACATCTCTCTCTCTCTTTGTAATAGCTAGCAATCTATAAACATCTCTCTCTTTCTAAATCCTCAGGAGAGGTCGTGGTTTTAACCCATTCAAGGGTTTTCCACGCTAAATCTCGTGTTAGTTACTTTCAGTTCTTAGCTAACATTCTATATTTGAAAGGTGTAAGGCACTATCTTCGTCCAATGCGAAAATAGGTTATTACAATAAGAAAATCCCATGCTGGGAATTGATGCCAAGTTTCTCTAAAGATGCATATACTTCAGTGTGAGTGAGGCCTAAGAAATCTCGACCATTCATTACTTCGAGGCTCATCTTGGTTTCTTTAGAGGCACCTTTGTAAAAGAACTGGACAAGTTTAGACTTAGGATATCCATGATGAGGAAAATTATAGAGTAAGTCTTGAAATCTCTCTCACGCTTTATGGAATGATTCCCCTCCATTCTCTTTAAAATCAGCAATATCTCGTTGGAGTGCCATCGTTCGGCTTAGTTGGAAATATTTGGCTATAAATTTTGTTAATAAATCATCCCAAGTGCTAATGGAATTGGCAGGCAACGAGTCTAACCAGTGAGACACTTTGTCATTTAAGGTGAATGGGAAAAGAGTAAGTCGTACATACTCAGTGGATAGGTCTTTAAACTTAAAGGGCCGCATGCCCTAAGAAACTTTTATATGATTGTGCGGGTTTTGGTTCGAACGTCCATAAAAAGACAGTAACATCTAAATAGTATGGGACTTGATGTCAAAATGTTGTGTAGTGGTGGTAGGTAAAGCAATGGCCTGCAGTGGTGCAATAAATTTTGGGGCGAGTTCCTCGCGCAAAGATTTTTCAGCCATAGTTACGCAACACTGAGATGTTGATGTAGATGTGATAGAGATAAAGGGATTTGCCTTAGGATTATAAGTCCTAGGTCATTGAGGCACAATAGGTGGACAGTTGAGATGAGGAAGATTTAAATCATCCCTAGATCGTTCCACACTTTTATTGGAACAAGTCCTACTATGCATAAAACCAAATATAGATATTATAACTATTAATTATTATACTAGAAAGAAAAAAGTAAATTTTAATTGTATTTCAATTTTTTATAACTTTAAATAAATTTAATTCCTACTGTTGAAGATTACCATTACCTTTGCCCTTTTCAATGCTTGCGTCAGTTAGGAATTACCTGCTGAAACATGCATTTTCCAAAAGTAATTTTACCATAATCTTCGAAAATTTCTTTGTGCTGTGAGATTGACAAAGCTCTTTGTAAATTCCTCACGATCTCTGAGTACCAACTCTATGACTATCCTGCAAAACAGGAGAAAAAGAATTAGTGAACTTAAGGCAGCAAAAATATTAATCCAATTTCCAAGTTTATTGTAGTCTGTGATGTCCTGATTTTCAAATGTAATTAAGAAAAGAAAAACATTTAAAAATGAAGTTTTCTAGAATTTAGCTTCCATACAGCTCAAAACAAGTTATTAATGAACAGCTGCGTCCTTAACTGAGATTATTTTTTACCATTATTTCATAAGGCTGTAACTTTGAAGTGACTAAACAGAAAAATGGGATCTATAGCAATTCGGAAAAGGATTTGAATTATCTAAAACTTTTGTAAAAACGTATTTCCCAATTATGAAGTATTGATGCTTAAAAATTGGGAAACATTTAGGAATACACTTTTCTTTGAAAGCTGAGTCTATTTCTTCCAAAATTAATATCTCCGAAACTGCTTATCAGAAAATGTTGAGACTAATTTATTCGGAAAAAAATTTCATAAATCTAAAATTATGAAGAATATTTTTTTTCCTAATTTCGACTCCTTGCTCAAACACATATAAAGATTTCTAACTTATTTTTGTTGTTTTTTATTTTTTATTATTTTTAAACCAATCTAAAGAATCCTATTAAACCTAGCAAAAATATCGTTACCTCCCCAGTAATGGCACCATTTGATTAACCATCGTTAAGTCTAATAAAAAAACAAGTTAGGATAAGTAGGGTGTCAATCCACAATGAGGTAAGAATTTCTAGGTAAAACAAGAAACTTGGGAAAGGGATTTGTAGGATTTAAGATCTAAGAAATAAACAAGAATTAATTTAGAGAGATAATAAAAGTAAAACAATCAAGGGTTAAAACTCTACCACTATGATGTGATCAATAAATGAACATCTCCTTTCTTTAAACATGCTTGATCATAAGAAATTAATACTACCAATTTAGATGCTAGCCTAAATTAAGAAAATTAATCATCTTATATTTAGAGAAACGATATTATATCAAATACATATTTTCTTCTTGTAAAATATGAAATTTTATATGCTCGTATTTAATGTATTTTGAGAATTAGGTCAGACCAATTCTTATCAATCAATGATCTAGGATTAAACAGAAACAATCAATAGTAAAGATAAAGAATTAAGCGACACATGCAATTGTTCACCCTGTGGAAGCTCCTTACTCAGAAGAAAACCACAGGTCATTGTCGATGAACACGACAACCAAAATCTACTAATAAAAAAGAGTTTAATCTAAATTACACTTACAGATTTGATAACCACGTCTCGTGATTATCTCTCTTATGATCAAAGCTTCACACCTTATCACCTTCGCTCTCACAACGACTCTCATTCGTTCTCTCAACGACACTCCTTGATCTCACAACAAGGAACACCCTTCTTGAATTACTTTAGAATAATATATGGGAAGTAAAATACACTAACTCAATATCAACCTCAAGGTTTTTAGGTTTTGATTGATGTCAAATTGTCTCTTTGATAAAGGATGTTGAGCTATTTCGAAAATAACATTTTGCCAAAGAAAGAGATAAAAGAGAGAGACCGAAAAGAGAAGTAAAGTTTGCTTAAATAGTATTTTAGTTTTTCCCGAGACTCGTTCGAACCAGATTCCCAACAAGCCTTCAAATAGAACTTTGTCTTTTTTAGAACTCGTAGCACTCGTTCGAACGAGACCCAAGGTCGTTTGAACGAGATGCCCAAAATTCGTTCAAACGAGACCCAAGGTCATTCGAACGAGATTCCCAAATAAGTTTAGAAAATTAGTAAAACATGTTTGTTTCCTTTTATCAGAGTTCTACTTAAACCAGCTTACCTTCTTGGTCGTTAGTTGATAAAAGACTTGTACAAAGGTCTTCATTTGTCACTGTCTTCAACTGAGAGAACCACGAAACTTCACATACACAAAATGAGACAAACCAAAACCTTTCAAAATAAATAACGATGAGCTAAAACTTTAAATAATACCTCCTCTCGAAGAAGATGTAAATTATTTGATACTCACCAAGTCAATGAATCCCTTCTCTCGAAGTACACACAAATCTTAACGTTTCAAAACAAGAAGCAATAATTATACACAAATAGACAAATCACTATCTCTAAAAAATTCGTTTTATTCATGATAATTATTAATCTCCGCAAATCTTAACATTCGCTAAAGGAGTTGATTTTATTGGAAATTAGAGATTTTAGATAAATTCTCTCAAACTGCAAACAATTCATGATAAATATGGAGATTATTCTATCTAACCATCACCATGGTGGCTTCATCTCTTCCCTTGATAAGGAGATTAGCCTACCATGATTAGAATTAAACTAAGAAAAGAATTAACATCTAACATCATCAATTAAACAAGCAATAAGAATTAACCTATAATCATAAAAGTAAAGGCAAATGAAAGGAGAGAGATGCAAACTCAGATCTGAAAAAACCTCCAAAATAAAATCTAAAATGAAATTATTAACTCGTGTGAAGGTATGGCTACTATGAGCCTTTACAAGTATTTATAGGAAAACTCTAATATTATATTCATCCAATCTAGTCGTGTTGGCAGATTTTTACAGGCTGTCTGAAGTGGGAGAAAAATCTAGAAAAATTCTGAAAGCTTCCTTATTGTATCCTTTAAATTATCCTAAAATATCCCACCAATCGGAGATAATTTAATCTGCCTGCTCCATAATCTCCTCCAACCTCTCACAGAGTTTCAGCATTCAGGATATCTTCTATCAGGATTTTTTTTTTGTTGGTTAATTGCCTTAGATGTTGATCGTCAACTGCTGGAGATGTTTCTACATGTATTTGGTCAAATGTGACTACCTCAAATGCACTTCAAGAGATGGATGCCAGTTGGCTAAAGTATTTTTGCTAAAGTACTCTGAAGCTGCATTTTTGTTACAATTTGACACTTTTCTCGTCATCTGATCTCCAATACCCTTATTAACCTGAAAAGATAAAAACACGATATTATTAGATGATTAAGGTCTTAAGACGATCAAAAGAGTATGTCAAAGAGGTCAAAATAAGACACATAAATGCACCTATCAAGTCTTCAGTCTAATTTGAGCTTCTGTGATAATGGAGTTGAAGATGTTAGAAGGACATCTTAGACTACCTCTAAAAATCTTATTGTTCCTATATATCCAGACATGGTAGATAAGAGTATTGAGAGTAGTTTGCAGTCTACAATTATAATTATATATGATCCAGTCAGCTTTGATGTGACACGGGTCATATGGTCGTCTCTCACTCCGCTCAGGTTTGAGCCTATTATAGTTTGATCACTGCTAAGGTTGCTTTACAATTTTGTTTCATATATTGCTAGGTTAGTAGGATTGAGAGAAATCTTTCAGGAGAGATTATAGAAAGATAATTAGGGGATTGTGAGAATAAATGTAGAAAGGTGGTGTAATTGATCTTTAGTTGTTGAGTTTGAATGAAACTTCTAGAAAGTAGATTTTTTTTATTTTTAATGAAGTTTAGGTAATTAGTATAATTTATTTACGTTGAATTTATACGGTTCCACTTCCACGTCGTATTCTCGACATATTTGGCATCAAAGCGATTTCCAGATCCCAGAGATGGTTTTGATTCGGTTTGCAATGTCTCGAAAGAGAACCAATGCAACTATGGCAGATAGCATCGCTACTTTATCTACTATGTTCGTTAAGTTAGTTGAAGCTTTGGATTTGAGAGAATTTTTATCCCCTTCCCAAAAGGCCATGTTTTGGCCAATGACAAAATTACCGCTAATTATGTGCAAATCCGATGTTAAGTTCGCTAAAAACGACACATCGGTCACCACCGCAACCATCGGTATCACAACAACGGAGAAAGGGGTCGCGGGTGTTAAATCTGACACAACACACACCGTCGAGAGGTTTACCAGTATTTCTCAAAACCTACAGGTTGAAGTTATGACCAGTACTATTACCGATAACAGATACCTCGTTGGTGTTGTTGCAGGATTGCACAAGGAGGTGAGACAGCTTCTGAGGGAGTTACAACTCAAAACAAGGGAGGTATTGGACCTCTCTCGAAGACCCAATGGACAGCCTTTGCCGGTAAAAGGGTTAGGGTTAAAACCTCAATCAAAGTTCTTACAAGAATCAAGAGTAGAAGAGAGAGGAATTACCAGACCTCTCGACAGAGTTCAGTTGGCATACAAAATTGGAGTTTTGGTCGACGATATCATGAGGAATGTAGGAACAGATCGTGGGGGAGAAAGAAGAAGGAGTGATCCCATACAGAGGTACACGAACCCTATTTAACATCCTACTAGGTGGACCAACTTAAATGCCATATCAACAATTTCTTTTTAGAATTGCTAAATCTTTTAGGCATGCTATTAGGCATGCAGACTTCTTGGCATGCATTGGCACACCTTAGTGTACACTGATGAGCATGCCATTAATGGTTTAACTACATCAAAGGGGGTACTCTAACGCTACACGAGCCAAGAAAAGGCCCGAGGCACGACCAGATAACCACTGGTTGTTGACCTGTTTTGGGAAAATTTATTTGCGAGTCTCGAGAAGAGGATCACAATACATTCTTTACTTCAGAAGTTGGTCGACCAAGGGTCGTACCCCCGCTCATGGGTACAATTTTTGGGTACGGAAAATTCTGCGGAAGGCTTCAAGATTTTAAGAAGAGTTTCACCTCAAAAATTTTGTGGACAAAATTTTCTAAGAGAGAGAGATTTGATATGATACGGGTCACATGGTCGTCTCTCACCCCACTCGGGATTGAGCCTGTTATAGTTCAATCACTACTGAAGTTGTTTTACAATTTTCATTCCTATATGTTGGGTTAGTAGGATTGAGAGAGATCTTTCAAAATAAATTCAAGGGAGATAATTAGGGGATTGAGAAAATAAATGTAGGAAGGTGGTGTAATTGTTCTTTGGTTATTGAGTTTGAATGAAATTTCTAGAGAGTAGAATTGCTTTATTTTTAATGAGTTTTATGTAATTAGTATAATTTATTAACGTTGAATTGACACAGTTCCGCTTCCGTGCCGTATTCTCGTCAAGCTTCCTCTTGAAAAGTACCAATAGATCTTAGTTCCCCAAATTTTTTCAAGATTTTCTTCCAGCATTCAGCAGCAAAGATACAATTCATGAATAAATGGGGCCCAATTTCTCCCAGCTGACCACATATAGTACAATAAGCAACTTGAAAAATATTCATTTGGACCATCTTATCTCCTATAGCAAGAGCACATTTCAGAGCTTTAAAAGTGGTAAATTTACTTCTAGGGGAGGCCATGCCACCCCAACATAGCTTAAACCAGTCAACTTTGTCTCTCCTATCTCTAAGAGCTTCATAAGTTGATGCAACCTTATACACACCATCCTGAGATAGAGTTCAAATAACAAGATCTGCTTCATGTCTATTAATAAAAGTTGATTTAATGTCTTCAGTAATCTCTCTCCCTAACATATTCCTCAAATGCTGAGGTATGGACGAGAGAGAATTTACCAGAATGTTTGAAACAAGAGCAGTGAGAAAGAGAGTAGAGTCATATTTAAAGTATTGTTCAAATCTATTTGCAAGAATGCTACATTTCAGCCAAGGGTCCTGTGAGAAAAGAGTTTTAGGCCCATCCCTAATAAAATGCAAAACAAAATTCTTAGCTTCCTCTGTAGTCTTTATAATGTTCTTCTATGCCCAAGAGCACCTTCCATGCATATTAGCAACCCAAATATTCTTGCCATGATGCAGATTCTTTGTAACCCAAGCCACCTAAATATTATCCTCTTTAATAGCTAATCTAAAAGTATGCCTCATTATAGAAACCTTATTTCATGTTCTCAAGCATTTAAACCCTAGCCCTCCTTCTTTATTGGGGTAACATAGACTTTTCCAGGCAATTGGGGTATGCTTTTCTCTGTGTTGCTCCCATGCCAAAGAAATCTAGAGCAGATTCTATTAATGTCATCAATTGCGATCCCTGACATCATAAAGGTAGATAACCAATATACATAAATACTTTGAAGGACTGCTCTAATAAGAAGAGCTCTGTCAGCACCAGAAAGATACCTGTTCTGCCAACTATAGATTCAGCCAATAAGTTTTTCAATAACCTATTAAAAATCACCTTTTTAAGCTCTGAAGAGAAAAGAGGGAGCCTCAAATACTTGACAGGAGGAGACCCCATAAAAATAGCTAAGGTATTACGGATAGCAATCTTGGTGCTATCATTCACTCCACTGTAGTATAATTTGGATTTATTGTGTTTCACCTCTAAACCAGTGAGCTCAGTGAATAACTAAAAACACAACTGTATGAACTAGTTGAAGAGTGAACACTAGGGCTACAATATTTTTTTATCAAACTTCTAAAAAAAAATTGAAATCTAATTCAATTTTTTTGATTTTGGAACCCTATTTTATGTTTCCAATTTTTAATTTTTTTCAAAAAATATCGGATCAGAATCAGATAGCCTTTTGTCATTCCAATTTTTCAAAATTTTTGATCCGATTTTTCCAAGTGACATCCAATCCGATTCTTTCGAATAACATCCAATCTGATTAATCTGAACATCCAACCACCCCCATTTCCGATCCAAAAATAGGCCTAAACTTGAGAGAGTTGGAACTAAAACCTTAAACAAAGCGTACTTCATAGATCTGCCCCATCTCTTCTCTCTCTCAACAAGGGCTCTCTCTTCTCCACCAGTAAAACCTCACTCTCATTTTCCCTTTAAGGTAAGAATCTCTCTCTCTCTCTCTCTTTCTCTCTCTTTTTTTTCTCTCTCTTATTCTCTCTCTCTCACAAAATTTATTGCTAGCGATGATCTGAATATTGCAGAGTACAAGATAATTAGGTTAAAGCTTTGATCTCAGGTTTGAGGTCAAATATCTTGTTTTGGTCATTTCCAATTGTAGATTTACATTTGAAGGAAGTTGAGATTAGGCTGAAGAGGAATGATTAGATTCAATCATTAATTTGAAGTCTTTGTGTTCAAGATTTTTGATTTTTTAACTTTTATTTCCAAATTTTATACAGATTTTTGATTTTTTTTTTCAAAATTTCTAGAATTTCAAAATTTTCGATAAATCTGATATTTTCGAATTCGGATCCATTTTCATTTTTTCAAAAAAAATAATAGATCGGAACAGATTTTACGTTTTTGAAAAAATTGAAATTTTTTCTGACTGCACCCATTTTCGATCCGATTCGAAAATAGGCCTATTGAACACCATCAAAAAAGATCAATAAATCATCTGCAAAAAAGCTAGATGTATCATAATGGGGTCATTGTATTTTTTATGGAGGCCAATCTCCTTTAACAAAACTATATCATCAAACAAAATGCCTAACACCTCCATAATCGTCACAAAAAGATAAGGGGAGAGGGGATCTCCTTGTCTAAGCCCTCTCTCATCTTTAAAATAACCTTAAAAAGACCCATTCATAGAAATATAATAAAAAGGAGTAGTAATGTATTGAGATGATTGTTAGAACCATTTAGAGCCATTACTGCAACATAGAACCGTAATTGTTCTATCCCAATTTAGTCCTGCAAGCCAAATTGATTGATGTATTGCATCATATAAGACAAGTGCCCCATTGAGTTTAGGCTGGCAAACTCTTTTCCAAGAGACTTTTTGCATATGGTGGGGATCAGGATTAGAATTCCACAAAAAATTCCTTTGAGCCTTATCAATAGCTTTATTAACATGCACGGGGAGAAGAAAAGTGGTCATAGATACTGAGGCATAGCATTTGTGACAGCTTTCACCAAAGTCAGCCTGAAAGAATGTGTGCCTTCCATCCAACAAGTTTACTTTTAACTTTGGAAATAAGTAATAACATAAGTAAAAGTTTCAGCTTTAATTCTATCTTTGATGAAAAGGTATTGTAATAGGTTTGTAAATCCACCTTTTAATTGGATTTGTAACAACCTATTAACTAGGTTTGTAACAACCCCTTAATTAAGTTTGTAACCCCCTGTTTTATTAACTTAGTAACAACTACTTAATGGTTGTTGTAACTGCCCTTGTATAATCTCTATATAAAACCTCCTAGAGAGAAGAATAAATCATTCAGTTCATTACAATTCAATCTCTCTACAAAGGGGCGCCAATATATTTTTTACAAACCACCATATGAGGTATGCTAAGTTGAAACATGAGAACTTGTTGAGTAGTTCTTGGGATATTCTTTGAGAAGGCCACTGTACATTACCCAGATTGATCTTCTGCCCAGAGTTGTTCTCATACTTCTCCAAAATAGCCTTAATTTCCTTGCAAGCTTGAGGAGTGGCTTTAGCAAGCACTAAACAATCATAGGCAAAAGATGTGAGATTTTGACTGTACTTCTTGAAGCTTTAACTCCAAGGTTCTAGGTGGTAAACATCTGATGTCAAAACATTCTAGAGAGTACCTCAACACAAAGGATAAAGAGATAGGGGGCCAAAGGTGACCTTGTATAAGGCCTCTAGAGGGGGGGACCATTCACCAAGAGATCATAAGATGTAAAGGTGACACATCCCTAATCAATTTAATCCAATACTTATTAAAGCCATATTTCAAGCACTTAGCTAAGAAGGCCAGTTAAGTCTGTCTTAGGCCTTCTCCATATCCAATTTAATTATCATTCACCCAATAATATTTTTCTTGTTTGAAGTTGGGTCCGGCCCAAGGTGGGTACTCAACAGGGTTGGGGTGTCTCCACTGGACTCCTAACTTGGCCCATAAATATAAGGTTTATGGGGAGAGTTTTTAAAGGGCTATATATGATGTGACACATCCCTCATAGGGTCGTCTACCCCCGTATGATTTATGTTTATATTTATGCTCTTTTGATTCAAGTCTCTTTACTGCTGGAGATGCTAAGTTAATTTAGGGACTTGCTTGTTTAACCAACACAAGTTAAAGAGGAAGTTTTCCCAATTTAAGTAGAATTCTATTTCAATTAGAATTAGGGTTCCTAATTCTAACCCCCCTTGTGTTCTATAAAAGGGGAGGTCTAGGTTATTTGTTTATCAGTTGATTTTGGTTAATAAGAGTTGAAGTTCTTTAGTTTGAAACCCTAGTTTCTCTAAAATTTAACTAAAACGTGATATTCATACGAATCTCACTTCCACATTCGTAGTAATCACGTCAATTGGTATCAGAGCCGCGTTAGAATCCAGTGTAGTCAGTTTCAAGAGCAAATAAGCTTGAAGGGCTTGTCGAGGCTTTGGGTAGAGGAGCCTTCCCCCCCCCCCCCCCCCCCCCCGAATCAACGGCGATTTTACCGCCTATTTACGACGATTATCCCGAAGATTGGAGCACCGCCGCACAGACTGATGAAACGGAAACCCCGTTTGTATGTCTTCCCGTCGATAACGACGTGAGATCGGAAACCCCGATGTTTGATACGGCGAGCAAAGAGACGCCGACCGTCTTAGAAGGTCCGGTCAAGGACCTACTATCACCAACAACAACTTCACAAGCGAAGACATCACCGAAAGGCGTCAAAGTTGAAGAGAATCTCTAGCTATTTTTTTTGTTCTTTTGGTTTCTCTTCGGCATTTCGACAAACACCTCCTCGTGGTGTCCTCCAAATCACTGTTTGCTTTGACATTGATGCTAACAGTTTCTTAAATGTCTCTGCTGAAGACAAAACCACAGGGCAGAAGAACAAGATCATCATCAACAATGACAAGGGTAGGTTGTCTAAGGACGATATTGAGAAGATGGTCTAGGAGGCTGAGAAGTACAAATCAAAGGATGAGGAACACAAGAAGAGGGTTGAGTCGAAGAACCAAGTACCATGGTTCCCTCAACCAGACCAGATTCAAATCCTCTAAAGTAGAAAACTTGAACACAAAGAAATCATTGCCCAACTCAATGGCATGAAGCTCACCTTTCACCTTCCAGAGCATGTGAATCCTTTGTGTCATAAGTTCAAGACCAATAGGCTCCCCCATAGGTTTCCCAATCAAACTGAGACCCCAAGTTCTGGGACTTTCATTGATAAGTTTGGGATCAATAGAAATAGTGGACCCGTGAGGTCTCACAAACGTAGTCTCCAGTTGGAACCGATGAAACAGTGGGTTGAGCAGCAACACTAGGACCCACATTGGAACCACCAGCATTGACTCCAATACCACCAGAATTAGTAAAAGTAGGCATATTAAAAATAGGAGTTAACATTCCCACATTCCGGTGGTATTGAGCAACAACATGAGCAATATAGGGCGGCGGAAAAATTTAACCAAGGCTTTCATCATGAGTTGCTCATAAATGCAGTCTTGAGCCTCGTTCAAATGAAAAACCCTTAAATTCGAAGAATTCCCCAACTGATCCCAGCATCATGCATCCAATCTGGCAAATCCAAAATCTTAACCTCTTGGATTTTCATTATCATAACTGCAACCATCACCTCAGACACAATTTGTTCAACATGCAAACCTTTAATACCCCCTTGAATCTCCTTTACGTATTCCTAAGGGGGTGGTTGGGAGTGATTAACATCTTTAAAAAGCACTTTAAAACCTAAATTCATCTCCTTCTGACCAAATTTCTTGGATATTCCACTCCAGTTAGTCTTAGATTGCCCAAAATATGACATTTTGAGTGATTTTGAAGACATTAAATTCGATTTGGACAAAATTCAATGCGTTGATGGGATGCAGCAGTCAAAGATGGGTGAATAAGAGGTGGGAAAAGGGAGAAGAGGTCTAATGTTTGAGTAGGAGTAGGAGGTGAGGGTTAAAGGTGGTGGTGGAGGATTCGGAGGCGGAGCGAAGACACCGTCACTGCAGATCCCCATTCTCCTTGTCATAAATTATCCAATTTGAAAGCTCATTATAGCAGTTGTTGAGTTAGATTCTACCCAAGTTATCTCCCAACAATTTGAAGAAACAGACAACCCCCCTGAACAATTGCCTTACAGTCTGCCATGAAGCTGGTAACAATTCGATGGTACATTGACACTTTTATCTGAACTGATCTGTAGCTATCTCTGTTGATAAATCCAATGCATTCCTTACCAGAGGGTTACCTTTTAAGGCAGCTTGTATCATTAAGGTTCGGCAGCTTCATGACTTAATTTTAGGAGCTCTCCTTCGGTGCAAGGGGACTCTCATGTTTGCTTCAGTCAGACTGGAAGCATCTTGAATCCTGGAAATCCATTTCAGCTTTTCTTTCTCAATTTTCAGAACTTTGTCTTTAAAGATACAACTATATATTGCCAGCCAGATCAGGTTAGCACCATTCCATACTGCCTCCAACCAGTATCTTCAACATGAGGGCTTTTATTCTGTTCTTTAATGAGATTTTTCAAATTAATCTCATTTATATTCATTCTAAACATTTGAAGTATCCAATTCCCACTATAAGATGATTGATGGTCTTTAGTCGTTTTATTAGGGATTTGTTCCTCTCTCCGTCTTATGTTTAGCCACCCTAACCTACCAGAGAACAGAGAATGGTACATTTTAAAAAATTTATAGATTGTTTTAATGGTAAGTGCAATGCTTGGAACATGTGTTTGAACCTTTTACAGTAAAAATTGAATTGTATTTGAAGATTCTTACGATGTGGGAGAGCTTAACTATGTTGCAAATAGCAAAAGAAAGCAACTTAATGCAAAAAATAACGACTAGAGTTGGTTAGATGTCCCAACCACCCAGCGGTGCCCTCAAACACCGTTACTGTAGATCTGGGAAACTTGATTGAGCATGCCAACCACCCATAGGGATGGCAATGGGGCTAATTTGGGGCGGGGGAGCTAATCCCATCCCCGCCCCGATACTCGTTTAAGTTAAACGGGGATCCCCAAATCCGCCCCACCTTACAAACCCTAATCCCCATCCCCGCCCCATTTAACTGAAAAAAATAAAAAATTCATAATCAGTAATCAGTAATCAGTTGGTGTACAGGCAGTGGGACGTATTTATTCATAATCAGTAATCACTTTAATGATAAGAGATTCCATTTTATTGGGAATTTCCAGCTGATCTTCAACAAGAAGATCAACCATAACAGTTTCCAACTTTTCTACAGCGGTAGAGACTGTATCCTTTTGAGTATCAATCATATCATCCTCCATCTTTTTGCTGGTTGGAGATGTCTCCTCCTTTTTCACACTCAAGTCCTCATTTTCCATGATGCCCACAAATAAATGGTCGAGGTCTATTTAAACAACATGAGCACTGAAAAAGATTTGATTTTTCAGTTAACAAACAACAACCAACACTATAATTAAAATAATATCTCAATTACCAGACTTGTTAGGAGAATGGTAAAAATTGATAAACCCGACGAACTTCCGGATTCCCAAGAAAAACAAACAACTGGTTGAGTGAGAGGTCATGAGTTTGAAACCTAACACCGGGGTGTCTAGTTAGGAGAATGGTAAAAATTGATAAACCCGACGAACTTCCGGATTCCCAAGAAAAACAAACAACTGGTTGAGTGAGAGGTCATGAGTTTGAAACCTAACACCGGGGTGTCTAGTTAGGAGAATGGTAAAAATTGATAAACCCGACGAACTTCCGGATTCCCAAGAAAAACAAACAACTGGTTGAGTGAGAGGTCATGAGTTCGAAACCTAACACCGGGGTGTCTAGTTAGGAGAATGGTAAAAATTGATAAACCCGACGAACTTCCGGATTCCCAAGAAAAACAAACAACTGGTTGAGTGAGAGGTCATGAGTTCGAAACCTAACACCGGGGTGTCATCTGCCAAGATTTATCTTGACTTAAAATGGAACGTGCAGCTTGCGGAGGTACCGTGGCGAGCTCCGGGAGACTAGTAAGGAGAATGGTAAAAATTGATAAACCCGACGAACTTCCGGATTCCCAAGAAAAACTAACAACTGGTTGAGTGACAACATTCCTCAAGGTTTGGGATTATACAACCGTGTATTTTTATTTATTTTTCTTCTGAAATGATATAATAGGGCTAGGGGCGAAGCCAGGAATTTATTTCAGTGTGGGTTAAAAGATAGGTGTTTTGGGGGCGAAGCCCCTAGATTTTTTTTAATACTTTTAAGGGTATTCTAGTATATTTTGGCTTGACAATATGTATGCGGACCTTTAAGGATACAAGAAAGCCAAGTATGTAACGTTCTCAAAATGCAGGTGCTAAATCCTTGCTTTCGAGCACCTTTGGCGACTGTAATTTAAGTTACAATCATTATAATTTATGAAAAATGACGTCGCGGCAAATTACAAATGTTTTAAAGTAGCAAAATAAAAATATACATGTGATTGATTAAGCCGAAATCACACCTAAAATGATAAAGGCTCATTGCCAACCCTATACTTACAAAAACAACATTTTGGCGCCCATTTATGAAAGTAGGGTTGTTTCTAGAACATAACGGACCGGAAAAAGGAATATTGGAATTTTTTTCAATTTTTTTGGGAAATAATTTTTTGTTCCAATTCCGTTCTATGTTTTTTCAGAAATTGGCATACTATTCCGAAATTGGAAAAACTGGAATTTCAGAAAAATCAGAAATCCAAAAGAATCGGAAAACTATCTTTCGACATAGTAGCAGTTTATTTGGTCTTTGCGACGTCCTTTTCTTTCCCTTATTCCCCCTCAGGTTTGCTTTGTTGATGGAAATATCAAACACGACATGTTACACGAAAGAAATATAGCACAGGAGTTAATCTAATGGAGAATAATATTTCCGTTTTATTGAGCATGACAGTTAAATTATTCTAGTGCCATCTCTTTCTATGTACATACTAAGTTACAGTCGACATCCACAACCACAGGAAACATGTTAGTGAAGCACTAGCTCAGTTTCAAGCCATTCCACCACTTGTAACAACACGCATTATCTGAAACAAAGCTGCCAATGACCGGAAAAAACCCAGAAGAGAGTAAATAAACTAATGTCTAACGAAGGAGATAATTAAATGAGATAAATCACATATATGAAATAGAGAGATTTTCGGGGAAAGCAAGGAATATGTCAAACATGATCACATAAGCATCCTCCACAGAGGAAAAGAAAGAAGCAGTCATCTGAAATCTTTAGTCTCAATTATCATTAGTTGGTCTCAATCTATATATTAGACTGGGAAGAATTTATTATCTTTTTAGTGGTGCTTTATACGAAAATCGTGACAGGTAGTGCTTCAGTACTTGTAGATACTAAGGCGAAAGAAAATAACCTATTTCAAATATTCTCTCTATGACATCGCCTGAAAGGCAACTTGATGAAACTTGGCTTGCAAAAATCAGTCATCTAAATTACTGGTTAAGGCTAGAAGGGATATATGTCCATTGTAGATACGAGTAAGAACGGGTAACGCTTTACAGGACAAAAATTGGTTCTGGTTAGGAAAAGATACATGGGAACAGTCTTGAGCAGAAGAACTGGTAGAAGAGAATACGAGAAACATGAAAAGAAGAACTAAAGATCTGAGATTGATCGCCATGAGATACTACTTAGTCAAAACCTCAAAATCGGAGAACTTTTTTATTTTTATTTTTCAAGAGACAAAAGATCAAAATATACCTGGAGTCAGAAACCTATGTTAGTTGATCAGTCTTGGTTTGAATCAGGGCATGGTACATAGCAAAGAACTGACCCCATCAAATCATTACTTGGTGGTTTCCAAGTTCAGAGATGAAGAAACCTTAAACCAAATTATGATGATGAGGTTGAGTCTTTTGCAATAAACAATGCCTGATTCGAGTCCCATAAAAAGATGAATAAAGAAGAGTTGCCCTCTAATCAATATATAGAGGAGGAGACTTGGGGAACAAGTTACCCTCCAATCCTAACTTTTAAGGTTTGAAAATAGAAAGAAGTCTGTTGAGGTAATAGTTGTATAAATTTTGGGATCTTATAAACTTGGAAGACAAGTTTCTCTATCCTACGTGGCTATCTTTTTTTACTTATTTCTGATTTATGGGGCTCTAAAAATAGCTCAAGCACAAACTTTACGGCTGTCAAGGTTCATACTCAAAAAAATCTAATAAATACAAACATGGAATGGTTTCTGGGATTTATTGCAAACTTTCTCGCGGTTCATTTTCACTATTTCGCTACATCTTTTAGGGTGCCTTTCTTTCTTGGTCTGTGTATAATCATAATGATACACACCACAGAAAATGCGGTAGTACCAGCCCCAGCAGAAACGCCTAGTCTTTATAAGACGGTGAACTAAACAATGAAGGTGAGTCTCAACCATAAGAAAAATTACAATGATTTAAGAGGAAGAGAGAACATACATGATCCGATGACCAAAAAGACGAAGAGCACAAGTACAATTGGCCCAATTGGATAGTTAGATCCTCTCTTCACCAAGGATTCATGAACTAACCCCCTCTTGGTCACTTTCTTCTGAAACTTTGCTATTTTCCTTTCTTGTAGGCGCTTCAAGGCGGCCGTCTATCAGTTTCCACTCATCATAACATAACAAAAATACACCAAGGGATCATACTTCAGAGAGAAGAAAAAAAAAAACTCCCTCGCAGTTATCCTAACTAATCCCTCCCTCCCATTTGCTTCAGAACATAAGAATACCTCAAATTCCAACATGCATAACAACATTAATATAGTATTTTTAATGCACATGAAAAGTAATATTTTTGAATAAATCATCTTATGCTAACTTTCTGATACTTTCTCAACCCAAAGTGACTAATGCCTACAAGGTTATCTAAACCTGCCTAGTTTTCCAGCTCAAAGTTATCAAACTGAGGATAAATAGCATAATTATGAACCATAATAAGAAATCAGGAAACAATTTATATACATCTATGAAACCCCAGTGAGGAAAGAAATACCATTTTTATCATGGAGTGATACTAAGGAGAGAAACCTGTGAAATCTCACGAGGTTTATTACTGGAACGGGCGATTTATAGTCAACAATTATTCCTGGAAATGATAATAGTTAAAAGCATCTACAACAGTGGGATTTCATTTCAGAGTGATGTCTGAAAACTAATCCTTTGTTCCACTTCGACCAGTAGAATACTGGCAGCAACTACTGCAATCCACAAAACTTGTGAATATATGCCTCTCCAATATGTTCTTGGTGATACTTTTGTCTGCCACAAGAAACACCCCTTCCCACTAAGATACGTCTTAGGAGTATTTTTTTACCAGGGTATGTACATTGCTACCGGATCGTTTTACTATTTATCGGCTATTTTCCCCTGGAATAGATTAATGTATGAGGTTCTAAATCACAGTTATCTCGAACAGGTTCTCCCTCTGATATGGATTCTTCAATCTCCATAGACCTTTTTGTTGGAGTATATGTGTAGATGCACACATATTGACGTTGCACGTCCCTCGTAGGGTCGTCTACCACCTGTTTGACCTATGTTTATGTTTATGTTTATGCTTTAGCTTATGTTCTATTGGAGAAGTCATTGCGGGTTATTAGCAGTTTTGCTTTTCTAGGTTAGTAGGATTGATCCTAGGAAACCTAGGAAGAGGGTGGTGCAATCTTTTTCAGTAGTTGTTAATGAAAGTTTGAAGTTATCCTAATAGAAACCCTAGTTAATCTAAATCTAAATTAACACGTGATTATTCTAACGAATCTAGCTTTCGCGTTCGTAGATTCACGTCACATATACTCCCAACACTTTTAAGAGTTTACAATGTTAGCAAATCACCTTTGGCATTGTCAGTTGTGAAGCTGTTAAGGACGACCAAAGCGAGGCCTCGGCCTAATATGTAGAGGTCAACTATACCTTTATCATGTGAACTATATCAACCAAAGCGAGGTCACCTTTCATATGTCTGATTGTCTGAAATCCCTAAATTTAACCAGACTGGTTTTTTGCAATAACATGCCTAGTAAGAAAATAATGCAAGCAACAAATCAATCAGACGAGTGGAAGACCGAATGTTTTCCGTCAATGGGGTATTATTAAAAAGGTGATGCTTCCATAAAAAGGTGATGCTTCCACTGCATCTTCAGATGCTCTGACTATCATCATGTGTGTCTTCTATTTTGTGCTTAGCTTAGAACATGAGGACCCATCTCAAATGGGCAATAAGAGGAGTAACCTCAGAAGCTTATACTTTGAGTTGTTACGGTTAGGATTGCCCAATGTGGAAACTACATAATGCCGCAAAAAAACAAAGGGCTTCAAGTTGCCTAGGAATCTCAACAAGTCTCAACAATTTGGTTACTCAAACTGAAGAACCACAAAGTTGAACTGAATGTAATGTTCCCGTGAATCCATTTATGGTTTTGCCTTGCCCAAAGGTACAGTCAGAGATGATACAACATAACAACTGAGTAACAAGGCATCCAGCCCAAACATTCATTCACTAATTATTATTACATTCAAAAGAACCACAAAGTCCAAATCCATTGCCATTGTTCATACAAAACTACTCCAGCTTTGTAAATTTACTCCCTAAAATCTACCATCTCCCACTACTGTTTTTACCTTTGTTGTCTCCATACAATCGAAATAGGTTAAAGGCTGACAATGAAGCAAGTGCTCCCATGCAAAGACTAACCACAAGTGCACTCGCTATTCCCTCCCCAACTTGGTTACAGAATTTCCCGTACATAGTGCATATTTTCATCCACTGGAGTTCTTGTTGACCCAACTTAGCAAACACCGCTGATTGTGCAGCTGCTGCCACCGCTGCTAATGTCAAATATGCTATCACCTGTGCACCAAAGAAACGACCCATGTTTATCAGGGGAAAAAAAAGCGTACATTAAGCCTAATAGCCTATATACATTGGTATATTATGTATATATGACCATGATGTATTACTTACAAATAATGTCAGAAGACCATGGCAGCAAGGCCACACTGTTATTTACAATATTCTGTCATTACACATTTAAATCGTTGGACGGAATCTAAACTATAAATACATCACTTTTGTTCTGAATCTCGATTTAATCACCCCGGTGAGAATTTTGATACAATCAAGTTATGTTTTTACCTGATCACCTGAGAAAATGATCCAAGCCAAGGGCTTGTTGAAGAGCACATTTCCTCTTAAAATACTCACAACACAACGCAACACTTGGAGGAAGCAATATGATGCAGCTATCCCATTAGCTACCACCAAAAACCTGCAAAAAAAAAACCACAATGGTCTAGTTAGACCCTCTAACTAGAGATCTTATAAAAAAAGTGTCTCTAACTAGATGAATAGATGATCTTACACAAGGGCTTTCATGTCAGTAAACTTAGCCTTCTTTTGGATTGAGAAGATGACCTTAACTTGTGTATCAGTCCCAATAAGAGCAGCTGCAAGAACACCTAAACCACAAATAACACATCTAAAAACCAACTCAGCAATTCTAACCCTTCTATCAACCACCTTTAAATCACTACCATGGTACACTGGAACATTTCCTGGACGAACACCAACACCAACACCAACACCAACACCATTTGAACTCATCTTTGTTTCCTCTCTACAACTTTCACAAAGCAAAACAACCCCAAGAGAAGAAATTCACGAAGTTGGATCACAACAAAGATTAGACCACCTTAGTCTAAATATAGCGGTGAATATTACTGCAACAAATGCAATTTGTCGACCACATGAGCTGTATGAAGGCAAATTTTGGAATGTGTGTAAGAAATGCTATCTTTAGACAAATGTCATGGCATGCATTTAAGGAAACCTAATCTCTATGGGCCTGAGAAGAAGCACTAAATAAAAGATAGACGAATTATGGATTATTTTTTTTCCTTTTTCTTTAGCAAAAGATAGATATAATATCTTTCATAGATGGTGCTCTTTTTTATGTTGATGTGAAAAGGGCACTCTAACCTACACACAAAGGGAGCTGGTGTCTTAAATTCTCATTAACTCAAGGAGAGATAGAGAAAGATATGGTGGTAGTGGATCATGTAATGGAGGACTTCAATAACTTTTTTTGAAATTAACAAGAAGAGATGAGATAAGTAGTTGTGACTTGGTGTACAAATTTGTCCAATTTTTAAAATGGTTCTAATGATTAAAGTATGTTTGGGTTGTGACATTGTTGGTTTGAGTGGTAGTGGGGTGCTATCTTGGTGGTCACATGGTATTCCATGATTTTGATGTGCTTTAGGGAATTCACTATTGTGAGAGTTTGAGGTGTATTGGTTTTATGTGCAGGCAATGACATGATATTTCCAGGGGTTGTTATCCTGGAAGAAGGGAAGCTTTAGCGGTCATTAGAAGAGCAGAAGAATAAGGAGCTCTAACTTCTAACCCTTGCTCTAGATTATCCTGAATTGGATGGATTTTGTTTCGAGCACTATCATAATGCTCTCTTAATTTTGAAGCCCATGCTCTTGAAATGAGTGTAAAAAAAGAGCGCAAACCAAAATTGTGGCCTTCTCATCATAGTAGAATAGCTTCTTACCAATAGGACCATTGACAGATAACTCAAAGTATTTTACCCATTGTTGGAATACCTTCACGAATCAAAGAATTCCGTTTATTTCTCTTGATCTAGCTGCTGTTAACCATTGAATCAAATAAAATAAACAATATATCATGATTTGTAGAGGTATAAACGAGATACCAAGCAGAGCCTAAAAAGGCCGAGCCAGCACTAGAATAGTGAGCCTTTTGGTAATAACTCGGACGAGTTATAAACGGGTTGGCCAAATGAGAACGAGTTTCAACCATCACTCGAACAAAGTTGCTGCTATGGATCCTCGACTCTGGCACAAAGTTGCTGCCATCTCTGGTTCTCTCTCTCTCTCTCTCTCTCTCTCTCTCTCTTTTGATGTGTCTTACTAATCCAACCAAGTTGATGATGAGCAGGTGTTGCAGCTCTTGGTTTGGGCACATATGGCGCTCATGGATTCAAACCCAATAACCCAACTTACAAAGATGTAACTTTTCACTAGTTCCTCATTATTTTGTTTGATTTCTTACAAAGGGTATTGCTAGTTTGACGATCCCATGTCTTATTTCATTTTTGATTTTTTTTTTTGGGTAAGGTTTGGCATACTGCATCACTGTACCACTTAGTGCACACTGCAGCCTTGGTTGCAGCTCCAATCACCAAGTACCCCAATGTTGTAAGTACCCTTTTCGAATCAGCTCTCAATTTTAATGCTTTACTAGAAAATTTTGGTGTATTTTAATGATGGATGCTTTATATTTTGTAGTTTGGAAGCCTTTTGACTACTGGGATTCTGGCATTCTCTGGGACGTGAGTACAAATTTTGTTTTACCATTAACAAACTAAGCATTGATTCAGTATATAAGTAATGGGGTATTCTTGAAAATTTGTTATCTATTGAAGTGATCATCGTTTATGGAACAATTTATGGGGGTTGAAAAAATGGTTTGAAGGCTTTAAGATGCATTTGGATGTGTGTGCTTAGTAAAGATAGTTGTTTTCTGTCAAGAACTGAAATTTGTCCCTTAGAATTATTTGAAAACTTGGAGATTAGATAAGGAATAGTAGGAATGATAGAGACATACACAGTTGTTTGTATTGAAGTGATGTTGGTTGTGCATAAGATATGGAGTAACTAGGTCGTCGAACGTGTGATATTAAGTTGTTTACGGAAGTTGGACACAAAAAACAACATACCCTATATATTTCTTAATTTTGCCCAGCAATCGTTCAGCAATCGTTCAGTATTGTTCAAAGGAGGAAGATTTATCAGATGATGGTACTACAGTTTTTCTTTTTTAAATAATTTTTTTCTCGCTCTTAATCTTGCTCGCTCTTTCTTCTAACCACGTCGGCAGCTAAAGTTGAACAAGTTGTGTTGAGAAGGTCTTTGACGTTTGTACAAACTCTTTCTTTTTCTTTTCTTTCTTTTTCCAAGTTTGAACGGTGACTGATTGCATCTTTTCTTATTCAATGTCGAAAGATTTCACCTTCCAAATTCTTTCCTCACTTTTTGGACATAGTACAGTGTTCTGTATGTGGCTCAATGCCAACTGAGCAAATACTTCTTTTCATTCATACTTCAATAATGAACCTATTCCAGTCGTCTTCAATCTCTTCAAAACATCAGCTAACCAAGGATGATGATTTATGGCAAAAGTAATATTAAAAAAGTACACGGCAACTTTTCTGTATGTACGATAACTAGCAAGCGAATCTCTTGGGTCACGCATAGTTTTTGCCAAATAGCGCGTTTGTGTGGGGCTAGTGGAAGACAGACATAAGAGAGAAAATACTGCAAGTTAGATTTATATGGGATTCAGTATTTTTAATTCGACTTCCTTGGAAGTACTAGTCACTGTCTAATTTTCCTCATTATATTTCAAGTGGCTCAATTTTTTTCATGCAGGTGATTTTGATTTTTAGCTTCTCTATATAAAACTACTGAGAAATTTTCTGTTGGGGTTTTGCAGGTGTTACGCTGTTGCACTTCTTGAAGACAGAAAGTACTCCAAAATAGCACCTCTCGGTGGCTTTGCTTTCATAGCTGCTTGGGGAAGCCTGCTCTTCTAAAATTGTGAGATACAGCAGTTGCAATATTTGAGTAACCATATGTAAGCTCTTTGTTTTTATCTTTTCACTACATGGTTGACAATGTATTTACCTCAAGGATATATATATATATATATATCAATGTTTGCATCTAATTTGTGCCCTTAAATAAAATGCATCGTCCTCCAGTCCTCCCATATATTATACTTAGTTATTAGTAAATATTTCCTGATTTTTACATGATTATTATGATTAGAATACTTCATGTTTGATTTATGCTTATAACTTAGATCTGCATTATGAGAAAATACTTTCAGCTTGATCGGACTAAGCTTTCTAATAAGTGATCTGCAAACTCAATGTACCATTGTATAAATCAGTGAAAAGCTTATACAAGAAAGTTTATATGAATTAAGAAACTCTTAACTAAACCCCATTATTGCAATTTAAACGAAATAAATATTCAAATCTCTGATCACTACTTCATATCCTTAGGCTTTTACTTCATGGTAAATAATCAAACTTGCAGGAATTATGACCTGCAAAAATAAAAGAGAGAAGAAGAAAGATTATGATCACACTAAGTGAACAGATACAATGTAAATGTTAAAAACATATTTATGTCCCAAGGATCTCTAGTGAGTCACGGATCCATAATGATTGAATCAATTTGAGATAACAGCACAGTACTGGTAGCATAGTGAAGTATGACCTTCAATTCCTGTATCTTCGCTTTGGGCACGATGGGACACACACTCTTGGATCAACTATACAGAGACTTAATTGCATCCCCGGTTTTTATAAAATGCACCCGATCTTTGAGCCATCATCTCACACTTAATTAAGATTAAAATGAGGGGAAAGAACCCGTGAGAAAAATGAAAGGACACCTAAAAGAAGGGTGTTAAAGCTTCTTTGGAGAAACAGGCCTGTCCCTATAATTTCTTCCCTGACTTGCTAAGCCTTTCTGTTACTACTGAAAAAGAGATATATTGGGGTGGTGCACTTAGTGAAAGTAATGGGCAATTAACCTTCTGTTACAAGTTATTAAAAAGGATGAAGAAGTTATGGACCACCCTCACATGGTTATGGAAGTTCTCGTTTACTTTATACCCCTTTTTGTAACAGATCCTTGAGGTTTACTCAACACAATGGACATCTAAGCACATGCACAGAAGCACTTGGCCTAGACACCACCATGTGGAGTTCAAACTTTTTTTAGGAAAGGAGATTAATTATGACTATGATGGAGTTATTTCTTACTTGGATCAAGCTCAGTGGTCATGGCAGCACCATTGAAGTAACAGGAAGCTCCTTTGTTCTTGAACCTCTGATAGTAGCTGTTGAAAATGTACGAGGCGTGATCTCTGACAGTGTTTGGGAAATAGCAAGGTTGGTGCACTTGTGTTTTACTGCAATCTGCTCCTCCTCTCCCACAAGCCCAATCGATCGCTTGTTGTAGAATGTTGTCTGGTGTCTGCTCATCAGCAATGCACCATTGCTCGAATTCTCCCACTAGTATCATCCAACCAAAGAAAGAAATTACGAGTTTAGATGAAGACCAATTATTGAAAAACTCAGAAAGTTACAGCAAAAAATGAAAGTAAGGATAAAAAACAAAGAGCACGTTAATGATATGGTCTAAACTAAATCAACCATATGTATTTCCTTTGGCTCAAAAATATGAGGCTACACTCTTAAGTCTTAACAATTGGGTAAAAAAAATAATATTGGAAAGTTCATTTGAAAATCACTTTCCCTACACATCGTTAAATCCTTGTTTTTTATGAACAATCTCTAATCTCCAACATATCTACTTACCAAAAGATAAAATGAAAAGAAACAAATTCTTGCATCAAGAACTCAAGAAAATTGAGTGGGAAGCTTAAGTGGGTATTTGTTATTTTACCTGATTTTCGCGGAATGAATGTCAGAAGGAGAACAAGAAGCAGAGCTCGTAGCATAGCACAGGACATTGTTCTTGTTCCTGAGTTGTTGCAGGAAGGTTAACTCTATATAAACTTCTAATAATATATGCTCAAATCAAAAGTCGGATAGTACAATGTTGCATATATTTCTTTGAGATTAAATAACCACTAAAAATGCTTATAAAAAGAAAAGTAACCACTAAAGAAATCTGAATACAGGGGCAACTCTTTTTCTGAAATGCCCTAACTTCCCCATCTTCGTGTATCACATTTTAGAATTTATAGGTTCTCTTGGGCAAAAATTTCCAAAGATATAATCATATCATATTAAGCACAATTCAACCTCTCAACGATAGCGAAAAAATAATATTAACAGAACAGATAAAAGGATATTTTGGTCATTGAGAAAGTTGAATGTACTGTAAAGTTGAGGGAGCATCAAAGATTACCATCTTGTGAAGAAACCTCAAGGGAAAGTTGATACCATCTCTTAAACGTGGAGAGATCCATTGTTCACACGTACACAATATTTTGCTAAGTGAGTTTGTTTGATATATAGAACATTCTTATGTTAAAAATGAAAAGATATTGCAGAAAACATATCCGATTATTAATATTAATTAAAGAAATCTCGAGAATATCTAGAATACAATATTTGAATTAATATCTAGATCATAGTTGCTAATAAAGAGGAGGATCAATCCAATACATTCTGAATACAGAATTCCCCAAATTCATTCCATAGTAAGTGCTCGAGTCCAAAGACGTTTCACAAGATCTTAAGCAGTAGTAATTCACCGTTCTGTCATAACGAAAATAGTAGATCCTATCTCCAATTCCATAGTTGGGGCACCACTCAGTAGTACTCCATCTCCTAAGCTTTTGACTTCGACCCACTTCCAATTGTTGGATCTTGGTGTTAATTATAGTATCAATAGGTTTATACTATAGAGTTACGTATGTTTCTCTGAGAATTACAATTGTAGTTTACTTAGGTTTATAGGCTTGTATTTCCTTGACATGCCCAAACTACATTGTTGTGAATCAAATTCTAGTGATTGAGAAAGTAAGATATGTGAAGTCGTAAGAATAACACAAGGAGACAAATGAAGCTCCCCGGGCATGCAGTTGCTTCTTTATTTTAAACAGGTCTTGCGACTATATTTGATCAGTCCATTTTTACAGATTGGTAATTGGTTAGATGCATGGTAAAGGAACAGAAGACGTTGCAAAACTAGAGATAGTTAAAGGACTGAAGCTTATGATACACGGATCATATGTGATACTGATCAGGGATAACAATTTCTACTGAAATACAAACAGGAATGGAAAGTCCAAAACGAAAAGAGAAGAAGGCATCGAGAAGATGGTAAAAATTAGTCCATTTTTCAAGTGAACTTGTCTAAGGAAGTACGCATTAACACGTCCAATTTATAAGAATGAGAGTACGGATACCTATCATCTTTACCTTCCAAGTTTAGAACTCGGGCTCGTGTGTTAGACCACATATACCTGAATAGAATGAGTAAAGATAATGCAATTAAGAGAAGTTGGAGGAGAGGAGAGGAGAGGAGAAGGTGACCGAATCAACAGGGGAAGGGAGATCAATTCTCACCTCGGAAAAGGGATTGATGAAAAAGGACTTACTAGTACTACCCGTGGCTTAATACGTAATGAGTACAAATGTTATTAATAACTAACTTTTGAAGATTTAACATTACAAGTTTCATTCAGACAGGTTTTTGTTATATGCCGAATCGTTTGGCATGTTTTAATTTAAAGACCAAATCATTCGGCCACTTTAGTTTATATGCTTTTACTAAATGCCGAATCATTTGTCATATTTAATCATAAAGCCAAATTATTCGGCTTGTTTCGTTTCAATGGGGATTTTGTTAAATACCGAATCAGTTGACGCCAAATCATTCGGCTACCTCCGCTTAAATAGGTTTTTGGTAAATGCCAAATCATTTGGCATGTTTATATACAAAATCCAAATCATTCGGCTAATATCATTTAAATGGGTTTCTGCTAAATGAATCATTTGACATATTTTAACAAAAGAAAAGCATTCAGGTACTTTGGTTTAAATGGTTTTTTGCTAAATGGGGATCCATTTGGCATGTTTGGATATAAAGCCAAATTATTTGACTTGTGCGTATAAATGGGTTTTCTTATAAATGCCGAATAATTTGGCATGTTTGAACGTAAAAGCCAAATCATTCGACTTGCTTCGTTAAATAATTTTTGCTAAATGCCGAATCATTTGCCATATTTATTTACAAAAGCCAAATTATTCGGCATGTTTCGTTTATATGGGGCTTTTATTAAATGCCGTATCATTTGGCTTGTTTCGTTTAAATGTTTTTTTTTATAAATGCCAAATCATTTTGCGTAGTTTAACTGGGATGCCGAATCATGATTATTTTTTTAATACTTAAATGTTACGTATGTCATCTTAAGACTTCTCAGATGACTTACCCCACTCAAAGTTAATGAGTGCAAATGTTAATTACAAATGTTATTGATAATATTTTTGACTGACTCCCACAGTTATTTTTGTTTTTTTAATACGTAAACTATGCAATTAAATATAACCATATTCATTTATTAATATTTAGACATGCAAGTACGTAGAAAGAAAGAAAGAAAAAATGTGAATAAATATGTAACTTCCCTTTAATAGGGTCTAAGAGAACATATACATAAAATAGGCTGAAATATGCACAACTTTGACAAAGATGAAGCATAGCAACTTGTTCAAAAAAATTATGGTGTTGACAAAATGCCAATATCCTAGACAACCTTTGAGAGAGTTTGAATGCGATGATGGGTTTTAATAGGTTGTTATATCTTATTCGAGAATACAAGGAAATATTATTTGATCAATCAATAAGATTTTAGTAGATATCTATTTCGAGAAATCTAAGAAATCCATGGGTGATAAAGGATATTCGAACTTTCCTTTTTTTTTTTTTTGATTGGCAAACCGTAGATTAATAAACAGAATTTGTTACAAAAGTGGTGTTATCTTCCTCGAGGGTCATATACAGCCACTCAGGAGGGGAGTCACACCAAGACCACAAAAAATTATCACCCAAAGGCCGAGCGGCTAAAGTATGGGCGACCGAATTAGCACTACGGGGAACATAACAAATACAAATATCGACAAACAGGTGAAAAAGTGCCAAGCAATCCTGTAAGATTGCTTTAGTAGTCCATGACACCGCTGCATAACCATTCTTACAAAATGAGCAGATCGCCTCAACATCTGCCTCAATAGCCACCTTCAGAACCCCTCTCACTTTGGCCAGAGAACACCATCCATGACTGCTAGCGCCTCGCCTTCTTCACTGGAGGCAAACCGGCGGGAAGAGACTCGGGCTGCACCAAAAGCATTATGAGTATCCCGGATAACTAAACCAATACAGTTGAATAGTTTATTGTTACAGAAATAGGCATCAACATTAATTTTTTCTCAGCCAAGAGCCGGAGGAACCCATGGAGTTTTAATTGATAGACGGTCATGTCGAAAAAATGGTTCATTAGAAAATAATTTGTTGACTGTCAGTGATAGACGGATCGGATTCGGCTTAATGTTTTAAAAAACCCAGGCACATCGCGCCTTCCATAGGGACCAATAAAGAGAAAAGGTCACCAGAGTCCATATATCCCGGGCGATAGGCCAGTCCGAGGGGGGAGAGATCCACATCACGATCCAGTCCTGAACGGATAGACTGGAAAACATATGAAGCAGACCTCCAAACGTTGTTCCAAACTAGACCGCTCGCGTGAAAGAACAATCCAAAATGAAGTGATGTAAGGTCTCCGAAGTGGCCGAACACAACGGACAAGATTCATTCGTTAAGGCCAACCGAACTGCAATCTTAGCCCGACAAGGAACCTTATCCCGGAGACATTTCTAGGCAAAAAGTTGAGCCCGAGGAGAAGCCTTATTATTCCAAAATTTCAGAAGAAAGGAAGGGGGTCCTGCCACCGGCTCCATTTGAGTGCCCAACATCAGAATGCGATAGGCTGATTTAATAGAGAATTTACCATTTTTAGAAGGGCACCACTTAAGGTTATCCGTGTCCCCCTCCAGAGGGATAAAAATATGGAAAATAAGGGCCATCGAAGCATCATCGCACCACCCATATAGTTCCTCTCGAAGCCAGATTCGTCGGACCGGGTTAATAAAATAGCTTACCCATTGGGGTCGATCTTCCAACGGAATATTAGCTCGAGGAACCGGTTTCCATCTCACATTTGAAGGGACTCAGTTATCCGTCCAAAACCGAATTTGAGTCCCCGTCCGGACCTGCCAGCAGGAATGATCGGTAATCGTTAAAATCGCAGACTGGACACTGCGCCAAGTCTAGGAGGAATCTGCTTTCTTCGGGGCCTGCAGAATATCACAGTTCAGAAAATATTTAGCTTTTAAGACTTTGCCCCATAAGTCATCCGACTTCTGATGCAAGCGCCAAACAAGTTTGGAGCATTGTTGGTTGTCCCTGCCTCCCGGATCCCCAACCCCCCTTCCCGTTTGGGATGACAAACTTCTCTTCATTTTTTCATATACAAAGGTTTCCGAGCGTCTTTCCCGTATCCCCACCAGAAATTCCATTGGAGGCCATTAATAGTTTTACAAGTGGATTTAGGTAAAGCGAAGCAAGACATCTAGTACGATGGTATAGAAAAAGTAACAGATTTAATTAGAATAGTACGACCCGCCTGAGATAGAAGTTTCCCCCTCATCGACTGCAGACGGTTGGAGATACGATCTTCAATCCGTTAAAGCGTCATGACTTTGGATTGATTAAAGAACATGTTAGTCCCCAGGTAACGCTCATCAGGAGGCATAATTTTAACCTTAAGAAGGCGGGCAATGAGACGACAATGCCGATGCGGGAAATTCTTACTGAAAAAAGCCCTGAATTTAGGCAAATTCAGTTGTTGACCAGTCGCCTCGCAAAAATCATCAAGGATAATCTTTAATACGTGCGCTTCAACAATATCGGCCTGGCAGAACAGGAGACAATCATCCACAAAAGAAGATGAGAGGCCGGGGGAGCTCGCCGGGACGCTTTAATACTATGAATCTGATGCGTCGCCTCCTTAGCCCCCAAGGCACGCGATGAACCTTCCATTAAGATGATAAAAATGAAAGGGGAAAGTGGATTGCCCTGCCGCAGCCCCTCGTAGGGGTAATCAGACCCTAGGCAGAGCCGTTAATAAAGACCGAATAACGAACCGTAGAGATACACTGTTCGATCCAATGACACCACTTAAGGCTGAAACTCAAGGCTTCCAAGGTCCGAAGTAAAGTACTCCATTCAATCCGATCATAAACCTTTGACATATCCAGCTTGACACCCATAAGGCCAGTTCGTCCCTTTTTTTTCTCTTCATCGTATGGATGATCAGTTCGTGTGCGACCAACACATTATCCAAGATTTGACGGCCACTCACAAAAGTGCCTTGAAAGGGAGAAATAAAACTGTCCAATAGGGGTTTAAACCGATATTCAAACTTTCCTTTTCTTAGCTAAAACTAGATATCTTAAATATTAGTATGCCCAACCAAACACAATTTTTTTAGAGGATATCTTGAATATTCTAAATCTCTAGCGCAATCAAACGACCCTTTATTTTAGAAACTTGCACTCCTATGAAAGTTATTGATTTGAGGAGATTTTGGAATCTGTTTTCATCTAAGGTAAATATAGTAGTTTTAAAAAAATAGAGCTATTGAAACATCAACATTGTACATATCCGAGGACATATAGAGAAAGGCGTAAATATAGAATATATGCCTAAAATGGAGAAATTAAAAAAATAGAGAAAATATAGTAAGCGATTATTCGGGTGAAAATTCTAGGTTATTTGAGACAGATGAAGAAACTGTGCTATTGCAGATGGACATATTCAAAGACAGTAAAATGCTTAACTGAGACGGTGAAACTAATAATATACACAGATTACGAATCAAGCGTACTTAGCTACATATAATATACCTTTTTCACCAGTCCTGCATCTCCAGCCTCGATTATATTCTGAGGCAATAGATTTACATTTTTCGCAGGGCAAAAATATGACCAGAAGCTCAATATTATAGCTCTATCGAAAAAGACCAAACCTATATTATGGAGGCCTATTTTTCATGTGGTTATGAAAATAGATATTTTTCCGTATTCGACACAAGAACGTCAAAGCAGAGTATGTTGAATGAGGATAACTGAATAATCCTGCATGTTTGCAACTAGTTGAGTTGCTTGATTTTCTTAACACGTAGAATGTTAAAATTCAACCATAATTGATAATGTGCTTTGAATTTTTGTTGCGCCTGTAATTATGTGCATGTTCTCGGTTTTTTACAACATCATTAGATTAGTTATTAAAAGTAACTTGTTCTCTACTTTGTAACTTTATTAATAGAGCACAAGGTAATTAACTTTATTGAGTAACTTGGCTCGTAACATTGTTAATCCACAATTGAATTGAGAGTAACCTAGATTGAAGAATTAATGTGAATAACAAACAATTGGCAGGATAATTTTCCTTTTAGAGCTTCAATTGTTTAATGATTTGATTTCAATTGAATTTATCTACAAACCCTAAGTCTCTCTTACAAAACTTGGATTGATCTAAGATAATTTTATTTTGCCTACCCTTGCCCCTTTATGAGGGTTATAAGCTTCTAGTTACAAGGTCGAACCATTATGCCCTTGAAATGCCTAAAATATTGAAGGAATACGATAGTCGTTCGAACGAACCCATGGGTCGTTCGAACGCCCATGGGTTGTTCGAACGACTTGCCAAATTAAGCCTAAAAATAGCCTCAGAGTAAATTGGTCTCCAGGTCGTTCAAATGAACCCATAGGTCATTCGAACGACTTGCCAAATTAAGCCTAAAAATAGCATCAGCATGAATTGGTCTCCAGGTCGTTCGATCGACTCCAAATGTCGTTCGAATGACTTGCCTATTTTTGCCTAAAAATTTCCACAACATGAATTGGTTTTCTGGAAACTCCATGTCGTTCGAACGACTTGACTATTTTTACCTAAAAATAAACTTAGCTCGAATTGGTCTTCTGGGAACTCCAGGTCGAATATACTAAGTTTGAATTGGCTTTCTTGGAATTCCAGGTCGAATAGACTTAGCTCGAATTGGTCCAATTCAAATAGACTCAGCTCGAATGTGTCTTCTGGGAACTCTAGGTTGTTCCTCTCATATCTCGTTCGAATGACTCCAAGGTTCGTTCGAATGAGTTGGCATCTTTTGAAAGGGTTCGATCTTCATATCCTCTTGGATCATGGCTCCCGGCCCCCTTTAGGAGCCTTGAGCTCCAGCTCAAGCTAGAATTGGAGATGAGAAAATTCGGCGGTGCCATTTCCCTGTTGTACTACTTAGACTTGCTAGGTAGTTTACCTTTCTTCCCAACTAGGAACGACTCGATACTACCCCGTCTTGTATAATGAACTTTTCATTCTAGAATACTAACCCCCTGCAATGGATCATCTCTTTCCATCCATAAGTCATCAACTGACGGTAGGCGAGTGTCAATTGTAGAGTCTTCTCCTAAAAGAAACGACTCAAATATCTTCAAATGCTAGGCGTTAATTTCCGAATACATCTTCATGAAAGGTGACAAATTAAATTGAAATGCATTTCCACCAATCTTCTTGAGTATAGTGAACAGACAATAACGGATATGCTTGAGTTTCTTACATTCTCCTTTTAGTCGTTCCTTACCCAAATGTAACCAAATTAGGTCACCCTCTTAAAAAGTACACTCAATCCGATGTTTATCGTGTCGAGCCTTATACTTCGTTTAAGTCTTCTTCAATTGTACTTCAACCGCCTCATAAACCTTGCTTATCCTCTCAATGAAACATTGAGCTTTAACTTGTTCCTCTTCCTCCTTTCCTGATACCGTCTTGTCACCAAGACTAAAATTAAAATCAAAAGGGCTTTGAGGTAAGTACCCCAAACAAACTTTAAATGGAAACTTCAAACTGGAACCATGAATTGCCTGGTTAAATAAAAACTAAAGATACGGTAAACTTTCATCCCAAGTCTTTGGATGCTTAGAATGGAATCCCCGTAGTAAATGAACCAAAGTGTGATTAACTACCTCTGTTTGCCCGTGAGTCTGCAGATGAAAGGCAGTACTTCTTGTCAACCTAGTGTCCATCATCCCCCATAACGACCTCCAGAAATTCCCCCAAAAGCGGTTATCCCTATCATAAATAATAGAAGAAGGGAGCCCAAAATACCTCAAGACGTATCTAAAAAACAATCGTGTTGCTCCTTCCCGGTGACCATTTTCTTGCATGGAATAAGAACAATCATCTTGCTGAATCGATCTACCACCACTAATAAATAGTCATTCTTATACTTGGTCATGGGAAAACCAACCATAAAATCCATCAAAATGTTCTCCCAATGTCGGCTATAAACTAGTAATGGTAAGTACAGTCCTAAATTACGATTGGAAGGCTTCGATGTATTGTATAGAACGCAACCACGAACCACACAAGCAACATCCAACTGCATCTTCGGCCAATAGACATAACACCGTAAATTTAAAATTGTCTTCACTACCCTGTAATGACCTGCCACCCGGGAATAATGTGACTCTTTAATCCAATGCACATGGTCTCCACCTCAGGAATACGTAGTAGACTGCCTTGTAGCAACTTCTGGTGAATCACACTAAGCTCCTTGTCATCGTCATACTCGACAACATATTCAGAAGGAATAATAGGTTGTATCTGCATTGCTACCAACAAAACAAAAATAGTTGGTAATGGGGGTCGAGATAACATATCAGCCATTTTGATGTCCACTCCTTTCTTATTCTTGATCATCAAGGTGAATTTTTATAGGTACAACATCCACTTCATATGGCGAGCTTATTGTAGCTTAGACTGTGTAGATAAGAACTATAATGGTTTGTGATCGGAATGTACCATAACCTCCTTCCCCAATAAGTAACTTCGCCAATGCTTCATTGATTTATATAATGCGTAGAACTCCTTATCATAGATAGGATAGTTGCGTACTACTCCTGTAAACATCTCAGAATGGTAGGCAACCAACCTCCTGTCTTGTAATAGAATTGCCTCTAATGCATAGTCTGGCGTATCTGTTTCGACCTTAAAAGGCTGATGTAAATTAGACAATGCTAAAACTAGCACATCCATAATCTTGCGCTTCAGCAACTGAAAAGTCTTTTTATGGTGATCTTCCCACATAAACTTTACACTGGCCTTTGTCAAGAAATACAATGGTGTGACTATCTGTGAAAAATATAGAATAAACTTTCATAAATACTGATAAAAACCCCTAAAACTTCTCACTTCCTTCACTGTACGAGGTCTAGGCCAATTTGTAATGACCGAGACCTTCTCTAGATTTACCTTAAGCTCACCGACACTAACAATAAATCCTAAGTATACTAGCTCTTTCTTCCCAAACTCGCACTTTTTCCCATTTAGAAAGAGTTATTGTGATCGCAATGTGCCTAACACTTCGTGTAGATACACGAGGTGCTCCTCCCATGTTTGATTATATATTAAGATGTCATCTAAATACACAATAAAAAATCATCAATAAAAGCGCAAAGTACCTCATTCATCAACCGCATAAATGTCGTTGGAGCGTTGCATAACTCAAAAGGCATCACCAACCACTCAAAGAGTTATTATTTGGTCTTAAAAGCCGTCTTCCAAGTATCTTCTTCCCAGATTCTAACCTAATGGTAACCCGACTTAAGATCCAGCTTGGTGAAAAAACGAGTTTTCTACAACTTATCTAAAAGATCGTCAATCCATGGAAGGGGATAACAATTCTTCACAGTAATCTTGTTCAGTGCCCAATAATCTATAAATATTCTACAAGACCCATCCTTCTTCGGCACCAATAATATCGGTAAACCACAAGGTGAACAACTCAGATTAATAACCCTTTGCTCTAGGAGTTCTTGTACCTATTTCTTGATCTCATCAAACTCGGTTACAGATGTCCGATACATCCTAATATTGGGTAGTGGCTCGCCATTCACCAAGGTGATATCATGCTCCACATCCCTCTTGCGTGATATCCCTTTTATGCCCAGAAACAAGTCTTTATATTCCTTTTGCAACTTCCCCATTTTGGTTTGTTACGTAGGAGACATTGCCAAAGTAGACAACACCTTAGCCGACGGACCTTCTTGAACCGGTCGCACCAGCAACAATATAAAACTGCCGCTCGTATTAATCAACCTCTTCGCCTGGGTCGCCATTACTAAATTATTGGTGGTAGTATGTTCTTTATAAGCATTTATATGAAACTCCTTCCCCTCCTTCACAAGATGGTACTTGCAAGCTCTACAGTAAAGAATCGTATCTCAGTTCTAAAGATAATGGCTACCCAAGATGACTTGATACACATCCAAATGAATCACCTCATATGGCACTTCGTCAATATTTTTTTTAGTAATCACAAACTTAAACATACACTGCTTCATAAACTTCAACTCTGCATCTTTCTGAATTTAACCAAAACCGTACAGCTTAGGATGAGCCATAGTAGCCAAACCCACCGCCTCATAAATCAAATTCTTCTGACTACCCAGATCAATGATGGCCTCTATTAAGCTCTGCTTCACTTGAATGCTAACATGAAAAAGTTCTTCTCGACCTGTCTCCTCGATAACCATAAGTTGCTGAAACATAAGTTTAGTATTTGGCTTATCTAACTCCAAAAGATCAACAATATTTGTGGCTAGTACACATTTTTCTTTCTTACTCCTCTCCTCCTTTGGCCTAAGCTCCGGGTAAAATTTCTAACATTTATCTTAAATGTTCCTATTTGCCTTACAATGACTGTAGTAATTCCCCTTGAATGAAGACCCCTCTCCTTTGGACTCCCCTTTATGTTAATTCTTCCAACTAGACTTATACCCCAACTTGCTCCTGCGTCTTTCTTGTCACTCTTCAAGTACTTGCCTTCAATAACAATTACTTTTACGGTAGCATTTTTGATTATTCACCACAGTAAAGAACTTCAACTCCATTCTAATGAACTCCGACAACCCGCCCCCCCCCCCCCCCCCCCCCCGTATACTTCATGAATACCTCATATTCGTCCACATCAATGTCCAAAGCCAACCCTTGGTTATAAAACTTTGTAGTAAACTCTTGTACGGATTGCCCATACTTTTGGTGTAAATTATGCCTTTGAACCATCTCTCTTGTTCATACCCAAACAATTAAAAAAATTTCCTCACCAAAACCTTGAACTTCTTCCTATCCAAGCTTCATACTTCATGACATTTTCGATAGGACTTCCACCACGTGAGTGCATGACTTACAAATTTTAATTTCAAAAAATATATTTTCTGAGCATTGGAGTATTCGTAAACAGATAAATAAGTCTCTAACCTACCTAACCAATTATCCAACTTCTCGGCATCGATTAAACCGTCGAATACCAAAATTTTAATTTTAAAATCGATACGAAGATTGCGTATAGGATTCATTGAATTACCAATAACCGATTACTCCTCGACGGATTTGGCATCACTAGAATCACTATCTACCTCCTCAGTACCACTGTCTCTATCCACCACCGTAACCCCTTTCTTCTTCGTGCATTCTTGCCGTTTCACCAAAGCGGAAGCTGTCGCAAAGTTCGTGGGACATAATTGCTCTACTAACTCCCCTAGAGTAGTAGTTAGGTCAGAAACTTTAATTTCTAACTTCGTGAGTCAATCTTCAGAATTGCCCATCTCCAAAGTTGTCTTCTTCTTCGAGCTAGATTTTTAGTGAATCTCTAACAAACTCACTAGGTTCTCCTTCGTTTGCTTGAGTTGGTCGCGTGTAGAGACGATAAACCACAATCCCCCCAAGAATTGTTACTGGAAAACTAATGCCACTTAATCTACAATCGAATTGAGAGTAACCTAAATTAAAGATTTAATACGAAGAACAAACAATTGGCAGGATAATTTCCCTTTTAAAGCTTCAATTGCTCAATTGAATTCCTCTACAAACCCTAAATCTCTCTTATAAACCTTGGATTGATCTAAAGATAATTTTATCTTGCCTAGCCTTGCTCCTTTATGAGGGTTACATATTTTTAGTTACAAGTTCGAACCATTATGCCCTTAAAGCGCCTAAAATATTGAAGGAATACCATAGTCGTTTAAACGAACCCATGGGTCATTCGAATGACTTGTTAAATTAAGCATAAAAATAGCCTCAGTGTGAATCGGTTTCTAGGTCGTTCGAACGACTTAACTATTTTTGCCTGAAAATTGCCTCAGCATGAATTGGTCTTCTGGGAACTCTAAGTCGAATAGACTCAGTTCGAATTGGTCTTCTGGAAACTCCAGGTTGAATAGACTCAGCTCAAATTGGTCTAAGACAAATAGACTCAGCTCGAATGTGTCTTATGGGATCTCCAGGTCGTTCCTCTCATAGCTTGTTCGAACGACTCTAAGGTTTGTTTGAACGACTCCAAGGTTCGTTCGAACGAGTTTGCATCTTTTGAAGTGGTTCGATCTTCATATCCTCCTGGATCAACTGTACAAGTGTCTAAAAGTTTCTTTCCTGACTAGAATTGAGATTTGATAAAACCATAAAATATAGGCTATTCAGTAATATGAGTTTTTCCGCATGTTAGGCAATAGATGATAAAGTTATTAATAACCTAAACAATAGAATGGTGAGAAGAAGAAAAACAAGTAAAAGATAGAACTACTTGATTAGGTAAGGTGTGTGTTTTTCCTTTGATAAAGGTTGAAACCAAAATGGCCAAAGCACGGACATGGTTAAAGCTCCATTGGAAGTGATCTTGTTATACAAACTATTGCAAACTAGTCTACCATTCTAGGGTATATACATTTTTTAGAATCAACTATACAAATTGTTATAAGCTCTCTTGAAATTATTGTGGAAAAGTGATATAGGAGTTATCAATAATCTTATCTTTGGCGATAAAATTTGTTGCTATGTTCCCCTCTTTATACGTGAAGCTTCCATATATTGGATGCACTTTCAGGGAGGCTTCCATATATTGTCAATGACCTTCTTTACATAACTTGAAGCTATTATCACCTCATATTTCCTAATTCCAAGTAAGTTGATTATCTTTACCTCATATCACCTCATAAATTGCTTCAATTTGAATTTCACCAATATTCATCCCTTCTTGGGTATGACCATGAAAGACTAAAATTGATAAAACTATTTACAGGAAATGTTACACTGTTATGACAGGAAATGATACAATGTTAATTCCCACTGGATAAACTATTTTACAATAAATGTGTAGTAGCATATTTCCCAGGTTCGACAAGGATAAGCCAGCGTAACATAATCGAAGACAACCCAACATTCGAGAAGATTCTATAAGTCTTTAACCTACTAAAAGTAGCCATTGTGCTTGGTCAAGAAAGAGCCGTTACTGATCCGTGAAATTCGCCCACTCCCCCGAAATAAGATACTATTTTTCTTTTTGTAAACCGCCTGTATCTACTATAAATAAAGGTAGAGAATAGGTTATTGAGATCCACAACTTTACTATTCATCCTTCCTAACTTTACTATCAAACCACAAATTGTAATAACTAGCAACCTATTGGATTTTACATCAAAATCCTCCTCGAGGTCGTGGTTTTTCTCAGCCTTTACTTAGTTTTCACGTAAAATCTTATTAGTTCAAACTTGTTATCTCCTCATCTTTACTAAAAGTATTGGCGAAGATTATCCTCCTGGAAAACGTGCCATTATAATTGGCACAGTCTGTGGGAAAGCCACACTTTTCTTTACCACTTCCAATCTAAAAAACAATCCGATGACAAACATGAATCTCCGAAGCCATTCTAGTGCGCTGAGGAACCATGAGATCAATCTGATACCAGAAACAGTCGATCTGTACAGCCCAGTAATCGAATTACAGAGATAAATGGAATTCGATTGAGTCCAGAGGTTGGAATATCAACGCATTCACGTTGAGGCTCTTCAAGTCGAAAGATACGGAAGGAGAAAGGCCTTGGACTAACATCAGAAAGAAATGAAGAATTTATGAAAAACTCAGGATCGGCTTACCATCTGTCAAATGTCGCTTTCTCAGGCCCGAAGTGAACATCGCTTCAGGGCGACCCAAAGAGAGAACCATCCAAGAGAGGAACGAGTACGAACTTCTCGATCCAGAAATCCATATAGGGTTTCTTGATACTTCGGACTTACATCCTCAGCATATACAACTCAAGGAAGTCGACGCACGCGTCACCAAACTTCCTTACCACCAGAAAGAAGACCAATCAGAGACCGATTGTGACCTGAAAGACAGAGAGACTTTAATCCACAAGTTGCAGCCATATCAATTCCTCCGCCATAGTTTATCACCTTGGACGACCTAAACGATTCAAGCCATAAACTTTGATATCCCAGGCCGAAGGTCTGCCCTCGATAGAATCGAGACAAACCCCATTTCTCCTCATTTCGAAGTTATGCCCATACCAGATAATTTCCACATGCCAAAATTTATTCAGTATGCAGGCCTCACTGACCCGCTCGCCCACGTCTGACCCTTCAAAGCCGCAGTTGGATTATACTTCAAACTCGACCACATGCTATGCAGACTATTCAACATGAGCCTAAAAGAAGAACCTCTCAGATGGTTCCATACAATCCCAGAAGACTCCATCACCACATTCGGCCAGTTAGAGTGTCTCTGCAAGTCCAATTATACTCACACTAAGGAGCGAGAGATAACTGTAGATTTTTTATTCTTCTTCGAACAGGGGGGGTAAAATAAACAATAGCGAGTTTTTATAAGAGATTTCTACAAGAAATCCAAAAGATTGGGAACTCAGATCCCAAGATCATCGTTTCAGTATTCACCTTAATTCTACATATCAATTCTAAAGTTCGAGAAGAACTCACCTTGCACGATCCTAGAGCGGTGACAGAAATGACTGATGTCGTTAATAACTATATCAAATTAAAGCGGTCCAAGAAAGATAAGATGAAGAGCTCCTCTATCATCCAGTTTCGTGAAACATTTACATCTCAACCCCAAAAATCAACCACCACTAAAGTACCCAAGCAACGCGGAAGAAACACTGACAATACTAAAAGAAGGGACGGAAGGCCAGACAGACCCGTCCCAGTTCTACCTTCAATTACAACAACTCTCTCCGCCATCTTGCCAATAATAAAGGGGGATCATAAGTTCTATCGGGAAGCACAAACAATTCCTGATATCCCTAACAAGCCTTTATGTCACTATCGCAATGTGAATAGTTACGAAACCGACAACTGTTACTCTCTTATTCAAAATTTTCATTGCATTCTATTAGCTGGAAGACTTCATAACTATGTGATTAACGTTCAAAAGTTCCTTAAAGAAAAAACTAAAAACAAAGACACTGATCAAGAACAAGGCCAAGAACAAGCTCACCATCTTTACATGATTGAGATTGATAAAGAAAAGAAAAGAAAAGAAAATAAGGCGATCAAATTATGTCTTGTTACAAAATGACTTCCTCAGACAAATCAGCAAAACTTCTCCCCAGCTGAAGAAAATCAAAGCGTCCGTATCTAATTACCTTCGAATACTACAACACCAGTCATGTCAAGTACCAACATGATGACCCTCTAGTCATTATGCTCAAAGTAGGACAAGACTACCTACATATGCTTCTCATCGATACAGGAAGTGCCATAGATGTTCTGTTCAGAAAAGCAATTGAAGTTCGAGGACTCAAAGACTCAGTGAAAGCCTCGACCACCACCATCACAGGTTTTAATGGTTTAAAAAAATTTGGCTATCATCTGGCATTACAATTTCTAACAAATCACGGAGTATGATCTAGGTGGATTTGGGATGTTTTTATTGATGTTTGACCAACATTTCAACGAGATTTGGAGTCATTCGAACGACTTGAGGTCTATTCGAACAGACTTCAAAATCTGTTCGAATAAACATTATCTGAGGTATTTTCTTTGAATACACTAAAGTCTATTCGAATACACTTTTCTATTTGAACAAAGACTTGTTCTTTTCGAACAGAGGCGGAATTTAGTCTATTTCTTTAGGTGTTTAAGGGCATATTTGTCCTATTTTGTAACTTGGAACTTGTAACCCTTATAAAAGGCCAAGGCTAGGCAAGAGAGGAGAGAAGTTAGATCAATACAAATTCTAAGAGAGAGACTTAGGGTTTGAGAGGAATTCGATTGTAATTGATTTTAATTAAGCAATTGAAGCTCTAAAAGAGAATTTTCTCACCAATTGTGTGTTCTTCATACTATTTCTTCTATTTAGGGTTTCTTAATTTGTATTGTGGATTAGAGTATATAAAATCAAAGGGAGCCAAGCAGTTGTGCGAATGTGCAAAAATACCACCACCAACTCTTACACAACAAAACTCCTGAAAGCATAACAACTATAACATGAAGCGCCCCCCATATTTGAGTAGAATGATACCGAACAAGCAGACCCAATTGAACTTGATGAGCCTGGGCATAACACCTTCATTGGCTCCAAGTTGTCAGCTGATGAAAAAGAAACTACGATTCAGCTCCTTAAGAAAAATGTTGACATATTTGCATGGTTTTTCTAAGAAATGCCTGGCATTGATCCATCAATCGTGTGCCACAAACTGAAGCTCATTCCGGATAGCAAAGCAGTGGTAAAGAAACGTCAAAATTTAGCTCCCCATCTCTGCGAAGCCGTGAATGAAGAAATTGATAAACTCCTTCGTTTAAAATTTATTTGAGAAGCAAAATGCCCAAAGTAGGTTTCTAACATTGTGGTAGTCCTAAAGAATAATGGAAAAATCAGGGTTTGTGATGACTTCACAAAACCTATCAAGTTCACACTGAAGGATAGTTTTCCTCTCCCATTGATCCCACAACTCCTCGATTCTGTAGCAGGGCACAAACTTCTTTCAATGATAGATGCAGCCTCCAGATACAATCAAGTTCCACTCGCCGAAAAAGATAAAGAAAAAATAACTTTTATCACTGAAAGATGTCTCTACTATTACACAGTGATGCCTTTCGGATTAAAGAATGCAGGAACCACTTACCAATGGCTTGTGACTAAAAGTTTCAAAGATCATCTAGGAAAAAACATGGAGGTCTACATCGATGATATGATATGCAAAATCTTGAAGCGTGAAGATCATTCCAGCAACCTCCAAACCATCTTCGATATCCTTCGAGCCTATCAGATGAAACTCAACCCATCGACTCTTTACGGACAGATCAGCTAGACCGCAAGGATTAGGAATTGGCATCGTCCTTGTAGCACCTTCCAATTATCGCATCGAGAAAGCTATTAAACTAAAGTTCTATGCCACAAACAATAAAGCAGAATATGAAGCTATCCTCCATGGACTGGACCTCACAATAGCACTCAGGGCTGAAGAAATAACAATTTATATCGATTATTTACTTGTTGTCAACCATTACAATAAAGCGTTCTAGATATCAAGAAAAATGGTTGATTATGTAGCCCTGGTTGAAGAAAAATGAACAAATTCAAAACAACAACAATCTCTTACCTACCTTGAACAGAAAACTGCCACGCTGACGCATTACCTTGCATCGCTGCCATGCTAGAGGACAACGAAAAGAGAACTTTGGACATCGAGGTCATAAAACGTTCCAGTCTCGATATCCACCAGTGTATGATGCAAATCACTGTTACTGAAGATGAAGATGTTGAAGACTGGAGAAGACCATTCTATGCATTCCTCAACTCCAACATCCTCCCGAGTAACAAAGAAGAAGCCCGATCACTATTAGCTAAATGCCTCAGATTCACAGGAGGAGGACCTCTTATTGAATGCATATCTCAAAAACTGGCTCAAATCAAAATCAAAGAACTTCACGAAGGAATCGGTGCAACCCACGTGTCGGGAAGATCATTAGCTCAACGGGCATTCACACAAGGAATATACAGGAATATCAACAAGACATTTCAGTATAACATATATCAGAGAATCAGGTTCAGCCAAATCAATTCAAATCAAGTTCAGAGCATACATCAGGAATCTAGCACAACAATTCAGTATAAATCAAGTTAACACAAACTAGTTTCAATATAGTCTTCATCAGTAACTCAAAACCATCACAAGTTTAAAGATCAAGTGTAAAGCAAACTCAACATTGTTTACATATTACAACCCAACAGAAAAATCAAAAAAAATAGTTTGGCACGCTCAGTAAAATACATCATATCGGAGTGACTACACCATCTCCTCCTACAGGTTTCCCCTCGCCAACACCCCCAACACCCTCAGTCGAAGGGTTCGACCCAGCAGCATCTACGACCACATCAATTGCATTCCCAGCAGCAGTTTATTCGATTGTTGGAGTCTCCACGATACCTCCTGAACCCGCAGCGGCCACATCCGCGTCTACGCCATCGGCCTGGGCAGCATCTTCAGCAAAAGGATCTTGGGCAATGGGGAAGCATTGCAAAGTTTCAGGATCATACCCTAAATCCTCTATGATCTCTTTCAGCCTGATATTAATTGTACATTTATCATCAAACTACCTTTGGAAAGTCTCCCTCTATTCTTTCTTTTCCTTCTCCTTCTCAGCAATCTTTGACTTCCGCACCTGCGTATGAGTGTAACGTTGAGCCTCGAATCTCTTCTTGAATGCATCGTTGACAGCTGCCTGATCTCGCTTCAAAAATTTATTCTCAGACACCAACGATGCCTTAGTCCCTCGAGCGATCTCCAAATTTTCAAATACCTGGTTCAGCTGTCGTGATATTACCTTTTGGGCCTTGATGAAAGCCTGTGACCAAGCATTTGTCTGCTAGAATAGTTAAGCCATCAGTATCTCCCGAAGTATGATGCACTCAAACAAATTTTCAAAATTTTAAAAGAATAATAGTTACCTGATACATCGTCTTATTCATCCTCCTACAAGCTTCGTCTGGGTCAGTGGCGTAGAGTGTGGCCATCGAAGTAGCCACGGCTAGAGCCTGATCCTCTCGCTCAGCCTTCATGATTTCTACCTCCATATCCTCTGTATCATCTTCCCCCAGTGCCCTGTGCCTTTTGCGCTGGATTACCTTCGACTGTTGTGCCCTCAGAAACTCAGGAAATACCTTACCCTTCTCTTTCTCAGTATATGTCGATGCCTACTTCGGCCTCTATTTTGAACCATCACAAGCTACTTTGGGCACTGTCACTACCTTCTTCAGTGTATGTTGCCCCTTTGGAACATACTTTACCTTCCTTGTTAATCTCTCTTTCTCCATCCCTTCGATCACTTTCGAAGCACCTTCGTTCCCCTCTTCTTTGATGGCTTCGGCGTAATGGGTACATTATGAAGCAGGGAATCTGTCTTCTTCTGCCTTTTCCTCTTAATACCAAGCCCCTTGAACATAAAGTTTACCCACTCCTCGTCCGAGTTGATCAATTCGTCAATATAATCCCTCGGATTCACCCAAGTTCAGATAGTAGGACCGGCAGAACAAACAGAGACACGTTTATCAGTTTATTCGATCAATACGTCGAAAAAATCTTTGACAAGAACCTTACTTGGATTATAGACTTTATGTTGTAACCTATAAGGGTCCTCCCCTTTGACATTCTCATAACTACCCCGTACTATAACTAAGTTTTTATCCCATCCTCGACCCGTCGAGCACAGATCAAATAGCCAGGGCTTATCTGTGTAACACTGGATATGATACGTGCCCACCTTCTGGTTTGTTTTTCGTGAGTAGAACAATACAACATCGTACCATTCGATTAAGTTCCTTCCCTCACTCCATAATTTTATATTCATGCCCTCGATCACCTTCATCATTTCATAAAAGTTCTCATTCATCTGATACGGGGTAACTTCCCAAATATTCAGCACCTCCTTCACCAGTCTTCGGAGAGGTAGTTGCATTCCTAGCCAAATTTAGCCTCTATATGCCAAAATACCCTCTCGCAGTTTCGACTTGAAGGTAAACCCTGATCGCACTGCATTTAACACCACCCCTACCTTCGACAAACCCAATTTAGTAGCAAATCGATCTAGTCTCAGCTTCTCGCTAGTCGAGATTGACCCCACGGCCTCCTCTGACTCAGTCGATTCCTCATTATGATTACTCTGCTCCCCTTCTTCCCTTTCATCAACCGAAGGCTCGACACTACCTTCATGTCCCTCTCTCTCCCCTCCCTCAATATCCTCCTCGTTCCTCTCCTCAGTTACTCGAACCTTTTGACATTTACTACTCGAAGCCCTACTTGTTGGTACTATCACATCTAAAGGGGCATCAGCTGCAACATCTAACGCCTCTACATCGCTGCCCTAATCCATGGGAGCACAACCAGACACACTCGCCTCATCCTCTTCGATATCTTCATCTATCAGCCTCATTCTCGAAGATCGACGGGTACGCATCTTACCCTATAGAAGAAGAGGCACACAATTATATCGATATATTCAACTATTACATGTCAATAACTTATTTCAATCTACCCTCTCCAACTTATTCAAACACAGTCAAGTACTCGACCCTAATCCCAGTCCTACCATCAATACCCTCATAATCCTAAATAGGCTAGATCCCCAGATACATGGTTTCCCCCTGTCCTCGATCATATCATCATAACTATAAACCCTAATAGACTTTACATTACTACGTACTCAAACATACAGAAATAGAAGATAAAATAACAAGATAGAAGGAAGAATGACATACCTGTTTGAGAAAAGTATCTCTCCTTCCTTTCAAAAATTTAGACGATCCCATAGTAACTACGGAGCTCTATGGAATAATGAAGTATGTTCCCTTTCTCTCATTCTCTGGTTTTTCTATAAGTGGGTAAATGGGAACAGTAACTATGCTCTTACCACTATATATACCTCCTCGGAATACCAACAAACAGCCTCGATTTCCAAAACCGCTATCATTACCACTACCCCTGCTTTTTGGCTGCGATGTTTTTAGTTGATTTTACCCTCCATCACCAGCACGTGCGTGTCCCACGCTAACATTTACATACCTCTTTATATCATCCAAGTCGAACCTTTTGGTCCCTACTCAAAGCTGTCAAATCAGATTTTTACATCAAATCAGCCTTTTCCAGTAAATCAAGAAAAAACATGATGACCTGCAAGGCACTCTACCCTAGGAATAGTATTATTCTGACATGCCAGCTGTATGGCTGTCAACTCATTCAGTCAAAGCCAACAGACCTTCGAAGTACTTTCCTCTTACCCTTGAATAATTGTCTCTATCACCTCTCAAACATTCATCCTCAAATAACTTGATATTCGAATTCAAAGCATGCCAATAATGCATGTCTCGAGCAAACTATTTTTGTGCCTAAATTACCTTCGAGTATTATATTTTTCCTACTTACACAAAGACAGTTTAGTATGTTACTTCGACAGTTATTTTATAAATTTATAATTTCATTCAAGCAGACGCCCTTACAGAAAACATAGACCAAATAATCCATGTCAACAGGAAAATACAAACACTCCTACCATCCTATTTTACCACAATAAAACAACCCTTATTTAAAGACAATACAATTTTTCAAAGACTCAGCCTCAGCATCTTCCTTGTTCACCACCTCCTCAACCAAAGACTCCAGCAAGGCCAACCGGTCGCTGGAAAGTGGGCCCATCATTTGTAGTACCCCCCCCCCCCCCCCCCCCGTATGTATAGGGCATCCCACTAATGGGATCCCCTGGATCCACTTCAAACAGATCCGGCATAGCCCAATCCAGACCTCGATCGCCAAAATACCTCTGCTTCAGTTCGAGTGTCTTCTCCCATATACGAATGACCTTTGCCGCCACCCAGTTCTGGTACTTGGTGTTAGGAGAATTTGCATTGCTTTGGGATGAAGACACAAACATTTTGCTTGAAGAAGAAGGAAAATATGTGTAAAGTTCTCTTAAAAACACCTTACTTATACTTGAAGGTAGGTACATTCAACCCCTCCATAATCCCAGCCCTTATTTATCACGGTCTTCAAGTCTTTTCCTCAGAATCTCAACAGTCAAAGCTTTACAAATTCCCAGACTCAACAGTTTTATCAGCATGCGCACCCAACGCCTATTTCCAAGATTGTACAGTCAACACGTCCCGAGTCTCGAGCCCTTAACCCCTCTCTAATTTCTCCCACAACACTTCCAACGTTTACATTGAGCTTCGATAACTATAATAATTTGAAGTACCCTTCCCCTCGAAGATTATTGTTTCTACCATTTACCCTTGAGTCGAAAGTCTAACAGTCTACTCGCCTATAGTATTTATTAAATGCACAATACATCATTTCATTAAAATCACCATTTCATTTCATTTCTCCATTCATACAAAAGAGAGAAGGGCAAAAGAGGAAAATCTACAAAAATAACGGCAGAAACAAAAACATTCAAACACAGCAATACAGAAAATAACAAAACCCATAACCATCAATACCACCACCTTATGAAGAACTCGCCATATTTTTAGACATACCAGTTCTTCCCGCTGAGCCCTGCTCATCCTCCAGTAACCAATCTTCTGCCTGCACAATACGTTTGGCTAAACCAGACAAGAAGAGGTAATGTTCTTCAGACGTAGAAAAATTCCATCGCAGCATCCCCAATAGATAGGCATACGAGTGCCCACTGATCCGCTCCCCAGGCTCTACTTCCACCAAGTTAGGCATATCCCAATCAAGCTCATTGTCACCAAAGAACTTTAACTTCAGTTCCACAGTTTTTCGCCCTATCCGACGGTCTCTGGCAAACCCCATCCTTCTCTGATAACGAGTGTTGGGCGTGGTGTCCATGATGCTTTCAGAAAATAGAAGATGAGAATGAAGACGAAGAGTGTACAATGTTTACCCCCTCATAACCCATATTTATACACTGATTAACCTCCTTTATTGCCCCGTAATCACCACAACTCCTTAACTACCTTCCTTTATTACCTCTTTCAGAATTCTAACAAGTCACAGTCAACCTTCCAACTTCTAACAACCAACAGCCTTCTCAGCAAATGCTTCTACATCTATTTTCGAGACCCTTACTAAGAGGGGGCGAATGCAGTAGTCTACTCACAGCTTTCTAGCTCCAGTCAAACACTCGAAGGCTACATCGAAGCCTACATGATTACCTCGAAGTCCTTTCAACCCGTATATAAGCTTTCCTAGACTATACGAAGATGAAGCCTCGAAGATGAAGACAGATCCATCTGCATCAGAAATACTTCGACCATATTCGTACGGGGTCGAAGGTAGACATGACAGACAGCCAGCTCACCAGACATGACAGCGGCATTGTTGGTCCTGACAGCTACAATGACTGAACCAACAACGGCTACAGTGTCAGGGCACAGTACTAGACCCGACATTTCTGGTGTTAACACCAACTTTAGGATACCTGCCTGATACCCGGAGGGTACACTTGTAATGTGACCTCCCATGGTGACTCAGCCCTACCTATGATCTATAAATAGAAGGGAGGGGGAACCATTGGGGGGTTAAGAAATCTCTCCCCTGATCCCTTGCATTTTACCTTTGATCACCCTGTAAATCACCCAATATTCGAACCTTCGATTACTTGACAGTAATATCAAATCTCTTAAAAATTCTCATCAGAGGTCGTGGAGTGACCCATTCTAGGCCTCCACGCAAGTATATTGTCAATAGGTCATTCGTACTATAGATTATATGCTTGAATTCTTTGATAGAAGATAAAACCCGTGGTGTAAGAGCCGACTTCCCCTCCGTACGAAGTTAGGCCCCTAGGCACATCTATCGCACAATCATCTTTGCCATCTTTAATTTCATTTCGTATCGATGCATACTACCATATACACATCGCGAACTAACATTCATCTCTTCAAAAAATATTATCCAATTACAGGATCTCGTTTGTAATCGTTACTAATCGCACAAAACATATCATGTTTTGTCCATTCAAATCAAAACCCAGATATCCCATCGAGGAATAAACATCTGGCAATCAAAACCCAGATATCCCATAGAGGAATAAACATCTGGTCATCTAAATAAAAGCCCATATATCCCATTGAGGAATAACATCTGGTCATCGTTTCCTTTTTCAGTTATCTCATCGAGGAATAACATCTGATAATCTCAATAAAAACCCAGATATCCCATTGAGGAATAGCATATGGTCATCGTTTCCTTTTTTAGTAATCCCATCGAGGAATAACATCTGGTAATCTCAATAAAAACCGAGATATTCCATTAAGAAATAATATATGGTCATCAATTATAAGCCATTACATAGCCCTATTTATATTATTTTATATGCTTGATTCCAAGTTATACTAACACAATCTACAACATATTTTATTCATTTTATCAAATATAAAGACTTTGCCTAAATTTTACATAACTATGCATACACTACTTTAAAATAATATTCCACAAAAACATTAATACTTAGCATTCAAAAAACCAAATATTGTCTCGGTCCCATCAATCATTTTTATATCTAACATCAAACAAAAATAGTTTACAAACTAATTTTTCTCTGCAGGAGGAGATTTATCAGCATCCATCTTCACCGGCAAGCCTAAAGTTAACTCATCTAAAAGCTCATTGGCAAGTATACCCTCGGGAATAGTCACCACAGGAGCTTCCAAAGCTTTGGGTACCTCAGACCCTTCCGGCGCTACAGGCGTCTCTCAAACTTCATCCTCCTCTGAATTATCAAACACCAAGTTCCCAGCAATGACCAATGCTTTGTAATGATCTTTCCTCTGCTCTATCTCTATGAACTTCCCTCCATAATTGGCCCTCACTTTCTTACATGCCTCAAGACTGTCCCGCATAAGTTCGGCCTTTTACCTCATCCAAAACTTTCTTGTGCTCCACCTCCATCGCTCTTCAATCATTGTTTACCTGCTTTCGCACATCCTTCTCAAAATTTGATCTCAACAAGGCCAATGCCTCCTCTTTATCCTTCGCCAGGTCAACCCTCATCTCCTCAACCTACTTATCCCAAACCTTCTTCGCCTCACAAAGAGCAACTTCCTTCGCCTTCCCCACGTCCAACTTGTACCTATTCAACTTTGCATTTAGCACTTTCTTTTCCTTGATTAGGTCTTTCTTCTCCTTCACCATATCTTTCTAGATATTTTTGTAAGCAACAAGCTGATTTGCCAGAGTACCACCACCGACAATACTACCTTTGGCCTTCTCCTTCACCATATCTGCATAACATTCATAAATGAGTATTCGAATGGGGTACCAAATTCCTTAATCGAAGCAAAGCAGAAGAATTTCTCATCTTCAACATGTTACGGTGGCCCTCGCTGAGAAAAGTTTTCAAACTCTTTGCCCCAACTAAACAATCATCCACTTCCGCCTCCAGCACATCCATCCCAAATACATATGCATGCATAGTCCTTTGCACCTCAGTCTCAGATTTCTCGACATATTTTATCTTTGACGATTCTGCTGATGCCTTCTTCTTCGGCAGCATGCTCGTCGAATCTAGTGGAGGTCGCCCATCAAGCACAACAATTGGCGTCTCGACTTTCACCCCTTCCTCAATGGCTGACCTTCGAGACATCCTCTTTGGGGGTAGCAAAGGAGTAACAGCTTGACTGGCTGCCCTTTCCTTTTTCCCCTTCCCCAGAGTTTTTGTAAACATTGAATCTCTCTCAGTTGTTATGGAATCCGTCGTATACCAAGCCAATGAAGGATTCTCTAAAGGAAAACTGACCTCTACAACTCGTTTGTTCCTCCCAGACATCTTTTCATTAATTACTGGTACTTCTGAACCTTTGGCCTTTGTTCTTTTCAAACCTGCCTTTTGAAACAACGTCTCAACATTCTCCTGGTCGATAATGAGGTTGTCGATCCTCCCAAAATAATCTTTCTTAATATTATATAACTTCTCTTTCACATCTGAACTCCTGTCAATCTCCTTCAGAGCTGTACAAACACAAAATAACAGTTACAAGACGTTTTAATACATACAAAAAATCCAAAACATCGACAAGCAGTTACCTAACAACAAACCTAGATGGAAATACTTTCTTTTCAAAGGTTCCCCTAGATTCTTCTTATCAAACTTATAATTCCCCGACACAAAAAGATGTTCGTTACTATACTGCCCTCCTGTTGATACCATTTCATAAAAGAGAGGCCTCTTGAGAAACCTCGCCAAGTATCTATACCCTAACTTCTGCGAGTTTTGCTTGAGTGTGTAGTACACACATAGATCATCCACTGTGATCAACTCTTCTCCTCTGACCTTTAATCGACTATTTATCACCCCACATACACGGAAAAGGTTATAAAAGTTTAGGTTAAACTAACCTGGAGCCACATCAAAGAAATTAAACATCTTCTTCCGATCAGCTCGAAAAGGAAGATTTAACCCCTTTTTAATTTGTTCTCGATAAACAAGAATTCTACCCAAAGGAATTTCTTGATCAGTCATAACATACTGATACTCCTCTAGCCTAGTATCTTGAAGAATACCGTACTTTTTCTTAAAACTTAATATCACTTTATTTCTGGTCCCTCACCATAGGAAGCCTCCTCCCCCTCCTCAATATCTTCCTCCCCACTCCCACTACCTTCTCGATCACCGACCTATGGCTTATGATCCACATCTGTGTTGGTACCCTCTTCGTCAGAAACTTTTATAATCCTGGGTACCACCTTAAACTTGTCGACATTAGCTATGTCTACACTACTCAACCACCCTTATACCTACCTCCCAACTGTTAAACACAGGTTGTCACATTGATCATCAGGGGCTCTACATCTTGAAGGTTGTTGAATATATCTTTATCATCAATATTGATGGGTTCAACCATTTTTATGAACCTAAAAATCATATTCCATTTTTAGCAACAATTATTATCTATCATATCTGATACATTATATATGTTCTTATGCTAATGCTCATATCGTTGTCGAGTTTCACCACCAACATATCATTACTATCATTACTTCCATTATTATCATTACTATCTGAATGCAAAGTTACTACATTCATTTCTCGATACAGTTATTCTTTACTATTTATACTAAGTTCTCACATCAATAACTGTACTAATGTTTGTTGTCGACATTTAGGAATCTCAGCTTCTCGAATACACTTCGCCTATTTCCTGCCAAAATGACTCAATTTCAAAAAAAATAGGAATCCACCTTCTCCGAAGTAAAACCTGGCCAAATCACACCTAATCAGGCGCTCCATTACTGGCAATCTCCCAAATATCATAACAAACCCTACAGTCATGCCATACTCACAGTAAAAGCCATAAATCACTTTCTCCAATCAACGCCTCCCATTTTTAACAACCTCTCTATCTCAAACACCCCATTATAATTTTTTGACAGCATTGCCACAATCCACAGAAAATATCTATCAAATATCGCAAATTCTGTCACTCAAACCCTACCATATTAATTCTTTAATTACTTCCACTACATCCTTCCTAATTAAAATTCCTACCTACACTTTCATTAACATATCTACATCTACACAGGGTTTAAATAAAATCATTTAATATCAAGCGAGTCAACCAAAACTACTAACCTTGAATTCGCGCTGCCTCAGTATCCCTCTATTTTGGCCGCTTTGGCCTCACAATTAGCACACTGATATCCTCGTTCCCAATTGTTAACAATGATTCGAGCGGCAAACACAGAGTATTCACACTTGAAGAAATCTTTTTAGAATTTGCAAAATATGAACTGTCGCCTACCACGGGGCTATTTATAGACCCCAAGCGACTGCTGATCACACCACTTCGAAACGTTCGAGTAGTCGAGCATAACGCCTTCTCTGTCTTTTCTCGAAGTCTTTCATTCTTCGCCGTCTCAAAACCAACAAACCCATGCACTGTTGCTCCAAACCTTCCAAATCTCTTTGAACATCCTCTTATATATCCATACTCAACAAAGCACAACTAATTTTATTGCAAAGATGTTGTACATCCATTTCCCTTTAGTTTAATATATCACCCACAGGAATATACCCAGCATTTTAAATTCTTTTATAACCCAAACACATTTTACCTTATTTTCAATCCCCCTATATTCCCGGGAAGATCTTCAACACAAAATTCTAATTTAACTTTATTCGACAATTCAATTACCAACATACAAAAATTATGTTAATACATTTCATTCAATCACACAGTCACAACATATTCGACAAAAATTTATCCCTACAAACATCGACAACCAAATTCAGACAAACAAAAATCATTCTATTTCACATTACATCACTTATTCGATTATTACATTGCCTTGCTTAACAAAACAAAATGTCTTCAACAATTCCAACTAGCAGCGACATCCTCCTCCCTAACCAACAATTTAGTATGAGTATACATACTACTTACTCACTCTAAAAGACTCAAAAATTCAAGTCGACAATGAAATTGAAATTCCTCTTCTGCATCCTTCACTTCTGCCTCGCTCATCCCTTCATAATTAGGTTCTACTGGAACTTCCATTTAAAAATTAATGCACCAAATTCTAAAGTAACGCCTAAATATTTCCCAATACTTAACTTGAATATGACTGAACTATTCCTTACGTACTTGCGCCCTAGTCTTCACCATTTCCTCCAACACAAAATCTTAATTTTTCTACGTACACAGGGTACTTATAGTACAACAAAGTTGTAAATCAAATTCAAACCCACATTTATTCTTCATTGAAGCTTTACACATCCGAATCAAATCAGTCATCCTTAAAATCCATTCCTGGCCCCACACATAATAAACTGTACTTCGAGATATATTAAACTCGAAACCCATATACATTAAGCGCAATCTATCTCGATGTTAAATAAATTTGATTACTTGTTTATTCCAAACTTCGAGATCGCAAAACTACAAACATAATAAAAGATTGAAGAACAAAGAACAAAGTTTATTCATAAATTATCTATTGTATTTTTCATTTGATAATTCACTCTTTCGATTACATTACATCCAGCTACATTTTAATCTGTTATTCGACATGAAAAACTAAGTGCTACGTGCTTCTTTTCACCAGAATCTGACATTAGCTCTGGTAAAAAGGGCAACGATATCCTAAGAAACTCAATGAATCTTAAGTCAGGGAACTTCTAAACATAGCTGCCTGTACAGAACGACGGTAGCAGAAAATTGTAAGAAGTTTTTGGATGGACAAGTTCCACAAGACGCCAAACCAGCCTTTGCATCATCATCTTCAATATGGGCAGTACCCGCTTCTCCGAATATTTGATGACCTCCACAACCTTCTGTAATAGTAACTGACACTAGTTCCAATTGATACACCACGTGTAAACGCTCTCTGCCTCCACCTTCTTCAAATATCCTAACCATCATGACCACCGGTTTAAAATCAAACAACAACAAAGACTTACCTTCAAGTTTTACCTCTGTATCGTCATCGTAATTACAGATTGTACCTTCTGACCACTTACTACGACACGCCTGGGGCGACATCTTTCCCATCACAGTTTCTAAATCATTCACCACAAAAAAATCCTCCTTTCGCCATCTATTTATAACCTCACCTTCTAGCTACACAGTCCAATGTTCTGTATTAAATGCTCCTCGAGAAACATATGACCAGGTTCACTTGACTTTGACCTTGAAAATGACAAAATAAAGACTTGTGTAACATTCGATAATCTCTTCAGCTTCTAATTTCTTCTCGACATAACCACAAGTACTTATGTCGAGAATGGGGCAATTGTAGTAGCATATTTCTCAGGTTCGACAAGGATAAGCCAGCGTAACATAATCGAAGACAGCCCAACATTCGAGAAGATGCCACAAGTCCTTAACCTACTAAAAGTAGTCATTGTGCTTGGTCAAGAAAGAGCCATTACAGATCCGCGAAGTTTGCCCACTTCCCCGAAATAAAAAACTATTTTTCTTTTTGTAAACCGCTTGTATCTACTATAAATACAGCCATATAATAGATTATTGAGATCCACAAATTTACTATTCATCTTTCCTTACTTTACTGTCAAACCACAAATTGTAATAACTAGTAACCTATTAGATTTTAGATCAAAATCCTCCTCGAGGTCATGGTTTTTCTCAGCCTTTACTGAGTTTTCACGTAAAATCTTATTAGTTTGAACTTGTTATCTCATCATCTTTACTAAAAGTATTGGCGAAGATTATCCTCCTGAAAAATACACCATTACAAAATGGATACAGGAAATTAATGTATGTCACGACCCTAATCTACGAGCACCGATATTATTCCCACTTAACCACTATGGATCTTCTGCAGTGTGGGATTTTTTTTCCTAAGAAAAGGCCTCGGTGCTATGTAGAGTAAAATCTTAACTTAAGGATCATACACCAGACAGAATCTTAAAAGGTGTGAGACTAAACCATTGGTGCTACCATTACTGCTAATGGGCTAGGAGCCTTTCCAATACCAACTCAGCCAGGGTGTTATAATGCAGTTAATGAGTGTAGTCTGAAAACTAAAAATAGATTAACAGAATTGCAGTCTTATTAGTACATAAAATGGATGAACATGAACAACATTTGTACATAAAGTTGTACATAAAATGGATGAACAAAAATGGATGGGGTTACCCATGGATGAATAGAAAATGGACGAACTGTAGAAACATATCTTTAAAAATAAGGAATTGCATTCACCACAAAATAAGAATTGCAATCAAACCCTGTCTTTAATACCAAATAAGAATTACATTCACCACAAAAAAAGAGCCATATCTCCAAAAATGCAAACATAGAAAGTGCTTCATTAATTCAAAGTAAGAGTAATATTTCTTTAAAAAAACACATGCTTAAACATATTAAAATATTTTTGATTAGTACCCCTTACTGGATCTTTACTTTGTTCACTTTGAGTTCCCCTTGTGTTTGTTTGATTAGAATTGATTCTGGTATTTGCATTTTGTTGTCTTGCCCTTTCAGTAGACTGATTAAAAGTCCTTTAAGCATTGATTTTAGTACTTTGCCCAGTAATTGGAGTTTCTACACTTTGTTAAGATGTCCTTGCCCTCCACATAGTTTGAGTTGTTTATGGAGTAGAAAACTCAAACTTTTCTCTAATCTCTTTTTGACTTCTTTGAGTATCTACCCTAGTAAGTTTTTTCTTATTAAGAACAACCATATCAGCTGTAGGGGGGCCCTTACATGTCTTCTTATTATGCCCATAGTGTCCACACTTGCTACATCTCCTTGATGAGCCATTAGTGAGTTCATCTTCATATTTTCTCTTTACTTTCCTAGGTCTCCAAGTTGACCTCAGGAGCGGGGGGTGGGGGGGGGGGGGGGGGGGGGGGGGGGTGGCCTGATTTCCATGGGTGGCTACAATATGATACAATATATATGAAAACATGTTAATATATATATGAAAAACATATTAAAATATGGTACCTACACATTAGAAAACTGATACGTTTAAAAAAAGGTTATAAACTTAACAATTACATACCTTCACCCAACTTGTTTTATCAACTACAGGATAAACTGTACCAGCATATGCTTTCATGTATGTAGACACCCAATGGTACTCACTGCAATATCTACATGTAAAGAAGTAAATGTATAAATAGTTGACAACCATGTATATGAAACATTTCAGCTAAACTAGTGAATGTATGAACAATGAGCCATTAATGTAGAGTAGTAATTTTATTGATTCTTACTTCTTCCATGATGGCTTTCTCAACCAAACAACTTTCGACCATGATTCATAAAATTGTGACCCGCCAATTTAGCAATCATCCATGGTAAATAACTTGAGGTGCCACCACGATTACCAAATTTAACGAACATCGGTCCTAGAGAAAAGTCATCCCCCCTTACCAAACTTTTGAAGCTTTTGCCGGAACCGCTCCACCTTGAACAAAGTTCCATGTTCAAGCCTTTCTCACAACATAAACTATGTTGCCATGCTTGTGTACAATAATGTTTTCATCTAATTTTCTTTCTCCCAAACTCTACCGCTTGAAAAAATCATGTAGCCAAAATAACTGAAACCAAATCCATCTTGAAAAAATCAAATATCCGACTTAACCATCGAACCCAAGAATCTTCAAGAACTATAATCTCAAAGTCTTAACCTTGCTCTGATACAAATTATTGGGGGTGAACGTGCGGAATACATCCCCCGTGCACAATTTGGTTTTATCGGCTATCCTCATGGCATATAAATAATCAACCAAAAAACATAGACACAATAATTTATGCACACATAACACAATATTTACCAGAAGTTCACCTTAAAGCTATTCCCTACCACCAAGTTTGAAATCCATTATGTATTCAAGTTCAATTACAAGCCCTCAAGAGATTCGAACGAACATGGAATCTCTAATCTCATAATACCCTCGCATAGAGTTACAAGAGATTCATCAAGAACCTAAAGATTCCTCAGCAAAGACCATCTTGCATACCTTCTTCTTGAAACCCTTCAATCTTCTCTCTTCATTGATTTCTCATCTTAACAACCAAGAGGTACTTCCCCTCTCACCATCAAATCCCAAGAGAACACTCTCCACCTTTTTCTTGTAAAGACCAACTCGTTACAAGGTCTATCATAGAGGCTACATCTCTTCTAAATTTCAAGTTTCTCTAACAGAGGCTTTGAACTCATACTCTATATTTATAGACTCTCTATTAGGTCATCAGCGAAGTACGCATCACAAGACAAACCATCGCCTCCAAAACGAACTTACAAAAAACCTACGCGGTTTTCGTTCGAACGACTTAAGTCTCGTTCGAACGACTTCAGCGGAACCAAGTTTCCAGCCTAGAAACAAGCTTTTTCGTTCAAACCACTTTATGTATCATTCGAACGACTTCCTCTGCTTTTGAGCCGTAACCCAACACAGCGCTCGCCTATGTTTTAACATTGAGTAGTTTCACTGAACTTAGTCGTGTGTATTTAGTGAAAGAGCCAAATTACACGATGAGTTTATTCGAAAAATGCTGCTTAGCTACATTGTAATATAAAATTTAGGACAACAGTACTTAATCTTACAACATAAACATATTATCAGTGGCAGTGGTGAATGATCCAAAACATTTGATCCAATGCGGAAGCCATTCTTATTGCATAAACATAAAAATAAAGCATACATGGTAGCTCGATTTTTTTACTTTGGACTATATACATTAAACTTGGTGAAAATCAGAACATTGGGGTCTAAAGAATAGCTGAACTATTTCTCCATCTCATTTGTTAAAGATTTATTATATCAAGGCTCTTTGATCTGGACTGGAGACACCATTCTCGCAGAACATGACGCCACCCAAACACATATGGCTCCCCTTGCAAATAAATGATCATGTCAGGAAACTTTGAATACTGTACAACTGCAGATAATTTAAAAGAAAGAATAAGACCATTATTCCAAATTATTCTAGACAGCAGTTTAGTCGATATTTTGCAAGTTATGTGTTACATTATAGCACAATAGTTGTCTACGAAGGATAGCTGATATAAGGAATGCCATTACAGAAAGAATATCTATTTCCTTTTTCCTTCTTTGTATTCAGGAAGTCTTTTTCAGTTTCATTCCCAATGTAAGAAATTAGACTCGTAACTCCAAGTTGCAATATTTTACTCACCCCAACGGGGAAAAAAATATAGATGATATCAAGGTTTGATTATGTGGTTTGTTCGATTGAAGAATCAAAAGATCTTGATGCATTCACAATCGATGAATTGATGAGTTTGTTGTTGGTTCATGAGCAAAGGATCAATCAACATGTTGCAGTGGAGCAAGCATTGCAGGTTTCAACAACCAATCGATCATCAAAGACAAAAGAAGGTGGTCGAGGATGGGGACAAGATAACCGCGGTGGACGATCAGCTAATTTTCGGGGAAGAGGCAGAGAACACACTAACAACCACTGAGACTATCAATAGCCAAAGCCATTTGATAAATCCCATATCCAATGTTTTGGATGTAACAAGTTTGGGCATTACCGTTTGGAATGCCGAACAAACCTTTATCCGGAAAGAAGCGACAAGCTGAATTTCGCGGAGAACGAAGATGAAATTTCACTTATTTTGGTTTGCAATACCGAAGAAGAAATTCGTAAAAATATGTGGTACTTGGACACAGGAGCAAGTAATCACATGTGTGGAGACAAGCCCCTTTTCTTGGAGCTAGATGATTCTTTCCGAAACTCGGTGAAATTCGGAGATGATTCTAAAAATTTTGTTATGGGGAAAGGCGATATCAAGCTCCAAGCCAAAGATAACTCTCAGCAGGTTATTTCTAGTGTTTTCTATGTTCCTGGTTTGAAAAACAATTTGCTTAGTGTGGGACAACTTCAGGAGAAAGGCTACAAGATCATCATTAAAAAAGGCGTTTGCCGAATTGATGATCCGAAAAAGGGTTTGCTTGCACAGGTAAACATGACTTCAAACAGAATATTTCCTTTATATATCAAAACCGACATACTTCCCTGTTTTGCAAGTATAGTGAATGATGCATCCTGGATATGGCATCTCCGTTATGGACACCTGAACATTAAAGGTTTGAAGCTTCTTCGACAAAAGGGTATGGTCTCAGGACTCCTCGAAATTGATCACCATCCACATATGTGTGAAGATTGTGTTGTAAGCAAGCAACACCATGATCCGTTTCCAAAAGAAGTAGCATGGAGAGCTAAGAAGGCACTAGAGCTGATTCATTCTGATTTATGCGGACCAATCGATCCAAAATCTAATGGCAATAAAAGGTACTTCATGACCTTTATCGATGATTATAGCCGCAAAACTTGGGTTTATTTTTTATAGGAGAAATCAGAAGCTTTTTCTGTGTTCAAATATTTTAAGGCTCTCGATGAAAAAGAAGCAGGGAATCCTATAATGGTTCTCCGATCAGATCGTGGTGGAGAATACAACTCTAAAGAATTCACATTTTTGTGTGAGAAATATGGGATCAAAAAGCAATTGACGACATCCTATACTCCGTAGCAAAACGGTGTCGCAGAAAGGAAGAACCACATGATCATGGATATGGTATGAAGCATGCTAAAAACAAGGAATATTCCCAGGAATTTTTGGCCCGAAACTATTTTGTGGAGCATCTATATACTAAATCGGAGCCCAACAAAATCCACCATGAACATGACACCGGAGGAGGCTTGGAGCGGAAGGAAACCTAATATCGAGCACTTGCAAATTTACGGATGCATCGCATATGCTCACATTCCCGACGAATGAAGGAAAAAACTTGACGACAAAGGTGAGAAATGTATTTTTCTTGGTTATAGTGATTATTCGAAAGCTTACAAATTATATAATCCTATAACCGGGAAGATAGTCATTAGTCATGATGTGGTTTCGATGAAACAAATGCTTGGAAATGGAATGATAATGATAATGGACTAGCTATCCCATTGATGTTTGATAGTACTGATTCAAGTTCAGTTGTACTAAATGAAGCACAAACATCACATTCTCCTAACATGCCCTCAACAGAACCATCCATCCTTCAAACAATGCCTCAAAACATGCCCTCAAACATGTCTTCAATCACGTCCAGTCCGCAAAACATGTCCTCAAACAACTCTCCTTTATTGATGCGATCAAGGCCGGAACCATCCGTTTTAAGACCTCGAAGAACCATTAGAAAACCAGCATATCTGGAAGACTATGAGCTAGGTGGTGTGGTTCGATCGGATGATCCAGTGGTATATATTGCCTTGTTTGTTGGTAGTGATCCACTTGAGTTTCATGATGCGATCAAAGAATTAAAATGGCAGGAGGTAATAAGAGGATTTTAGGGCCTCTGCAAAATACCCACTCAAAGTACGGTTGTCAAATTGTAGCACGGATGAGTGGGATCAAATCCACAGGGAGGTTTGGTAAAATAAATACTTTCTAGGCCGAATTACAGTTTTATAAGGGATAAATCTAAGAAGAAGTAAATAAAAACTAAATATAAAACTTAATGAGAAAGAGAGCTAAGGTTCGGACTTGGCCTCTACCTTTTAAAGCACTAATCGATATACAACTAGATCCTAATATCTCCACCCATCATATGTTCGTGTTAAGACACATACGATGTTGTAAAATAAACTACTAAATCTATGGTCAAGCATTTAGTGGTTATGCTTTTAAGTGATGGTGAAGAGCATCTTGGAGAATTATCAACTCAACCATGGCTAGGCTTGAGTGAGTTCTCTAGTGTTTGTTCTTTCTAGATCTCCAAATCAAGTCTATGGTTAGTAGCACTTGTTTGTATCCAAAGTTATCGTACACCAAACTGAAGTTATGGTCAAGCCTTCGATATGATGCACTAACTTATCAATCGTAAAACTAAGAGAAAACTAATTAGAACCTAATTAATATCAACTATTGCTTATCCAAGAAGAGGCCTCATCCTAGCCTTAGCTAAGAGATTAACCACTCATCTCGAACTTCATCGCATTAACAACTAATTATTTACAAAAGAAAATAAAAGAGAGAGAAGAAAATTAAATAAAACTAAGACTTTATTTTTTAAAAACTTGATCCAATATCAGATGCCCAATTACAATAGAGGGAGGGTTCCTTTTATAGGAGAAGAAGCCCAAATTTAAAACTATACATTAAATTCTAAAGAATATTTGTACAATAATATCTTCTAATATTACAACCAATTATCTATATTCATGCATATAATTTTCTTAAGTGATATAGAGATATTTCTTCATGGAAACTCTTGCATATATCTTCAATATAAAATATTTTTAAGGATCTTGGATGCAATATATTCTTTGATCTTATTCTCCAAGAATATTTGTGTATATATTTCTTCAATCTTGAGACCAAATATATTGTGCCGTTGACTTTTTGTGTTATGAAGTGCTAGAGACACTTCTACTTGACTTTAAGAGCTTGGTTTCAAATATCCATCTCCAATAGCTGTAATCAAACAAACGTACATAAGTACCTAAAATTAAATATAATGGATAACTAAAATACATGTTCGGGTATATTAAAAATGTCATAATTATGCGCTCATCAGGAGGCAATGAATGAGATGTTAGGAATACTACTCAAAAATTGGGAAAGTCGTTCGAACGAGTGGGAAAGTCGTTCAAACGATAGAGTTTTCGTTGAAGTCGTTCGAACGACTTCTGAGGTCGTTCGAACGAAAAATAGCTCTTGGGCCAAAATTCCAGAGGACTGTCTAATGGTCGTTCGAACGACCTCATGACTCATTCGAACGATCTCATAACTCGTTCGAACAACTTTAGCTTTGTTTGTTTGTTTCTACATTTGTTTTAAAGGAGATTTGATATAAAGTGATGGATTATCTCGTGATGCGTATTTCGGAGATGACCTAATGGAAAGCCTATAAATAAAGAGTGTATGTTAAAGGCATCTGTACTATGAAAAAGAGTTAGAGAGAAAAAAAAAGAAATCTAGGGTTTAGCTCTGGAGAGGTTTCTTAGGCTTTCTTTCTAGGGATTCTTGCTGGGATTATTTGTAAGGGTAGAGGTGAGGTTTGAGTAATCTCTTGAACTTCTTGTAACCCTTTGTGTGATAATAAACATATCGTGCTTGTCGGGGGTGGTTTTGATCCTGTTTAGGGTTTCCACCTAATTTAACCTTGTGTGTGTGATTTATTGCTTTAGATTGAATTATCTGTGGTTAGTTTATAGATCTTTAGTTCTTGCTAAATTGTATTGTGCTTTTGTGTTGCGATTTGCCCCCTCGGTTTCCTAACTATTAGCATCAGAGAAAGGTTTGGGGCAAGTAGAGTAGAAAGATGGGAAAATTTAAGTATTCTAACGCGATCAAGCTTGATCTAGAAAAGTTTGATGGGAAGACCAATTTTGGATTGTGGCAAATACAAGTCCAAGATATCTTGACTCAAGGCAGGTTATACAAGGCACTGAAAGGGAAGCCTATACCTAAAACTCTGGTTAAAGATATAGCGGCCCAGAGAGCGAGCAACGATAAAGAAGAGGACTGGAAAGATTTAGATTCAAGGGCTGCGAGCGGGATACGCCTTTATCTCGCTAAGAACGTTTTGGAAACGTGGTTTGAGAGAAGACCGTAAAGGGTCTTTGGGAAAATCTTGAAAGTTTGTACCAAATGAAGAGTCTTTCGAATCGCTTATACCTCAAGGAGTGGCTTCATACGCTTAAGATGAATGAGGGTACGAGCGTTGGTAATCACCTAGGTTCTTTGAACGGGATCGTTTCAGAATTGGAATCGATCAAAGTTAAAGTTGAGGATGAAGATAAGGCGCTTCAACTCATCTGGTCTCTTCCATCTTCCTTCAAGCATTTTCCACCTACGTTGATGTATGGGAAGGAAACCTTGAGTTTTGAAGAGGTTACAAGTACGCTTCTTTCTGAGGAGAGAAGGCTTAAGGGTAGCAAATCCTTTGGGGAAAACTCTGTAATGGTGGTTAGTGGGAAGAGAAGCTTTAATAGATTCATAAAAGGAACTTGTTAGAGCTGTGGTCAATCGGGTCATTATAGATCAGATTGCAAAGCGGGGAACGGTAATAGAGTAAGTTCGGCAAGAGGCCCCGAAAGTGATACTAACAAACTGGCAACGACTACTAGTAATGATGGTGACGAGGCGCTCCTCGTGGTGGCCGCTGATGGTTCTCGCCACGATAGAGGATGGGTGTTTGGTAGTAGGGCTACAATGCATGTATGCGCACACAAGGCATGGTTCGGCAATTATGCAAGGTGTGAGGGTAGCAAGTTTGTGTTGACGAACGATGGCTCTCGAAGGCCAATTTTGGGAGTGGGTGATATTCACGTGAGGATGTTGGTTGGACGCATCGTAGTTCTTTGTGATGTTCAACATATGCCGAGTATGACTCATAATCTAATTTCACTTTCCAAGTTAAATAATGAGGGCTGCAATTACTCCGGGCGAGGTGGAGAAATAAAAGTTTATCGGAAATCTTCTTTGATCATGAAGGGAGTTTGAGGCGGGAACTTGTATGTATTGGTTAGTAAATTAATAGGTGGAGATGTGAAGGTTGCGTGTACCAAGGGAGCTATGGAGATTTCTCAAAAGGGAAATTTAGTTCAAGGTGGACCAATGGCACGATCTACAAAGATGATCAGAAAGTGGGTTTTGATTGGTGGGTCTAGGAAAAGCCTAGACTCGGGTAATTCTCTTAATTGAGAAGCGACAATGATACACGAAGAATGCAGTAGAAGAAATGGTTTTATCGCCGAGGTAGAGATTGTTAGAAATACGGCTCAAAAACTGGGAAAGTCGTTGGAACGAGTGGGGAAGTCGTTTAAACGACAAAATTTCCGTTGAAGTTCGAACAAAAATAGTTTTTGGGCTAAAATTCTAAAGGATTGTCTAATGGTCGTTCGAACGACTTCATGACTCATTCGAACGACTTTGGCTCTGTTTGTTTGTTTCTAAGTTCGTTTTGAAGGGGATTTGATCCAAAGCGATGGATTATTTCATGATGCGTATTTCGGAGATGACCTAATGGAAAGCTTATAAATATAGAGTATATGTTAAAGGCCTCTGTACTCTGAGAAAGAGTTAGAGAGAGAAAGAGGAGAAATCTAGGGTTTAGCTCTGGAGAGATTTCTTAGGTTTTCTTTCTAGGGTTTCTTGCTGGGATTATCTGTAAGGGTAGAGGTAAGGTTTGAATGATCTCTGGAACTTCTTGTAACCCTTAGTGTGATTATAAATTCGCCGTACTTGTCGGGGGTGGTTTTGATCCTTTTTAGGGTTTCCACCTAATTAAACCTTGTGTGTGTGATTTATTACTTTGGATTGAATTCTTTGTGGTTAGTTTATAGATATTTGGTTCTTGCTAAATTGTATTGTGCTTCCACATTGCGATTTGCCTCCTTGGTTTCCCAACATGAGGTGCTAAAGGCTATTGAGAAAAATAATGCGTAGGAGTTAATTGATTTGCCGCATGATTCCAGATCGATCGGCGTCAAGTGGGTTTACAAGAAAAAGTTAAATGCAAAAGGAAATGTCGATAAGTACAAAGCTCGGTTGGTGGCCAAGGGCTATAAGAAAAAGCAAGGGGATTGATTACAATGAGGTGTTCGCTCCAGTCTCCCGACAAGATACTATTCGAATGGTTCTTGCATTATCCGCACAAAATCCATGGCCCATTTTTCAGTTAGACTTGAAATCGGCATTTCTTCCCGGAGACTTGCAAGAAACTGTCTTTGTGGATCAACCTCCTGGTTACGAGAAGAAGGGGAGAGAGAAGATGGTGTATCAGTTACGGAAAGCTTTATATGGCCTGAAACAAGCTCCACGAGCTTGGTATAGTCGCATAGAGGCATACTTCCTAAAAGTGGGTTTCAAAAATGTCCATATGAACATATACTTTTTGTGCAGTATGGAACTGATGGGAAGTTTCTTATCCTATGCTTGTATGTAGATGATTTGATCTACACGGGAAATGATTGTACGATGTTTGAAGGCTTCAAACAATCGATGATGGCAGAATTTGAAATGTCTGATCTTGGGAAGATGCATTACTTCCTTGGTATTGAAGTGGTACAATCAGAGTTGGGAATTTTTATATCACAGAGAAAATACACGAGGGAGATTTTGGAGCGGTTCAAGATGCAAGATTGCAATCCAGTTCGTACACCAATTGAAGTTGGATTAAAGTTAGCAAAGGACCCCCAAGGAGAGCAAGTTGATAGCACAGTTTATAAACAGATCGTGGGAAGTCTCATGTATTTAACCGCAACGGGCCATATATTCAGCATGTCGTAAGCCTAATCAGTCAATACATGGAGACTCCAACGGACATGCATCTTAACGCCGCAAAGAGGATTATGAGATATTTGCAAGGTACGATTGACCTTGGCATTCTTTACAGGAAAGGAGAATCATTTGATCTAATTGATTACACCGATATCGACTATGGCGGAGATCAAGATGACAGAAAGTGCACAATGGGAAATTCATTTTCATTGGGTTCGGGAGCAATTTCTTGGTCGTCAAAGAAACAACCCATCGTTACTTTGTCCACCACAAAGGCAGAGTACGTTGTCGTTGTGTCATGCGCTTGTCAAGCGGTATGGCTAAGAGGATTTCTTGAAGAACTATGCTTTTCTCATGATGGTAATACTCCTATATACTGTGACAACACTTCGACAATCACAATGTCAAAGAATCCAGTTCACCATGGGCGAACCGAACACATTGATGTTCGGTACCACTTCATAAGAAATCTCGTGAAGGGTGGTACGATTAATCTCTTTCATTGCAGGAGCGAAGATCAAATTGCGGATATATTTACAAAACCACTCAAGATAGATGCGTTTGAAAAGCTTCGAGAGCTCCTTGGAGTATGTTTGTTAAAAGAGAAGAGTTGTTCATAAGACTCGGCATAACCTGTGCCAAAGGGACATACCATCGAAGGAATCAGACCGATGGGGTCGCTCCTAAACTGGTATTAGCATATCCAGTTTAAGGGAGGGTGTTAGAAATAGGTCATGTGTTGAATAAATCTCCCTGGAGAACAGGGCAGTCCATGTTTCTAGTTCAACAGCTAAGTCTAGTTAATGGTTGTAATAGTGGCTACTGAAGTGGGATTAGTTGCCCCTATTTGAGAGAACTTGTTATACTCAGTTTCCTATATAATGGGCTGAGTTCCTTAGTTGTAATCACTCAGTTTACAGTTGAATAAAATTAATCACTTCAATCCTTGCAATTTTATTCTACACAGGGCACAATAGACATTAAATTTTTTGACTCGGTCAAATCTGAACTGACCCAGTTGACCGGCTCTGTTTTCGCCTAAAATTGGATATAGGGTCCAAAGTCTAAGAAAAGCCACAGGTAGGGGGGTAATGCCAAAGATAGACAAGTATATGGGGCCTAAAGTCTAAAAAACCTGAGTAAAAAGTCATGGATACCAAACTTGTATTTAGGGCGAAAAGTGATATTTCTCAAGACTTCATTGAGAAAGACCTTTGACTTGATTAGGTAAAAAATAAAAAATTATTACGTTTAGACTATTTTATTACAGTGTAATAGTTCTTTCTCGTAAATTAGTGAATAGATGGAAAAATAATAAATTTCATCAAAACATAACAGACAGTAATACAAAAAAAAATTACACAACATGACCTCTACTCTCTTCGCATACTAAACCAACTGAAGGATAAAAATGAAATTTTACATTCTAAAATCTATTGGGAGTTTATTAGGATCCATGGGACGTCTTGGAGCACAACCACAAATTGTCCCCAAGTGTCACAAATTATATTTGCTTGGTTGGCCAACGAGAGATTTTAGGGAAAAAAGTGTATAAATGATTGTAAACTTATTGCTCAGGACTCCTCAAGCGACCTCCAGGGTTACAGAATTAAAATTATTTCTATTTACCATAACATATATCTTTCCCTATAAATAAACTTAACGTCCCCTCCAAATAGTTACCAAAAAAGCAAACAAAAAAAGAGATCTGAAGAACACTTGCCTTCTCTTACTCTCTTCAGTTCAACCTTGTCGATTCAATCCACGAAGAAGGTAATATTTTTTTCAACATCTAGTCTGAAGTGTTAGAGGATGGATCGATACGGTGTTATCGTCACACAGCAACCTAATCTCTTGCAAGAAAATACTAGGAGTTTACCTACTACAAGAAGACACATTCTAGTTCAACAAGAAGTAAATTCATCAGGTTATTCAAAACCATCGTACGGCCCTTACTACCTAGACTCATCTAAGCCTCATGTGTCGTACTATAAGTGGCCTAAACCACAGGCTCCCTTCGTAGTTTTAAATACTGATGGATCGGTTAGGGAAGATGGGTGTGGAGTTGGTGGGATTCTGCGGGATCATAACGGTGATCCATTAGTCGCGTTTGCAGCTAAGTGTGAAAAGATGCCAGTATATGTGGTAGAACTGCAAGCTGTTAGGACTGGATTATATGTTGCGTTGTCACAAGGTGTAAGGTATATCTTGATAAACATAGATTGCACGGATGCCATAGCATGTATATGCAGCCCCTTAACATTCTGTAATCCCATTGCACGAGAAATCGTCGAAGATATTCACAAGTTTCTACGAATGTTCACTTTATGGGATTGCTCACATCTAGTTCGTGAAACTAACAGAGGAGCAGACTTTCTATCCAAGTTTGTTAGAGAGGGTCCGATGAAGATTTTGCAACCTTGGGACTTCCCAAGCAAGTTAACCCAGATTGTTAAGGAAGATAAATTTGGTTGTATGTATGTTCGAGTAAAATCTCAAGGATAGTAATAACATGTAGTGGGATATCGACACTGTTAGCAAAAACATGTTATTGTTGTAGTTTTTACGTTCTTTTGGTATGTGAAACATGTAGTAGATTCTTGGCATACTAATGAAAATCAGTCGTGTTTTTTTCTCTTATGAATTGGCGTTGTAATTGCATACTATTGAAAATCAGTCGTGCTTTTTACTTTCTTTCTTATAAACAGGCGTGTTGTAATGGTTATAGTTCAGAATAGGCGTTGTAATTGCATAGCAAAGAGATTAAGTCGTATATTTTACTTATGAATATGCATTGTAAATGTTATAGTTCAACATATCGACAAAAATGGTTTAACATTAAGCCCTTGAGAGTGTTAAGACTAGGGGTCGGGATAATAGCACCCTGAGAGAAAAGGCAATCCCAAACAAAAGGGTAGGCAATATGATCTTTTCCGCTTCAAAAGCTTAATGGAACCTCGAGATAATAAAAAAAATAAAAAATAAAAAAATAAAAATAAAAACTTGCAAGCTCGTTTTCTCTATTCTGGTGAACTCCTATCCAGTAAAACTCGGAACCTCTCCGTCCGAGTTCAAACTCTCTCTCTCTACACTAATTGTCTTTTTAGTCGTCATTAAAGCTTCTCGAGCCCACTTTTCTCTTACCCAACTTTCAGTCATCTTCGTTTTGATCGCAAATGGTAACTTATGCCCACTATATTTACCGTAGGTAGAGATTAACGTTTGGCCTTAATATAAACTGCAACCTTCAACTTACGGTGGATATAAAACATTATTTTTGCCCGTATTTATTAGATCCGCAAGTTGATCTATAACTTGTTTTGCCGTAAGATATAGTATAACGTTACAATTATCTACCTACGGGTGGCTATAGTTACCGTAATTATGATTTCTATTTGTTTTTACAACACCCAAATTTTGAAAGAAAATAAAATATATTACCTATAATTTTGGTTTGATTACAGTGGTTAATTTAATTGTTGTGTTTCATTCTCTATCTCCAATTGGAAAACAATGAACATAAGACATCTCCATAAATCTTGTTCTGGTTTTGTGTTGGGACAGTTTTGTAAATTCAAAGTAACCTTTGGTAGCCTAGAGTCAATCCCAATGCTTAGCGTGTTGGGAGAACCATGCGGAATACATCCCCACACGCAATTTGGTTTTATATGTATCTCCATAACATACAAATAATCAAAAAATAGACACAATAATTCATGCACACATAATACAATATTTACCAGAAGTTCACCCTAAGGTTATTCTCAACCACCAAGTTAGAAATCCACTATGTATCCAAGTTCAATTACAAGCCCTCAAGAAATTCCAACGAATATGGAATTCTCTAATCTCATAATACCCTCACATAGATTTGCAAGAGGAAAAAAAAAAACAACAGAGATCCATCAAGAACCCGAAGATTACCTCAACAAAGACCATGTTGCATACCTTCTTCTTGAAACTCTTCAATCTTCTCTCTTCTTTGATTTCTCATCTTAATAACCAAGAGGTACTTCCCCTCTCACCATCAAATCCCAAGAGAACACCCTCTACCTTCTTCCTTGTAAAGACCAATTATGTACAAGGTCTATCATATTGGACACCGAGGGGGCAAATCGCAACGCAGAAACACAATACGATTTAACAAGAACTTGAATAACCAACTCTAACCATGGAGAATTCAACCAAAGGCAATAATCACATACACAAGGTTTAATTTAGGTGGAAACCCTTTAAAGGATCAAAACCACCCTCGACAAGCACGACGAATATATTATCACTTAGGGTTACAAGAAGTTACAGAGATCATTCAACCTCACCTCTACTCTTACAGATAATCCCCAAGAAAAAACCCTAGAAAGAAAACCTAATAAATCTCTCCAGAGCAAAACTGATTCAGGAGGATCTAGGCAAGTCCTATTGGGACTAGGAACTTGTAACCCTTATAAAAGGGATAAGGCTAGGAAAGTCTTATTGGGACTAGGAACTTGTAACCTAGTCCGATTGGAACTAGAAACTTGTAACCCTTATAAAATGGGGGCAATGCTAGGTATTGTTAGGTTATATTAGATCTAGAAAGAGTTCTGAGGAAGAGCCTAGGGTTTTTGGAGTAATTTATTGTAATTACTTCGCTTTTAAGCAATTGAAGCTTTTATTTTTCCCAATCAATTGGTGTTATTCATACTTTTTAGCTAACTAAAGCTTCTCAATCGTATTGCGGATTAAAAATCCCAGATTTCTCCCTTTTTTCTCTCTAACTATTTCTCCCTGTACAAAAGCCTTTAACATATACTCAATATTTATAGGTTTTCCATTAGGTCATCTCTGAAGTACACATCACAAGATAATCCATCGCTTTGGATTAAATCCCCTTCAAAACGAACTAAGAAACAAACAAGCAGAGCCTTTTTCGTTCGAATGAGTTATGAGGTCGTTTGAACGACTTCAACGGAAACTTTGTCGTTCGAACGACTTCCCCACTTGTTCGAACGACTTTTCCCTGTTTTAAACTGTAATCTTAACAATCTCCACCTCGGCGATAAAACTATTTCTTCTACAACAATCGTCGTGTATCCTTGTCGCATCTTAATTAAGAGAATTACCCGAGTCTAGGCATTTCCTAGACTCACCAATCGGAACCCACTTTCTGATCATCTTTGTAGACCGTACCATTGCTCCACCTTGAACTAAATTCCCCTTTCAAGAAATCTCCATAACTTCTTTGGTACACGCAACCTTCACATCTCCACCCACTGATTTACCAACCAATGCATACAATTTCCCGCTTAGAACTCCCTTCATGATTAAAGAAGATTTCCGATAAACTTTCATTACTCCACCTCGCCCGGAGTAATTGTAACCCTCATTATCTAACTTGGAAAGTAAAATTAGATTATGAGTCATACTCGGCACATGTTGAACATCATGAAGAATTACGATGTGTTCATCGAACATCCTCACGCGAATATCACCCACTCCCGAAATCGGTCTTCGAGAGCCATTGCTCGTCAACACAAACTTGATACCCTTACACCTTGTATATTTACCGAACCATGCCTTGTGTGCGCATACATGCATTGTATCCCCACTATCAAACACCCATCCTCTATCATGGCGAGAACCATCAGCAGCCACCATGAGGGGCGCCTCATCACCATCATTACTAGTAACCGTTGCCAGTTTGTTAGTATCACTTTCGGGGGCCCTTGCCGAACTTGCTCTATTACCTTTACCTGCTTTGTAATCCGATCTATAATGACCCGATTGACCATAGCTCAAATAAGTTCCTTTTCTGAGCCTATTAAAGCATTTCTTCCCATTGCCACCATTATAAAGTTTTCCACAGAGGATTCGCTACCCTTAAGCCTTCTCTCCTCGGAAAGAAGCATACTTGCAACCTCTTCAAAACTTAAAGTTTCCTTCCCATACATCAACGTAGGTTGAAGATGCTTGAAGGTAGACGAAAGAGACCATATGAGTTAAAGCACCTAATCTTCATCCTTAACTTTAACTCCGATCGATTCCAATTCTGAAACGATCTCGTTCAAAGAACCTAGGTGATCACCAACGCTCATACCCTCATCCATTCTAAGCGTATGAAGCCGCTCCTTGGGGTATAAGCGATTTGAAAGACTCATCGTTTGGCACAAACTTTCAAGTTTTTTTTTAAAACCCTTTGCGGTCTTCTCTCCAACAACATTTGCCAAATTATTCTTAGCGAGACAAAGGCATATTCTGCTAGCATCCCTTAAATCCAGATCTTCCCAATCCTCTTCATCGTCGTCCGCTTCTTGGGCTGTTATACCACCAATCAAATTTTTAGGTATATGCTTCCCTTTAGTGTCTTACGTAACCCGCCTTGAATCAAGATATTTTGGACTTGTATTTGCCATAATCCAAAATTTATCTTCCCATCGAACTTCTCCATATTAAACTTGATCGCGTTAGAGTACTTAGATCTTCCCATCTTGTTACTCTACTTGCCCCAAACCTGGCTCTGATACCAATTATTGAGAAACTGAGGGGGGAAATCGCAATGTGGAAACACAATATGATTTAGCAAGAACTTGAAGAGCCAACTCTAACCACGGAGAATTCAAACAAAGGCAATAATCACATACACAAAGTTTAATTTAGGTGGAAACCTTTTAAAGGATCAAAACTACCCTCGACAAGTACGACGAATATATTATCACTTAGGGCTACAAGAAGTTACAGAGATCACTCAACCTCACCTACCCTTAAAGATAATCCCCTGCAAGAAACCCTATAAAGAATACCCAATAAATCTTTCCAGAGCAAAACCCTAGTTTCTCCCTTTTCTTTCTTTAACTATTTGTCCATGTACATAAGCCTTTAACATACACTCAATTGTTACTTGTTAATTTAGGGTATTCACTTGATTTTGTGATTTCTTGATGCATTTTAGTGTATTGTAAAATTTTCCCAATATTGTGATTTCTTGGTAGAATTTAGGATATTGATTGAATTTGCCTTTCATAGTGTTGAAATCAATAATTTCCACTCCTTTTGCATCCCAAAGTTTTACTTCAATGTGTTGAAATTAAGGTATTGTGTAGAAAATGACGTTGAAAACGACGAACACGCCTTGGTGCTTGTTAAAAATTTGACATTATGTTGTAATCAAAAGAATTTGACACCCTCTGATTGATTTCAATACTTCCTATTGCCCTGAGTATACTCCATTGGTCTTTATATAAATTAGTATGTGTTTATTAATGCAAAATTTGACGATGTCGTTAGAGGAGGGGGAATATGACGAAACCGGTGATGAGGAGGGATCCGAGTCCGATTATAGCGAAGGTCATGTTTCCTAATTGCACTTTTTATCGGGCAAAAAGCAGAAAAATGATTTTAAAGAAGTCGTCAATGTCTCCATTGAACCTCATTTACCTCTTCCGCAAAATTATGAAGCGCGTGACTTTCGGCAACTCACACAACCGGATAGGAAGGGTCATTTGTCCACATCAGTTGCTACTACATCGGTAAGTTGAAATAACGTATATTAGTAAATTATTGGTTTTATACTTATTTCAAAGTATTTACTTCTGGTAGAATTTAATTTAGATATTCTTATTTGTGTTTATTAATGTCTTTACAGGCTCGAGTTGGATTTAAATGTAGATCGGTGTTAGTCAAGCTCAGTGAAATTTACTTAATTCTTATTGAGGTACCTCACTTGAAGCAGAGATTAAAGTCTACCAATTTGATAAGTGTATTTGATTGCAAACTTGGGAATGGAGACAACCAAGTAATTTTGGTGATGATTGAGCGTTGGTGGCCAACCACTCACACATTTCACCTACCTTGTGGAGAGCTAGGGATCATTCCTAGAGATTTTATTGTGCTTACCGGGATAGGTATCGGGACAGGAAAGCCGATGGAATTTGATGAGTCATTCACATATTACAGTAATACTATAAGGGTTTTTCCCGATATGATGCCTACAGATTATGAAAAGGGGTGCATTAGTTTTGCTCACCTCCAAACTTACCTTGACCATACTAGAGTAAACATCAGAGATCCCGCTAATGCTAATACAATCTTTAGAGCATTTATGTTATTGTACTTTAGAGGTATCTTATTTGGGAACTCGAAGAGTTGGGCTCGACTGGAGTTGTTATATCCAATTGCCGTTTTGGAAGACAAAGTTTATACGATAGACTTTGGCTCCGCTATATTAGGGCATCTCTACTACTGCATTGACCAAGCATCAAAACAGGAGGAGAAATACATCAGCGGCCTTTTCCAATTGATCGAGGCAAAATATTTTTAATTAATAGTTCTAGTTATTTATATTTTTGGAATTTAAGATTATTTGGATATTTTTTATTTATTTATTTATCTTCTGTAGTATCATTGCTACAAATATTGTCAGATAGGCCATCATAACTTGATAGATAATAGGTTGGATGATTTTTGGCCAAGGATGTCAGCCTGGTAAACTAAAAGACAAAAAGTTAAGGGAAATAAAGCGAAGCATCATCTAGCACTAATGAGGCAACAACTGGATTTGTGTACTAAAGCGGGAGGTAATCATCGCCGATAATATCAGTCGTAAAAGAGTACTCCTGCAATGCCCATTTGGTGGATACGAGTGGTATCTTGGGGACCGTTGTTGGGATCAACTAGATCATCGTGCAGTGGACCTCACAGGGGAGAGGTTTACGGGGGAGGGGTTCGCGGAGAAGAACATATGAAGATGGGGCCGATCCTCCCCGACGATCAAGACGTACGCGGGGAAGGACATCTTTAGTTTAGTGTTGTATGGGTGTTGTATGAGGATCTTGTAAGGTTGGATGATTTTTAGTTGTTTATAGTTCTCAATGGAATCTTTTGTTTTTGTTATCTTGTGTTATGCAATTTCCAGAAAGCATCTTCTTATGCAATTTACAATTTACAATTTAGAAAAAGCATATTGTGTTATGCAATTTACAAGTATCATCTTGTGTTATATTCTTCATAGTTTTCATTGCAATTTGCACGCTTCCAAGAAAAAAAATTACAGAGCAAAGCATGCGCCTAAGACATAGGCATCTGATTGTTTTTTTTTTCAATCAGGCGCCTCTGTCTTAGGCGCCTGTTTTGCTGAGTAAATTTTTTTCTTTCAATGGCTATATTTGGTCCGTAATGACTCAATTTTGTGAAGAGACTATATAAACTAAATAGGCGAAGCTCATATTATCTACAAATCAATTCTGATATTCTCTTACTTAAATTTTAGTATTGTGTTCCATATCCGATGAATTTTGAGGCAATTCTTGATGTTTTTATCGATTCTTCATCAAAGGAGGAAGAGGATATTGAGCAATCTTCAACCGATTATAGTGATGATGATGTTATTGATGAGATTAAGCTAGAGATATTGTGAAATCAAGCTGAAATTGAAGAATTAGAAGAGGCAAAATCTTCAAGAACTCGTGTCGGTTCGGTTGTCTGGCATAAAACCATAAATCACTCACGTGTTTTCTATAATAAGTTACTTATGCACGACTACTTCCATGATGAAAATGTTTACGGAAGCAATAATTTCCGTCGAAGATTCTGTATGAGCCGAGGACTTTTCGATCGTATTTTAAATGCGGTGGCTGCTTATGAGAAGCTTTTCGCTCGGAAGCGAAATTGTGCAAATGTTTTGGGTTTATCACCTCATCAAAAACTTACGGCAGTATTCCGTATGTTTGTATTAGGAGTGTCGGCGAACAGCTGTGATAAATATGCTCGGGTTGCAGAGAGCACAACAATTGAGTCCCTTACAAGATTTTGTAATGCCATGATTGCGCAATTCGGTGCGGAGTATTTGAGATCGCCAACTCCGGACAATATAAAACGGTTATTGTATGCTACTGAGAAACGTGGATTTCCTGGCATGCTAGGTAGTTTGGATTGCATGTATTGGGAGTAGAAAAATTACCCCGCGGCTTGGGCGGGTCAATACAAGGGGCATAAGAAAACACCAACTATCATTTTGAAAGCAGTGGCATCTCATGATTTATGGATATGGCATTATTTTTTTGGAATGCCTGGTTCCAACAACGACGTAAATGTTCTTGATCAATCACATCTCTTTCGAGATCTTTGTCTTGGTCGTTCTTCACCTTGCAACTTTGAAGTCGATGGAAAACCATACGACATAGGATACTACTTGGCAGATGGTATATATCCAAAATGGGCAACACTTGTTCAGACCTTACGATTTTCCTAAGGTAATGCAGAGAAATATTTTGTCAAACAACAAGAGTCATATCGAAAAGACATAGAACGATCTTTTGGTGTGCTTCAATCTCGATTTACAATTGTAAAAGTTCCGGCAAGAAGTTGGTCAACCAAAAACCTCGGTAAAATGATGCAAACATGTATAATTATGCATAACATGATCGTCGAGGAAGAATATAATAGGTACAGAGTAAGCTTATTGATCGAGCATTTTGTCCTAGATGACAAGTTCGGATAAGTATATGATACTTCGAAATGATCTGGGAAGAGGTCACTTTACAAGGATACATTGTGAAGTACGATAAGATGACAAGTTTGGATAAGTATATGATTCTTTGAAATGATCTCATTAAACATTTGTGGAAGCATCAGGGAAACAACTAGCATTTTCAACTATTTGTAATTTTTATGTAAAAGCAACTTTATTTCAATTCTATGTAATTTCAAGTAAGCATTTTATGAAATGTATTTAAAAAATTTATTTCAATTTCAATATAAATTCAAATATAAAATAATTAAAAAACTTAACTTTCTCAAAAAGATTATATTATTTAAAATTACCAAACTTCTTAAATCCAGATAAACTTCTTAAACAAGGTTTTTAAACAAAGTACAACCAAATTCTTAAACAAAAATCACTAAAATACTACCAAACTTCAGCTAGAGCATCTTAGGCATTATTATTAGCTTTAAACATTCTTGCCATAACCGCATTACGTTGTGTCTCCCAATAAATTCTTTGAGTGTCGTCCAAAGTAAACATGTCCATCGTCATTAGTTTTTGATCGTTTTGGGCTTGAAATTGAGCTTCTAAATTCACCACGGGTCTTCCTTTCTCTTAACTCCATTATACGGGCATCTTTCTATTCCTTCTTCTTATCTCTCTCAGATATGTACTCTTCTTTCTTCTTATCTCTCTCAGAAACATATTATTCTTCTTTTTTCTTCATTCGGTCAAGGCGACTAATAAGTATATTTTGGCGTTCAATGAGAAGATTTTGTCATTTTTTATTTTTTTCCTTAGTTTAGCACTTTTGATACCGCCGGGACATTCCGTCTCCTCATCCGTGACAAGTACTGGAGAGTCTGTGTTGGAGCTAACGGGTGTGTCGGGTGTTGCCGGAGTAGACATTCCAGGACTAGAATTTGATGTTTGTTTCATTCGCATATTGCGAGCTAAAGTATCCGGGTATTGGTCTTGTAATATTTTCCAACATTGATAACAACTTAAAACTTCATTAGCTTTTTTATACCACCATTTGCTTTTGTCACGTGCTTCATAAATTGTTTTAGCGGTATCGTCCTATAAAATAGATTAAAACAATAAAAATATATATAATTTTGGTAAAAATAGTTTATAATTTATTAATAATGACAAATTTTGAATTACTTACCAAATTTCTTTGTTGCATAGCGCTTATTGGACCTTGCATAACATTTTTCAAACAAGTCCCATAAACCTTGCAAACACGATTCATATTCGGCCAATGATTTTTTAAAGATGAAACTGAACGTTCGTTCAACCTGTTCACCATCCTGTTGACAAAAATCATGAAATGCATTCAAAACCAAGTCCCAAAAAACATCAAGTTGTTGGTTGTTGCTTTTGATTCTATCCTCCGAGAGATGAACCCAAGCTTTTGCAAGATTATTGTTTTGAATACCCGTCCATTTCAACAATTGATAACCCACCCACCCACCCACCCCCCCCCCCCCCCCCCCCTCCATTGGTATTTTTGTTGTCAAGCGACGTTTGCCTTTATTTTTTTGTCCATCAACAACCCCCGCGTCTTCGGATTGAGATAAGTCAACCGATTGAGTACCATGTGATTGAGATGATTGAGATTGTGAGGGATTGGCGAATGAAGAAAGATGTTGGAATTGAGTGGGAATGGCGACCTGAGAGAGTTGTCATAATTATTGGGTGCTATGAACGAATGAGAGGGTTGTACCCAATTGTTAGGCGAGTTAAAAGATTAAAAATGTTGAGATTGAGATGATTGAGGTTGAGGGGAATGAGTGAATTGCAACCAATAAGGTGGGATTTGTTGTTGTTGTCCAAAATTATTAGGTTGATTCAAATTACTATCGGTAGTGGAATCTTTCATTTGCGTTGTATTCGAGGAACTCATCTAATAATTTGCATATATATAGAATTAATAATCATGAAAAACTTAAAACCCTTGAATATAAAAATCTAGAAATTAAAAAGGATATGGTAAAATTAAACAAGAGCTTACCTTGAGAGATCAACCTTCAACAATTTCAAACCTTATTTGATCCCAATATAGTGAAGGAGAGTTGTGGTGCAATTGGGTAGGGTTTTTGTTTAAGTGGTGAAGGAAGGGAAATGGTTTTTGGAAAAGTAGTGAAGAGAGGGAAATGACTTAAGTTTTAGAAGCTCCAACGAATTTACTCAGTGGGGCGCCCAAGAGTTGGGCGCCTAATTTAAAAAAAATATAACTTAGGCACCTAAGTCTTAGGCGCCTGTTTAAAAACAGAACAGGCGCCCAACACTTGGGAGCCCAATCGCGAACTTAAAAAGCAAGACTGAATCTTGAAATCCAAGACTCAACCTTGCTTTTTGAGACTCAAAACCAAAGTAGTGAGGCACTTTAGGAGATGCTCTAAGTGTACCTTGTGATGCCAAAGTTGAATTACTTGAGGGTAGTTTTGGTATTTAAGAGGATACTTTTAGTGTAATCGTACTTTATAACTGATAAGAGTTTTGATACAGTATAGCTAGCGTGTATTAATTGTACTCTACAACCACGCCCTATTACTGCCAAGTCTGCCCTAGCTTCTCCAACACCTGTCGATATCTAACTTGGTCTTGTTAAATCTCCCAATGATACAAAGCTACCAGGTCCAGGTGACAAATTGGTGAAAGCAAAAGATTCTTTGAGTTGAGCTGGATGGCATATTTACTATTTTTACTGATATATTTTTTCAAATAAAAAGTTACCATTAAGAATTTACCAATTTCTTATGGAATTAATTACTTGACTATATAGGGTAAAAAATGTTGGAGTCCACCATTTCTTCATGCTCACTTCAGATTGATTACTTTATGTTTCATGATCCAAGTAAGTTTTGATTAGCCTCAATGTTTGATAGGTACTTGTAATTTGCACTAATATAAGGATGCTTAAACACACGATATTAAGCATGTTTAAGCCATGCTATAGATTTTGTGACCCCAAATCTCCTTGTCTATAAGGATAAAACTTAAAAACATGTAATTTTTGGTGAAATTTTAGTATAGTGCAAATAATTACCCAATATAGGAGCAGTGTACTTAGGCGCAAATCAACTGAAAAAATCGATCAGCCTAGGCTTGGTGAAAATGGAAATTTTCTGGACATGTTTCAATATTTCCCCTCTAGTACATTGACTCAAAATTATGGTTTCTTAAGGCTCCGCTTTGGACACCTGAAATGTTCTTGATGGGAAAAATTTGCAGTCATTTAGACAATTACTGACCATTGGCTTAGCTAAGCATTACTCTCATACATAAATCCAGTGTGGCCTAAATCACCAAAAATGTTCGTGGTCCGAAACATCTCCAATGAATGCAACTGCTGACTAATGGATCAGCTAAGCATTTCTCTCATACATAAATTCAAAAATAATTATGTCTTAATCACCGGAAATGTTGATTTGAGTGATCACAAACATATTCAGTGAACCAAGCACAGCCAAAATGTAACTTTCGAATTGACTACTTCAGGATGTACTTACCAATCTATATCATTCATATCCTATAATGAAGATCAGCTCATACCTGAGAAACACTGCTTTCAAATTGCACATAGCAGCCTGGCGCATGTATCCACCGATATCACTCCTCCGAATTGTAAGACATGCCGTTAAAGAATCAACTGGAATTAGTCAGCCTACATATCAGATAAGTAGCAGAAGAGAATCCATACCAACCAAGTGTACTATAAACAATCTATAAATCACAAACATACAAAATGTCAATTAACAGACGAAAGGTACATCTAACACGGATACACGAATCTCATAATCATAATTAACTTGTTCATCAAGAATCAGATAAAAACACAACAACGACAATAACAACATTTCATAATACAACATAAGATTATACCTACGAGCACTTAAGGAGTCGAGCCCAGAGAACGCTGATCACTTTTTTGGCCTTCTACATTCGGTGGATTAGCGTATACATTCTTGAGCAAGTCCTGAATTTTGCTCAGCATACGGGAAGGATCCCCTTCTCCTCCTCCGCCACTATTGTTCTTCATTATCCTCGAACTTTCTTCGAGCTTTATTTTCTCGAATAAATACTGCTTCTCAAGCTCTGCCTCGTTCAACCTCTGTTTCAAATATCTACTTGCATAGTCTTCCTCAGTTTTCTCTGACTTAGCAAGTAAAATTCTCTGAAGTCTCTCGCCTTCTCGCCTTGCCTCACCAGCTTTATGCTGAAACATGTCCGCTTCAGCTTGTTTAAGCCTTACAATGCTCTCTAGCTCGTCAATTTGCTGTTTCCTTCTCTGTCTCTCCATCTTGAGCTCTGCCACTTCACGGGCTTTGTCCTCAAGTTCACGGTCACAAGTGTCAAGAGCTGCACGGGCTTTCTTGAACATACGTAACTTCTCGTCAGCTACCATTTCCATTTTTCTGATTGTTTCTTGGACTACGTCTGCAATGCGGTTACATGCCTCCTGTGGGGCTATCAGATGCCCACTACCTTCTTCAGATTCAGGGTTCTTCAGGGGGTCGACCTCAAGCTCTGTGCGGAGACAAAAAAATGTTACTCAAAATTACCATAAGGAAAATAATTGGAACAATTCACGTCACAAGACTCTTTACAACTTCTGAATATGAAATCACAGCTCAAAGTCACATAAACTCACATGAGACTGATCTGGTGGTATCATTTTTTATTTTTGTGGTAGAATTTACATTTTATGAATAGGCAGAAGAATTACTTCAAACCCTCAAGTAACAGCAAGAATGAACAACTATAGATGATACTAACAAGAAGTTGAGTCATACTAGAAATTGAAGGCGTTAGAAGCATGTTAAGTTAAATAAAATCAAAACGAATTGGAGCTTGAAAACTCTCGTCTTCAAAACTCACTATCCACTAAGATATAAATTGGCAAAGCTAAATACATCAAAACGCTTTCTCTCACGTTAAATAGTTAACAGGAAAGCGTTGGCATATAATATTATTGAATCATTTGCTTTGTGTCAGTTTGATAGGGTTATAACTTATAAGTGTCAGTCTCAATGAGGATGATATCCATAGCATGTAAACACCATCTTATTCTTAAAACTTTTCTATCACGCAAAAAGGAAATACCTTGTTGATACAAACCTCCAACCTTGTCTATTTACAAATCCACACAAGACGTGTCATTCATTACATAAGTCTAGTTTGTTGGTGCGAGTGAGTGAGTGAGTGCGTGCGTGGTAGGATGACATTCTTTTCAAGAGAGAACTTTTACTCGAAATAATTTGGTAGAAGCAACAAAGTGAAGACGCAATAGTAAAGTTGGATTTACTCAAGAAAACAAAATTTGTTTAATGTCCACAAAAATATTTAATAACAATGGAGGAACATGTGTCTATCTAAAGAGAAAATAAAGAAACCTAGTCCTACACAACGAGCTAAGTTTGTGGGATTTGTAGTCCTACTAAGCATAAAATATGGAGAATCCCCTCTAAAATACACATGTAATTTTTCCTCTTATCTTGTAGTTATAGGCAAAAAAATAATAATCACATAATGTGGTTCTCGACTTCACATATAATGCAGTCTGCGAGACTACATTGTATTTCGTGCATCTACGTAGAAAGAGTACTAAATATGACTGATACACGACAAACCAAGTATGTACAAAGAGCTATAAATTAAAAAAACGGTTGTATTATGTCTTTGACGAATCAAATATTATAAGAAAAAAACATATTTGAGGCAATTTTTAATAGCAATGTCAGCTGAGGAATTTAGTTTCTATTTATGCTTAGGCTGTTAAATACCAAATTTGGTTTGTTCTTGAGGTTTGAGCAATACAAATATCCAATAAGAATGAGATGATGTGCACAAGAAAAATTCTAACCTTGAAAAAATAAAAGCATCACTTTAGACGTTATAGACTCTGCAACTCCATTCTTCATCTTCTCTATAAGATCTTCGCATTTCCAGAAAAGCTTCATTCCTCTAGGATCCTCACTTCCACGGAAAATTCTCCTAACAATATCAAGTTCTCTCATTAGAGCGTCACGGTCCCAACTAGTGACGCAGTTCTGGAACACATCTTTAACCCACCCCAATAATTCGGACGTCCTGTTGCAAGCCCGACACTTGAATAACATCTCAGCAGGACCTGCCCCGTTCTTAAAGCATGGGCCCATACTGACTTGCCCTTCACGAATTGCACAATCTGTGTGAGTCCAATGAGAGCATAGATCACAACCAATCCATCGACAGGTGTTGACCTCAAAATCAAACTTGTTACAAATCACACACATGCAAAGTTTGCAGAAGCCTTTTCTATTTGTACATATTTCGCATGCACAGTCATCGGCTGGAAGCTGATTCTGGCAAGCTATATTTCTACATCTCTTGTAGACAAAAACCTCGATGAGGGAAGTTTGGGGGAGACAAATATTTGGATGTAAGAAAGCTTGAATTCCTGTATTTATTGCTACAAGAATTTCCAATTGTACCCTGTGTGCTCTAACAAGCGTACTAGATGTCATGTCAGTTCTACTTTGAACTAGCTGCTGCAAACCCAAGAAGTCTTCTCTATGTTGAGAACCACCTGTTCCTTCAAGAATGACTCGAAGTTCGCTTTTAAGTTCTTCTAAAAGCTCGTGTGGCAGTATCGACATCCGTTCCGATACTATCTCCACTTTATCTCGAGCTACATCACGGAGAGAAACTTTCTCAGAACAGGAAATCCGGCGAATAACTGACTGTTCGGGGAGCTCATTCTCTCCAGTCTCTTTCTCCAATTTACTTCCTACCATCTCCTTCTCCAATTTACTTCTCATCGTCACATCAAGAGAAGGCCAAGTTTCTTGTGAGCTTGCACTTTCTGATGGAGACTCGCGAACCTGCTCAGAATTTGAACCAGGATCAGGGGAACCATTGACATCTGATGAAACTAAAGATAAGGATGTCCTTAACCCTGCCGCTCGCGACTGCTGCCGTGGAGGTAACATTGTCAGTGGGGGCTGGTTGTTTAAGTTAACACCAGAAGACGTTGCCATCACATAAGTGTCTCATTCAAATCCATTACTGCGACATGTGAGAGAAGAAGTTCAGTCCACAATTATCAAAAATACTGTCTACTAAGATCATATATTATTATACGCATGTTTTCTAATCAATTAAATACTTACCCATCTCAATTTTAAGTAATCCCTAGCAAAATATGCAACTCAAAAATCGTAATTTGATTGATCTAGGAGGATCTGAGCCTTTTTTTTACTTTTTAAAAAGTCTATTCGAACAGAATTTGGTCTGTTCGAATACACCCTTTCATGTTCGAATAGTCTTATTCCCATTCGAATAAACAGGTGTCTGAGTGTTTTGTTCAAACAGACTTTTGGTCTATTTGTCTGAGTGTTCTGCTCAAACAGACTTTTGGTCTATTCAAATACACTTCTTTTCTATTCGAATATACTTTTATTTTTATTCGAATAAACACATTTTTCTGTTCGAACAGAAGCGCGATTCAACCTATAGTTTTAGGCGTTTAAGGGCATATTTGTCCTATTTTGTAACTAGGAACTTGTAACCCTTATAAAGGGGCAAGGCTAGGCAAGAGAAGATCATGTTAGATCAATGCAAATTCTAAGAGAGGCTTAGAGTTTGAGAGGAATTCGATTGTAATTGATTTTGATTAAGCAATTGAAGCTCTAAAAGGGATTTTTCGCAACCAATTTGTGTGTTCTTCATACAATTCTTCTTTTTAGGGTTTCTCAATTCGTATTGGGGATTATTGATAATAAGTAGACAATATGTAAACCCAAAATTTGAACTCTTTTGGTTTGTTTAGACTCAACGCCCTATCATATGTAATGCACGAATTTACACATTTTTATCTATTAGTATACAACTAGCATTTTTGCACTGAAGGTGCGTTTAGTTCTCAAACATTATACCCATGCCTTCCAAACAGTATACTCGACGAATTTTAACACCTTACTCAGCTTTCACTCTAACTTTATCATATTTTCGCTAATTCCCAAATTGCTAACTAGGCTTTCACGAGTTACCCAAACAGACCATGATCCTACAACTAAAATTAAGTTCTATACAACTAAGAAACACCACACATACGTATCTCAAGATCTCAATCACCAAATCAAAAACTCAAACAAGTTCTCCAATTTACATTTCCACAACATAGATCAATCTTACAACTAAGAACAAATCATAAACATAACTAAAACCCTAAAATCGAAGTTCATGATGAAGAGAGAGAGAGAACTCACATCGCGATGATCACGATGGGCAAAACCTTCAGACTCAATCGATCCAACTAGAACATGAAGAAGCAACAACTCAAACTTTGGAGAAAATTAGGGTTTTGTGAGTTGAGATTTAGGGGAAAAAAAGTTTTGAAACCGAAGTTTGAGGAAAATAGATAAAGTTGGAGGACTGACTTCTTACCGGATTGACCAGTTGCCACAAGTCTTGAACGTTTCAGTTTAGGCATAGCTGTTGTTTGTCTTAGTTCACGCGTGGTGACCGGCCAACTCAGTAAACCAGTTTTCTTTCTCTTGCCGCCTATATTATAACTATAATAAGACTGGACTAACCCGGACTTGTTTTGACCCGAATCTACCTGGAATAAGGTCTACCAAATAACTTATCGGAGGCGATGGTCGATTTGTCAGACGGCAATAGCCCGGTGTAGTATCTCCAATAGCCCGATGTGGAAGTTGAAATAGATGCATACAAGAAGTGCTTAATTTCCACTCCGGTATAGTGTATGGTTTTATACACCTATTGCTACTACTCGCTCGAAAATGGAAATTATCAAATAACATATACATATTTAGAAAATTGCATAATAAAAACCTACTTATAACTCATAAACAATCTAGAAATCAAAATATACTTAGAAGTGAACTTAAAAACAATATACAAATTTCGAGGGGATCTAGTAGTATACTAAAAACTATCTACAAATGAAAGTAGACTCAGAACTCTTCGATGTACAAATCAAAAGTTCATTTTTACAACCTCTATCTTATCTTTCTCCGAATGAGTTGAGCTCTCTATGTATGTGCGTATTATTGTTCTTAAAATTTTAGGATATTGAATTTCCTCCAATTTCTCAAAATTAAGGTGTCCCTGCAAAAAATAAAAACTTTGTTAGTAGCTTATACACAAAATAAACTTCATTTAAATAGTTAAAGTAACATTTATTTAAAGAGTAATAATAATATAAATAAGTAATATTTGTTGCAAATGTAACTTAAATTAATCAAAGAACGTCTAGTTATACAGTTAAAAGCTACAAAACAACCTTAGCCACTTACAATTTTCCCTAAAATAAAGTAAGTAACATTTTAACACCCAGAGTAGTTTATACGACTACAGTCATACAAGATGTATGTGAAACGATTCACGCGAATAAAATTATAACCACCTATATTTTCAAAAAGAAAAGGAGAAATTTGGACTTTGCCCCTAGTAGAAACTAAAAATTAGCGTTTAGACCTTAACTTCTCCACATATTCAATTATGGACCCTAAAATGCCTTTTACCGCAAGTCAAGCCAAATTGACCCTTCTTTTTTTTTCTATTTGTTTCCCTATTTTGCCTCTCACGTGTGTATCATTTTATTTTATTTTTATTATTTATTTTTAACCTAGAAAATCAAAGAAATAAATTTTAATTCCTTCACATGTGAGGATAGGGGTGAGCATGGGTCGGTGGGGTCGATTTTGTGCCCAAACCGAAACCAAAACCAAAACCAAAACATTTGGTTTGTAAATATTGAAACCGAAACCGAACTATGCATAAACCAAATTGAACTAAACCGATGGAAAATCAAACAAAATCGAAACCGATCCGAAAATCGAAGTAGAAACCGAACCGATGAATTTGTGGCCAAACCGAAGTAGAAAATGAAGAGGGGATGGAGACATATCTATAGAGCTAATGCATCCTTCTATAGGCCACATGAAATTTACAGACATATCTATAGTTTTTCGAAAGCCTCTATGTTACTCTTTTCCAACTCCAACACTTTACATCCCCTCTTTCTCATCTTTCAGGGCGGCTGAAATGTCAAGAACCCGTCTATCTATTTCGCTCTGTAAACCAATTATCGTCGCCACTTGTTTTGCCCTCTCTTTCTTAATCATGTTCAAAATTCCGATGTTCTCGTTCCACAGTTCTTCAACTAGCTTCACCGACTTTACTAACCTTACCTCAATTGACTCATTATCTTTCACAACCATTTCAAGGGTTTTTTCCTTCTCCTTCTTTTCATCCATAAGTCTATCTCTTTCTAACTTAATTTGACTTAGCTCATCTTGAATAACAACATTAATCTTTATCTGCCTCGATCAGTTTTTGTTTCAGACCCTCGCACTTCTTTATCTGGATTTATAATCTCTCTCTAAAACAATACCTTCAAAAGCTTTGATTTTGTTGTAAAGGGATTTCGCCTTCTTTTCCAAATTACTAACCACTAGATATCACTCTAATTTAGCCTCCTTAATGTCTCTCTTCTCACTAACAATACCCATTTCTCTTCTGAGATCCACATAAACCCCATCTAACTTAGCATTTTCTCTCAAAAACCGTCTCGCTCTATTATTGTTCGAGCAATCTCATTTTTCGCCTCCACATTGACCTTTTCCAAATCAACTACAACTTGTCTAAGCTTATCAGCTATATTATTCCCTTAAGGTCGAGACACTTTTGAGCTTCAATCTTGAACTTATTCCTAATTTGATTAATCTCAGCAACCCTCATTCCGATTTCTTCCTTTCGCATACACAGTTGACTTTTTAACTACTCTGAAACGAATACTTGGTTTATGGTCCGTTGAATCTCGGCAGCACTGCTTCATCTTGAAAACGCCTCTTCTCGGCTTTAAATCGAGAGATTGTTTGGACTTGAGAAGAGCATCAATTTATTCTAGGCCTTTGAATGTTTCTTTAACAAGTAGAGCGTTGAGAGATTTGAGGGTTTGGAGTTTGTTTGATTGGACCTCCATGGTTTCGAGAAGTTTGGTTGTGGTTTAGACTTTGGGGAAAGGAAGAGAGCTGAGAGAGAGATGAAAGGCGTATTCGGTAGGGTTTTTTTTGTTGGTTAATGAATACACACAACATAAGGGTATTTTGGTAGATTAGTATAATAGCCGGTTCGGTTCGGTATTCTTCAGGTTTCACTTTGGTCAAACCGAAACCGAATCGCATGACCTGAAAACCAAACCAAACCAAAAAAATGGTTCAGTTTCGATTTGGTTTTTTGGTTCTGTCGGTTTTATGCTCAGCCCCATGTAAGGAGGTGAAAATGTGAAAGAATTAAAATTTCTTTCATACAATTTTCAGTTTTTATTTTTTAAAACGTGATGCACACGTGAAAGGCAATTGGGCAAAAAGGGGGGAACATGCAGAAAATACTGGGTCAACTTTGTTTGACTTACAGTCAAAGGCATTGCGGGGTTTAGAATTTAATATGTGGAAAAGTTAGGGTCCAAACGTTAATTTTTAGCTTTTACTGGTGCCCAAAGTCAAAATTTGAAATGTTTGAGGGTGCAAACCAACCATATATCTAAGAGCATCCACAACAACCTTCTTGGGATAACGAGTGATTTTAAGGAGTTTGAGGGAAAATCAATTCTTACCAAAAAGATTACCTATTTTAAAGAGCTACATCATAAAAATAACTTAAAAGTATCCCACATTCTCATCCATGATAGGTTTTTCTTATATAATTTTGAGGGTCCCACACTTTTCACCTAATAAAATTGTCAAAAGTGGTTACCCAATTTTGTTTTTCTCTCTCCTCAATGTTGAAGAGATAGAGTATTGAAACCCAAAATAACTACCCTCTTGGTGAGGTTGAAAACTTAGTTTTTAGCATTTTTTTTTCTATATTTTAGCTATAAAGAGACTACACTAGTATACCGCATGACGGTGGGACTGACCCCAATTTTCCTAATAGATCTCTACTATATGATTGTCTACCTTGAAAAATCTTTCTTCCATAGAAAAATGTTTAGTAAGTAGAGAGGGGATAAACCCCCCTTAGGACTTCACCATATTTCTCTCCCCCTCTATTGCTATTATCTTCTTTACACCCGTATTTTATTGAGGTTCAAAACAGGGCAATATTTGAAGAAACTTGGATATAGAAATACAAAAATGGCTAACTTAATGAAAGTTTGAAGTTGAACCAATAATTACTGCTATCACTTTTATTTATTCATAAGCAATAATGGCTTGAACTTAAAAAATTTCACCGGGGGTCTCCAGTGACAAAAGATAAAAACTGCAGATGATGGTCTCCAATGGTTTGAACCAAAGATTATAGAGTGAAAGATATAATAAATTGGATTTAATATAGATGAAGAAGATATATGAGAATTTGAAGTTTGAGTTTGGATAGATAGATTTTGTTGAGAGAATATGGAGTATGGACTGACTGTTGGTGGGATAAGTTATGTTCCCAAGTTTTTGCAACTTCTCATAACAACCCTATTTTCACTCCTATAACCTTTCCTCTCCCGTGGTTGTTTGTATAAAGTGGGATGCTTCTGAAGTTCCCTAAAATTATGGCGACAAGTTAATGGGATTGAAGTTCCTTAAATTATGGTGATTAATTGAAGGGTAAAACTGGAACCAAAAAGCTTCAGACGGACTACCATGAAACTGTTTTGTAACCACTATGAACATTTTTGTGTAGTTATGACTAGATGCTCTAAGGTCAGCAAAATGGTAACGCATTAAGAAAATCTTTGTCAACTATTTTTTGGCGAGTAATCTTAACAACCACATTTTAGAACAAAATGGGGGAAGGTAAATTCATGCACATGTTTTGAAGCTTGGGCTCAAACGTTATACCTTTACACACACATTGCTTATTAATATGTACGCGTGCAAAATGGAGAGTTAATGGATGCGCAATTGGTGTTTGACAATTTTTTTTTGAGAAACATCATCTTTTTACGCCCTTGATAACGGGATATGCGTGGGGAGGTTATTTGGACATTGACCATTAGGTGTTCGAATTTTTTTTGGTGAAAGATGTTATGTCCCTGACTCCTAAAATGTTATAATTGCGAGTTTTTGTTTTGTTTGAATGGGTTAATATGAAGATACAATGAGGCATTGGAGTTTTTTGTGGACATGAGAGCGAAAGTTGAACCTAATAGTGTTTTGTCAGCATGTGCTCTGGTTCGATTGACTTGGGTATTTGGGGTTGGTCTTGGGTTTAGTTACTTTAGTATCATGAGCACATGTCAAATCTATGGCTTGTCAAATGCTAAAAAAAGTGCGAGGACGATTGTCCCATGGGTTACCTCAAAAAGATCAAGTTTCTTGGAATGTTATGATAATGATACGGATAATTATCTATTATACATTAGGCAACGGTGTTTTTCGTATAGACATATTCGCTATTGTCTCAGGGATAAAGAGGGGATGTGATTTGTGGGGAGGAGGGAGATGTACGGCCTAGATTATTTTTACTCTCATTACCTAAGGGTACTTTAGACATTGTCTCTATCTCCTATCAAATTATAGATCTTCTTCTTTAAACTCCCAGACTCTTTTTCTTCTCTTCATCTCTCCTTCTTCTCTCCATCTCCACACAAGGTACTTATCTCTCTCTCTCTCTCTCTCTCTCTCTCTCTATCTCTCTCCAGACTTTTCTTTTCTCTATCAGCTCTCTCTATCTCTATCTCTTTCTCTCTTTGTTTTGATCAATACTGTCCAATGGAAATGACCCAATCTCTCACCTTCTTACGTCTCTCAATCCCAAAACATCAGTAAACCCCTCTTACCCAAAACCCCCAATTTGTTCGGGTTTGTGATTTTGATGTTTTAGTTGGGGGTGATTGCAGTTTTTCAGCAATTGGAGATTGATTATGTGATTGTCGAGAGTAATAAGTTGTTGTTGTCGCAGTTTTTGAGTCCGGTTGTGATTCTCCGGTGTTACGAAAGAAGGTTTGATTTTATCGATTTGAGTTTTATTTTGTTTGAATTAGTTTTTATGAAGTGAGATTGAGGAAAGTTGGGGTTTTGATGTTTGAAACTTTGGTTGGGTTATTGGAAATGGGGAAAATGTCCATATTTGGCTCCCTTTCCCCCTTTTTCAAGAATCATGGGACCCTAGCTAGCGACCTCACCACCATCCCCTCTAATGAGTCTCTCAATTAATTGACCACAACAAGGTGTGAGTAGGCAAGAACAGGTGTCAGGTTTTAGTTTTCCTTTGTTATGGTCTGTCTTTTCCTCGCTTATTAGTCTTTGTATGTTTTTATTGCCAGGCAGTTTCCTTCGATGTTGGTTCTAATGCGATCATAGTGTTTGTTTTCCCTTAAAACTTATCCAAAGAAAAAATGGAAGGAAAAACAACTTAAGAGTAAAAATGAGATAAATGGTGCTCTTTCCAGAAAAAGTTGTCTTTATTATATCCAATGGATCTTTATTGATTTTAATTTATAAGTAGTTTCTGGTTATAGCTCTTCTGATGCATTACAAAAAAGCCTTTAGATTTTGTGTGCTGCTGCTTGATAATTAGAAAAGTTGTTTTTCTATGTTCAGGTTTACATTAGAGACATCATGGCCCATCAACGCCTCCATCTCTCTTTCTAAGCAAGGTACTTCTTTCTCTCTCTCTATTGATTTGTTTTGAACTTGCTTCGAATTTTGTACTAGTTTTTCATTCTTTCATCCTACTTATTATTGCAGAGCAAGTTGAAAAGCAATGATGGGGATCATGAGTTGCTTCTAGTAGTAATTGTAAGATCTACAATTACTACTAGAAATGTTATGTTATCTGCATCTTAGTTGCTTATGAGGGCTTAAGTTACAATTTCCGTATTTATCGGTTTCTACCTATTTCTTCTATTTAAGTTCACATCGGACGTGAAGATCAAGAGTATCTCGGTTGTTGGGGGTGCTGGTGGAATAAGTCCTTCAAAAATGAGAGTGTGAGTTTAACGACTATGACTTTCATGCGACTACCATTTATTTAAATGATATGAAATTGCCATGTCTTACCTTATTTTGAACTAATTTTAGATTCATTAATCGAGATAGAATAGACTTTTCAGATGCTCAAAGTATACCCCCCATTCAGGTGATTTTATTTCCTTAACTTTGATATGAATGCCATCAATGGGCTCATTTTACCTGAAACCCTTTGTTTATCTGTTTTAAGGATTGGGATCTGGGTGAAAATTTGCAAGGAGTATTGGAATATTAAACAAGGTAGAGGCTCCGTGGTCCCCCATTTCTTTTGTTTTAAAATTACTCAATGCTTAATCATTATTATTTGAGCAATATTTATCGGCAATCCTATATCGATGACTATGTTTGCTGATGAATCAAGATTGTATAACAAACTGAGCTATTTGATCTATGACTAGGTTATTGGACATATATTATATCAAGCGAGTAACAGTTTTATAAACTCAAAGATAAACAATATTCTCTTACCAAGCTCTACACATTCACCACCACATCTTATATTCAAATTTTAATCAGGTATTCTAGATTCCAAAGTGTGGGCAATCTCACTTTGCATTTTCTTGAGAGTTTGTTGTTGGCTTAAAGGGTGAAGAAACCTAGGTAAATATATATTTGAAGATATTTAAGAATGTCGGTTTCTTCTTGAATAAATTAGGTTTCTCATTCTATTGTGTCTGTTTTGTATTATTTGACAGCTGAAGAGGGATGTAGTTGCAACAATTGTTTATGAAGTTATGCCTAATCCATCCCATCACAAGTAAATTTATCTTCTTTTTTGCATTGCGTAGTGTTGTATCCTCCAAGATCTTTTGTGCGATATTTGCCCTCTGAGATAACCTTCATCACAGCGGTCTTCAATCGATCAGTAAATGATGGGAACTGAAGATGAACTCCAATATTAATTAAAAAATAAAAGCAATTGCTAACGTTTATCCAATATTCTACATAATAACAATTACTTAAGCACCGAGTAACGAACTCCAATATTAACTAAACTCAACCTGTGACAGTGTGATGTATACATGAATCAAATGAAACTTGAGTAACTCCATCCATGTTGTAGTGGACAACATCTTGCATATATAAGAGAAAGAATATTATCTTGGAAGAGTTTGCAATAAATAACAGAAGATCATTGGTATCACTTAAGTTTATACACTACTACACTTAATCAAATGGTAAAACATGCTTACATATTGGGCATGTGTTTCTTGTGGATAACCAATCTCTTAAGCATATACTGTGATATTCATGGTTGCATGGCATTTCAGTAACTTCTGCATTTCCAAGTGTCTTCAAGCAAATTGAGCATTCAACATTCCTTGCTTCGTTGCTTTCACCAATAATTTTTGTTACTAACTGTTCGGCCGCGGCTTCACTTGCAGGATAGTAGTAATCAAAAAACTCCATCGGTTCATCGACATTTTCTTCATTATCAAATTCTTCCATTGGTTCACTATCAGTATCACTTGCAGGATAAGTAATAAAATGGTAGATTATAAAATTTAGAGATACTCATGAATAGCTCACTATCAGTATCACTATATGTTTAACCATCAGTTTAGTTTAGTTGGTAGATTATAAGAAGCTCATTATTTAATTTAAATAAATGTAAAGTTTAGTTGTAAAAAACGTTAAAAATATTATTTGTTACATTTCTATACTTTTTAGTGACAAAGTTCATCATGTTGAAATCAACTGTATAACTACTATCATAATGAGAACAAAAGACTTTATAAAAGTACTTTCTCTATATATATAAAAATATACTCATAACGTATTTCTCATTAGTAAATCAAATGAAAGTATTAAACTGATGAACGCTGTGAGGAAGTAAAAGATATAACTATATAAATATTGCACAACATATTTGATATTTGGTAGGTAAACTCCAAGATATTATACTCATAAACTAGATAGGGATCAACAACTTAAGAGAAAAACTTGATTATAAATAAATCTTTAATCTACCCTATTAGAGCAAACAAAACAAAATATGTGTTCAATACTCATGGATTTGAATATATACCCTACAATTGTCTGAATATATTATCTACAAAATTAACATAGAAACCTAGTTTCATTATGAAATAATAGATAGAAACAAACATAAATACCCATATACCTACAGAGAAGTGACATCCAATGAGAAACATATGCATCGTATAAGGAAAAATAACAAATATTTGATGGATGTAATGCCTCGTGCAGTGATGATATTTACTCACATTCTTTATATGTTTTGCATTACCTTTTCATTATTAATATTAGAGTCGAGTATTCCGATAACAATATGAATTGAAATTTAATAAATTAAATTGTAAGAGACCGTACCTTTAGAAGACTGAATGTAGTGAAGATGTCATTCAAAGAACAAATATACTGCATCAAAGAACAATATAAATCCACAACTTGTGATTAAATCAACAATAAATTAATTAAGAAAAATATAAACTCAGAGGCCTCTGAAGGTAGGTATCGTTTTTACCTGTAAATCGAGTTATATCAATCGCAAAACCTTATAAAAGACTGATTAATGGCGGAGAAATTAGCATTTACAGAGAGAAAATCACTAAATCCGAGTGTTTGATGAGGGAAAATCTAAAAAAATAAAGATAGGAAGCTATCAACTTAATTTAATGTATGAAAATCCAAAATAAACACACAACATATTATCTACATCATTAAACATAATAAGAAAATCTCATCAATTATGTATATTTGTATATAAACCCAACACACACAGAGACAAAGAGTCTCGATAGTTTATAAATTTATTTGCTTTGTTTGTTACAGGATGAGAAGGATACAAGATTATGATAGCTAACTGCAAGGCTATACAACGATAGACAAAAATTTGAACGACAATGTGCAATATATGAAAAAAAGTGTGCAACATATAAAATGCAGTTAGAGAAACTTATGAAAGATATTGATGTGCACACAAAAAACCTTACTAAACGTGTTGAAAGTGTAGTTCCCAATATAAAAGAGATTGAAGATTGAAAGAGTTTAGTGCCATGAACATTTTTAGTGTAAGTTATTTTTTTCCTACATATATTTTCCACAAATTATAATTCGAATATATCTCTAACTTGACTGCGATTGATATTTAGCTTGAATAGATCAATAAGATCATAGCTAAACTTCCAATAAAATAAATAAGATCATAGGTAGACGAAGATGTTACTGCCAAACATGTAAAGTTAATTTTTTTGTTTGTAAAATGGTCATCTTGTTAACAATCCTATATTTTATTTAACTGCGGTAATAATCTACACTATGAATGCAATATAGTGAGCTTGAAGCCATACTGTAATTACTGATAAAATTTAGAATGATACATATTAATTATTGGGCTGAAGTGGAGGTAGATCTCTACTATGTCCTATCCTAGTTTGGTCACTTAGTAGACATCCAAAAGTAAAAGTAACATGAGGGTAATTGATATAATGCCTTCTTCAATTGGATAAGGCAAAAAATTCTCATCAAACAAATATATATCAATTGGGACAACAAAAAATCCCAGTTACAGATAATAAATTCCCCATTCAACCCCCTATTTACCATATATACAGAGAGAGAAGGCGAGAGTACCTAAATTCCAAAGGGGAGACGGAATTGATGTGCATCAACACAATCGAAATCAATAATCACACTATAATTGTCCAAAATGAAGAAACACCTTAATTAGAAATAATTCAACAAATCAAAATCATAACAATCGAATAATTCAAACCCCAAATAAATTCCCAGAAAAAATTTAGACTTAGTAATCAGTTCTCAATAATCAACATCAAATTCCTATGTGAGAAACAAAGTTATACAACGTACCAATGTATAACAACTCAGGCTTAAAGGCAATCACAGAAATCGAGACAGTGATTGATAACCATAGGTTGATGAATCATAGATTGGGGTCTTGATATTTGTTGGAAATGGTGGAAGAAAGGATATTCTCTTTTGGAATCTTTACTGGAGTTGGAGTTGGAAAATGACAGAGGGTTAGCTTTTGTTTGTTGTTTCCATTAGATCTTGAGTTGTAAAAATGAAGAAAATAAAGAAAGTTGGAGAGGATATTCAAAAAACAGTAGCAACTTTTCAATTGGATGGATATTAAAATTACATGTAGTTTTCAGAGTTTCATAGGTAGTTTTGTCCTCTTTATTATTGGCTGAAGTGACCACCAAAAAAGTGATACGTCGAACCACCAAACCAATCCGTTTAATAGTATAGATAGATAGATATATATTTTATGTTAGATCGAATTTAGTCTCACATCGAATAAAGATGTTGTCTTACATAAAAATACAGACTATTAAATTGCATCAATGTTATGATAGACTAACACGGAAAGTATCTTCCATACTAGGCAGCGAAATTTGGAAGTGCCAAAATTTCAACATTTGGCGATAAAAGCCTAAAACTCCGCATTCCTCATATTTTCCTGCCCCTTTCAAATTCAGGAAAAAAAAAAATGGACCCGTATCAAAACGAACACAGCTTCTCAACTCCACAGAGATGACTCTCAAATCTCACCAATCAAACCCTAACATTCTTCACTCCTTCCTCCAAAATCACACAAATTAATCATCTTTTTTAGTTTTAATCTCCCCCCAAAACTCAAACGCCATGAATTTAGCTCTCCAACCTTCACTTCTTCTCACTCAATCTAGGTTCGTTTACGCTAGAAATGTTTCAAATTCTATCATTTGTAATTGCCAATTGAGATTCCCATCAAATGGTATTGGTTTCAATCGATTTCCTCATTACCCATTGCGAATTGTTAAGAATGACTTGAAGTTGTGTCGGTTGAAATCCCATGAAGGAGGGGTGTTTGACGAAATGCCTGTGGGGGATAGTGTAGTTGAGAAGGAGGGGAACCCGAAGTTTGAAATGTTGGTGGGTGTTGTTAAGCGTATTGGGTTGATATTAGGTGTGATTGCTTGTGGGGTTTTTGTGGTTGAGTGTCGGAGGGTTTTGGCGATGGAAGGTGGGATTGTTGCTAATGTGGGTATTAATGGGTTGATTGAGAAGAGTAGTATGGCGTTTAAGCAGGCTTGGCCGAAGATTTTGCAAGTTCTATGTGTTTTTAAAGAGCAAGGGTTGGTTCTAGCTGCTTTGTTAAGTTTGTCTGCATTTTTTTCTATGGCAGAAACTTCAATCACCACACTTTGGCCTTGGAAGGTATGCATTTGTACTTGCTAAAAGTAAAGGTTTGGCTTTTGTACATTACGAAACAATGCATGCAAGAGTAGGCAAGGAACAACATAGAAGTTAGTCATCATAGTGCATTTGTAGTTGATACTTTCGTTTTCGATAGCCAGAGTTAGTGACGAATGAACTGAAATGTAGTTTGATCAACTATTGGTTCAAATTTATTAGATTACCTTCAATGGTGTTTCTAAAACGTTGTTTTCGGTAAACCTTTCAATAGTGTAGTCAACATCAGCAATGGTTTGTTTGAAGTACTCAGGGATCATTCATTCATTTTGCCATTCAACTTAAACTTGGCATGATACACGAGTCAAGACGCCCCACTTTGATTCTAACTCCCCCCCCGCGCAAGGTCTTCACATCTATATGAAATGAAAACTAGATAAACAAATCCTCTGTTTTATTTCCTTTTGAATTTTAAAATAAATGCAGCTTAACATCAAGAACAAATTCCACGAATTGCAATCATGGATCAATTATCTCATTTCATAACACGATTGTCAAGGACTCTTATAGAGATTCAGGCTCTGATATGATCTGCCATTGATGTTCTCTCTATGAATTCTTAAACCAACAAAACTTGTAAGAAAATAACGATTCACAATAATAAAATTTACAAACCTAAAGGCACGGTGCAACTAACTGGTTCTTTGTCCTTATTGTGCCAATGCTTGTAAAAAGATATGGGGAATAATATCAAGAGGATGTGTGGTTTTGTTGTTGGAAAAGCTTGATTCTTTCTTTTCTTATATGGAGTCTTTAAATTTATTATTATTTTTTCCCCATTTCTTATTAGGTGCGAGAGTTGGCTGAAAAAGAGCCAGAGAATGGTGTCTTCAGAATGCTTCGTGGTGATGTTACTCGATTCCTGACAACTATTCTTATTGGGACAACGTACTTCTCAGTATACAGATTTCCTTATATTTTTCTTCTAACTGAGACGGCTTATGCTCATTCTAGTGTATTTTCTCTCTCACTATAATTTTGATATTATGTATTCAGTGTGGTTAATATTGGAGCAACTGCACTAGTCACAGAGGCAGCAACAACAATTTTTGGTGAAGCTGGTATTAGCGCAGCAACTGGAGTTATGACTGTACGTCTCAATTCATTTTTTTTATCGTTCACAATTTGAAGATGAAAGTTCAATTCCCAAAATGGTGGAAAGTTCCAAACATGTTTTCTACAAGTGAATCCCTGACATATACATGTGTGTATCTGAAATTTAGAGACAGTTCTCTTAATTTTAGATCCCAAGTTTCATAGCTAATTGGCGATTGGTTTATAATACGGCTATATGAATATTGAAAGACGAACCTATAAACTAGGTACGTAAAAGGCAGAAGAACGAACAGGCCAATCTAATCCACATATTAGACTATCTGACCTTCCACAAACTTCTCGAACCTCATGCCCCTGCATTTTTCCAATTTCTTACTTGAATCATGGATGTATGACAATCTTAATTGATCTCTCGTCCCTAGTCATATTTAAACTAAGTTGTACAAATTATACTTTGTCTTGGTGGAACACCCATACTTTCACATATCACTTCTCCAAAATTTCAGTCGTGATTTAAACCCTCCCCTGATCATATAGATGATAAAAAAGAGAAAACAAGCATAATCTAAGGGTTCTCTCCTAGTATCTAGCAGTCGAGACAAGAAACTAGTATGCAACAATTTTAACTAAAGGTCTCAATTGCTTTAGTATATAGCGGCATTTACATATCTCTTTCTGTCCACCTCTATTATTTATTTTATGTTTCTTTTCACCCCTCCCTTATTTTCTCTAAATCAATTTTCGAATATGTCAATTTATCAAAACCAAAGAATCTAAACTATACATAAGATTCATGTTGTAGAGTCTTGCTTTTGTTCTATGAAATTGAAATCTGCTTATTCTCAAATGTGAACCATTCAGGTTGCTATTTTGCTCCTCACAGAAATTACTCCAAAAAGCATAGCTGTTCACAATGCGACAGAGGTTGCTAGATTTGTGGTAAGTTTGAAACCTCTTTTTTTAAGTGCTTTGTGATATTTGGAACCATACTGCAATACTACATTTTGTTGATGGGGAGGGTTTACTTTTTGAAATTTGATTGACAAGTGTTGCACTGCCACCCCTCTAGGTCAGGCCAGTTGCATGGCTTTCGTTGGTATTGTATCCTGTGGGGAGAGTAGTGACTTTCTTGTCCATGGGAATGTTGAAAATTCTTGGTCTAAAGGGAAGAAGGTACATTCTCGTTACTACTGAAGATGAAATTTCACTTTTATGCTTCACTATTTCAGTTTCTCTTCTTGTTATTAATTGTTGTGTGATGTAACATAAAAAGATGTAATGTCATAGCTTAAGCTACATTACTAAACTAGCAGATTTAGTTAGATTAGGAATTAATTAGCTTGAGATTGTGAAAAATCACTTTTGATGCACAAAATTTAAAAAGTACCTCATATTGTATAAAAGAAAAGACGGACAGATAGTACTTGACTATAGGATTTGGTTCTCTCGTTCTGAACTGAGTTTTAGCGTAGTATATATACATTTCCATGTAAAGGTTATACTTTTTGATTTAAACGTATTTTGGTCAACATGAAAGTGGATGTATGCCTTTTAAATCAACGAAGAAATAAAAATAAAAATAAATCTGATATAGATGTGGGACATTATAAAAATATAAATAGCAATTATGCATTGGAAGTTTAGTCTTTTACCCCTACATAGTTTCCAAAATTACCAAGACCACTCCCCCCCTCCAATTCACAACGGCTTAGTGTAGAGTGCAGCAATCCTGGCGGAAAAGCGTCACTTTGGGGGCAGCCATGCTCAAATGCCAAATTAATCACTAATTTGGCTAATTATCTGAGGGTAAACACACAACTCATGATTAAATATGCATTATAAGTGTATAACTCAGTTGTCCACTCGCTTTGGGAGCAAGACTATGTCGTTTATTGCTTACAAGTTATAACTGCATAAATTTAGTACATCGGACAAAAAAAAATCTCCCATATAACCTGAAGATGTCAAATTTAAAAGGCTTAATGGTTCTTACTTTTTGAATAATAGGAGTCAATCAACATTAGCTTATACTCAATGAGTTTTTTTCTTTTTTCTGTGCCAATTTTATTATGTATCCCCATAGATATCCAAGTTGTTTGCTAATTCATCACTTGTTAACACAGTGAGCCTTATGTTACTGAAGATGAGTTGAAATTGATGTTGCGAGGAGCGGAATTGAGCGGGGCAATAGAGGAAGAAGAGCAGGTAATAGGAAATGTATTTTTTTTTCTTCTTCCTTTTTTCTCTTTTACGTGTGAAGTTGTGGTCCTTGTGGAGATTGTTAGTTAACTATTAGATATATGTGTTACATTGTGAATTGATTGAAACCATATTATTTTATTACAAAAGATGGGATATGCAACTAACTTGATACCACTTGCACCCAGTAGTTTGGTTCTATGCAGAGTCTTTAAAGCTATAACATGATAGAGTAGCCTTCGGGACTTTGGCGCTGTCAATATTTGATGATACACTTCATTAAAGCAATTTCTTATTGGAAAACTGAAGGTGGATTTTTATTCTATTTTTACGAGGCTGGGTTCATAATTCGTTACCATTCACCAGGTTCATAATTTATTACCACTAGCCTCCTACTCCCCTCCATGCAGCTCCTTACAAGCTTCCTTACAAGCCCAGCTTGCAAGTTCTCCTGGTTCAATTCCCATAGTATAGGAAACACCAAACTTGTGGGTATGTTGTACTGAGTTAAAAAAAAGAGAGGAAGTGAGAGAATAATACATAAAGAAAAGAGTAGAAAAAGAAAGAACTCATCACTGCTAATTCAAACATGTAATTAATGAGTTGAATATGGGGTGGAATAAAGGGGCCCGCCGAACTACCAAATCAGTGGTCCAACTTATCTCAATTATAAGCAGAGTACCTGAGTTATAGGTAGTAGGGCTGTACAAGGGTCGGGTTGGTCCAGGCCTGGGCCGACCCGGGTCAATCGGGTTACTCAATTCTGAACCCTGACCCGAACCGATCAGATCCAAAACCCGGATCAAAACCGAGCCAGACTGATCGGGTCGGGCCGGGTCCTATCTCGGGTTTTCTTAACATAAAACCCTTCATTTTAGCTCTTATTGTGATGGTGGTAAAATCCTTACTTTTGTTCTGAGAACCTCTCATTGAGGCCTCCATTTCAGCTCTCCATCTAAGAACGTTAAGCACCATGTTCCCGTTTCTAATGTGCTTCATGAGTCTTTCAAAGGAATCCCAACTACTTTGCTTATAGAGCCCAATCAAGAGAGTTGTTATGGTAACTAAATCAACAACAAAACCTCTAGCTTCCTTTTCTTCTATCGATCCTAAACCTCTGTCTATCTGATTCTCTCGGCAAAGATTCAAGATGACAATGCTATAAGTGATAGCATCCACAATTTCACATACTGTCCTTTCTTCTTCAAGTTGCAAAATAGAGTGTAAGCGGCCATAACTCGTCTATTTTTAAATAACCCATCAATCAACACATTGTATGTTCAACATGAAGCTCTAATTCCATCATGAACCATCTTCCCAAAGAACTCGCACGCTTCTCTGAGTTTCCTCACCTTGAACAGCCCATCGAGCAGAGAGTTACAAACTACTGTATCAGGACGAATCCCCTTATATTACATCTCATTGAAATTCCTTATCGCATCAACAACATCAAAACCAGGGAGAAGAGCTAAACCCATCTTCATGGTCTTTCTCAGATCAGTTCCCATTCTCTAAACTTTGGATTCGACTCAAAAGCTCTCTAATTTCATTGATTTGGACTCTGGGGATTGGATGGAGAGACTCAACTTGTTATGTGGTGGCGGTGGTGGCGGTGGTGCAGAAGGGGGTTTTGCAAATCTCAAGTGCCTGATTGGGTTTCTTTTCCCTGATTTAGATTCCCATGGAGGGAGGAGAGAGAGAGAGAGAGGTCGGCTAGTGGGTTGAGCTGTGTTAAGACTTGAGAGATAAGGAAACACAAAGTCGGTTCGGGTTTAACTCGGTTACCAAATCTATAAATCAAAACCAACCCGATAATAACCGGGTCTTTATATCTTAAACCGAAACTGACCCGGGTTGTCTTCAAAACCGGACCGAACCGGTCAGTTCGGGTCGGTTTCCGGGTTGGCGGGTTTCATGTACAACCCTAATAAGTAGGGTACCTGCACGTACTTTTTCTTTTTGCGTGCCGATGCCAAAAGGCAAATTTAGAATTCAACGAAAAACAAAGCCATAACACTCATAACAAAATGAACAAATATATCACACAAGTTCTTTTTACTATTATTATAGCAAATCATATTAGGCAAATGCTCCAAATTAAGTTATGAAAGCTACCGTTAAAAAACAAGGTGTAGAAGAATAACTAACTTATTCATTTGAGAAGCTTTTAATTATATTACTAGATACTACTACGAATTAAACTTCAAGTTTTCAGGTACTGTAGTTTGACAGGTATATAGCAAAAAACTAATTCTCATATAGTTCCCGGTTTAATCCATGTTATGTAGGCAACTTCTCAAATCTCAAGTTTTTTTTAATAATGTCATGTGTGCATCTTATATTTTTCCTTCTAGATTTGATTTGTTTCTTGAAGATCATCTTAGAATGCACATAATAAATTTGTCAGAAATTCGTTGCAGGATATGATAGAAAACGTGTTAGAGATAAAAGATACACATGTCAGAGAGGTGATGACACCTCTAGTAGATGTAGTTGCAATTGATTCTGGTGCAACACTTATTGACTTCCACAGCCTGTGGGTTACTCATCAGTATTCAAGGTAAAAAAAAAGCACCTTAATAGTGTACAACTGTTGTGAAGAGTTGCTTGTGCTGACTGTTGTATGGAACTCTTTCTAGAGTTCCTGTCTTTGAGCAGCGCATTGATAACATAGTGGGTATTGCATATGCAATGGATCTTCTGGATTATGTTCAAAAGGTCAGTTAGTTTCTGCTTATACATCTTTCTTGGATTATGTGGGTTATTTAGACTTACTCAATCCACCACCCAATTTGCCAAACCTAGACACCCCACATATAACCAAAATTACCCCAGGTTTTGGTCTTTGTTCAAATCTCTATATTCAAGCGGTACGGTGGGGGTAAGTCTTAAGTTGATAGATCAGGGTGTGGGGGCGGAGTTAAGTCTAAACAACCTGATATATTGTACTTTTTTAATTAGCGTAAATAACATTCTCATAAAGGACATCTGTTTACCTTGAAGGGTGAGCTACTGGAAAGTTCAGCAGTGGAAGGCATGGCACACAAGCCAGCATACTTTGTTCCCGGTAATATTTCCACTATGTGGCCGGTAACTATTATCTTTGTAGCTTATTACAGTCTTGTAGTTTTATTGGTAAAAATAATTCTACCATAAACATATTTAGGAAGATCAGTGAGAATCTCCACAAACTCCAACGATGTTGTGGTTCGTTTAGTTAATCTCCGGTAAACTTTCTAGCAATTCCTGCAAGGTTCTCGTCAGGTGCAGCACTTGCAGAATTCCCATCATTTCGTGCGAACTCCATATACTGCAATCTTAATGCAAGTTTTAAGGGATGGGTGGGCAGTTTTCGTTAATTGGGAAGGGGAGATAAGAGAAAGATCTAGAGCCTTTTCATCAAGGCTTACAAAACCGCCATTGCGCGTCGAAAAGATTTGTGGCTTCGAGGCAGTTCTGAGGTCTTATGCTCAATAGAAGGTGCTTGACTGCTTCTGAAAAAAAAAAAAAAAATCCAGAAAAATAAGAGAATCATTCCATATTAAAATCTAGACTTCAATAATTGTATAAGTAACTTAGACAGTTGCTGTTAAATTACGACTATCAACTGCCGATGGATGAATGTTAAGATTGTATCTTTCTAAACATTTATAAAACGTGATTTATTAAATCTAGTGAACATTTAACTCTATGAAGTAGAATCTAGAACAAATCTAGGATCCATCCATCTTTGAAATACAAGTCAAAATTTTGTAGTCTAGCAAACTGAAAACATAACATAAGAGGTTTCAGGTTAGTAGCCTCTGGAATGGAATCTCTCAACAAGAGAAAGTATGGCTTCAATTTTAGAATTCCAATGTAGTGAATACAAACTTCTGTGTCTTAAGAGGGGTAGGTGGGGGACACAACTGCCCCGAACCTGAATTATAGGGAAATATGCACATAATGAGAAATAAGACTCACTGCTCTTTGAGGCTTTCGCCTAAAGTGGAACATCTCAGAGTTGAGGCCAAACACTTCTCTGAACCATGCTTTGTTTTTAAGTTCTTTTTCTCTTTGTGAAATTATCCATTTTACATTTTCTCACTGTCATATAAGAGATTAGGAAGATATTTATCAAATGCCAATTCTGTTACTGATGACTCTTAGCCTCGTAATGAACAGTAGAAATGATTGTCAAAAGCACCCTAGTTTGCTGCACTCAAGGAAGTGCTCAAGACCTGTATGTTATAATCATGGTTTTAAATAGCAGTTATAACAACTGTTATAAACACCGTTATAACGGTAACGCCTTGAGCCCGTTCCGTTCTAAAAAATAACACCTGTTCTTTAGTGTTACATACCGTTATTTTATGCTATAACGGTTGTTGTTACCGTTATAACATCCCGTTATTTTCTGTATTCTCTTTTACATTTATACCGAAGTTATATACCGTTATATACTGTTATAACGGTGTTATAAGACAAATAACAGACCGTTATAATTAATAACTTGAGCAAAATTTGAGAAAATATAAAGCAAGGGCGTAATTTCTACTACTTTAATGGCAAAGTGTGAGCTAAGTACCCCATACAACTCCCATATGAAAATGCATAAGTGTTCTCACTATTTCTAAATTTTAAACAATTTGACTATCCTTGACTTGTTATTTGGCTTTAGAAAACGTAACTATGTTATAACACCGTTATAACGGTAACGGCCTCTGCCCGTTACATCGTTATAACATACCATTTTAAACCTTGGTTATAATGCTTTATCTTATTTCCTGGGTTGCCCATTGAATTGTAATTTTCTCCCCGTCCCTCATGGTTCTGCTAAGTAGTGAATATGTATTGCCTACTGAAAAAAAAATGATTTTTTTTTTTTGGGGAAAGAGTTCGAGATCTAGAGTTGCAACACCAAAACATTTACCTTGTATATTTGTTTAATAATTGATGCAGTAGTTATTTTATAACATTATCATATGACATTATTCGACCAACTTTTTTCATAAGCTTCTTGTTTTTAGATTTAGTGTAATGTTAGTTATGAAAATGCATGTGCAGATTCAATGTCAGTGTGGAATCTTCTGAGAGAGTTCCGAATTAGGAAGGTTCACATGGCAGTTGTTCTCAATGAATATGGTGGAACCGTGGGAGTATGTTTACATTCTTGCTGTTTGATACTCTAGTATATGACAAAGTTGTCTTTCTCAATATGGTGGTGTATCTCATTTTTCTCTTTACTGAAACTGTGTACATTTTTGTGTTATCTTCTTCTGAAGGTAGTTACTTTGGAAGATGTTGTTGAAGAAATTGTTGGTGAAATATTTGATGAGAATGACTCAAAGGTAAAATATGGCATTATTGGCATGAACCTTTCATGTGATCTTGTATTAAAGTTTACTAGTGTTTTCTAATTCTTGCTAATGATTATGTTTTTTTTCACATTTACACTTTGAAGTTTGTATACTTCTTGACTGTTTATAAAATCATTGTCCTGGATTAATAATGGTTGAGTTTTGCTTAATTAAGTTCATAAAACAAAAATAGTTACTATTACCCTGTTTTAGATATATTGATGACCTATCCTTGTTTTTGCCTATCCCTAGAAGCATTTTACCGGATTATAATTCTGGTATCGGTCCTTTGTCACTAAATTGAATCATTTTTGCTAATCACAGGAAGAGATCCAAAAGAAAACCGGCTATGTCGTAATGCGGGCGGAGGGAGTATTTGACGTGGATGCTAATACATCAATTGATCAGCTCTCTGAAGACCTTAACATCAAAATGACCGAGGTATGTCACTATTTCTTCATTACTAACAGCGAAAGTCAAGCTTATGTGTTCTGTTCAGTACCCACGTACAATTTTTGTTTAACTTTCTTCATGTCGAGATGTTGTAGCATTTCCGTAACCTATGCACCAATTTTTAAGTTTCTTTCGTCCTAGCTTTTGTCACACTTTTATGGAAAATGAAATGTTTCCGCACTATTTTTAATGGGTTTACCACCCAAAACAATGTCTTGTTATTATTCTCGCTGGGGCGATGATGAATATTAAACTTAATTTTGGTTGGTCCACAAAACGAGTCTTAAATTATTAGTTGCCTTTTCATCATCTACATAGACAATTTATTTCGCCGTTTATTGAAAGCCTATTTCTTTTTACCTCTATTAGGGCCATCAATATGAGACAGTATCAGGTTTTATCTGTGAGGCATTTGGATACATTCCCAGAACAGGAGAGAGTATCAAGGTCTTACTCGATAAGGCTAACCAAGAGGAGAACGATGATTATACCGATGAACAATCTGACCGCCAGCATAAGAAGGAGGAAAAGCATCAGATGTTTAAACTTGAGGTGAGCCTTATATTGTTATTCACAGACATATCTCTTTTGAAGTTCCAAAAGCCAAACATATCAAATAAACTGCGTCATATTTATTATTGTTTAGTGTATTACATTACTTTTTCTGTACTTAAGCTAAGGATATCCTCTCAAATAGTTTTTACTGTAAATATAGTTTACCCCAGGTCGAGGCTTGCTTTCATATAGTGCGAGTTTGGCATCATTTTTTAGGCAAACCTTAACATTACTTCTAAAACAGGAAGTATAAAGTAGATTTTCTACAAGATCATGTACCCACCAAGGTACTTTTGGCACTACAAAATAAAATGACACAAATATGCCAAATCTTGAATCCTTATTTAAACATAATAAGTAACAAGTTGGCCTCATCAATCTACTACGTTATGATATGCCATTTCAAGCTTTTGTCATTTTCTTGGAATAGGAACCTGGGCTAATATGCTCTTTGTTCTTTACATCCCATTACTTGAAATATTGTCCAATATTGACAAGTCTTAATTGTACCAAAAAAGCATATGTAACATGATTTCTTTGATGTTCCTGGCGCAGATATTGGCTGGAAATGCGAGAAAGGTCAGTGCTGTTAGATTTGAACGGGTGAATCAGGACGATGCAGTACTGGAGACCAAAGAGGTTACTCGAGTGGTTCCCAGAATCATGAAAAGGAAATCGAGTGGTGATGATGATACATATAGAAGTGACTTTGATGAGATTTCCCTACATGCCGTGATGGATAACCATGAGTACGAGGAGATTCCGATCAAGGAGAGACTAGAAGACAGCCTTTCTGATGAGAATGTAGTTAGTGAACAAGAATATGATAATGACAATACTAATACCAATAACATTAAACACTAGTTGCTTTGTTCCCTCCATTCTTCAACTCTTACATAGCTAAGAAGTACAAAAAAGAGCAAAAAACTTAGAAGGGGAAACTAACATGTTATGCTTGTTTATATTGTTTACAGATGAAGAGAGGTGTCGACGTCCGAGTCGTCGAATGTTTTCGATGAACGCACAACAACACCTCTATCAGTAGGCCACAGGCTCATCAAAAGTGGGGTATCAAAGGCCTGGTAGTCCCCGTATTTGCCTTGCGGTTCAGGTCGAAGGGAGAGAGAACATTGCAGAGATGGCTCTGGCTGACTGAAGACTCTAGATTGCTCGTAACTACGGATGGTTGGCATGATTCTTTCAGTCTTTGAGAAGAGTTTCAGAAGCTCTCTTTCCTCTCTCATTTGCTTAACTCTGTGCAACTGTCTGAACCTTTCTTGCAGGAGTGCAATGGATGAATGAATGACAGTGGGATCACTATTCTGCATGCCCATTTTAGAGTAAGAAAGAAAGAAGGAAATCTCTACTTGTATAGAGTTAAGGACTAACGACTACTAATGAGGAGTTTGAGTTTTACAGGGTCCTTAAAAGTGATTGAGAATGTTGTGTATTTATAGTGGGAAGAGAGAATTGTTTGATTGAGGAGAATCGGCAAAGAAGGTGCGAAGTCCAAGAGAGTAGAGTAGGTTTAGAGACCAATCTAAGGGAGGGTTGGGTTTGGTTGAAGGTGAGAAGAGGCAAAAGGACTTTAGAGAAGGAAAAATATAAGGGAGAGAGTCCAAAGGTTTGTGGATGTTAGTGTTTGTAAGAGTGTATTTAAGGGAATATAAGGTTGGGTAATGCCTTGTCTGCTTGTCTGCAAGAATTCTTTTGGCTTTGGAGGAGATGGTGGGCTTTCGTTTTACTTTCTTTTTCTCTCTTTCTCTTTGGATTGTAGAGAAAATGAGAGGTAGGGGATATACAGACAAGACAAGAGTTTGGAAGAGAATAATTTTTGGAGCTGATGATGTTATGTTTTGATTCAAGAAAAGAACCACACTTTTTTCATGAGAAAGAAAGAGAGAGAGAGAGAGAGAGAGCGTCTCTCTCTTTGTATACTCTTTGTTTTGTCATGGAGTTCTTGGAAGAGAATGGCATGAAGGAGAGAAGGCGTAGATGCTGCTGCTATTGCTCGATGGCATCCTTCTTTGTTTAACATTATAGCATAGTAGGCGTGTGCATGCATGCCTTGCATGGTGCATAGTAAGAGACTAGGAGCCAGAAGGTTAGATTGAGTTAGGGGTTACGTCTAATTAGTAACAGGTCCTAATTTTTTTTTCCAGAGCTATAGTACCATGGTTGAACTACATGGTGAACATTGTTTGTTCTGAAAATAAAGATTATGAGAAGCATGGTGATATATCAAAAGATGGCTCATGATAATGCAACAGTCTGAACACATATATTGGTCTCTGATCCAAGATCAGACATACCACAATAGAGCATCACATGATGTATGGCGATAACAGTTAAAATTTAGGACAACTCTATATTCTTTTGCCCCACGACCTTTGCAGTATTCTTTTGCCCCAAGACCTTTGCAGTATCAGAGTCCTTGAAATGTTGTTTTCTGATCAGAGATGCATAGAGAACAACTGTTCAATTTTCAGCATTTGTTTTGATGCTCTTGTACTGTCCCAAGCCTATATAAAGATAGATCTCCATGAATCATTCTTGAGTGACTGTTTGGAGATCAATCAATATGGCTGATTAAAACTGCCCATGAAGATGTGAAGTCAAATTAAAACGCGATCACTACACTTACCAGTTAACAATAAAAGTCTAATAAGAAGTTCAGTTAGCTTGAACATTTCATTGAGTAGGTTTAAAGTTAAAGTTAAAATCAAATTCATTTGCAACTCCAAAGGATTATAAAGATTTTGAATTTTGAGTTGGATTGTTGTCCATCCTAATAGTAGCCCTAATCCTATTCCTATCTATCAGTAGTGAGACCCATCCTCTCTCTTTTCCCAAAAAGGAAAAGAGAAAGTTGATTGGGAAGATGGTAAAATCCAGAAATGTCTTGATCAAGTATGGTTGATTGTGAATCAATCAATCTAGTAGTGGTGGACCTTAGGAGCAATTCCTTATTGCCATTTTCTCTTTGATTAGTTGCTACCTAACAACTTTTGTTCCCCTCCTCAAACATCCATTTACTTTGGAGAACAAAACATAGAGAAACCTGTCTTCCTTAAGAGAGAGGAGAAGGTCCCTCCCTTCTCTCTTCCTCTTTAGTTAGGCCTTCTTACCTAAACACACTGTTTTTGCTCTCTTTTTCAACTAATAAGTCAGGAGAATCTCATGTTGTTGTTGCATTATTTAGAGGAACTCTTGGTGGTATTCATACCTACTGAGAAAATTTTCAAACACTAGAAAAAATAAAAAAAAACCTACTACTACGTACGTACTTACAACTTACAAAGCAAAAAAAGAAGATTGACATCTTTGTCATCTCCTTCCTAAGGTTTTCTTTCTCTTCATTCATTCACAAGCATATAATAGAGGTCCCAATTCACAAGTACAACGCACACAAGTATCAATCAAAGTATCAAACTAACTAGTTGGAACTGTGAGGTTATATTTCTTTCCTTCATGTGTTAAGTGCCACCTCACATTCAAAGACCATGGTCACCTTGACATGATTCATACATCAATTATTTTCTGTCTAAAAAGGAAGCTGCTCTAATACAGTTTAGGGGTCAAAAAACGTAATTATATTACCCAAGAACTTGCACGATTGCAGCTATGACTGAAGCATTTTTTACCAAACAACAAAAGCTAACAAAAGAACTTGAAACAATGATCAAGTTCAATTGTTCCAAATCAACACTGACTTCCACTACTAAAGTTTGAATAGAAAACAACTCTTTGTTGTTATAAGTTGTGAAATGCGGGGAATTATAGCCTCGGTTGGGACATAAATGAATGAGAGAAAATTCAACTTAATTACACAGGAGAAAATTTGTACTTATTATCCCTACATTTGCCAAACAAATGACTTAACTCCCCAATCTCAGCAACAAAAGTAAATTCAGCGGAAATTATGGCAAAGGAAGTACTATAAATCCCGGCATTTCACAACTTGAGAATTGAGAATAAGTATAACACAACTCTTCAGTGGCCAATGTCCTACTCTCGTGTGCAAAGGAAAATAAAATTGTCTATCCATCTTTCTGCAGTACCCTTTGTTGCTTGATGATATATAGGATCTGCCACCGCCTTTTGGTCCAATGTTTGTCAAATGCCGGGTGACGCAACAAATCTTACCAGCTCGATATAACCTATTTTTTCTGCAATAAGGCGACTTATCCACACAATACTCATTCTTAAGGAGAACTACTGTAATTTTTCATGATGATTTATATGATTCAAAAATTGATGATTCCTTCAATTTATAGTTCTGCTGAGAATGATTTTGGCGCTTTCATCAACTTATTAAATTGACGGGTATTTGGCACTGGTTGATGATTTGTGCTTTATAGAAATTTACCAAAATCCACCTGATAACCCATGCCTTTTGAAAAGTATTTAAAACTGTTCCAGGCAAACTTATCCTATCCATGTCCAAGGCAGCTCAAACTTGTCCACGAAGATGAGAAGAAAACACTACAAATTCTTAAACGCTGCAGAAGAGAGAGAACCTCACAGTTGTGTTTGTACCTAACCCATATGCTACACCTAAACGCATAAAGCCAAGTATAAGAGGACTATGACGATCCTGAATTACTTCCCCACACCAACAAGGACCAGGTTAACTCCAGTTTTCAAGACTTTTGCAGCAACCTTCCAATAAACCCATCTGAGAAGTCTTCATAGCACCACCAAACAATAACCTGTAATGAGCACCAGTGAACTGACCTCTCACCACTCACCACTCACCACTCACCACTCACTAAAGAAACACCCCAAACTAGAGAAAAGCTAGCCCACAATATTCAAGTAGTATGAGCTGTTACTACCCTACTGATATTCATACTTGGGGGTTATACAAGGGTGATCAGATAATAATCTAAGATAGATTTTCCTTCATGTTTTACAATTTACACAGATTTTTCTAGCTTTTATTACATTGTAAAATAAACATTTCTCATAATGTCAATATATAGTTGGGACCCTGTTAAGTGCTAACCTTATCCTTACTTTTCGGGAATAAAAACAAGGAATTCCTATGAATATTTTGTAACATGCATTAGAGCTAATATTGCACCTGGCAAGAGTAGCACGCGGTTCGATGACCACCCGGGAAGCTGCTCCCCCGCCGACACACTGGTGGAGATCTGCAGTGGCTAATGTCAACAAGGACCTGGACAATGTACTTTCTCTTTTTATATATATATCAACAAGGACCTGGGCAATGTCGTCCCCAAACCTATTTGCCCACCCACCTTATCAGTGTTCAAACCTGTAACTTGCACGTTAATCAATAAGATATTCTTATTCCTTGTTGAAACATTATTGCGCATTATATTAACAAGGTAATTTACATTAAAAGGAGTTTCAATAAAGAAAATGCTTACCATCTCACATCTTCTTAGGGTCATGTCAGCCTCCATTATGCCTCAAGGATTTCCAGACACTGAACAGTAGGAGTATTGGAGATGGAGTCTACTACTATCACTCTGTTCTCTTCGAGATGGAGTCTACTACTAACAGACTCTGTTCTCTTCTATCTACTAGGACGTAGTCTACGGAAAAGTCACCTACAAGTAGAAAAAAAATTATAAAAAATTATATGGAAAATAGAGTACCAGAGGACACCAATTTTCATAGAGTTTGACCTGTTCGTTTGTAATAATCTATATTTTTTTTTATGTAACTCCTAAACAATCTCACACTGATTTAATTTAAGTTAGACCTATATATGTATGAGCCTATATACGATGAATCACATGCTCAATATATATTCTGACACTTCATTTCAAGCTCGTGCAAATATGTCTACCAAGCTTCTCTTCCTACGCCCTCTGTCGCTAGGCGACTTCCTACCATCAATTTCCTATCCTTATGTGGTATACTAGTTTTATTTATTTTTGAAAAGTTTCTGAGTGAGACGTAGTACAATATACTAGTCTTAATTTTCAAAGTTTGCTTGCAGTGCAGGCACTCCTTGCACCCAACCATTCATGTACGTCAAATCATATCGGCTTCATTTGATCTCAAACGATATCCAAATGATTGCATGTCCAGTGAAGGAAGAGGGCATCAAGCTTAACAATATAACATCTATACTCTACTTGGTAGCAGCCCACAGCCCATATAGGTAAAATGTGGCAAAAGCATAATCCTAGTTTCACAATGATCTAATTCTAGTTTGGTCTTGGAATACTTTATTGCTGAATGAAAAATCTGGTGTAGGGTCTGGCCTAATCCCAGCTTCGTTTCTCAAAAAAAAGGAAAAGAAAAAAAAAATCTAGTTTGGTAGCAAACTAGCGATCTATCATGTCATACTCTATAAATATTGATCAGCTCAACTGTAAATAGCTGATAACTTCTTCCTCCACCAATTACACGAAAAATTTAGATATGCCAAAGCCTTGTGCAACTCCATTCAGATACAACGAGAGGAAAGAAATGTAGAAATCATAATTCAACAGCCAAAATACGTATCCATGACAAACGTTTCATTTTTCCTCAGTAAGATTGCATCGATGAATCTACACAATTTTCATATTACATCGTGGAAAATGCAAGTTTTGAATGAAATTGCAGCTCATATTCTGAGGACGTGTTAAAATAAAAAAGAATATATGAATGAGACTCATTAACACGAAATTGAATCAAATTAACTCTTCAACACGAAATCTTTTTTTGTTTTATATAACAGAAGGAACAGTGACTAACACCATAAATACAAGTGTAGAAAGAATACCATAGAAAATAAGACTTAGAATGTTACCTCAAAGTGTGTACATTGTCGATGAAACATCCTGAATCTTTCCCTTCAACTTTAAATAAATTTCTTGGGTAGACTTTGGAGAAGTTTCGTACAATATGTACATTGAAATGCCACAAACAAGGAGATTAAAGTTAGTACACCTTGTACACTGAAAAAACACAAAACACGGTGGACAAATTTAAGGTTATTGCATAGTAAGGAGAATATAGCACCCCACATACAAAAAAATAGTTGACTGAAATAAATAGAACAATAAAACTACAAGATTATGTAGGCAATAACCCAATAAATAGATGAATAAGACTGCATACTCACTATATAATTGAGCCGCAAACTGATTCCGGCTAAAAAAAATATTCTTCACTCTCGCGAAGAAAGTATACAATCCCACAACCACTGGATAATGGGGGCCAATTAACAGATGCACATCCATCCGTTGGAGAGTCGTTCCTTTTCAGACAGATAAGTACATAACAAGATAACCTAATCTCCCACATTAGAATTATTTTCCTTTGGATATTCCTTGGCCAAAATTTTGTAAGTCTGGCGGCTAGGAGGACAGTTTCTAGATTCCATAATGTAAAGAAACTTCCTGCAAATATCCGATTCTTCCATCTTCAACAACCCATCAATCAGGAGAGTCCAAACAATTTCATCGGGATTCCAGTGCCCCTGAAGCATGCTTCTAAACAAAGCTTCAGCTTCTTCAACCCTGCTAGTTTTACAGAGAGCGCAAATCAATGCACTATATATACCTAAGCGAAGTTCGAAGCCTTTAACAACCATATTGCTTAAGATCTCCTGAGCTGAACCCACTCTCAAATTCTTACAATGAGCAACTAACAAAAACATATATGTCTCTTCATCAGGAGACATGCCGCTGCAGTTCATGCTTCTAACCAACTTATCTGCCTCGTATGACTTTCCTTCTCCACAAAGCCCCCTCACAAGGATACAATACATATCAACAGTAGGCTCACATCCTTTATCAGACAATTTAACTAGAAGACTGGATATTAATTCAAAATCAATAGCACGTACACCCTTCTCCTTGAGCAACCCTTTCATCAATACGCTATAAGTTTGATAATTAGGTTTGCAGCCTGCATTAATCATTCGTTGCAGAAGTGAGAAAGCATGGTCAAGACTACCCAACATAACAAATCCGTCAATTATAGAGGTGTATGTAACTTCATCAGGAACCACTCCTTTCCCCTCAATTTCTTTCATCAACATCTCTGCTTCCTCAGCTTTGCCTTCTTGACATAGTCCATAGATGAGTAAACTGTACGTATGGAGGTTTGGTGGACAATCCTTGTTTGCCATGTCATCCACTGACTTAAATGCGAGATTGGTCCTACCATTCCTACACACTTCATCTATCAAAATTGTGTAGGTCACCACATTCCACGACACTCCTTCTTTTAACATTTTATCAAGAATTTTATCCACTTCAGATGTTCTTTTATCTTTGCATAAACCATTAATGATGGAATTAAAAGTCTTCAAGTTTGCAGTGCAACCTTTCTCTCCCATCCTCTCAATTAAGGATAAGGCATCATCAATCTTTCCCTCCTTGCAGTGGCCATCAATTAAAGCAGTAAATGTAACCACGTTTGGGCTTAATCTCCTCTCCATCATTTCGTTGAAAAAATTCATAGCTGAGTCCAACTTGCCTCCCTTGCAGAATCCAGAAATGAGTTCAGTGTAGGTCCATTCATCTGGTACACATTCACTCTCTTTCATCATGTCAACTAGCCGTCTTGCATTATTCAAATTACCCTGTTTACAATATCCATTAACAAGAATGTTATAAGTTACAATAGTTGGAGGAGGGCCGACCTTTAGCATTTCATTGAAAAGAACCATTGCCTTCTCAACCTCACCTTCTAAGCAAAACCCTTTTACAATCTCATTGTACGTTCGAGAGTTTAACAAACTACCATGTCTCACCATCCAATAAAAAATTTGGAGGGCTGATTCAATTCTTTCTTCTTCAACCAACTCATGTATTAGAGAATTATACGTAACTGTATTCGGTACCAAGCCATCTTTCAACATCTTATGGTAAAACCCAATCGCCAATTTAAGATTACCCCCACGAGACAACCCACTGATCAAAGACGTATAGGTTTGTACATTTGGAGAAGACCCCCTCTTTCTCATATCGGCCACAAGACCGCAAGCTTCCTTAACACGACCAACCGCGCATAGTGAAGTAACTGGTACAGTATAAGTATAAACTGTAGGCTCAATGCCTCTTTCTACCATATCTTTGAGCAAATCCAACGCCTTGTCTACTCTCCCCTCATTGCATAACCCATTAATCAGATTAGAATATGTTACTGAATTTGGATTACAACCCTCCTTAACCATGGAGTCAAAAATTTGGAAAGCCGAAGCTAAATCACGATTTCTACAATGCCCAATAATCAACGATGTAAATGTGAAAACATCCGGGTTCATATCGCACTCGTAAATCCTTGTAAAAATCATATTTGCTTCTTTAACCTTCCCCTTCTTACATAAAATGTTGATAACCGGATTAAACGTCAGAAGACTGGGTTTAACTCCACTGCCCAACATCTCTTTATAAACATTTTGCGCAATATCAACCATCTCAAACTTACCCAACTGAATCAAAAGCGTGTTATAGCTATACAAAGTAAATTTAAATCCTTTACTACTAATATCATTCAAAAAAATAATTACCCTTTTCAACTCCGCTTCGTCACGACAAGCTTTAATCATTTGGATCCTCACATTATCAGCAGGCTTAAACATCCGATCCCCAACGAGCCGATTCAACAACACCACAAAACAGTCCACATTATGTTTGTATAAATGTCCCGTAGAAACCCAGTAAAAAAAGTTCAACACTGACTTCAAATTTTTATGGGTTTTCACAATGTTGACAACGTGATGGGGTTTCAAACTTGGAATCAAATGTTTAAGTTCTGGGTTATGGCGCCAATGAAAATCAAGTAAAATATTGCGAACTTTAGAAACTAATAAGTTAGAGGATTGAATGAGAGATGGGGTTTTCATGGGGTTTACTATTTTGAGAGATTAACATTGAAGGAGAGAGAGAGAGCATCAGCATTAAGCAAGAGATGTGATTCATGGTCTTGCGGAGGCCACGGCTGTTTTTAGAGAGGTCTACAATTGTGAAGGGGAAGGAAGGAAGGCCACAACAATTGGGGCCTAGTCCATTAGTAGGGGGCTTGCTAATTCCCAATGTATTCGCAATGGGCTTCCAGATTATTATTATTTTTCCAAGACATTTCTGCAAGCCATACTAATAGCTATCTATACCATTAAAGGAAAAACCATAGTATGAGAATACATCTGGGCTGTTTGATCATATTTATCCGCACATGTTTAAGAGTCACCAAATGTTATAGTTATAAACTCAATATGAGGATTTAATGTGGGCCATTGGATATTTTCGACCAAAAATACTATTTTTTGTCTCTCTAATATAACCATTGTAATACAAACTTGAAATTTAAAATAACTTTACACATTTGTCATATTTCAATTATAAAAAGGTAGTATTGGATTCTGTCATTACCCCTATAAAATGCAGTGTTAAACTTGCACCCAACTTGATGTGCTTTACCGAGTCTCAAAGAGAGAAAACAATTTCGCCTCTAAATCTCTACTTCGATTAAAGTTAAGTTTTCAATCTTCATCAAATCTTCCTAATTCTACTCTAGTAAGAAGAACCTCTCTCTCTCTCGTGGTCATCAATGGCAGAATCTGGTTGTTCTCGGAGAAAGAAACTTCGTCAACTCCTATGTTGTTCCTTCAGAATCCCTCCTCAATTCCTTGATAACCCTCTCACAACTCCATCATCTTACTCTCACCAATCTAACAAAACATCCCAAAAATCAAACAATTCGATCCCAAACTCCCCTTTGAGAACGCATTAGAGTTAGTAAGGCGGAGAATTGACCCCAGGCGCATCTTGTCGCCCGGGAGGGTCTTGCCAATCGATTTTGTGATTGTGGGGATGCCTATTATTTTAGTCGTTCGAACGAGGTCAATAGTCGTTCGAATGACCCTTTTCCAACTTCCTGGAATTTTGGCCCAGGAGCCCAAGTCGTTCGAACGACAATGAATCTCGTTCGAACGACCTTTGTTGAACTCCCTGGAAATTTAGCCCAAACGCATATTTCGTTCGAACAAAATTTGGGAACTCTATTTTTTTTTTATGGTTTTCGAACCTCTTGATTGCCTCAAGATTTGAGCGATTATAAAAAGGTTTCCCTAGTATATAAAGGGAAACTTGTTCTTTATAGAGCCATCCTAGATTCAATCCTTTGGTGAGGTCTTTTGAAAGGTCTTGAGAGAAACCTCAAATTAAAATTAAGTGATTGTAATTGGGATCTTGAATAATCTCTCTCTCTCTCTCTCTCTCTCTGGGAAACTTGTTCTTTATAGAGCCATCCTAGATTCAATCCTTTGGTGAGGTCTTTTGAAAGGTCTTGAGAGAAACCTCAAATTAAAATTAAGTGATTGTAATTGGGATCTTGAATAATCTCTCTCTCTCTCTTAAAAGTGGACGTAGACAATTTGCTGAACCACTATAAACTTGGTGTTGTGTGTTTCTTTGTGACTAACCCAAATTGACTTGGAGTTTGTGGAATTTGGGCTTGCGGCTCAACAATTGGTGTTAGAGCGAGGTCGATTCCTCGGTCGTGCACGATTTTGAGGTAACTTAGGGTTTCCCAATTTCAATTTGGTTTTGAGATTTGGTTAGTTCATGAAAATTGGGGGAAACATGGGAGATGAAGTTGAAACTAGTTCTCAGGCCCCGAAAAGAACTACAACGGTGATGTTCAACAATGCAAAAATTGAAGTTGAGAAATTCAACGACACCAATAACTTCGGCATGTGGCGATGCGAGGTTATTGATGCGGTAAGTCAATTGAACTTAGATGAGGTATTGGAGGACAAGCCGGATGAGGTAAATGAGAGTGTTTGGAAGAAGATGAACAAAATGGCTTGTGGTCAAATTCGCTCGTGTTTGGCTCAAGATATTAAATACCTTGTAATGAATGAAACCTCGGCAAAGGAAATTTAAAGGATTCTAGAGGAGAAGTATTTGGTGAAGAACATCCAAAATTGACTCCATTTGAAAAAGAATCTTTATCGCTTCAAAATGAGACAAGGGATTATTATGTCGGAACATTTGAATGATTTTACCAAGTTATTAGCCAACTTGGTGAATCTAGAGGAAATGGTTGGCGATGAAGACAAATCACTATTCATTACGACGATAACGTACGAGAAGAGTTCATTGCAATACTTGGATGTGACTATGGCAGTTGTAAACCAAGAGTGTTGAAGGAAGGAAAAATGTGAGTCTGATGAGTCGACATCCAAAGTATTGATGACTAGAGGGAGGTATTCGAACCAAAAGAAGTCGAGTGGTAACAACCTTTGATCGAAGTTGAAAGGTTGAGGTTTAAATAACAACAAATTGGGTAAGGACCAATGTGGGTTTTGTAAGGAAACAAGACATTGGATAATTGATTGTCCCGTGCTTAAGAAGAAGAAAATGGGAAAAATGGGATCTTCTGTGAATTTGGCTCAGGACACAAAAATGGGAGGTAATAATTTGGATTTCTCTTTTACTATAACTTTTAGTGCATGTGTTAGAGATACAAAAGAATGAATTTTAGATTCGGGTGCTACTTATCACAGTTGCCCTGAAAGGGGTTGCTTTTCTAGTTTGAAAATGCTTGAAGATGGAGCGGTGTTGATGGGAAACGATAATCCTTGCCGCATCTTGGGGATAGCTACCATTCGACTAAAATTGCACAATGGGTTAGTTAAAGAGATTGATGAGGTTTGGTAAATTCTGACGATGAGGAAGAATATTATCTTGACGGGTTTACTTGAAGCAAAAAGCTACAAGGTTGTGTCTGAGAATGGAGTGAAGAGGGTTCTTAAGGGAGTCATGGTTGTATTGAAGGGCCACAAAAGAGGTAACAACTTGTACTATCTGGATGGTATAACTGTTCTTGGTGAGGTTGTTACCGCGGAAAGGGAGGAGACTACTTCCATAGATACCACTCGGCTATGGTACATGCGTTTGACGCATGCTGGGGAAAAGTCCTTGAGAGTTCTCGCAAACCAGGGGCTATTGAAAGGTGCCAAAGTATACAAATTAGAATTTTGTGAATACTATTCTGGGTAAGCAGACAGGGGTAAAGTTTGACACCGCTATCTACAATACTTGCAGAACCCTTGATTATGTTCACTCTGATGTTTGGGGACCCTCCAAGTATGCATCTCAAGGGGGGAAGCATTATTTTGTGTCTTTTGTGGATGACTTTTCTAGGCGGGTATGGGTAAATACCATGAGGAGGAAGGATGAAGTCCTAGAAATTTTCATGACGTGGAAGATGTTGATTGAGACTGAGACCGGCAGAAAGATCAAAGTGCTCCATTCGGATAATGGTGGGGAGTACACTAGTGATCCATTCTTGCAAGTATGCTGGGATGAGGGCATAGTTTGACACTTAATGGTTAGAGAGACACCGCAACAAAACGGGGTAGCCGAGCGCATGAACCGTACTTTACTGGAGAAGGTACGGTTTATGTTGTCCAATTCTGGGTTGGGCAAGGCGTTTTAGGTTGAGGCTTTGACATATGCATGCTATCTCGTTAATAGGTTTCCTTCGGCTGCAATTGAGGGTAAAACACCAATGGAAGCTTGGTCGAGAGAGCCTGCTACGGATTATGATACTCTTCATATATTTGGGTGTCCGGCATATTATCATATTTATGATGGTAAGTTGGACCCACGAGCAAGGAAGGCCATTTTTCTAGGTAAGAAGAAGGGTGCGAAAGGCTACAAGTTATGGGATACGAGAGACCAAAAGATCATTCTGAACAGAGATGTCACTTTTGATAAAACTTCTATGATAAAGTCACATAGCTCTGAGCACACAAAAAAGATGATCAACGAGGTTTTGCAGTGGGTGGAGATTGATGCATCTTCACATTGGCCAGAGAGGTCCGTACTAAAGAGGGAATCATCTACCGGTATGACAATGGGTGATGAGCCATTTGTTCATGTTTCAAATGATAAAGACACAGACGATGGTAGCTAGAGTATTTGGTAGTACGGAGGATGAGACTCCGGTTGTGGAGTCAATTGCAACTAGTAAACCAAAGAAGAATATGGGTAAGCCGGAATGGCTTACAAAGGACATGGTACTTCTAAAGGCGAATACCATAGTAGCCTATGCACTACCGATTGTTGATGGTGTTCCTTCCACGGCTAAACATTGGGAGGGAGCAAGGATGGAAGAGATGTATTCTCTTTGCAAGAGGGTGATTGGTGGTAAATGGGTCTACGAAAGGAAACAAGGATCTTAAGATAGTGTTACGCTTCAAGGCAAGACTAGTGGTAAAACACTTCTCCAGTTGTATCCTATTAGAATTTAAATTAGAATTGCAGCATCTCGATATTAAGATGACGTTCTTACATGGGATGTTGATGGAAGAGATTAATATGACTCAGCCGAGTGGGTTTACTATTGCCAGAAAGAACGACGTATGTTAATTGATGAAGAAATCGTTGTACGGTTTGAAGAGGTCTCTAAGACAATGGTACAAACGGACTCTTGATATGGAGATTCATAGAAATAGAGATAAGGGAACGGCTTGTCTCTTTCTTATAGATTGATTTGGCCTATCACGGGGATTGTGTGAAGTATGGACAACTTGATCCACGGCGGTACGTAGGCAACCATTGATTTGGTACAGTCGATTTGGTTCTTTGGGAACAATTTGGTCCATTGAGATATTTGGTTGGTTAGGGTTCCTTAGGGCATTTGGTTGATTTGGTTCCTTGGGACGCTTGGTTTCAATTTTTGTTCCTTGGGACATTTATTTTGGTTATTGGTTCCTTGGGACGCTTAGTTTGGATTTGGTTCCTTGGGACGCTTGGTTACGAATTTGGTTCCTTGGGATGCTTGGTTTCGATTTTGGTTCCTTGCGACATTTGGTTTGGATTTGGTCCTTTGGGACGCTTGGTTCAAATTTGGTTCCTTGGGACGCTTGGTTTGGATTTGGTTCCTTGGGACACTTGGTTCCGTTTTTGGTTCCTTAGGACATTTGTTTTGGTTCTTGGTTCTTGGGACGCTTGGTTTGGATTTGGTCCTTTTGGGGACGCTTGGTTTTGGTTGGTTTCCTAGGGCCGTTTGTATGTTTGGGTCTTTGGGGACATTTGATGGTGAAGAGTGTTTGTTTGGATCCATTTGTTTGATTTCTATGTTCGGCTCAAATTTCGGTTTGTTCGGTTGGGGAAATCTTTATCGAGGTGGAGAATTGTGGGGCTGCCTATTGCTTTAGTCGTTTGAACGAGGTCAAGAGTCGTTCGAACGACCCTTTTCCAACTCCCTGGAATTTTAGCCCAGGAGCCCAACTCGTTCGAACGACAATGAATCTCGTTTGAACGACTTTTGTTGAACTCCCTGAAAATTTGGCCCAGACGCATATTTCGTTTGAACGACTCCCTATTTCGTTCGAACAAAATCTGGGAACTCTATTTTTTTATGGTTTTCAAACCTTTTGATTGCCTCGAGATTTAAGCGATTATAAAAGGGTTTCCCTAGTATATAAAGGGAAACTTGTTCTTTGTAGAGCCATCCTAGATTCAATCCTTTGGTGAGGTCTTTTGAGAGGTGTTCTTGAGAAAAACCTCAAATTGAAATTAAGTAATTGTAATTGGGATCTTGAATCAACTCCATCTCTCTCTCTCTCTTGAAAGTGGACGTAGGAAATTTACCAAACCACTATAAACTTGGTGTTGTGTGTTTCTTTGTATGTGTTTGTTTGTGACTAACCCAAATCGACTTGGAGTTTGTGGCTTCCGGGATTGCGGCTCAACAGTGATGGGGTTTATGATGTGAGGTTGAGTTTTTTTTTTTTTTTTTTAAAACAGGAGATATTTCTAGTTTTACAATAGAATTACATATAAAAAAAACATACAAATCACACAATATTCCATAAAACCATATCAGAGCTATAACCATTAAGACTAATATATAGACTTTCTTGTCGCGATTAACCCCAGCGGACGTCACGAATAGTTTGCTAGTTTAAGCATTTAATTCCCAGTCATCAAAATCATCAGGAACTCTTGCATCTTTTGATTCATTTGGAAAATCCATCTCACCTTGATGTGCCTCCACGATTTTAGGAATTTCGACTTGAATACTTGTCCATACCTCGGTAAGAACCTCCCCTTAGTGAATCCTAGTTTTGAGGGTACATGCACATCTTTGTTAACCAAAAATACCATTTAGCAGGAGAACCTGCATAATAGAACACCTAATAATAACTTTTATTTCTATAATAAGCATCACTTAATTATAACAAGTGATAAGACTAAAAATCTACTTGCTCATAAAGTTTTGTTAACCATATTGACCCTGATTTAGGAGGAGACGGGGTTGTTAGGTTACGGATCAAAACAGGGGAAGTCGTTCGAACGGCAGAGTTTACGTTGAAGTCGTTCGAATGAAAAATGCTTTGTTTGTTTGTTTCTAAGTTCGTTCTGAAGGGGGCTTATTCTAAAGCGATGGCTTATTTCGTGATGCGTACTTTGGTGATGACCTAATATAGAGTCTATAAATATAGAGTGTGAGTTCAAAGCCTCCTAATATAGTGTGTGAGTTAAAAAGCCTCTGTGTGAGAAACTTAAGATCTAGAAGAGATGTAGCCTCTGTGGTAGACCTTTTAAAGAGTTGGTCTTTACAAGGAAGAAGATGGAGGGTGCTGTTCCCTTAGGATTTGATGGTGAGAGGGGAAGTACCTCTTGGTTGCTAAGATGAGAAATCAAGGAAGAGAGAAGATTGAAGGGTTTCAAGAAGAAGGTATGCAACATGGTCTTTGTTGAGGTAATCTTTAGATTCTTGATGAATCTCTTATGTTTCTTCTATCTCTTGTAAATCTATGTGAGGATTATTGCGAGATTAGGGATTTTCATGTTTGTTGAAATCCCTTGAGGGCTTGTAATTGAACTTGGATACATAGTGGATTTCTAGCTTGGTGGGGGGAGTAGCCTTATGGTGAACTCTGGTAAATATTGTGCTTTGTGTGCATGTTAATTTCGTTTCTAGTTTCTTGGTAGATTATTTGTATGCCATGAGGATAACGGATAAAACCAAATTGCGCGAGGGTGATGTATTTCACATGTTCACTCCCAACACGGGTTATATAATCTTGGTTTACCTCCGATAGTATTACCATGAAGGGAAGTTGAATACTAACAATTTTTGACATTGCCTCAGAGAACTCTTCAACTAGCAGTTGTTTTGATCATTGGAAAATCCTTAAAATTTACTTTTAGCTTGATGTGCATCCACAACTTCAGGAACACCATCTTCATACATGACCACAAACTTCATAAAAATACTATCTTATTCACTTCTAATACTTGGGGAACAGTTATATCATTCTTTACCAGACCCTCATACATGCAAACCTGCAAGACTAAGATTATGATAACTTTGAACAACTGATATACAGTTGGTTCTTTGAGAAACTGTTGAATCCCAAATTACCTTGATGTGCTTCTACAACTTTAGGAATCTCATTTTGTACTTGATCACAAACCTTTTGAAGAACACTGTTTCCCCCTGAGTTAGTACTGATGGTATATTACTGTCCTTCTTAACCAGAAGACCCTTTGACATGAGTAGCTGCAGAACTGAGCACCTGGGAATAATATTCTTCTCTAGGGCCTGTTTGGATACTCTCTAAAATTGGGTTGGTTCGGTTTAGAACCGGTTAAGGTGGAAAAACCAATGTTTGGCAAAATGTAGGACCAAATTTTTTAGTTTTGTTTTGAACTAGTCTGCCCCAATTATAGCTGATAACCAGTTTTTTCTTTGAACGACTTTTACTCGGTTTGAAACAAAACTAGTTTTTAATCTCTTAAAATTGCGAAGGTTTTATCATAATTGCCGCTCTCCAAAGAAAACCAATCTCCTCTACTTTTTCTCTCCTTTAGAGTATATTAATCACTCTCTCCCTCTCATCTCATAGTTTCACGATTCAAGTTCATCTTCAAAGAAAACCATAGATCTCCTCTACTTTCTCTCTCATTTTTAGAGTATATTAGTCTCTCTTTCCCTCTCATCTCATTGTTTCACAATTCAAGCTCATCTCTAAAGAAAACGACAGATCTCCTCTACTTTTTCTCTCCTTCAGAGTATATTAATCTCTCTCTCTCTCTCTCTCATCTCATTATTTCACCATTAACCGATTCAAGCTCATCTCATTGTTTCACCATTAAATACTGATTCAAGCTCATCTCATTGTTTCACTATTAAAGACCGATTCAAGCTATCTTAAATTGTTGTAGGTGAAGTACCCAAAGGAACCAGATAAACCCACCAAGTGGTAAGCGTTATGTTTCCTAATTCTAAATTTTTGTTGCTTCAAATTAGATTTTTGTTTAATGATGTGGGGATGTAATTATTTTCTGCTTGCAAGGATAAGAGGAGTTGCTCTTCGAGTTCATTTTAAGGTACGTCGATCTTTTGTGAATTTAGAAATTTGGTTAGAGTGTTTCAACATTAATTTGGTTAGAGATGTATAGGAAGATTGAAGTTTGTGGTGACTTTTCCTCATGTTAAGTAATGTTGCAACCTCTATTGTTGATCTACACATGAACTTAGAAAAGTTATGCATGTTTTGTTAACACGTTATTCTTCCAGGCATCATACGAGAATTGAGATCTAGTTCTTAAGTGTTCTGGTCGGGGATTAATCCTTTGGGAAATAAGTCCACCACGATCTTATTTGAATCCATTCCTATTTTACGTAAGCAGTAGCTAGCTTATGTGAAATAAAGGAAGGAAATCACGCTTAATGTTAAATTCATAAATCAAAACATAATGACTTCTATATGTATTTATGCTTTTTAATAAGAACAAGATAAAATAGTACCAACATCGTATCCTAAACCATCGACCTTGAGCAGGAACTCATTATATCTGCTATTCTAGAAGGACATGGTTCTTTTCACCTATCGTAGCTTCTGAGATTTTAATCTTGGTATATAAAACTGTGAAACTATAATTATTCGTCTTGGCGTAGAAAGGACTACTAGTAGAGTAGTTGACGGTAACTGGTGGTAAAGATGGGACATGTCTTAGACATGCAGGTGAATCTAAAGGGGGGGTGGGGGGGTGGAAGCATAAAGTGAGAGAGGGACTTTCCATGATCATATACTTCTATCAAGCATGTAGTTACATTCTATGAAATGGTCTGTGTTTTGTTCATACTTGTGAATAGTAGAAGTAAAAGTCTAATTGGGGAGGATGTGAAGGATTTAATGAAATTGGGGAGTTGAGGAAATTTGATTCAGTTGGGTTGGCGGTGAAGAAATTTTGGAAAACTTATCCAAGTTTGGGAGCATTTGAGAAGGGTAATTATCGTATATATAGAAGAATAAGTTCAAGAGCCGAGAAAACTTAAAAAAAATGAAGTAAGTCCCTGCAACCCTGTATTTGAAGGTTTTTATTCAGGATGATTTTTGAATAGATGAATGAAATAAATGTATATACTAAAGATAATGTTTGCTTAGCCTCAAAGAAATCTTTGCTCAATTCACTTCTCAATACATGGCAATACATTCTATATTCCCGGGTAAGGCATTAACCAACTCCTTGCAGTCTTCCTTCTCTAATCTGGAATTTGACAACAAGTTAATCAAAATGAACATATTCTGAAAGGTTAAAGCAATTAGTCTTAAATTGACGTAGTTCATAGAGGAACAACGATATATAAATCGAGTTCCCATCGTTTGAACGGCCAATACACCTTACTGGCATGGAGTTCGAGGGCAGGGGCCCTAATTTGATTCCTATGACACTAACATGTGTCGCATTTCTGTGAGTATTATTCACCTTGCTTCCGCATCCCTAGCCAGAATACTCCTTGGGTAATAGCTCTGTTAGCAAGAGCTCGTCCTGCGGAATGGGATCCGCAGGTACCTTCATGTAGATCTCAAAGCATCTTGGCGGCAAGTTCCTTAGAGAGGCACTTGAGGTATGGACCAGTGACTGAACGTTTGTAGAGATTGCCGTTTGGTTGGACTGTGTAGCACTTTAAATTCTCGATGATGTGTCTGCGCTGCTGTGGATCATCTAGTAGTGGCCCGTTGCATGAGTTATCCGGATCGAGTTAAATAACAAATGGTTTCCTCCAATCATCTTCTGCCCTCTCATCGCCCCCAGTATTAATCACATATATTGTAGTACTATTAATACTGGGGATAGAAATAACTTCGATTTGAAGGTGTCTTGATTCTATACCCAATACTCTGGCTAAGTAAGCCGAGGAGTCGGCGTGGCGATTCTCTCCTCGAGGGAGGTATTCGAGCGTAACTTTGTGAAATTTGTTTAGCTTTTCTGCAACTAGAGCTGCATAATCGACCATGATGCCGTTTTTCTTGTAATGTTCTGAGTAGTGATGAACGATTAGAAGAGAGTCTGTGTAGGTTGATATTTTAGTGATTCCAAGTTCGAGTGCCATATCCAGACCATGAATGAGTGCCTCGTACTCTGTAACATTATTTGAGGCTTCGAAATTGAGACGGATGGATTTCTAAATTTGTGCGTGTCATCCTTCGCGTCTAAAGACGTTGCTTCAATGATCTCCCTGATACGCTGGTCCATGAGCTCATGAGAAATATAATGTTGAGGGATAAGAGCTGTTGGAACTGCTGGAACTACCGAAACTGCTGAAACTGTCAGAACTGTTGGAACCGTTTGACGTATGTGTCTGGAAACGTGGTTACCTATTTCCTCGCTCATATGTTCAGGAAGCAGAGCTCGGTAAGGAGGTAGCAGAACTTCCTCGGGTTGCTTGGAAGGCCTGCGATCTCTGCTGATATCTGTCTGCGCCTCCTGTACCAAATGAATTGAGACTATCGGTGCTTGTGGATCCTTACAATGAATCCTGGAAATGTCTGTACTACGTACCTCATGTGGCCCTAACCTCTCGTGAACGGAAAACCTTGAGGTCGTTAGTACTGTCTCGTGTTCTCTCAGGGATGGTGGTGGTTGGCTGCTCTGTAATGCTTTCAGAGCTGTTTGAAATGCTAACATCTGAGCTTCTTGTTTCTTTGTCTCCAGAACTCGAGCTTGACACTTTGGCATTGACTCCTTCTCACGGAGCTCTCTATCTGCCAATAGCAGACACTCGAGCTTACTTCGCTTCTCGGCTTCGGTAATTAAGCTCGCCTGAAGTTTGGCAACCCGATCAGGCCCCCTTGAACTTTTAGGTTGAGCTCCCGAAGATTGACGTGTTTGAACCATAATTGAATACTGCTTGACTGATGAGTATTTATCGTGGCTCTTAAGTACGTAGAAAAACTGTGCGTTCCCACAGACGATGCCAAATGTAGGGACCAGATTTTGCAAAGCTCGAAATAGCTTAAAATCGATCCTTACGCCAAGAACTACTATGACAAGAATTAAATAAGGGATAACACTTGACATAGGTGATTTAGCGTGGAAAACCTATAAATAGGTAAAAAACTATGACCTCGAGTGGAGAATTTTGTTAAAGTAGTATTATTGCTTTAGAGAGAGAAAGAATCTAATTACAAGAGTTAATCTAAGAAAAGATAGTTAGAGATCAGATAATTGTATGTATCTAATTGTCTGTTGACCGTCTTGTTTCCTTAGGAGCTCTGCCCTTTTATAGACTATGCTCTCAGCTTGAGATCGTGCTTGAACACGTTCTCTTGAAAGTGGAAGTCATGGGAAGTTGAGTGTGTAACTGCTAGCTCGTGGGAGACAGGTGTATGTTGACTTGTTTTCTTTACATCTGTTGTGGATGACCCACGTTCTGCTTGAGTTCGTGGTCGATGTCTAACTGTTGACGTGTATGTAAGGTGTTTGTTTATGCGTGAGTCTGCTACTGGATAAGATCGAGTCTTCCAGAGTTCGAGGTATAAATGAGATCGAGTGTCCATAGCTCAAGGGATAAGTCTCTACAATACCCATGAGGCCGGAGCGGCCCTTCTTACGCTTAATAGCATGAATAAATTCATGCGCCACCAACACATTATCCAAAATCTGGCGACCACTCACGAAAGCCCCTTGGAATGGGGAGATAATCTTATTAATGAGGGGTTTGAGACGCGTAGAGAGGATCTTAGAGATGATCTTATACGTCACATTACATAAACTGACAGGACGAAAGTCGCAAGGATGAGTCTTATTACCGTTCTTGGGGATCATATCCACATGAGTGGCATTGATATGTTTAGGCATGAAGCCAAAAACAAAGAAGGTGAAGACAAAGTTACAGATATCAGGTCCCACCACATCCCACGATTGTTGGAAAAACAACGCGGGGAAGCCATCAGGACCCAGAGCTTTATTAGGCCTGATGTTATCAAGAGCCGCCTTAATCTCTTCTGGGGTGACATCCCGCAACAAGGACAAATTGTCCTCCACCGTAATATACAGGCTAAAATGTTGTAGAAATTCTGGATCACACACCGGATGGGATGTCTGGTAGTTCTGATCCATATCGCGAAGGAAAATTTGCCCAATCTCCATTGTATTTGAGGTCCACGAGCCGGCCTCATTCTTGAGCCAATCAATGGAATTCTTTTTCTGTTGGGAAAGGGTTTGCATTTGGAAAAAAATTATGTTCCGATCCCCTTCAACCAACCAGTTCACCCCAGATTTCTGACGCCAGAATATTTCTTCCCGCAGCTGGAGTTCTTCCAATTCCCCCAGAAGTTCCCGTTCCCGGGAAGCGCTTCCCTCATCAAAGGGAAGGGCCTGTATACAAGATATATATTCTTTTTAATGCAAAAAGTCTACTAGGGACGTGACCATTTTTTTATTCCAGGTCCTAAGGTCGGCTTTCGTATTAAAATTTTACCCTTAACCAGTTGGGCTAATGAGCCACGTTCTGTACTTTTCCAGAGATTCTGGATCAAAAGAGGGAATTGAGGTTCCCGAGTCCACATTGGTTAGAAACAAAGGCATTTATCTAGAGTTGAAATTGAGGGGCAATATCAAGGCTTAACGGGGCATGATCTGAACCTAGGGCGAGTAAATGAAAAACCTTAGCTGTCGGAAAGTTAAACATCCAATCAGCATTAGCCAGACTTCGATCCAGCCGCTCTTTAATATTAGCCCGACCCCGCCGTCTATTATTCTAAGTAAAGGGATGCCCAAAAAAACCCAGACCAATGAGGCATGTTTGCTGTGTAACCTCCTTGGCAAAAGAACTCTTAGCCGCCCAGAATGGTTTACCCCCCCTTTTATCCGCGCTATCAAAAATAGTATTTAAATCCCCCATAATAAGCCATAGACCAGTATACCCATTAGCTGCAGTTTCCACCAACTGCCAACTCTCATTTATATCTCTCTGGTATGGACTACCGTAGAAAAACAAAATCATACAAGGATTATCCACAGGTTCCGAAGTAACCAGGACATTAATGATATATTTATTACTAAAAACAACTTCAAGGGATATATTATCCTTCCACATGACACATATACCCCCAGACCGTCCCTGAACACCAGTAGCCGAAACATCTACATAATTAAGATAGTTAAGATTTCGTACCGGGCTCTGCATTTTTGCAGCGGATTGTTTGGTCTCAGCCAAAAAAATAATATCCCCATTGGAGGATCGAATAAGCTCTTTTAAGTGTCGAATTGCTGCCGGTCGACCCAAGCCCCTGCAATTCAAGAATATAATAATCATAATGGCCCGGGTAGTCTCTGCGGAGCTACCCAAACCCTAACAGAAGGATCAAACAAGAGATATATGCGTCAAATACGCTGAATTGAAAGAGATAAATAATAGCGCACCTGAGGGCGAGAAGACCTGTAAGTACTGGCCAGAGGAGACGGGAATGGTATAGACATCTCAGCCAGAAGTGTAGCAGCACGCAAATATCGATGAGCCATGCGGGATGAAGATGGATGGTAACCGGTAGAAGGATCAACAGCCTGTCGCACCTGGCGAGGATCCTGAGAACCCTGACCCCGGGTAGACAAACTCATAGTACCAACTGGGCTGCCAGCCATATGCGAGGCCGGTTGTAAAGAAGGAACAAGGCGTAAATCACCCGAACTACTCCGTATATGAATCACCCCCTCACTATCAGACCGCTGCTCCCCTCCCTATGGAGTAGCAGCAACCCCTCTCTCCCCTTCGCCATCCCACTCCGGCTGCTCCCAGTAATGTTCATTCTCCTCTGTCAACACCCGACCCTCAGAAGATATACCGACCACTTGGAGAGTCAAACGTTCCTCCGCAATAAGAATCTGTCACATCTGTGACTGACCCCCAATCAGACCTGCAAGAGTATCACAACCATCCTGCCCACCCTATCGCCTCAGTGGGTCCCCCGACGGCCCTGTCATATCCAGATCGGGGAGACTCTCAAACACCATAAAATTGGCTCGGCCAGTCTGAGGTGCCCGCCGGGTCAACAACCTACGCTGACTTCCCTTGATAAGATGCCTGAAACGGCAGACTCAAATGATCAAATCTTACTGGATCCTTCCCTTTCGCGAGTCGACCAGGACGAGGTGGAACCACTGGGGGTATACGCTCTGATGCCCCAGACTGCTCAAGTGTATGTGATTGAGATCGACGAGGGGCCTGCTCAGGCACCCCTCGCTCGAGACCTGGCTCCTGACAAACACCAATTTTAGGGGACTGTACCCCCCCCCCTTCCCCCCAAAGCTGTCCTCCTCAGTAATAATAGCAGAGCATCCTGATACCCGATGTCCTATCATAAAGCAACACTTACAGAAATTAACTAGGGCCCCTTCATATATTGTGTCAATCGAAAACGGGCCATACTCAATCTCCGCCCATACTGTCGGAGGTAAAACCCCGTAAATATCTATCACAACCCGTGCTATGTATTCTTTTTTTGTAACTTTGCAATTCTCTATATTCGGCTCTGTAACCAACACTTGGCCCAGACTTTGCCAAAAGGTAGTAAGAACTCAGGAGTACCAAAGAAAGGCCCAGTAATATTAAACCTCACCCAAAAGGGCACATGCTTAAAAATCAAGGGTGCAATAGGAGTACGAGCCGCATACGGCAATAAAATAAATGCATGTCCGTAGAGGTTCCATGGTTGGTTTAACAACACAAAGTTATACTCATAGGCAGATCAGAATTTTATCAGAAGATACAGCTTACCGTTTGCAATGTGGTCAAAGAACTGTATATTCGTTGATGCTTCCATGTTCCCAAAACTCTTTAAAGCCGACACTATTTTTGTGAAACCCCAATCTGGGTCGAAAGACATAGTACCTATCAGAGCATACCACCATCTAACTTCTTCGACACGTAAGCTCTCAGGGGGCAACTGGACCACCGCCGCCCTACGAGGTTTACGCATTGTTAGGCATTATATGTTGTTAACAAAGTTCTGTGTAACGAAGAATGAGGACATGCTAAAAGTCTCTATATCAGTGACTGGAATCCACTATCACCCAATAACCATACATAAATAAACCATTACCAAAAACCAGAAAACCCCACCACTGCCAAACCAAAGCCACCGAAAACTTCCCTCGTAAAAACCAAAAATTTCCTTAACCACTCAAGTAAACTGGAAACCCGACTGCCCAAAGAAAAACCACCCCTCCACAGCAAAAGAATAAAAACCACCAAAAGCCAGGGCCCCGAGTACATCAAACATAAGTTCCACAAACAGAAAAATGACCTCCAAATACAGAAAGTAGAAAAAATTGTATCTACATACCACCCCAGTTTGGCAGTAAGCACACAATATCCAACGGAGGAGACCAATAACCAAGGACAAGAGAAGGATAGGAAATCGCAGATATTGTCGTAACCAAACCACAAGTTATAGTCAAAGGAATAGAAGAGGGACGAAACTTGTAAACATCAGATGAGAAAGAAGATAAACAAAATAGAGAGCAAAGAGATAGATAAACAACAGTTGAAATAGTATCTATTTATGTCGTCCCACAACCACAACGGCAGGCGTCACAATGCGAATTGGATCACACAGCAAAAGAAAATAGATCCGACCCGATACAAAGATAGAACCAGAAATTAAAACTGGCCTTTAATATACAGTAATACGGTTCCTACATATCCACCCACCACAACCCATAAAACACCACCAGCAGATTCCCAAGCCCATACACTGCAACAATCAGACTAAAGCTCATACACCGCAATAGCCAAACCACAGTCCCAGTCCCCGAACCATAAAACCCAAACCCAAAGCTGGAGGAGGCCCACACAGAAATATATATATATATATATATTTATTTAATTTTTTTTTTCGAGAACGCCCTTGAGACCCTCCTCTTGTTCCTGCAAACTGGCCGAATCACTGACCCATTACACCATAAAACCAAAACATCGAGCCGATGCCGTTGCCGTAGCCGTTCACTCCACCCTTGTTATACCATTTCGGCCACTCTCCACCGACCAATCATCACACCCTCCTCACCTGCAGAGGAAGAAAACCAAGGAAAAGGGGGAAAGAATAAGAAAACAGAGGAAAAACAAATGGTTAGAAATGATCAGAGCTAGTCACAAAATAACATAGAGTATGCAAAATAGAGCAAAAATGGAAAATAGATTTGCGGAAGGACAACAGCCCCTCGAGAGCCAGGCGATCACCCTCAGGAATGTTCAAAAACCTGCACGACCGGAAGACCTAAGCAAACGGCATCTCTCCAAAGAAGCCAACACACAGTGGGGATGGAGGTGGAGGAAATAATTAATGGGTGGGGGAGGATATCTCAACAAGTGGGGATGAGGATAAGGATGGGGATGGGGATGAAGAAAAAACCCGGACTCTCTCTCTTAAGAAAGCTTTTTTTAGATTTTTTCTAAGGGTTAGATACTACAAGTTTGAACTTTGAACTACAAGTTTTGGCATTTGAACTTATAGCTTTTAGTAGCTAAGTTTGTTTTAAAGATTTTGATCAAAAAGGCCCCAAGCAATGAGGTATTGACCTCCCGACCTAGTTGAACAAACAAGAATGAGCTTTGTAATAGGAAGTTTTTGTCATTTTCCTATTGATAACGATGCACTGGTACAAAATAGTAACTTAAGGGTTCAATCCCTTGGCTCACCAAGCCCAACCTGATTTAAAGTTAGGTTCTTCAGTTATAGCCCAAATCGAAGATCGAACTTAAGAAAATGGATTAAATCCCGAGTAGAACTCAGGTTCTTGGTAGTCTCTCTCCTCTCTCTCTCTATTTAGCATGTTGGCTAACGCTCATCTCTGGCAATTTACTATCCTTCTAAACCCTTCTTTTTCAATCATTTATTTTGATTTTATTTTTTCAAGTCATCTCAATTATTTTATCAATATTTGAAGGAAAAAAATTCAAAACAAAAGAAAAACAATGGAACTTCTCTTGTTAATTTTTCCTTACCTGCTTGTTCTGCCAACTACTGTGTAATCATAATTCCTTGCGATATCAGAATAGAAACAACAGCCCTTCTTTATATATGATACAAGTACATGCAGTGCTGAGAGTGGAGTCCATGTTTGAGTCCTTGTTTTACTTAGTCCTTGTGTTTACCTAGTCATTAGTGTTAAGTAGTTGATCAAGTCTTAAGTCAGTAAGTTAGTGGGCCAAGTATGGAGTAGTTATTTGCGCCATTCCTACTATTTTGGAGAAAGTTGTTACGTGAGTCTTTATTTAAGAATGTTGGAGAAATAAAGTAAACATGTTGAATATTATCTAAACACTTATGTGTTCTTGGAGGTCTTGGTTTCCTCGAATTAACCACTGTAACCTCTTCATTTATCTTATATCTTCTTCAAGATAGGTAAGACTTTGGCTACGTCGAAGCCGTACATACCAAAGTGGTATCAGAGCGCAGGCATGGACCAAAGGGTAGAGGCTCTAGAAGGATCTCTGGCATCATTTTCGAATGATAAAAAAGATCTCATGGAGCAAATGGCAGGCCAACAAGATGTTATAAACCGAATGGCAGAGATGTTTGGGAATCTCACCACTCGAATGGATCAAGTATCAACTCAATCTGTGAAGGAAAGCGGCGAAAACTGTGAAGCTCAAAAAAAAAACAATGGAGGTCAAAGTTATGGAATCGGGGGTTTACAAAACAACCATAATAACTCTTACGCGCTGAAGTTTGTGAAATTGGATTTTCCTCGCTTCAACGGCAAAGAAGAACCAACAAGCTAGATATGTAAAACCGAGCAATTCTTTCAATTTCAACAAACTCCGGAGCTTGAACGAGTATCATTAGCATCCTTCCATCTTGAGGGCAATGCCCAACTATGGTACCAACTACTCAATCAAGATAATGCTAACATCTCCTGGGATGAATTCAAAAAAGAGTTACTGACTCGTTTCGGTCCTAGTCAGTACTATGACTTTTTTGGGGAACTCACACGGCTACAACAAACAAGTTCAGTTTAAGACTTTCAAAAGAGATTCGAGAAACTACTTGTGAAGGTTGGAAATCTCCCACAAGAATGAGAAGTAAGTTGCTTTGTCAGTGGCTTACACGACTCGATCAAAACTGAGGTACAAGCACATAGACCTACCTCGTTATCAGCCGCAATCAGGTTAGCACATTTATATGAGGAAAGGGATATCTCTCACCAGAAAACAACACCTGCTTCAAAGGCTATTCCTCAATCTCAGGTTCCCGCTCACCGCACCACCACCAACTCTTATACACCGGCGGTGAAAAGAATGACAATGGAGGAACTAAATGAAAGGAAACGGAAGGGTCTTTGCTTTAGGTGCAACGAAAATTTTGCGCCGGGATATCATTGTAAGAGGTTGTTTTCAGTACAGGCAAGCATGGAGGATAGTGATGACGACGTGGAAATGGAGATTGATACCTCGATTGTTAAGCAATCAGAAGAAATTCCAAGAATATCATTACATGCTATTGCTGGAACTCGTGCACCAGATACGATGCGAGTTATGGGAAGTCTTCGCCATAAATTAGTCACCGTGCTCATTGATTCGGGTAGCACACACAATTTTATATGTAAGCGGGTAGCAAAAAGGGTTGGATTGCAACCAATCTCGAAGGGGCGACTGGAGGTAATGGTAGCATCGGGCGAGAAGCTAAGGAGTTCAGGTAAATGTCCTCAAACCCAGTTATGGTTGCAAGGAGTTCCATTACTGGTAGATTTTTAATTACTTCCATTAGAGGGATATGATGTTGTCTTGAGAACTCAATGGTTAAGTACATTGGGAGCCATTGCATGAGATTTTTTGAAGCTTCAGATGAAATTCATGATTGAAGGAAAAGAAGTCAGACTAAAAGGTTTATCGACTTTAGACAATAAAATGGTAAACCATGCTCATATGTTGTGCGCCACCAAGACGAAGAAGGAAGGGATTTTGCTTCAGTTCCATTCCACAAGGGTTTCACCCGCCCAAGTCGGCCATGCTCTCCTACCTACAGAGGTACATGAACTCCTTAAAAAATATAAGGATGTCTTAGTAAAGCCTAAAGGTCTTCTTCCCCATCGCTCACAAGAGCACAAAATTCCATTACACCCTGGTCACGGAGCTGTCTCGGTTAAGCCATACCGATATCCTCATTTTTAGAAAACGGAGATAGAGAAATTAGTGGCGGAGATGCTATCATTTGGAGTAATTCGACCAAGAAATAGCCCATATTCTTCTCCAGTTATTTTGGTGAAGAAACATGATGGTTCATAGAGGATGTACATTGACTACCGGGCCTTGAATCGGATCACAATCAAAGATAAAATTCTAATTCCAGTTATAGACGAGCTCTTGGACGAATTGAACGGTGTACAGTTCTTTTCAAAGTTGGATCTTCGGTCCGGTTATCATCAAATACGGATGCGCCCCAGTGATGTGGAAAAAACAGCTTTCCGAACTCATCAAGGCCATTATATGAGTTCTTGGTAATGCTATTTGGTCTCACCAACGTGCCTTCTTCTTTTCAGTCTCTCATGAGCGAGGTATTTCAAAAACACTTGCAAAAATTTGTCTTAGTCTTTTTCGATGATATTTTGATATATAGCAAATCATGGGATGAACATATGAGTCATTTGGAGTTTGTTTTCGTGATTCTAAAATCTCATCAATTGTGCGTCAAGCTAGAAAAATGTGAGTTTGGCCAACAGGATGTTAAGTACCTCAGCCATTTAATATCTAGTGCAGGCATAGCAGTAGATCCTGAGAGGGTTGGGGCGATGATGTCTTGGCCACAACCTCTATCTTCTAAAGCGCTAAGGGTTTTTTTTGGGGCTAACCGGTTATTATCAAAAGTTTATTAAGAATTATGGCAAAATAGCTGGACCTCTTACAAAGATGTTGAAGAAGGAGTCTTTCGCCTGGAGTCCACAAACAGAAAAAGCATTCACAGACTTGAAAGAAGCAATGACAAGTGCGCCCGTTTTAGCTCTTCCTGACTTTTTGAAGGATTTTATTGTAGAATGTGATGCATCTGGGTCGGGAATCGGGGTAGTTTTAATGCAAGAAAAGCCAATCACTTTTTATAGCTATGCACTTCAAGGAAAACACCTTCTCATGTCTACCTATGAAAAAGAAATCCTAGCTCTTGTCTTGGCAGTTCAAAAATGGCGGTCCTATTTACTTGGGAGGAAGTTCATCGTGTGGACCCATCACCAAAGTTTGAAGTACTTATGGGCTCAAAAGATTACGATAATTTCTCAACAAATATGGCTTTACAAATTAATGGGGTTTGATTTTATCATCGAATACAAGCGAGGAAAGGAGAACACAGTAGCCGATACCCTTTCGAGAAGAGAAGAAGAGAAAAATAGTTCCCTTGGGAAGAGCTATGCTATCTCTCAACCATTACCTCATTGGATCGAAGCAATTGATGAAGAAAATCGGTCTAATCTATTGCTTCAAGAGTTGGTGCAACGTGTTAAGAAAGGGGAAGCCGTTGGTCCATGGAGACTACAAGGTAATATCTTACTATTTAAAGATAAGATTTATCTTGCCCAAGACTCGCTTCTTATTACAGATATAATCGACCAATTCCATGGCAGTACACATGAATGTTTTCTCAAAACTTTACATCGAATTTGGTCTACTTTTTATTGGAAAGGAATGCAGACGAGGATTAAGAAGTTTATAAGGGAATGTGATACTTGTCAGCGCCATAAAGTGGAACAAATTGCGCCGGCTGGTCTCTTACAACCACTGCCTATACCAAGTCAAATATGGGAGGATATTGCGATGGACTTCATTGATGGATTACCTCCCTCAGATGGTAAGTCCACTATCTTTGTTGTTGTAGATCGACTTTCAAAATATGCACATTTGTTGTAATTTCTCATCCTACACCGCTGTCAGAGTTGCTCAACTCTTCTTCAATCATATTTTTCGATTACATGGGATGCCTCGTTCGATCGTATGTGATAGAGATGCAGCCTTCACAAGTACATTTTGGGGGGAACTATTTCAGTTAAATGGTACAAGCTTCAACTTCAGTTCAAGCTACCATCCTCAAACAGACAGACAAAGTGAGGTTGTAAATCGTACCCTGGAGATGTACCTCAGATGCCTTACGAGTTCTGAGCCAAAAAAATGGAGTAAATGGTTAACTTGGGCTGAATTTTGTTACAATACGAGTTGGTATACGGCAATTGGTTGCACACCATTTGAAGTGGTGTATGGGCGTACTCCTCCTTCTTTATTAGCTTATGTTCCAAGAACGACAAAGGTTATAGTGGTCGAGCAAGAGCTTATAGATAGAGATGTTATTGTTAAGTTAGTGCGATCAAAAATCAAGGAAGCACAAGCAAGAATGAAGCGGATTTACGACTCGAAACATATAGAAAGGGAATTCCTTGTTGGTGACAAGATGTACTTAATATTGCAGCCCTATAGGCAGTTCTCCGTGTCTAGGAGGAAGAACTTTAAATTATCGGCGAGGTATTACGGTCCTTTTGAGGCTTTACAATGAATTGGGGCCGTAGCTTATAAGTTAGACTTGCCTATGGGGTCACGCATCCATCCAGTATTCCATGTTTTGCTTCTTAAGAAACAAATTGGAGACAATGTCAGTATCCAAACGGATTTGCCAGTACTTAGCACAAACGATGAGAAGGTCATCCCCACACCTCAGGCTGTTCTGGAGCGACAGATTCAAAAGTAAAAACATGAAGTTTTGATTCATTGGCAAGGGTCGTCACCGGCGGATGCAACATGAGAGGACATGGCTTTCATGAAGGAGCAATTTCTAGATATCACCCTTGAGGACAAGAGTGAAATTTAAGAGGGAAGGGATGATACAAGTACATGCAGTGCTGAGAGTGGAGTCCATGTTTGAGTCCTTGTTTTACTTAGTCCTTGTGTTTACCTAGTCATTAGTGTTAAGTAGTTAATCAAGTCTTAAGTCAGTAAGTTAGTGGGTCAAGTATGGAGTAGTTATTTGGGCCATTCCTACTATTTTGAAGGAAGTTGTTACGTGAGTAATGTTGGAGAAATAAAGTAAACATGTTGAATATTATCTAAACACTTCTGTGTTCTTGGAGGTCTTAGTTTCCTCGAATTAACCACTGTAACCTCTTCATTTATCTTATATCTTCTTCAAGATAGGTAAGACTTCGGCTACGTCGAAGCCGTACGTACCAATATATTTTCTAAATTGTTATTATTTTTGGGGTGACATTATTCACAATATATTTGATTGAGTTGGGACTATAGCATACTGGAATTATCAAACAATGATGAATGGTGTTATGTAATCACATCTTTAAGTTCTGAATTTTAGCCCTGGGCTAAGCCTAAGATAGTCTGAGAAATATGATGACCAACCACTAATTCTTTTTCGGAGTCTACAGAAAGTTGTAAGAAAGTTCCGTGGATATGCTTATATTCTAAAGGTAACGTTTATAGAAAAATAAAGACCTGGAAGTCATTACTTATTTTCGTCTTTGGAAGTTCCTAAATCAAAAGGTGTCAAAAGTGACATCTATACAAAACCATCATGGGAAAGCATAACACAACTAACCTTCAATGTCTTGAGGGAGCGTTTCCAATGGTTTTCTATCTAGAAGTATTGTGTAAGAGCAGGTCCACAACATTTTAATAGAGGCCGAGTTGCTATAACCACAGAATGCTAAAAAGGTTCAAGTATTAGAAGGTTCAAGTTTTTTTTTTGATTAGCAAACCTTATATTAATAAGCATAATGAGTTACAAAAGTGGTCTTATCGTCCTCGAGGGTCATATATAGCCACTAAGGAGGAGAATTACACCAAGTCCAAAGAAAATTGTCAACCAGGGGCCTAGTGGCTAATACATGGGCAACCGAGTTAGCGCTCCTTGGAGCATAACAAATACAAATATCCACAAACAGTACAAAGAGAGCCAAACAGTCCTGTAGAATAGCCTTAGTCGACCTGGACACCGTTGCATATCCATTTTTACAAAAGGAATAGATCGCCTCAACATCTATCTCAATAATCACCTTCCTCACCCCTCTCTCCCTCACCCAGTGAATACCAACCAAGACTGCTAACGCCTCGCCTTCTTCACTAGATGCAAACTTGAGGGAGGAGACTCAGGCTGCACCAAAATTATTGTAAGAATCACGAATAACTAAACCAATATTATTAAACTTTTATCTTTGCAGAAGGAAGCATCAACATAATTTTTTTCCCAATCAGAATCTGGGATACCCCAAGGAGTCTTGATAAAAAGGTGTTCAGAACAAAATATAGGTTCATTGGAAACCATTTTATTAATAGCCATTGAGATACGAGTCGGATCAGGCTTCAGGTCTTGGAAGACCCAGGCACATCACATCTTCCACGTCATCCAATAGAGAGAGAAGATGGCTAACGTCCACATGTCCCAGGCAATAGGCCAATCCGACGGCGGCGAGATCCACATTAAAATCCACTCCTGAACAGAGAGCAGGGAAAACAAATGAATCCTCCCACCAAACACTGTGCCGAACCAGACCGCCCATGTGAATAGACAGTCTAGGAGGAAATGGTGGAGAAATTCCGAAGGGGCCGAGCACATCGGACAGGAAATATCTGCTAAAGCCAGACAAGCCGCAATCTTATCCCGACAGGGAACCATATCCCGTAGGAATTTCCAAGCAAAAAGTTAAGCCCGAGGAGAAGCCTTATTTTTTCATAATTTCATAAGAATTTTAGGGGTTCTCACCATCGGCTCCATCAGGTCAGTTGTCATCAGTGTGCGGTAGGCTAACTTGATAGAGAAGTTTCCATCCTTAGACGGCCACCACTTAAGTTCATCCACCTCCCCTTCCTGAGGAATAAAGATATGGGAGATCAGGGTCGCCGAATCATCATAGCACTACCTGTATAATTCCTCCCTCTGCCAGATCCTCTGGACTGGGTCAATAAAATGACTCACCCACTTAGGCCGATCTTCCACCAGGCTTCCACCTCTGGGAGTTGGTCTCCAGCCCATATTTGATGAAATCCAGTTGTCCATCCAGAACCGAATTTGAGTACCAGTTCGGACTTGCCAGCACGAGTTGGTAGTAATCGCTGCAATCGCTGAATGGATACTGCGCCAAGTTCAGGAAGAGTCTGCCTTCTTTTTGGCCTGCAGAATATCACAGACCGGGTAATACTTAGCTTTCAAAATTTTACCTCATAACTTCTCCGGTTGCTGGTGCAGACGCCAAACGAGTTTGGACAGATGAGCTTTATTTGTCACTTCCACTTCACGAATCCCCAGACCCCCTTTCTGTTTTGGGCGGCAAACTTCCTTCCATTTTTTCAGATACAGGGGTTTTCGAGCCTCTTTTCTCTTACCCCACCAGAAGTCACGTTAGAGGCCATTTATTGTATTACACGTCGACTGGGGGAGAGCAAAGCACGATATCTGGTACGACGAGATTAAAGATGTAACTGATTTAATAAGGACAGTATGTCCCGCATGTGATAAAAGTTTCCCCCACCAGGATTGCAGTCGATTAGAAATCCGCTTTTCGATATTCTTAAACGTCACAGCCTTGTATCGATTAAAGAAGAGATTGGTCCCCAGGTAGCGCTCATCGGGGGGCATTATTTTAACCTTAAGAAGCCGGGCAATTATACGATAGTGTCGATGCAGGATATTCTTACTGAAGAAAACACCCGATTTTGCTAAGTTGATTTGCTAACCCGTTGCCTCGCAGAAGTCATCAAGGACTGTCTTCAAAGTATTTGCTTCAACCAAATCAGCTCGGCAAAACAGAAGACAATCATCCGCAAAGAGAAGATGGGAAACCGGGGGGGGGGGGGGGGGGTCGCCTAGACGCTTTAATGCCATGTAATTGATGCGTTGCCTCCTTTGTCTCCAAGGCCCGTAAAAGGCCTTCCATTAATATAATAAAGAGAAATGGGGAAAGTGGGTCGCCCTGTCAAAGACCTCTCATAGGGGTCAGTAGACCATGGGCAGATCCATTAATAAGGACCAAATACGGCACCGTGGATATGAATTGTTCAATCCAGTTGCACCATTTGGAACTAAAGCCAAGGGCTTGCATGGTCTGAATCAGCGTACTCCATTCAATCCGTTCATAAGCCTTTGACATATCCAACTTGACACCCATCAGACCAGTTCAACCTTTTTTTCTCTTTATCGTATGGATCAACTCATGAGCTACCAACACATTGTCCGAAATTTGGCGACCACTCACAAAAACGTTCTGAAAGGGGGAAATAAGCATATCCAGCAAAGGTTTAAGGCAGATAGATAGTATCTTAGAAATTATCTTATGTATAACATTGCACAGGCTTATAGGCCGAAAATTCTGAGGATGAGCTTTGGCACTGTTCTTGGGGATCATCACTACAAGTTAGCGTTAATATACTTGGGCATAAAACCAAATGCGAAAAGGTAGTAACCAGGCCACATATATCAGTCCCCACAACATTCCACAATTTCTGAAAGAACAACGTTGGGAAACCGTCCGGACCCAGAGCTTTATGGGGTCCGATACTAACTAGGGCAGCCTTAATCTCCTCAGGGGTAACCGCCCGCTCTAGGGTTTGATTGTCTTTTATTGTAAGACACGGACTGAAGTGTTGAGTGAACTCTGGAATACCAACCGGGTTAGAAGTCCGATAGTTTCGACCCATATCCCGTAGGAAAATCTGTCTGATTTCCGTTGTCTCCCCAGTCCAAGTACCACCCTCAATTCAAATCCAATCAATGGAATTTTTTTTTTCTGTTGAGAGAGCATTTGCATATGGAAGAACTTTGTATTCCGGTCCCCCTCAGTCAACCAATTCACATGGGATTTTTGACGCCAAAACATTTCTACTCTCAGTTGTAGCTCCTCCAGCTCCCCCAACAATACCTGTTCCCGTTGAGCGGTCTCTGCACAGAGAGGAAGAGTCTAGACGTGAGAAATCGCCTCTTTTAACGCACACAGCTTACTAGGGATGTGCCCAAAAAAAATTTTGTTCTACGTACACAACCCCGTTTTTGTGTTGAAAAGTTTGCCTTCAACCTTCTGGGCAGGAGAACCATGTTCGGGCATTTGCCAGATATACTGGATCAGTCGAGGGAAATACGGTTCCCGAGTCCACATGGTTTGGAAACAAAAATATTTACCTATGGTTGAGGATCTCGGATACGTGTCGAGGCAGAGAGGGGTATGATCCGAGCCAATGGTAGGTAAATAGAATACCTTGGCTGTTAGAAAAATAAACATTTAGTCAGCATTAGCCAGACTCTGATCCAACCATTCTTTAATATTGGCCTAGCCTCGACAATTATTATTCCAGGTAAACAGATGGCCAGAGTAGCCCAAATCAAGAAGGTTAGCATATTGCGTAACCATCTTGGCATAGGCACTCTTAGCGACACGATAAGGTTTCCCCCCTAATTTTTCCGCACTTTTGAAGATAGTATTAAAGTCCCCCATCAAAAACCAAGGCCCCGAGAACTCGACTGCCGTGATTTCCACGAGTTTCCAGCTTTCATTCCTATCCCGTTGATAAGGACTACCGTAAAAAAATGAAATCATCCAAGGGGTATCCTCGGGTTCAGAGTACACCAAGACATTAATGATATATTTATTACAAAAAATAACTTCAATAAAGATATTATCTTTCCACATGACACATATACCTCACGAACGTCCCTTAAGGCCAGACGCTAGAACATCAACCTAGTTGAGATAATTGAGACTACGGACCAAAATCTGCATTTTTGCAGAGGATCTTTTGGTTTCTGCTAAAAAGATGATATCCCCATTGGAAGATCTAATAAGCTCTTTCAAATGCCGAATTGCCACCGGTCGACCCAAACCCCTACAATTCCAAGATATAACGATCATAATGGCCCGGGTGGACTCCGCAGAGCCACCCAAAACCTAGTAGAACGCTCGAAGAAAAAATATGTGCGGCGAATCCGCGGCCAGGATAGAGAATAGGGGTTGCGCACCTGAGGATGAGAAGGTCTACGAGTACCGGTCTAAGGAATCTGGAATGGTATAGGCGACTCTGAAAGACGTAACTCAGTACGCACATGACGCCTTACTACCCGAGAAGAGGCTGGAATATAGCCAAGAGTCGAATCTATCATTTGCTGAGGCTGACGGAGACCCTGGGAACCGGGACGTCGCGTAGACGAGCTCATCGAATCCTCCTGACTAACCGCCAGCCAGAGAGGCGATGGAAAAGAAGGTTCAAGTTGATAAGTTACAATTAATTGCTCAAACAGGTAATACCATGAACATAAGTCTGTGGAAAAAAAATGTCGAAACTGTTAGGCCAAGCCTTTTTTGATTCTATATTTATTTTGTTGCATGTTTTCTACTTTCACATCTTCATCACCTAATTACAAGATTTTTGGGCTCAAGTTTTGTGCTAATTTGATAGTAGAGTTTTATTAGTTTCATGTTTTTATTTAGACAACCTTATCTTACCCATTTTATTTAACCATGAAGCATCTCATCTCATGTAAGAGGTATAATTTAAATATCTAGGTAATCTAAAATTGGGACTACTCTTTGAAATGTTTATGCCGACCATATCATATACTTCACTCCATCTTCAATGCCAATAGCTCTCCGTCTTTGGTTAACTCCTTATGCATTTGACAGGCCCCGCCAGGTGCCATTGCCAGATAAAGTCTCATATTTCCATTTACCTCCTTAGTGTTGTGTATATGTCTCTTGAAATTGCAGGTATTCTAGACTAACGCATAAATATATAAATTATACAATTCTCCAAAGATCTCTACTTTATGCCGAATGGGATTCTCTGTGGTCTGGGAGCAGATATTATTACCTAAGCTCTTTTCGTTTTAGACAAAGAACCATGCCCATGCTTAATTAAATTTCTCGCCTTCTTAAACTTGTAAAAAAATTCGTGGAAACAATATTTATTTATTATTATTATTTTTTAAACAATATTTATTTCTTCCTTGTTCTTGGGCGCTGATCATCATTGTAATATGCTTCAACCTTTTTTTAGGAGATGCTCCAAAAATTTGCTTAACACTATCTTTTAATTTTGGGATTTTTTGAGTTTAGTCCCACCTACAAACTAGATATTTGCCTTTAGTCCCCAAGTTGTTAAAAAATACACTTTTGGTCCCCTAGTTAAAATCTATTTTTTCCCTGAAGTACCTAATCTACTCTCACGCGGGTTACACGTGATTTTAGATAACAAGTAACAAGTTGTCTACAGGTAATTATTGCCACGTCACCTATCCACCTCACCAATTCACAATGGTCACACACGAGTCTTTCACACACACATTCGTTCTGTCTCTCTCAATCATTTTGGAGGGAAAGTGAAGGGCACACTTGTAACTTCAAACACTTATCAAATCACTCCGATCTCTCTAATAACTGATCTCTAAAGCACCGCCATTGTGAGAATTTTTGATCTCTCTCCTAACCACAATGTAAGTCTCTCTCTCTCTCCCTCTGTTTCTTTATTTCTTACTGGGTAGTATCTCTTTAATATCTGTTACTTTGGTTTTCCCATTTTTAAAGTTAGAAGGTTTGTGTTAAGAATTAGGGTTTATTAAAAAATTTGGGCTTTTACAAGTGGTTTGGATTATAAAATTATAGTTATGGTTTTCTGTTATTTTAAAATTAGGGTTTATTAAAAAAATCGAGGCTTTTACAAGTGGTGTTTTTAAATTAGGTGTTTTGGGTATGTTACCATAATATTTGTTTTAATTATATAGTGTTTGGGGTATGCTATAATTACAGGAATGACATAAAAAATATAATTATTTATTGGGGAGGTAGATGGTCTGAACATGGGGAGATATGGTACACACATCGTCTATACATTGAGGAGGAAATGCATATATTTGAAAATGTAGATGGGGATCAGTTTTACTATCAAGGTATGTTGGAGTTTATTTTGTCTGATGTTGTTGGGATAAATGAAGTTATCTCACCTGTGTGAATGAGCTAATTTCAAGAAGGTATGGTGTTGATAAATCATATTATACTTCATGGAATGCTTTGACTATATGCATAAAGAGGATAGTTTGATCATATAATGAGGGTTATATTCTGCAGCCTGAATTTATGAGACAAGTCTTATTGGTTAACCCTGACAGTTTAGCCAAATGTAGTAAAGATCTTCAAAGTAAATCAATGGAAAAGTTCATTGTTGATGTTTAAGGAAAGTTTTGATGGATGGTTAAGTGGGTGTAGACCTGTACTTGGTTTGGATGGTTGTTTTCTAAAAGGTAAATATGAGGGGGGGGGGTTGTTTGTCTGTTATTGCCTTGATGGCCTATTCCCTTGCAGTTTACTTATGCAGATCAGAAACTTGGACCAACTTCCTTGAGGTTCTTCAGCCCTACTCATTCTACATAATCAAAAGCTAACTTTCATATCAGATAGACAGAAGAGACTCATTGATGCTATAACTACCTTTTTTCCTCATGCAAATCACAGATTCTGCTCTAAACATGTATAAGAATATGAAGAAGCTTCACAGGGGGACCCAAATAGAGTAGTTAATGTGGAGTGCAGCAAAGGCATTTAAGCAATCTAAAAAGAACAATTACATGGACCAACTCAAACTGGATAACCCAGCTGCTCATGACTGGTTACTTAAAGAGCCATTTGAACACTGGGCTAGGTCCTACTTTGATTTCACTGCCAAGTGTGAACACATCACAAACAACTTCAGTGAGTCTTTTAACATGTGAATTTTAAAGACTAGGGACATGCCATTTCACAAGTTACTAGAAAAACTAAATATAATGTTGATAAAACTCATGCATAACAAACAGGAGGCTCAAATCAAAAGAGTGGGAAGAAGCAGGTAAGCTAAACAAAACCTTTTGTAATTGTTTGAGATCTCTTCTTCTTTTTAAGAACTACTATGTGACTATCAGGTTCAAGGGATCATATTAGGATATTTTCTTGTAATTGGGATAAATAGCCAAAGATGGAGAGTGAACACCAACACACATGAATGCGACTGCAATGAATGATAACTTTCTGGATTACCATGTGTTCATGCTGTTAGTATTATACTTCCTTATGGGTGGCCATGGGTTAAGTAAGTATATTTTGTTAATAATCTAAATTTTCACAAAGTTGTGTCTATAATTTTTTAAAAGCTAACATTTTTTTATGGATGGATAACAACTATGTTTCTTATTTTTACAAAGTTGCTTCATATGTCCAAACATATAAAAATGTCATATATCTTGTAGTTGATGGATCAGAATGGGAGAAGGTTTGTATTTGAACACATGTGTATTTGAATATTTATTTCATATGTAAGCTTATTTTTGTATTATATACAACCTAAAAACCAAGAAAACCATTTTCTACCTCCCCTATTGGTGAGAGGATATGAGAGACCTAGAAAATAAAGAATCCCTGATCCAGATGAAGAAATGAGGCAAAAGAGATGTGGAAAATGTAGGGGCTATGGTTACACCAAGAGAGCTTGTAAGGGTGCACCAGCAACACCAAGGCCAAGAGTGGAAAGAACGCCTAAGAGGGTAGATACAAATGTTAGCATGGCAAGACATATGAGTAGTGTTGACTTACCACCTGTAACACCAAATATGAGAGAGAGGGAAAGTGGTGGTAGAGGTGGTGGTGGTAGGAGATCATCTAGGGGTGTAAGGCAAACTCAAAGGCAAACTCAAGGGAAAACTCAAGGCCTAAGACAAGCTCAATCAAAGCAAACTCAAGGCCTAAGGCAAGCTCAATCAAGGCAAACTTAAGCCCTCAGGCAAGCTCAAGCAAGTCAAGCCCAAAAGCAGTTTCAAGCTACTCAAACCCCAAGGCAAAGTCAAGCAAGTCAAGCACAAAGCAGTCTCAAGCTACTCAAGCCCCAAGGCAAAGTCATGCAAGTCAAGCAAGTCAAGCAAGTCAAGCCCCAAGGCAAACTCAAACAAGTTAAGCCCAAAGGCAGTCTCAAGCAAGCCAAGCCCCAAAACAAACTAGAGCATCAACACAGCAAGCTCAAGCCCCAAGGCAAACTAGAACATCAACACAATAAGCTCAAGCCCCAAGCTCTAATCCTTACAAGAAAACTTTTCAACCTCCTGGTACAATTTAAAAAGTGACTTAATTTAGTGATTTAACTTTTTTTTGGCTATGTAGTGATCTAGTGATCACAATTTTGATATTAGTATTTTGATTGCATGTTAACAAGTACATTTTGTAACTTAATGCCAAATGTTTTTGCAGCAGTTTTCATTGTTGTTGGTTGTCTGTGTTAGACTGAAAATTTACATGATGAACATATAGCCTTTATAGAAATCTAGAAAACTAGAAAACAAGATATACAACACCATCATCAATTTAGCTAAGATTAAGACTACATAGATCACCTCTCAATCCAAGCTGTGTATCCATGTCAAATTGTCAGTACATTCATATATATCATATAGTCGTAATAAGAATGTTTTTCCTCATTTGCAGTTGAACCAGAGGTTGATTTCACATGTCTTGGTGTCTTGTTAGACCCAATTTCCTTGAAGGCACAAAACCCTTTTATATGAACAATGAAAGCGAAAATGTAACCTTGAAATTCTGGACTTCAACATTTCTAGCCGTCTCCACCCCTTCAATGCATTAGGTACCAAGATCCAATTTTAACACACTGGAAACCCTAAGGGTCATTCCAGAGGTCAATCTCTACACCGTATCTCATTACGACTCTGTTTTAGTGGCATCTTTCAATTTCTCCAACTGTTTCTTGAGGTAAGCTTGACGTAGTTTCTGTCTGCGAGCAGTGACCTGCTCTTGCCTACGAGATTTGACTGCAGAGGCTTTTTCCCTTGCTTGATTTACTTCTTCATGAACTTCCCTGAAATAGTCACCAGCAATAAGATTCACATGGTATACAACTATATACAATAATAGGTCTGTATAGGCGTAAAATCAGCACCTAAACAGATATTAGTGATTGTCGGCCTATCTGTCGTCAACCACACAAGCATTTAATTTCACATGAGCTTCTTTTGTCGAGAAAAGATGTTCTACCAGAACAAGGAAGAAAATAAACAAAAATTGTCTGGCCTGGTAATACAGGGAATACAAATCTAAAAGGACCCAAAACATGAGAAAACATACAGAGGAGAATACATAAGACCAAAACTGAAACAAGATGAAATAGATACAAACATGTAAAAAGGAGGCCATACAGAAAACCAAAGCTGAAACAAGGAGAAAAAGACACGCAATATGTAGTCTTCAATTAAGACTAGCCTTAGTTCGTATAAGCTAATGTATTTTTTTTTTGCAAACCACAGTGATCCAGGTTCATAATTTATCACCATTAGCCCGACTAATCCCTGGGGCACGTGAGAACCCCACCAACCCACATGTCAGGTAAGTCAGGGTAAATCCTGGTAGGTGACCCCGTTGGTGGAGAATTGAACTCAGGACCTCTGCATAAACTAATATAGAAGTCATGTAACGACATAACCTCAAGAACATCACTATGCCGTAAAATATTGCAATAACCCTCAATTATATCTGCTTCTTAAAAGTAAAACATTGTAAACCTCAAGGCCAATTCAAACCAAACACATCTCTTTGCTACATATCAAACCTTAAAATTTTCCTTTTCCACTTTCTATATCATTTCAATTAGCAGGTTTCATATTTATCATTAGTAAAACATCTAATTCTCTGTTTTCCGAAAGAGAATAACCAACGGAGTTTTCAAGTGTGACATTTACAAATACAGGATGTGTAATCTGGCAACAACAGAAAAAGCGTGATAAAATATTTGCCTGAAGTATTTCTAGTATGTATGAAGAAAAAATTGCATCTATATATTATATCATGGGTGATATCATTAAATTCTTTCATGTAATTGTCTCCTCAGCCCCCTTAATTTCTAATAATTATAATCTATTCATGAAGAGTATCCTATTCGCCACAAGCAACACCAATCAAGACCGTATAGCCATCTCTTTTTATATATTCCTACTTAGGAAAGTCATAAATTACTGGATTTTGCTCTTCAGTGTTGCTTTAGTGAGCTTGGTTCAGCAATAACTAAAGCCCCACCAATATAACCTAACACAAAGTTATTTCTTCAGCAGTTATTTTAAAAAATGGAATTTAGAAAAATTTGTACCTTACGAAGCGCTTGTGTTCATCATTATTTGCAAGACCAACTGTCCCCCCAACTCCAAGTGGTTTTGGCAAGATAGATAGATCAGGATCGTAATTTCTGTTGTCAAGTGGAATTGTGGGATAAGAATCGTCACTGATTTGAGATGGCTGCTCGGCTTCATCCTGCACAAAACTTTTACTGAAAAAGTCTACACAATACTTCTCCTTCTCTTCTTCGTCTGGGAGTTCTCCCCTAGCTAGCTTATCGTATAATTCAGCCTTCTTCTCTAATGCTGCATAGCTATTTGATCCATCCTTTTCCGCTTTTAGTTCGAGCTTGTCCCTAATTTTCCAGTGAGCGAAAAACACTTATCAGACGATGATAACTGAGGTAAGTAGCAGAAATTAAACATAAGTGTGAAATCAAGTAGTGACGGAAAAGTGGGATAGAACTGAGAAGTAAAATATAAGAATGCAAATGGATTTAACCAAATTTTCCGACACAAGCCAATAAGTAAGGCCATGATCAAGTTTCAAGATCCGATAAGATTAAGCAAATATTCTGACACAAGACAATAAGTAAGGCCATGATCAAGCTTCCAAGATCCGATAAGATAGTGTCCATAGGGATTGGACCTAAGATAATATTCGACCAATTGTTTATTGAGCATGTACGGGAAGCTTAGATTAATTTACACGGTAATGAAACTGAATTAGGGTACGACAGGAATCTCTAAATATTTGACCAATTGTTCACTGTACACATCCCACAGCTAGACCAGAACTCAATATCAAAGGCCTCTCATCCGTTTCTCTCTCCTTTGGTGTTTTGCTCTTGACTGCTACACTAATATCAAAAGCAAATCAGTTGCTCATGGTGTCAACTTTCGAAGATTATATTCAGAAGATATTTCTCATTATAACTAGAATTCATACCTATACAAGTGAAGAGAAGTGCATGCTAAGTTTACGGTCATGGAAACTATGAACATTTAATGTCCTGCTTCTTTCACCGCATCCGGTGAATTTTCACCCCACTTGCAGTTGCAGAGGGGGGTAGCAGTATGGGTATTTGGTTGAGGTGAATGCAGGGAGGTTGCCGGAATCCTATTGCAAGTCCTTGCAATCCCTTTAATACTTATCTTGTATCCTTAAGTAGGTTACATCCTATGTAACATGGACACTCCATATTCCAAAAAAAATTCATGTCCAAACGTGTCGGACACACCGACACTCGTGTCGACACTCCAACAGACACTTCTTGCTTAGATCATAACCTTTTTGACATAGCTTTTAGAAAGTTTTCAATTCTTATACATGTTATTCAACCATACTAACTAGTATCATTGTTTTTTGTTTGTTATTAGTCGTAAATTAACCCATAAGTTAATATAACCCATAAGTGTTGGGACTTGTTTGTTATTAGTCGTAAGAATATGTCGTAAATTAACCCATAAGTGTGTTAGATAGGTTAAATAACCAACATAAGCATAATAGAAAATAAAAAATAAAAAATTTACAGCAGTGTCCCCGTTTTTACATATTTTTGGGTCGCCGTATCCGACACCCCGTACCCGTGTCCAACACCGACACCCGTATCCGTGTCGTTGTAACCTAGGTTACATCCACTTGCAAAAAAAAAAAAAAACTATGATCATCGAAGCTAAATCTCACATTCGATCATTTGATGAGTAGGAATTTTTCGTGAGAAGATTAAGGTTTGTTTGATGTATAGGAGTAGACTAGTGCATTTTATGTATATTTATATTTTCTTCTTCTCATTTTCTATACTTTCTAATATACTCTCTAGTCTTTAATTTGCGTACATTCAATTGCAAGATAAATACATTGCATTTTAGTTTGTTGGTTCGATAATTCACATCGCGTTGTATTTGGAAACTTACAATCTCATGCTCTCAAGAAGATAAAATGTGAGCGCCAACGAATCAAATCTGGACGGATACCAACTAGCCTTAGCTAGTAAGACGTCTGAAAGTTGTTAAATTACCCATTCTAGAGGTTTTCCAGAACAAAACACTTCTTCATACTCATGAGTCATGACCTTTCTCCTCCAAGTTATAACTCAACCAATACATCCCCTAATTGGTTTCTACAATTTTTCGAGACGAATCAGCAAAAAAAAACAAATGGGGTTTATCAAACTTGATATATAACTAATGGGGTTTCATCAAAATTAGAGTTTGCCTCAAATTGCTTATCCCTAAACCTTGAAATACCAAATTAAACACAAACTAGAGGGTTAAAACAACATACCTATGAGCGCGACTATCGACCCCAGAGTTCTTATGAGAGAATACATCATGAAGAAGGGCATTAGTCTTGGTCTTGGCATGGTGAAACTCGATGTCTGGGTTCAAATCTTTGGCCTTCTTAGCCTCTTCTTGGGTCTTGTAGAGTTGTGCTTTGAGTTGGAGAATAGAGGAAGGTCCAACGCCTACGATTGGTTTATGTTTTTTGGGCATTATTGATGACTCTGTCAGCCATCCTAGTGATTGTGCCATTACTACTCTCTTCTTTGATCCATCTCTCTCCATTGTTGCTACTTCTCTCCCTGTGAAATTTGGGGAATATATGATGTAAAAGGGAACAAATAAACAACAGACTCTTTAGAAAAACGACGGAACAAAACGACTAACTTTTGACACAAGTTTCCCAATATCATACACCATGCGAACTCCAGATAGATATGGGTATATAAAATAAAATAAAAGAATTACAACCTACCCCTACATCTTTGTTCTACTGTGCATCTTGCCACTAGCATCTTCCTCCTTTAAATCATTCAACTTGGGAGGCAGGTTACTAATGGATAACAGAACTTCTCCATTGGAGTTACAAAAGGAAGCAAGAAAATCAGAACATTAGTTTGCTTCTTTGAATACATGGTGAATGTCAAAGTACTCAAGTTTCCCAATGAGGAGCCTTATGGAGTGGAGCAGATGCAAACATTCCCAAGGAGGGGGTTGATTATCTCTAATGTAGGCCACCATCTGAGTGGAGTCAGTTGCAATAGACAGTCTCAGAAAACCATGTAAGATACTTTGAATGATCCCCCTTTCAATGGCCTGCATCTCACTATAAGCAACTGAAATGGGCTCGGTTTGACCACAATAGCATATCCTAGCTTCACCCTTGTAGTTTCTGAGTATACCCCCATACCCTCCTCTCGAACCAGTTCAGAATACTATGATCCGAGATTACTTAAATGCTCAAACCCTAGAAGAATCTATGACTCCTTTTTCAAAAGGTGGTGTGGATAAAACCTTGTTTTTCCAATAGTTTGTTTAGTGATCGAAGATTCGAAATGGTAGAATGCTTCATACCCATGTTATGAAACTTGGGTTTATGGACTTGTTTGTCCAAACAGTTCTTATGCAAATCTCATATGGGGTGATCTTGAGGTTGCCGAAAGGTTTTGGATGAAATGGTTTGAACCAGATTTAGTACCTAAAATATTTTCTACGCAGTTGGGTAAATATTTGATATGATTCATGTAATGGCCTAATTTCGCAGCTCGAAATAGCTCGAAATTACATCTTACACCAAATGTACCTGCGAAAAGAATTAGCGTAATACAAGAACTGACACAGATGATTTAGTGTAGAAAACCTTTTAATAGGTAAAAAACCACGACCTCGAGTTGAGGATTTAGTAACTGTAACTTTTATTGCTTGAGACTGATATCTTATTACAAGTGATCTCTTGAACTAGAAATACTTGATCTTGAAAGATAAGAACTCTTGTGGCTTTAGAATATAGGAATTCTGGTGTTAGAATCTAGAAATTCCAGTCTTTATCTCCTCTGGAACATTTCCTTTATATAGACCTTACCTGCAGTTCGTTATCGTGTAGAAACACGTCCTCCTAATAATGAGGTAAGTGGTAGTTTGAATGTGTAACTGTTAGTTTGTGAGAGACAGGTGTCTTTAACTTGTTTATATTTTTTGTAGTGCTCAATCCACGTTCTTTATCAGTTCGTGGTCTAGGTGTCAATGTTGATTGTACATGTCACGTGTATAATGCGTGAGTCTGATATTGTGGTAGTTCGAGTTTGGACTAGGTTGAGGGATAGGTCCCTACAATCGCCTCCTCGCAACTGAAGACACAGGTGGCTTTAGTTGAGAAAAAAATCTTATTCAAAAATCTTGTTGGAAGTTGGAAAGGTATGATGCAGAATTTGACTGGTTGGGTACTTGGTATTTCTTTATGGAAGACTATATCTTGCATTTATTGTGTTGGAAATGATTGATGTACTTAACGTTTGGGCTTCCCAGTAAAGGTTGTTCTTTGAATGATGACTACTTTGGAAATCCATCTTCGTATTGAATGGAGATTTGGTATAAATAGTAACTGTACTGTAGCATCTGTCATTTCTGTGAAAGTACCCTGTTTCTATGAGTATTTTTTGGTGTATTCTGTCTTGAGAATGGTGATGACAAGGCGTTAGACATATGAAGCAAGGGTTCTTGCTGAGTTGCAGAAGTTGCAGCTGCAATACTTCGGCAATCAATCTCTGAAGTTGCCCACTCCCATACCGGTGCCACCAATATACCATAGGATGACGGAGGAAGAAGTTGCTGAAGCTGGGGATGATTATTACCAAATATAGTAATTTCATTATGTGATTCTATCTGGGGAGCAACGTCGGGTATGCCTTCGCCTACTGGCGGAGGACAAGGTTGAGGTGACAGATGTGAAAGCTGGCGTACATAATAGGAAGTGCTGTCGATATCCTATGAGAAATTGGATTCTAAAGTAGAATTATTCTTCTTTCTCTGCTAACGGGAAGGTGGTGGGGGTTATGGATGAAGAAACGGTAGTGGCGGAGAAGGGAGACGAAGATTGGAAGTCTTTCTTCCGCACAATCATCGTTTTTCTCTCGCAGAAGCAGTGAATGCTAAAGTCAGTTCAGGCTCTTTTACAACCAGCTCCCTCAGTTTCTTGAGGAAGTAAACCATGCTGGAGGTGTAGATGAAGTTTGGTTCAAGCTCTTTTACAATTATCTTATTGTCTTTTCTTGCAGAAGTGTTTTAATATGAAACAGTGATGAAATACTAAAATGTAATGTAACCTGTAGATCGATCTGTAAGACAACTAAAAAATAGTTATTTGTAAAGTATTATGTAAGTAATATTCGAGCTAATGAAAATTACATTTTTATGAAGAATGAGTGTTGTAGTTCGGAGTAAAAATATCATTGTGCATACTTATGTAGTTTTCTGACTTGCTAAAGCAAACTAAAAATGTTTCATAATTTGAATTGATTAGAGAAAAATGTGTATGATTTGAATTGTGTAGGTCGAGCTAAAAATATAAAAAATATAAAGAATGTAGTTCTTATGATGAGGAATCGACCTGTTGGAGATATAGGTGTAGATGTACATGTACTGTTGTCGAACTGATTAGGTATACAAAATCAAGCTATAAGACATTGAGCTGTGGATATATTTTGGAAACATTTTACATAGTGAAGAGATTGTGAAAGTTAGTTCGAAAAAGTGATGGACGAAATTTAATGAGGTTGATTTTTAAAGATAAGCTCAATTAACTTTCTAGCATGATCTTAGGGTTTCCAGTAATGGAAAAGTGGAGTAAATATAGATTGTACTATATACGGAATGAGGGGGGGGGGATTTGATGTTATCTCTAAGATGTTTATAAATAATGCTTGGAAGGTTATGTAGAGAGGAGGAGAAATAAAAATAGTGAGGACTCATTCTAAAAGAGCTCGTCATGCGTTAGAGGGGCGCTTAGCAATAAAGATTGTAGAAGTGCGGGAGAGGATCTTCAGGCAATTAGATTATAATGTTAATTTGCCTGAATCTGCTATACAGTTTAAAGGGCTGAATGCGAGGGCGAGGGAGAACAAGGTTGGGCGTCACGTGTATTCTGAGATATTTTATGAATTGGTGTTAGAGCCTGAAGCTCGAAAAGCTGTTGTGAGGGAAATTGTTTTAGAAGAAATAACTAAGGAAGATGAGAGGATAGCTCGGGCGAACTGATTAGGTGTGGCACCCCATGGTATCTTGGATATTTTATGTATGATGGAGCACCCTGTATTAGATCAAATAACTGTATTTAGAATAAAAGTGGGAGAATATTTCCTTCTGAATCTGTTCCTGTTTGTAGTAAATGTTGTTTGAAAATTTTGAATAAAAACTTGAACTTTGAAATGATATAGCATTGGAAATGATGTCAACAGTTCTATAAGTAGCAGAGAAATCAGACCAATTGTGATTTTTTTCGTCTTTTGTGAGAAAAAGTTTGATTACATGTGCTTAGAGAGTCATCATGAGTGTGGGAAGGTCTGAGAGAGATTTAGATAGGAGAGAGAAAAATATATTTAAATATAGGATGTGGGATAATGATGAAAATATGTTTTCACCAAAAAGGTAGGTAACGTCTGACATTAATTATGAAAGGGACGCCCCAGTTCCAAAACCGAGGGCTTATGTGAGCCCCAATAACTGCCAACAGTTAGAGAAAGAAAGTATAAATAACCACTCTTCTTCTTCATTTAAACATTTGTCAAACCCAGAAAGACAAAAAGCCAGAGAGAAAAAGTAAATTAAGTTACAAAGATTCCAGAGAGAGGTTGAACGAAAGCAAACATCGTAGCCTGAGGAAAAAGGTTGTTCTAGAGCAAAGTCCTTCGTTCTACAGTGTCGTAGTGAGAAGGGGATTATGTGTTACTCCAGATTCTTACTCAGACATTGAAGGTTAGTGTTTGTGATTTATTGTTTTGATTTGTGATATGTGATAATCTGTTGATGTGGAAAATAACATATTTTAGGATTTTCAAAATTTGAAAAGTTTTTTATTTTTAGTAAACCTTTGCTGAGTTCAAAAAAATATTTATGTATGTGCATGATATATATATTTAAATGATAGATGTATGTGTAAAAATGTAAACAAAAGATAATAGTAGAGATATTTGATTGAATACATGGACCTATATGTAGGTTGAGGCGTAAGAAGGCTCTGTTATAAAAATAAGCCTCATCCTCAAGCCTAAACTCGAATGGAAACTTTGACCTCTGGTCGTGTGATTGAAGTAGTGTCTGATGAATCTAAAAATGTAGATAATGTGGGGGGTATCTTGAGAATGGAGAACCCTGATATTGTAGATGTAGATTCAGAAGGAGAGGGCGAAGTACAATTTATAGATTTCCCTGGTAATTTTGTGTCCTATCCTGCAAAGTCTGATATATTTAAGGAATTCTATAAAATTAAAGGTAGTTTAGATGGTAAATGGAGTAATATTATAGAATACGCAGGGAGGTCTTTTAGGGGATGTACTAGAGAAAATGGGGAAGAATATTTTTTGTTGTTGCTGGACTTAGAACAGGTAAAATCAGATAGGGGAGTAGAGGAATCGATCTTCATCAAGTATTTTGATAGAGATGCCCAAAGTGATCTGGACCAGGGATTTCTATGTTATCTGTCTCAGTTGGAATTTGGACCAATATTGCCTCTTAGCAATCTTGCTAAAGTTATTTTGAATACCATAAAGGCCTATCCTATCCAACTGAATGGGAATATGTGGGAAGTTATCAATGTCTATGATAACTTGAATAGATTATGGGCTAAAAATGAGGTGGAGAGGAAAATAACTCCTGTAAATATTTTGCAGTATTATATTATAAAATATTATGCCGCGTCTGGAGGTACGTAATTCTCTGCTAGTTCATCTCGACCTCAGTTTTTCGACCTTAATTCAGCAGGGCGAGTTTGGAATGATAATTTGATATGGATGAAAGGTGATTGTCTTCAGAGAAAGGACGAGGAACCCATTAACCTTATATATAAAACTCTAAAGAAAAGTAAGTAATAGTGTGCGATATCGAACTATTATAGATGTGGTAGCATTCTGTATGTTTAACAATGTGTTATATTTTGTAGATCCTCGATCTCAAGTGGTGAGAAAAGAATTGCTAATAGATACTGTAGCTCGAGAAGGTTTTGAGCTCGAGATTGTTCTGAAAGAGCTCGATATAAGCTCCTACAAAAAAGCTACCAGTAGGTCAGAGGAAGTATAGAAGTCTCAAGCAAAAAGACAAATGACTGGAACCGGAACTGGAAAGAAAGTAGTAGCGAATAGTGAAGAACATCTAGTATTAACAAATGCTGCTCCAATATCTCTGAAGGTAGGTGCTGGGAGTGCTAGGTTGAGCAAGCTAACTCAAAGGCACCCAAAAAGGAAGACTGTGAATGGTGGCTCAGCCTCGGGGACCTCTAGGAGTAGAGAGGTCGAGATAAGTGTAAAAAAGAGGAAGGTGGATGCTCCTACCGCAGTGAGTGGGGCGCAGGAGATGGAGTGTGGTCCAGAGGACGAGCTGCTAGTCGTGGAGAATAGGCTTAGGGCGACAACTCGAGTAGGTATTGAAGAGTTGAGTGCTTCCGCATAGTTGGAGCTGAGTAGGGTAAGTTTCTATTCTTAATGCTACTCTCATGTTGTGTTTATCTTCGAACTTAAATGTGCATTGTTTTTATTGTAGGCTGCTCGAATGTTGAAGGCGATCTGTCTCGGGCTCAAGGATAGAAGGGCCGAGCTCGAGAAGAGGGTGGCTCAACTCGAGGCAGATTTGGTTTTGGAAAAGGAACACTCGGTCTCTACAAAGGACTCGCACTGGGTGATGATGCTTGAACTTGTGGAGGAGGCAAAGAAGAACGTCGAGGAAGCTACAGCTGCTCGTCACATCCTTGGGCATAAGCTCCTCGAAGTAAAATACTTTGTGGCTGACATCGAAGCTATCATAGCTGGTTTCTATGTTGAAGAGGCCGAAGCTGATGAGGAGCTTGATGTTGAAGACGACCCTCTTCAAGGTATTGTGATGGGGTTAGATACGATTTCCTCTAGAACTGATATAGAGAACCGCGGGGGAGAGGAAGACAAGGTAGAGTAAAAAATTTCTGGAGTTTTTTTTATTGGTTTGATTGTATGAGTTGAAAACTTATGATTATATGGTGTATGTTTTAAGGACAAATTTAGAATTGTCTAAGAAATGTTTGTAAAAATTAATTTGTAGGAACTTAAAGGTATGCGCCTCAGAATTGAGGAATTAGAGAAAGAGTTCGCTAAGGAGCAAAATGCTTTGGCAACTCTGTTGACTTTGTAAGTGGAGCTAGAGGTTTGAAAAGAGCTCAAAATATTTGGCTTGTATGCTTTGCTACTTTTGAGCTATAAAGTAAAGTTAAGGCAGATATAGATCATAATGAATGATAATAACCAAGTACATTTAGATTGCTTCAGAGTCATAGAAAATTAGAACATAGAAAATGTGTACCTTGACATAGGATGTAGATGTTATTGCCAGTAGTATGAGATATCTTCTTACTGAGGGGCGAAGTATAATCCCAACTTGTTGGCATGTCAAAAAATAGAAATCTGTTAGAAATCTATAAAACTATCTATAGTTTGTATTGATGTTATATGTGAAGTATCATTGAATCGAGCTTGATGATGCAAGTCGAGCTAGAGACTGTTCGTTTGAGCGAACAAAAAACGCTTCAATACAATCATCAATTTGGGGATTAATTTGATAGGATGAACGAAGCATATGATGGTAGAGAGAATCAATATGTCAAACTTCAGATCCAGCTTATGGAGGCGAAAAAAGCGTTGAATGAGTTGACCCAACAGATCGATAGTAAAGATGTTGAGAAAGGAAAACTGGAGGGAGACCTCATGAGTGCACATAACGAATTAGCGAAGCCAAGTAGTATGATAGATTTGTTGATAGTAAAAGGGAAAGAAGTGAACGTTGCTTAATACCGTATCAGGTCGTTAGAGGCGGCAGAAAATGAATTGCGAGAAAATATGGCCAGTTTAAAAGGCCAATTGGCTCAGTAGGAAAATGAACTTGTGAAGGCCCGAGATGATTTAGCTGCTTCTGAATATGTGGTCGAGCAGTTGAGTGTGGTCATGCCTATTAAAGATATTGATCTTCGGATGGCCCAAAAATGTTATGATGAACTGAATGAGAGGGTTACAAGCTTGAAGGCAGATATGGCCATGGCCAATTCACTTGCCAAGAAGGCCGAGGTTGGAGAGTGGTCAAAGAAAAAAAAGAATGACGCCGATGTCTCAGCTGCCAAGGGTGACACGGTTAACCCATTAGTTCAAATAAAAGAGTTAGAGGCAGATCTTGTTTATGTTTGAGCTGCTGTAAGGAGAGCGAACGATCGAACTAAAGAGAGTGACTATAAGTTTGGTGTTGGGATAGTGGTTTGGGACTACCTCTTAGAGACAGTAAAGAAAGATTACAAGTTCAAAACCTAACAACGGGGGGTCATCCACCAAGATTTATCTTGACTTAAAATAGAGCGTGCAGCTTGCAGAGGTACCGTGGCGAGCCCCGGGAGACTAGTTAGGAGAATGATAAAAAATGATGAACCCGACGAACTTCTAAATTCTAAAAAAAAATAAAAAATAGTCAAGTGCACAAGGCTACTTACGATGACCCGGTACAAAGTAAGATCTCCCAAATGTATGCCATTAGATAGAGTTAGACGAACATGAAGCTTAAGAGGAGTGTCATTAGTCCAAGAATCAGTAAGTCGGGCTCTATTAAGAACATCTAAAACATACTTGGACTGATGGACTGAGCCTTTAGGAGACGAGGCTACCTCATTGGCAAGAAAATAATGAAGAGGTCCCAGATCTTTCATCTCAAACTCATGGTGTAATTGAAGCTTTAGAGCACAAATGCCAACAATATCATCACCAGTCAAAATTATATCAGCCACATATAGGAGTAGAAACACTACCCGCAACTCTTAACTGCACAAACAAAGCAGAATCATGTTCACTAGGCCGAAAACCATAGTGGCGAATAACTGATAAAAACTTCTCAAACCAAGCACGAGGTACTTGTTTGAGACCATATAAGGCTTTGCGAAGTTTACAAACTTTACTAGGTGAGTGAGGAACTCCCGGTGGAGGATTCATTTATACTTCTTCAGTTAAATCACCATGCAAATTAAAAATCGTTCTTTACATCAATCTGAGATAACCCCCATTGACGAGCAGAGGTAATAGCAATCAAGATACAAATAGTGGTCATGTTTGCAACATGAGTAAAAGGTTCCTCATAATTAATGCCATACTCTTGAGTAAAACCACGAGCTACATGGCGAGCTTTATACCGTTCCACTGACCCATCAAATTTGGTCTTTTTTATAAATCCAACGGCTACTAACAACATGTTTTCCTAAAGGTAAGGGCATCAAGCTCATGTCTCTATTTTAATTTGAAATGTAGTTAATTCCTCATCCATGGCATGACGCCAAATAAGGTTAATATTCACCTCTTTGAAAGAGGTTGGTTCAGAGTGACCCTGGATAGTGGTTAGAAAGGAAACAAACTCAGTGGAATAATAAGATTTAGAAAAGCCAAACTTATCTAGAGGATGACGGTCACATACTGGATAAAGTCGAGGAGGTGATCCAACAGAAACAAGAGTTAATGGAGTAGTCTCAGAAATAGGAAGTGTAGTGGGTGTGTCAGATAAATGACTAGTATCATCAGTAGGAAAAGGGTCAACAAAATGCAATTTAGACTCATGAATCTCGCATGATTAGTCAGGGATCAAGTATAGGGGAATACGTTCCAGAAAAACAACATGCCGAGAAACGTACAACTTCCCACCAATAGGATTATAACATCTGTAGCCCTTCTGAGTATCACTGTATCCAAGAAAAATACACATAATAGACCGACGAGATATCTTACCACAATCAGCCCGATGATATATAATAAAGTAAGTAGAACCAAAATCTCTCAGAAGAGAATAATCTGGAGATCTCATGTACAAACGTTCATATAGAGAAATATTACCAGTAAGAGCCGTCGAAATCCGATTAATGACATAAACAGCTGTGAGGGTTGCCTCACCTCAAAAAATAATAGGAACAAATATAGAAATAAACATAAATCGTACAGTTTCCATAATATGTCAATGCTTTCTCTCAGCAACACCATTCTGCTGGGGAGTTTCAGTGCAAGAAGATTGATGGATCATCCCATCTGAGGCAGGCAAATATGAAAAATCACCAGAAGTATACTCTCCTCCCAAGTCACTTCGGAAATACTTTATAATAGTAGAAAATTGTGTTTGGATCATAGTTCTAAATGCTTTGAAAACTGAAAGAAACTCAGATCGATGTTTCATCAAAAACATCAAAGAATATCGAGAATAATCATCAATGAAAGAAACATAATATTAAAACCTTCCCTTGGTAGGATGATGAGCAGATCCCTACACATCAAAATGAACTAAATCAAAAGGAGCAATAGATACAAATGTACTAACAGAGAAAGGTAAAGCAATAAATTTTTGAGTTTACAACTAGAATATTCTGAAATATCATGGCAATGAACATCACCTAAAACACTAGTAGAAACTAGATACTTTAATTGGGATCCAGATAAATGACCTAATTTAGCATGCCATAAGTAAAAAAGACTGGACTTAGATCCTAAATGAAAGGAAGACAAATCAATAAAAGAACTGATAAATGTTGTTCTGGCCAACAGTTGAAAACTTTTTAAGACGTACAAACTGCCATCTCTATGATCGGTCCCAATTAACCACTGAAAATGACGGTCCTGCACAAAATAATGAGAATCATAAAAATATACAAAATATCTAAAAAGACACAACTCACAAACATAAATCAAACTTCAAAGTAAGATGAAGAAGGAAATAAACATCATAAAGGGACAAGTTCGGGGTACAGCCAGGTTCAACACCAACTAAGAGCATTGATGCGCCATTAGCTGCAGTAACACTAATTATAGAGGAGGGACATGCAAGAAGTAAGAAATGGATCGATCACTGGTCATATTGTATGGTACCCGAATAAAAAATCTAAGTAGTACAACAAATATCTGAAGGTGCACCAGATGAGGTAGAACCAACATGTAGAATGATATCAGGACGTTGAAGAAGAACAAATTTCTACCTTAAATACAACATCATAAAAAGATGCATCACTATATGGTATTGTTGCTGAATTTGAAGGATGAGTATAATGAGTTGGAGGCACAGGTGGGCATTACTAATATGGTGTAGGGAGTCCAACATACTACTGTGTATGTGGTCCTCCATAAAACTGAAACTGAGGAGGACCTCTGTACTACTGTGGAGAAGTCCATGGGGTTAATCCTTGATTTTGATATTATAGTCTTTTTGGGCATTGACTCTTCCAATGACCTTTCTAGCGACAATAGGCACACTCATCACAAGGTTGCAAATATGAATTTCATTGCTTGTGATAAGAAATATGGGATTGAGACTCAACTGGTGGCTCAGTAGCCAAAACTGACTGGGTGGGTATAGTAAGTGCCCCTTTACCTACTTGCATCCTAAAATGATCCTCTTCTGCAATAAGCTCACTAACAACAAAATTAACATTTGGAATAGGGTCTCTATGAAGAATAAAACCTCAAAGACTCTTAAAATTATCATGTAATGTAACCAGGAATTGTACTAGTTCCTCCTCTAGATCCACTAAAAAATATTAGGAACTGAGGATGAATATATGGAGTATTCTGCTGAGGAGGTTGGTGGTTGGATTGGTAAGAGGAAGCAAATTAATTTAGATTGGGTTGGTACGACTGTCCCCCTGCGGGGCTCCCGTGATGATAAGATCTACCATATGAATTGCTGGAATTGTTCGAAAATGAGTTGTTTCTCCCTGAAGAACTCCCTTGATTAAAATGTTAGTTATAGAGCAGTATATAAGGTTTTTGATGAAAAGTATTTACGTGCTCCTTTTTTGCTTCCTTAATTCCATGAATAAATGAGTAGTCTTGAACATAATGTTCTAGGTTATCACAGACTGTACATGCTAGCATTTTCGCGTAAAAAATTGGTGCTCTAGCGGACAACTTATTATTCAATATTTCTAAAGATTCTAGTTTATGCATGATTGTTGTAAATGTAAGGTTAGACTGGGAGTTGGATCCAACTCCAATGGTATTACCTCCCTTTTATTGTATATCTTTTTCTCTCATGGTTCCCCAGGTTTGTAATTTTTTAGCCATCTCTTCTAAGAAGTCCAAGCCCTTTACATCATCCTTATCAGTGAATTTCCCTAAGCAAAAGGATTTTATAATTTTCTTGGTTTCAACATCTAATCTATCATATAGATTTCTAGTGAAGACCCATGAGTCGATACCATGATGAGGGCATTGTAGGATCAACCCCTTATATCTCTCTAAATAATCCTTTAAGCTATCTCCATGAAGTTGGGTAATCCTAAGAATGGCCCTACAGAGGTTCTCAATTTTCTTAAGAGAGAAAAACTTCTTGTGAAAAGCTTCTGTAAGAATCACAAAACTTGTAATGGATTTAGTCCGTAGAGCTTGAAGCCAGCTCTTAGCCTTTCCTAGTAAAGAAAAAGGAAATAAAATGAGTTTCATGGTCTCTATTTCATTGTCACTCCTATACTTTTGAAGGAACATTAAATCGTCAAAATCTCGTACATGGGCATATGGGTTCAAATTGCCCAGTAGTAGGAGATAAAACAATGCATTAAGCACGATTTATCATTTTAGAAAACATATAATCCTTGAGTGGGACCCGCATGGATTCTGGACCATTCCCATTGTTATTCTCATAGTTATTGACATCTCTCATCTTAACTAATTGGGGTAGAAAACTAGGCGGATTGAGTAAAGAAATTGGACTCGGATTGAGACTCAATAGAGATACGTGGAATGCAAAGGTTTCTAACTCACCCTCAACAGAAAAAAGTTCCTTACAGGTCTGGCTTATATGATCTCTCGTATTAATGGAGATTAGAATCTCCGGATAGGCTAACTCGCCTAAGTTAAAGTGGATCAGAATATCAATCAGGTCAGATTCTCGAAGCCTCTTAAGATGACACTCAGGCACTCAAAACCATTATTTCATAAACTACTAGAAGTGCACATAATGATGATCAGACAAGAATGAGGTACACAAAAATAGATACAGCAACCGTCGACCAATGGTCGGGTACTTCATCCGTCTAGTAAACGACCCCACCTTGGAATTATGGGGTTATGATTGTAGAACACCTTGAATGATAATTCTATGTCAATCAGGTGTCGATTATGTGAGGTAATCCCTCGCTTTGATCTTTTTAGATGAGACTTAGTCAATGTCAAGTTGTGAACCCGATCTCAGGGTTCGGTTGCTCCTATTCCTAATAGTAGATCGCTTCGCACGTTGAGTTGCTTCTAATTGCTTTAGCAATTACTTGGGTGCAGTTCTAGTCACCTAGAAGCACGTGTGCTGGAAGGTGGGGCAAATCGTTTAATATCACCTTTCCATACTAGTTATGTTAAGGAACGTACTTCCACCAGACAAACGTAACCACTATTAAGGGTCTTAATGAACGTGTTCATATGCTCCAGGTCCGAGCGCTATAAGCCTTTTTGATACACTATGTATTTTATGGCTTAATCTTGGTCTCTTTTAGTCAATGTCCTGTTCAGAAAATGTTAAACCGGGTCGTGACCTCCCGGGGTTCTAGTGTGCGGTGCTACATATGGATGATGAAATCCTGCTTTTTGTTTTCCCTATATCAAATGTCGGAATTTAAAGGTGCACAAAAATCAGGCACATGAACAAAGATTGACCGCTTCGTAGGAGAGTGCGGTGAAAGAATGTACTTGCAAGGTGGCCTTTTTAGGGGCTCATTGTTTACCCCGATGGAACCGTTGAGATGGCACACCCGGGCTTTCTGACTCAAGTAGGCATTGTAGAGAGGTCCTTCCCGAATGTGGGGTTCCAATATAGCCCCTGCATAAAAAATACAATTGTATACAATTGTACCCTCACTTTAATTATACACTGAACTCTCAAAGATACAAGTTGTTCCTCAAGTTGTTCATCACTACAAGTCACTCAAAGAGAAAAGAAAAAGAAATAAAATGTTACTCTAAATTTTTTATTATTTTTATTTTTTAAGGAATGCTGCAAAACATATAAATAAATAAATAAATACAGGAAGGAAGGACGCAAGTCTATAGAATGCAATGCACTACCAACAGAATTCACAAGCAGCTTTAGTATTTTTAAGTGAAAATCAACATCAAGGAAATGGTTCGTCTACAGGTGTTGGATGAAAAGCTTTGTTCAACAGATGTAAAATACTGAATGGGTCCACGTAATTTTGTTGTTCTCTTCAAAAATTGGTCCACGTGATTTTGATGTGAAATGGTTCCCAAGTCGCTGCTTCGCGACCCACCCACGTAAGCTTTGATTATTAACTTAAACATTAGTCACCACTAAATACCAACTTCCAGTAAGTATTTTAGTGTGATCTTGGTCTTTAATATTGATTACAGCAATCCAACTTAACACTATTCTACACTCCTTTCTTTTAGGCACATGCAAGTCTGCAACCACAAACAAAAAACACCTCAAGTAGAAAAGGAATAGAAAAAGAAAGGAAGAACAAAATATAACAAAAGAAAAATATCACAAAACTAAAACAATATTAGTTTCCTCTCGTCGTATCAAATCGGGTCTTTGTAGACAAGAGTTCAATATTTCAAGTTGTCGTCCACGAAGACGAACGAAAAGTAAAAATTATATTTTATTGTGTTATGTCTAGAAAATATTGTTAAAAATAATATTTTACAAGTAATTTCAAAAACTAGGAATCCGGTTCCACCACCATTTATAATAAACTTAATACGAAGCAAACATTTAAATCTCCTCTAATCTAACCCCACCTTTTTGATATTGATGAACTAACTAAAACATATCATATATACTAAATAATTGTTAGAAACATAACTCATTAAAGTGTTACACTAAACATGAATTGTTAAATTACAAGTATTTAGAGTAATGCAATATTAATGATTAATTTTATTATAGTTTCACCATATAATTTGGGATTTTACAAAACTTAATTTATATCTCTAATCAAAGAGATTATAAACTAATAATGCTCATTTTCCCACATCACATAGTGATGGAGTTTTATATTTTTCAAACTCATTTTCGGAGAAATAATTATTTACTACATATTAGTTTAATGATAATGACGGTTTCCTCTTCATCCTAGAGGATGGGTTTAGCCAAGCATTACTAAGAACGTGCAATTAAGATAAATATATGAAGACATGATTCAAAACAATAGAAAGAAATAAAATTTATTGATGCAAATTAAAAACTTACAAGATTTGTCAGTACAAAATGCTTACAACGAAAACTCCATCACATCTTCTTCTTCTTTCTTATAATTTTCTCAAGCTCTCAAAATTAGATGATCATTCATGGTCAAGATCTCTCCTTTTATAGATGAAGGGGAGGTTACATGTTTAGTAAGAGATTATTTTCACCAAATCAAATATAATTGAATTTGTAGAATTAGTCAGAAATATATACTCAGAAGTATATACTCAGTATAAAAATTTGAAAAAAAATTCTATAAAATATCATCATATCTTAGCAACTTCTCCAAAAAAAATTAAATTTTTTGGGCGAATATAAACCTGCCTGCTTGTCACATCTCCACAGCTATTGAAGATTTTATTCTCAGTGAAATATTCATTATACAAAATAAAATCTTCTTAGTCATAATAAAATATCCTCAATATGTCAAAAATTCTCTTGATTTTCTCCTGAAATTTATTTTCTATTGGAGATGCTCTGAGTTGTAGCTTAGATAGGTGGTCTTCTCCAACAGTTACAGCTTTAGCTTTCAAATTCAGCTTTTTGTACACTCTTATTGATCTAACATAACCTGAAACAATAATAAATCAATAATTAGTCTTTTTTAGCAATAAAATAAAGTCTATTACCCTTAAATAAGTAGGGTAAAATTGGCATTTTTACATGCCTATCAATATTGTAGCGCTAAATTAGATTTCGTACATAACTTCTTCAAGTGGTCTCACCTCTCCTTTGCCATTTGAAACTTGGTCAATTGAATACCAATTGAGAGTTCTATAGAATTACTGATACATGTAATATTCTTTGAGTTGTTCATTCGCCATTTTCTTAAATCACTTATGTATGTTAGTTTTTCCGGATCATTCAACATTGTAATTGTACCATCAACGTATCCTCATAACCCTCAACCTATGATAAAGTGTGTCATGGAATCAACCTAATAAGCATAGTTAGGTCCCGATAACATCGGATAAATTGCTTGAAAATCAAATTTATCATCTTCTTATTTATCACAAAAGAAGTATCACAATCAGGAACTACATACTTGATAACAAATAATACCCAAATACCCCTTTACTTAGCAACAAACTTGGGGGAAGATCAAAACCTAAATACCAAAATAACTGCAGTAACAACTAATTCAGCAACAAACAACAACTAAATTATTCTCAAATATCCAAACAACTCTAGTAACAACTAATTCAGTAACAAACAACAACAACTAAAATATACCCAAATACCCAATCATCAAATCAAACTTACCCAATCATTAACAAAGAGATATTGAAAGAGGTTACATGTAAGGGAAACGTCAAAGAGAGATTCAAAATCCATTAGCAGATATTCAAACCCCCAATTTTGAGGGGTTTTTTCAAATCAAATACCCTTAATTATACCAAGATCAAAAATTGAAAAATGAAATCGTGCCCAAATCAACCGGAGAGCGCCCTAATCATTTTCATATAACAACCAACGAAACTAATTTGGCTCTGATACCATAATAGCTTTGATATTAATGTTCAACCATTAGAGAGAAAGATAGGATAGGGTTGAGTTACAATTACATACCCAAATAGCCTAACTGTAAAAAAAGAACAAAAGACGTAAATACCCTCAAGCCAATACTAATTCTAACAGGACGTAGTACCTTTGGAATACTATAATTCATGGGTTAGCGGGAGGTGGAAAATATAGTGAGGCCATGAGAATATTTCACAATATGTCTTTAGCAAATTTGGTACCCAATGTAGTGGTCACCGTTTGTCTGTGTGTGGTGACTGGGTATGTTAGAATTGGGGAAGAAGATTTATGTATATATAAATAGAACTCCAAATTGAGGTTAGTTCAAAACTTTGGACTTCTCTAGTTGATGTATGTATGCAGAGTATTGGGATATTAAGAACTCGATTGAAGTGTTCAATAAGATGGATACGAGAGACGTCTTGAGTTAGAGTTCTATGATTGCAGGATTTGTAAATTATGAATTTTTTGATCTTGTACTTGCTCATTTCTCCAAGATGATTTCTTAAGGAACTAAACCCAATAATGATCCAGGAGGATCTAAACATTCAACCTCTTCAAAAGATGCCATGTCGTTCGAACGAGCCTTGGAGCCGTTCGAATGAGTTTGAAGGAACAAAAGACAAATTATGATTACCTCATTTTCAAGGCATAAATTGGTAAGTCGTTCGAACGACATTTGGAGTCATTCTAGCGACTGGGTTCTCAGAAGACCAATTATAACTGCCTCTATTTTTAGGCATCAATTGGCATGTTGTTCGAACGACATTTAGAGTCATTCAAACGACTAGGTTCTCCGAAAGGCCAATTCTAGCTGCCTCAATTTCTAGGTTTAATTATGCCTGTCGTTCGAACGACCCATTTGGTAACTAAAAACTTGTAACCATCATTAAAAGGGCAAGGCTAGGCAAATAGAGCGGTTCCAAGTTTTGTAAGAAAGACTTTGAGCTTGTAGAAGAATTCAATTAAAATCAAATCATTGAGTAATTAAAGCTCTAAAAGGGAAATTCTTCTGCCAATTGTTTTATTCTTCACATTAATTCTTCTATTTGGTTAATCTCAATTCGATTGTGTTTAAGTGGTATTAAATTTTTAAACAACGATTCTCAGGGGATTGTGGTTTTTGGTCTCTACACGTAACCGATTCAGGCAAACAAAGGAGATTCTTGTGAGTCCGTTAAAGATTCACCGAAAAGCTAACCAAAGAAGAAAACAAATTTGAAGATGAGCGATTCTGAAGATTCGCTCACGAAGTTAGAAACGAAAGTTTATGACCTAACAAGAATCGCTCACGAAGTTAGAAACGAAATTTTATGACCTAACAGCTACTTTAGGGGAGTTGGTAGAGCAATTACATCTCGCGAACATCATAATAGCTTTTACTTCAATAAAATGGTGAGAGTGCACGAAAAAGAATGGAGTTGCAGAGGAGGAGAGAGATGAGGTTAATGAGGAGGTAGATAGTAATTTTAGTGATGCCAAATCCGTCGAGGAGCAATTAATTATTGATAAGTCAATGAATCTTATGCAAAATCTTCGTATCGATTTTAAAATTGAAATTATGGTATTCGACAGTTCAATCGATGCTGAAAAATAAGAGAATTGACTAGATAGGTTAGAGACCTATTTTTCTGTTTACGAATATTTAAATGCTCAAAAAATATACTTTTCTACATTGAAATTCGCAGGTCATGCACTTACGTGGTAGAAGTCTTATATGAAATGCCATGAAGTAAGAAGCTTGAGTTGGAAAGAGTTCAAGGTGTAGGTGAGGAAGTAATTTTATCCGATTGGGTATGAGCAAGATAGATGGTTCAAATGGCATTATTTGTGCCAAAAATATGGGCAATCTGTACAAGAGTTCACTACGAAGTTTCATAACCAAGCTTTGGTTTTGGACATTAATGTGGACGAGTATGAGATATTTATGAAGTATACAGGAGGTTTGTCGAAGTCCATTAGAAGGGAGTTGAAGCTCTTTACTATGGAGAATTTCGAAGATGCTACCGTAAAGTAATTACTATTGAAGGCAAGTACTTGAAGAGTGACAAGAAACACGACAAAAGCAAGTCAGGGTACAAGTCTAGTATAAAGAATGAACACAATGGGGAGTCCAAAGGAAAGGGGTCCTCATCCAAGGAGAATTACTACAGTCATTGTAAGGCAAATGAGCACATTTTAGATAAATATTGGAAACTTCACCCGGAGTTTTGGCCGAAGGAGGAGATGAGCAAAAGAGATAAACGTGCACTAGCTGCAACGATTGTTGATATTCCAGATTTAGATAAGCCCAATCTTAAACTTACTCTTATGTTTAAGCAAACTATGGCAGCCGAGGAGGCAAGTCGGAAATAACTTTTTCATGTCAGTATTCAGATGATGCAGAGCTTAGTAGATGTCATCATTAATTAGGGTAGTCAAAAGAATTTTATTTCTGAGGCTGCGGTAAAGAAGATGGGTTTGGCGACTATCACTCATCCTAGGCCATATGGTTTGGGCTAGATTCAGAAAAACGTAGAGTTAAAGATCACGAAGTAGTGTACGTTCAAGTTTACGATTACTGAAAAATTTATTGACAAAGTGACGTGTGAGGTGGCTTCTTTAGATGTGTGTCAAGTCATCTTGGATAACCCTTATCTTTGGGACCGAGATGCAATTCTTTACCGTAGAGCTCGCAAGTATCGTCTTATAAAGGAGGGGAATGATTTTCATATCAATGCTTATAAGGAACATGTCACCACCAATAATTTAGTTATGGCGACTCAAGTGAAGAGGTTGGTTAATTCGAACGGCAAGTTTATATTATTATTGGTGTGACCAGTTCAAAAGGGTTCGTCAGCTAAGGTATTATCTACTTTGGCAATGTCTCCTAAGTAATAAACCAAAATGGGGAAATTGTAAAAGGAGTATAAAGACTTGTTTTTGGGAATAGATGGGATATCATTTAAGTGGGATGTAGAGCATGATATCACCTTGGTGAATGATGACCCACTACCCAATATTGGGTTGTATCAAATTTTTGTAACCGAGTTTGATGAGATTAAGAAATAGGTACAAGAACTCCTAGAGCAAGAGGTTATTAATCTGAGCTGTTTACCTTGTGGTTCACTGGTGTTATTGGTACCGAAGAATGATGGGTCTTAGAGAATGTGTGTAGATTATTGGGCTCTGAACAAGATTATTGTGAATAATTGTTATCTACTACCAAGCTGAATCTTAAGTCGTGTTACCATCAAGTAAGATTCTGGGAAGAAGATACATGAAAGACGGCTTTCAAGACCAAACAAGGACTCTTTGAGTAATTGGTGATGCCTTTATGGTTATGTAACACTCCAGCGATATTTATGCAGTTGATAAATAAGGTACTTCATGCTTTTATTGATGATTTTGTGATTGTGTATTTAGATGATATCTTGATATATAGTCAAACATGGGAGGAACACCTCGTACATATACGCAAAGTATTGGAAGTATTACAATCACAACAATTCTTTTTAAATAAGAAGAAGTGTGAGTTTGGGAAAGAGTTTGTATACTTGGGATTTATTGTTAGTAGAAGTGAGCTTAAGGTAAATCCAGAGAAGGTCTCGATCATTACCAATTGGCCTAAACCCCATACAGTGACGGAAGTGAGAAGTTTTATGAGTTCTTGTCTGTATTAGAGAAGTTTATTCAACATTTTTCACAGATTACTGTACCATTGCATTCCTTGACAAAGGCCGGTATGAAGTTTGCGTGGGAAAATCACCATAAGAAGACTTTTCAGTTACTAAAGCGTAAGATTATAAATGCATCAGTGTTAGCGTTGCAGAATTTCTAACGGCTTTTTAAGGTCAAAAAAGATGGTTCGACAATGCATTAGGGGAAATTTTATTGTAGGACAGGAAGCCGGTTGCCTACCATTCTGATGTTTATAGGAGCAGTGCGCAACTATCCTACCTACGATAAGGAGTTCTACGCATTATATCAATCAATGAAGCTTTGGCAGATTTACTTATTGGAGAAGGTGATTGTGGTACATTCTAATCACAAACCATTACAGTTATTATCTACGTAGTCCAAGTTAGAACAAGCTCGTCAAATAAAGTGGATGTCGTACCTACAATAATTCACCTTGATTATCAAGTATAAAAAATGAATGGACAATAAAATGGTTAATATGTTATCTCGACCCCCATTACAACCTATTTTTACTTTGTTGGTAGCTATGTAGATATAGTCTATTATTTCGTCTGAATATGCTACAGGGTACGAAAATGACAAGGAGTTTAGTGTGATTTACTAGAAGTTCCTACTATGCAAGACATGTAACTATGTAATGATGGATGGTTTGATTTGCAGGGGTAGTCTACTATGTATTCCTAAAAGAGGAGACCGTTTACATTGGATTAGAGAGGCACATTGTTCCCGGGTGGCAGGTCATTTTGGGGTGGAGAAATTTTTTTTGAATTTGCAGCATTATGTGTATTGGCCAAAGATGTAGGTGGATGTTGCTCATGTGGTTCATGGCTGCACTTTATACAACACATCAAAGCCTTCCAATAGAAAGTTAGGACTGTACTTACCATTACCAGTTCCTAGCCGACCTTGGAAGAATATTTCGATGGATTTTATAGGTGGTTTGCCCATGACCAAGTGTAAGAATGATTATTTGCTTGTGGTGGTAGATTGCTTCAGTAAGATGATAGTTTTTATTCCATGCCAGAAGATGGTTACCGGGGAAGGAGCATCACGATTATTTTTCAGAGACGTCTGGAGGTATTTTGGGCTCCCTTCTTCTATTATTTTTGACATGGATAGCCATTTTTTAGGGCATTTTTGGAGATCGTTATGGGGGATGATGGACACTAAGTTGAAGAGAAGTACTGCCTTTCATCTGTAGACTGATAGGCAAACAGAGCTAATTAATCGTACTTTGGTTTATTTACTATGGGGATTCCATTCTAAGGATCCTAAGACTTGGGATGAGAGTTTACCATATCTTCAATTTGCTTTTAACCGGGCTATTCATGGTTCCACTTTGAAGTTTCCATTTAAAGTTTATGTTGGGTATTTGCCTCAAAGCCCTTTTGATATTACTTTTAGTCTTGGTGACAAGACGGTGTCTGGGAAGGAGGAAGAGAAACAAGTTTAAACTCAGCGTTTCATTGAGAGCTATAGCAAGGTTTATGAGGTGGTTGAAGTACAATTGAAGAAGACTCAATCAAAGTATAAGGCTCGACACGATAAGTATTGGGTTGAGCGTATTTTTAACTAGGGCGACCTAGTTTGGTTACATTTGGGTAAGGAACGACTAAAGGGAGAAGGTAAGAAACTTAAGCCTATCCGTTATGGTACGTTTAATATACTTAAGAAGATTGGTGATAACGCATTCTAATTGGATTTGCCACTTTTCATGAAGATGTACTCGGTGATTAATGTCGAGTATTTGAAGCTGTTTGGGCCATCTCTATTAGATGAAGACTCTACAATTGATACCTGTCTATCAATAGTTGATGACTTATGGATGGAACAAGAAGATTCATTACAGAAAGATAGTATTATAGAGAGGAAAGTTCATGATACAAGATGGGGTAGTATCAAGTTGTTCTGAGTTGGGAAGAAGGGTCACCTACCTAGAAAGTTGAAGTGGTACAACATGGTAATATGCACGGCCATATTCCCTCATCTCCAGTTCTAGCTTAAGCAAGAGCTGAAGGCTCCTAAAGGGGGGAGTCATGATCCAGGTGGATCTAAATATTCAACCTCTTCAAAAGATGCCATGTCGTTCGAACGAGCCTTGGAGCCGTTCAAACGAGTTTGTAAGAACAGAGGACCAATTATGACAGACTCATTTTCTAGGCATAAATTGGCAAGTCGCTCGAATGACTTGGTTCTCAGAAAGGCCAATTCTAGCTGCCTCAATTTCTAGGCTTAATTTAGCCAGTCGTTCGAACACGTTAGAACGACCTATGGGTTTATTCAAACGACTATCGTGTTTCCTTTATTATTTTAGGTGTTTCAAGGGCATTTTTGTTTTATTTGGCAACTAGAAACTTGTAACCTCCATTAAAAGGGCAAAGCTAGGCAAGGAGAAAGGATCCAAGTTTTGTTAGAGAGACTTAGGGTTTGTAGAGAAATTCAATTGAAATCAAATTATTGAGCTATTGAAGCTCTAAAAGGGAAATTCACCCGCTAATTATTTTGTTCCTCGCATTAATTCTTCGATTAGGTTAATCTCAATTCGATTATGGATTAAATGATATGCATTTTTAAGTGCATGTTGTCATGTTGATCTAGTCGATGAGGGATTAAGGTGTTTTTAACCTTTGAGTGAAGTTTATGTTCATACTCCTAAAAGGTGGGAGAGATCATGAGGAGTATGCCCATTGCTCCAGATATTGTTATTTGGTGAAATAGGAAGAGGTGGTTTGAAGCGTAATGCCTTAACTGTCATTGAACTTTAAAGTCTTGTAGTCATGCATGAATGGTTAGTAAGGGTTCTCCAACTTTTGAACTTGCGAGAAAATGAATTATGGGATATATATCATCATGATATCATTGTGAGGTATAATAATGGTTTCGTCTATTTTAAAAATGGATCATGATCTTGCATGGACTACTGGTGATTGTCATTTGTGGCTAGGAGTCCTGCTGCCGACTGCAAACATATAACGTTACAAGTATCAAGTTCTTAAATCTTCAAATAATGATTATCATCGGTTTATTAGCTACAATTATGTGTATATATTGACTTCTTTCTTATATGCATATAAAAAATGTCAATGTTGTTGGGTAGTCCAACCCATGATGAGGCCCATAAACTTAATGGACTTAGTTCTTACCTTAAAAAAGTTAAATGGAGACTTTTAGAAAAGGCTTGTTTTTCTAATATGGTGTATGTTAGGAGTTGGATCCAAGCCCAAGCTAGGAACCCAATAGGGTTGGGGTGTTCTATACAGACTCCTAACAAACCCATAGACCCAATAAGGTTATGGGGAGAGTTAGAATAGAATATGAAATCCTTTTAGGTTGTCTATAAATATCACTGTACTATGTCAGAGAACACAGTTATGATGAATCAATAAATCTTTTTTTTTCTCTCTCTCTTGTTCATAAGCTATGCTAGTTATATTTTTATAGATTTATCATCTCCCAACGCGTTATCAGAACGCAAGCTCTAAGAATAAAGAAAGTGGAAATAATCCTCTAATAAGAGTTTTCACAGAAACCAAGCGATCAGGAGAAGAGGTATTTTATGATATTTTTTGTATACCTATTTTCATATCTATATTATATGATAGATCATCATGTTTCGAAAACCTATTTTCCCCTATTTTTTCGGATTAAAAATTAGGGTTTTTGGTGTCTTTTACGCTTGATATAGGGTTGTTTTTAAACTCGTATATTTTTATCTTTGGAGATAGTATAGAGTCAAGACTACTTCAGTTGGATAGCCTACTCCGAGATCTTTTCAACGGTATATGGCACGTTTCTGGAAGATGTCCCAATCACCGGGAAAAACACGTTGAAACTAGGCAGTTTCACGGCCAAAAGCAGTATTGTTTGGTCGATGACTTCAGTAAAATATATTTTTTATTTATCCCATCCTTATCCACAGTGATGTTAAAAGTGACACATGTTGAGGACACGTGGCACACTGGCGTGGCATGGCACGTGCGGGACACATGTGGCACGTGGTAGTCACGGGAGGTGACATGCGACAGTTGCCGGTCGGATGCCAGAATCTGGCTGAAATTTGCCATAAATTTCACCGGCCATTCATCAGAATATTCCTCACCGGTTGACAGAATATTCCCCCGCCATCACTGGAGTAGTGACGTTGCGACGGCCTACCGAACGCCGGGAAAATCCACCTGAGCGTTTTGAGATCTGACCTTGGATATATGTTCTCTATATCCTAATATAGCTGTACGCCAAGTTTCGTAGAAATCGGATTCGGTTAAGGGGGCGAAAAGGGCCAGTACGCTTCGTCTCCAGTTTTAGCGTTTCCTTTTGGAATTTAACTATTTACTTAGTAGCTATATTAAGGAAGAATCTTGGTCCAATCCTCCCCATGACTAAAAGAGATTTAATGCTTGGTCATCACGGACCCCAGCTCATGGGCTATCTACAAGAGATAGTCATGAGTTCTCCTAGGCCTAGGGAAGGCTAGGGGACATTGCCTCACAATGCGGGCCAGTTTTCCAAAGAGGGATTTATATAGCGCCACTATGCCCCACAGGCAACTCGAGACGCACCGCCCCTTACAGATGGACAATATAAATAGTCCAGGCTCGTCGCCCCTTCATATAAGAGTCCCTTATCTGGAAACCAACATATTGAGCTATCCTAATTCACTACAGGATAAGTATGTTTTCCGTACCATGTGCGCGTCACGAGAGATTACGCCGCAGGGATTATTAAGGGAACCTTCAGCGTCGTTGCCTATTCCGAGTCCATATTTGATGACCCCTCACCAGTATCCAGGATTGTCTGAATGTTGTTCTAGTATCCGTGGGTTATATGTCACTGGCGCGCCGCGCCCGTGAAGATGGCTAGTACACACCGACAGAATGTGCGTGTACGCCGCACGGTCCCTTATTCCGCTATGCTCCGGGCACTGTAGAGGCAGACCCGGGCTGGGATGTGACAGATTGTATCAGAGCTAGACTAGTTTGGTCTAGGCTTATCCGAGCAAGGCTTGTTGGATGTTTGCTTGTCAGAGCGTAGATGGATTGTGCCTACGTCTGTCAGAGCAGATCAGAGTGATGATTCCTGAGTTGGTAGTATGGGATACCCATTTGGCAGTTGTTACCCCCCAGAGCCGTAGTTGCTCCGTACAGATGATCCAAGCACCATTGTGAACGCTTGTAGAGCGAATTGCCTACATGTTGGTTGATATTGGAAGCAGGATGAAGGCTTCATATCTGAGCACGAGATTGCTCAAGTTAAGTGTGCTTTGGACAATGACACTAAGAGGAAGGATTGATATTTGAGTTGGACGTGATGATCTATATCATTGGTTATCTCTAGAAGGCTGGTCGGCATAGCAGATGCTCTATGATGAACAGTAATAGAGTGATCTAGCAGGTTGTTATTGCATTTGGTCCGCATACGCACTGCGAAGTTTAGTAACAGTTGTGATAAAGGACGGTGCCCCTCAGCAGAGATAGATATGGTCAGTGTCAGTTGCCAAGTACTTTTATATGGAAGCCGCAAAGCTTGGTTTGGTTGGAATTCCTTAGTATCTATAGAAGATTGAAGAATCTTGAGAGATACTCATTTTGATTGTTCTGAGTTGGACACAGAGACGTTCCAAAGGTAAATGTCATGATCCATGATTGAAGTGAAGTTAAGTAATAGACGAAGACATGGTTTGGGTCCCGAGTTTGCACACAGTGATATCGTAATGTAGACGTCGAGGGTAGAGTTTCTCGTTGCTACGCAGCATGAACCGCGCCTCCCCAAGTTGAGTTGTCGCTTGTCCACAGTTGGTCCCCAGTTACATAAGACACTGCTTTGATCACTCAAAGAAGGCAAGTTGCCGAGTGATACTTGTTCTCAGACTCCGTAGTGAGTTTAAGGTTTGTCTGCGCTCGATTGCTCTAGCCGTGTTGATCCATGTTGTTCCTCAAGATGGTTTTGGGTCATTTTAAGCTCATAGATGGGTAAAAACTCACGTTTCCAAAGGGTAATAAGTTACGTGGTTGTCGCAGAACAGAGTTGAGCTACAGTCAGTTGTGCGGGTTACCTCAGACATGATCTCAGATGGAAGAATGCTCTAGGATATAAGATCCTGAGAATAATTGGATGTTAGTTTTCCAATTCCTTATCAATTGGTGGTTGGCGGTAGGGATAGAGTTCCCGCGCCTCATTCTTTGTTTCCATTGATGGAGTGTCTTTTGAAGACCACATCCCAGTGACCGTTAAGAGTTGGCTGCGTTTGTTGAAGGTAGGGATAGGGTTCCCGCGCCTCATTCTTTGTTTCCATTGATGGAGTGTCTTTTGAAGACCACATCCCAGTGACCGTTAAGAGTTGGCTGCGTTTGTTGAAGGTAGTACAGAGACAGAGAATGGCTATGCTTCAATTTAAAGATAATTGCGACGGTATGAAGGTTGGTCTCCGCGAGTTTGATAGCAGTTGGACATGGCAAGCCAACGAGCTCAGGGCGACAGGTGTTGTGATAATATCTTGTTCTCAAGTTCCCCAAGTACTTAGGTTCGAGTAGGGATGTAGAGATGGAGAAACGCTTCAGCAGTCAGTCAGATATATGTCACAGCTTTGTCCTTGACGCGGATGTCGAGCTTATTGAGTGTAGGAAGAGCTGTAAGTTGTGACGCAGATGTATGCAGGTCCATCATGGGTCATTACCACCAGAGTTTGGCAAGTACAGATGCCAGTATTATGTCCTCGTTAGAGAAGAGGCATTGAGAAGTCCTTTATGGATATTGAGGCAGATTAGAGTCCTCCAATGTTGAGAGACCTTGGTGACGCCGGAGTAGCTATTACCCTCCCTGCAGCCAAGTTAGGTACAGATGCCATCTAGCATTACATTGGTTAGATGATGGACTACTATGAAGTTGTAGAGCATAACGTGGCAGCACAGATAGATGTCTCATGGGTTTTACAAGTTTACACAGGACGTCTTTATGGTGGACCTCTATGGTTAGCTGGCGGTAAGGATTAGAGTACCCGCGCCTTGATAGGCTGCCTCGTGGTTATGTTGGCGGTAGGACTAGAGTGGTATGCGCCTTGTTGAGTGTATGCTACCTTCTAGGAGCTACCCTCCCTCGTCCAAGGAAACAATGAGTACGAGTTCAGTTCTATACTGGTAAGGCTAGAGTGTCGCATCTTGATGTTGTGTCCCAGATGTTCCGTAAGAAGGGCGAACATGGTTTGAAGACCTATACAGAGTTAGTTGAAGGGAAGTTAGGCAGTTTCAAAGTGCGGCAGTCATTCTGTAGCATATGGGGAGAGTTTACCCCTTGGTTTTAGCAGACTTGCTCCTTACCACTCGCAGCAGAGGAGCAAAGTTTGAAGCCGAGATTCATATAGGATTGAACTCTCGAGCAGCAAAGGCATTGTGCGACTCGAATGAGGAGCGCATCAGTGTGACTCAGAAGAGAGTACATCTTTTTGTTGGACGGGATTGTAGATATCCTCGTCGGGCTGTCCAGAGGAGACGCCCCAGATTTGTCGAGTATAATGACATTCTACATTGTGTCAGGGGAGAAGGCACTTTATAGTAGAATATAACACATTTCAGAGGGCGTGATGCTAGGAAGCACCGCCCATACATTTATCTGAAGGCTAAAGGCCGCAGAATAGTATCCAGACGAGAAGGCAGACTCCAGAGTTCGAATGAAAGTCCAGTCACCATGCACTTCAGTTTGAAAGGCAGAAGTTAAGGTTCAGTCGTGAAGACCAGTTGTCAGCATCGAAACTAGCAGTTGGGCTCAGTATTTGCTAGTACATAAGAAGATATAGTACTCTGAACTAAGTACGTGAGAGTTGGTTGTTTCTTGAATATGCAGAAGATTGAATCCTTGCAGAGCCATGTTGAAGTAGGTTCTCGACGAGGACGTCGAGATTATTTTAAGTGCGAGAGGGTGTGACGGCCTACCGAACGCCGGGCAAATCTATCCTAGCATTTTGATATCTGACCTTGAATATATGTTCTCTATATTCTAATATAGTTGCATGCCAAGTTTCATCGAAATCGAATTCGGTTAAGGGGGCTAAATAGGCCAGTACGCTTCGTCTCTAGTTTTAACGTTTCCTTTTGGAATTTAACTATTTACTTACTAGCTATATTAAGGAGGAACCTTGGTCCAATCCTCCCTATGACTAAAAGAGCTTTAATGCTTAGTCATCAAGGACCCCGGCTCATGGGCTATCTACAAGGGATAGTCATCAGTTATCCTAAGGCTAGGGGACATTGCCTCGCAATGCGGGCCAGTTTTCCAAAGAGGGATTTATATGGTGCTGCTATTCCCTACAGGCTGCTCGAGACGTACCACCCCTTATAGATGAACAATATAAATAGTCCAGGCTTGTCGCCCCTTCATATAAGAGTCCTTTATCTGGAAACCGGCATATTGAGCTATCCTGATCCGCTATGGGGTAGGTATGTTTTTCGTACCTCGTACGCATAACGGGAGATTACGCAATAGGGATTATTGAGGGAACCTTTAGCGTTTTTGCCTATTCCGAGTACATATTCGATAACCTCTCACGAGTATCCAGGATTATCCGGATGTCGCTCTAGCATCCGTGGGTTATATGCCACTGGCGTGCCGCGCCCGTGAAGATGGCTGGTACACGCCGACGGAATGTGCATGCACGCCGCACGATCCTTTATTCCGCTGTGCTCCAGGTACTGTAAAGGCAGACTCAGGCTGGGACGTGGCAGACACATGTGTGTGTGTTTGTGTGTGACACGTATGGTACGTGTGCAACCCCTGCGTGTGGCATGTGTAACTTGTGCATGTGTAGCACGTGTGACTTGTGCGTGTATAGTACGTGGCAGACCGGTTCAAACAAGTCAACCCGGTCCAGGCCTTGACCCAGACAGAGTCAGACCGGTCCAGAACCGGCTAAATACTAAAATGGCTATAAATAGCCCAATTTTTGGTCAAATTAAGCTCAATTTTTAACAAAAAATTCTATTGACTTATCCTACCCCGTAGGAGACCCATTTTTTATTTTTTAACGCAAAATATTTTTAATTTTTTTTAAGAATAGGTGCCTTGTATAGGAACATTGGCTCACTTATATGTGATATAAGTAAATGATATAATACCTATTTAAGTATCTTACGATATCTAATAAGATATTACTGGTATGCCTCTAGGATACTAATTATCATGATTGGGGATCACAGATATACGAACCCAGGACTAATTTAGCATACGACTGTGAATCATATCTAAATCACAGTTAATTGTCAGGGTCAAATAACTAGAGCTCAATTAGGAATTGACTTAGTCTTATTTCTAAAAACTTGGTGTCTGAGGAACCAATTTTCGTATCTAGGTGCAATTAGATATTACAAGATAATATTTAGAGGTATATAAGCATTAATAGCAACCTATAGTACCCTAGAATGTTAGTTCAAAGACATGCATAATCAACCTATCTTGTGAACCTAGCTGATTTCGGAATAGAACTACTTGTCAGCTAAACATCTAATACCCCTCATATTCATAGCAAATAGGGTCATTTGGCTAAAATATACCTACCTTTATAGAACTTGAGGGCTTAGAACATCGAAGTTCTCATAATAAGGAAAACATACATTTAGTGGTTTTGAATAGCTGTCTTGGCTAAGACTCTATTACAACATACTTTAAGGTTAAGATTACCATTTTATAGGGTAAATTTAGGATTTAACGCTTCATAGGATATGAACAAGTTTCACATATAAGTAATGATTGAGAATCACTGACTTGTATAGTACGAATTATCTTTAGTAATGATTGGAAATCATGTACTTAAATATGATTTCATAATGAACGCAAACATCTAGTGGTTTTGAATAACAATCTTGGCTAAGATTTTATTAAAGCGCACGCATATGATTAAGATCGCCATTTTTACAGGGTAAAATTTGATATTTAATTATTATATAAGAATTTCATGAGTTTTAAAATATGAACAGGGTTCACCTATAATATGATTGGGAATCATTTTTTTAGCTTTATTTTAAGTACTATGATCTGTCTTTAATGCAATTGATATGTTTTGTCTATAATTATGATATCTATTTTGTATTCCAGATGTCTGTGAAGCTTAAAAATGTTGAATTTCTACCATTGCTGCTCACTGGAGCTAATTACCTCACTTGGTGCATTGACGCTGACTTGTTCTTGAAGTCACTTGGTCTGCAGAAGACCATCGTCATTAGAAACAAGGAAGATCTCATGGACAAAGCAAGGGCTTTGTTTATCCTCTATCATCATATTTAGGATAACCTGAAGACTGAATACCTCAACAAGGTTGAGCCAACTGACTTATGGGCAAGCTTACAGGGTCGTTATGGTCATTAAAAAGCCATTATGCTCCCAAAAGCGATGCACCAATGGAACACCCTTAGGTTCCAAGATTTTAGGATGGTCGCTGATTAAAACTTAGCAGTCCATAAAATTACTTCTACACTTGAGTTGCGCGAGAAGAAAATTATTGATGCTGAAATGATAGAGAAGACTCTATCAACCTTCCATGTTATCAATATTACGATTCAGATACAATATCGGTGAGAGAACTTGAAGACTCGTACAGTCTTGATTCAGGCACTACTCCTCTCTAAGCAGAACGATGAACTTCAGATAAAGAATCATGTTATGCGGCCTTCTAGGAGTGCGTCGTTGCCTGTGTCAAACAATGCTCAGTTTTGGGGAAACAACTCTGCACGTCAGGGACAAAGATATGGAAGGGGAAGGGGAGGATATCATGGATACATGAAGGGCAGAAACTAGAAGCCCTTTTGCCCTCGGAGAGGTAAAGGATTTAAGAAATCTTTAACACTAGGCAATGTGAAGAAGGAAAAGAAGACTGATCAGGGATCTACTTGCTTTAACTGCGGTGATACAGGACACTGGGCACGGGAATGCCATGCACCACGGGTGGCTACAGGTGACAGAATCCGTACCCACCAGGCAGTTGTTGACACTAACTCTACCCCTCCAGAGTTTACAGCGTCAGACTTCTTCGACGTCACGAATACCGTCATAGATCAACATACAGAGTAATCCATAATAATAACTTAGTAGACATGTGATGTCACATTAGAGAGAGCACTAGTAGTTTCTTTTCTAGACGGACTTGATTTACTTTTTATTATCAGTACTTTTGATTTTGTTGGGAACATATCATTTCTATTTCAATAAATTTCTCGTGACATACATGACATTTATTTTATTTTAATAAATTGTGATTATTTGAATTTATTGCTTGGGAAGTAGTTAAATTCTATGTATGATAATTGATCTACTACGTACAACCTGCCTATGGATCTATCTACTCATTGAGCATGACTGATAATCAGATGAGTAGCGACACATGTCTAAGAGACATTAGTACAACGCACTCGATCCTTTTGAGATATGAATATATTTATTGTCTAACCTTGTTCATCGGGAATGGTAAGAATATCATTGGCACGGGCAACATGATAAAATGCACTAAGTGCGTCACGCTATTACTCTTTAACGGTACGATACGGGGTATTTAGTTCACTTTATAAACTAGTAAATCTAGCCAGATTTTACTGAGCTTGGGGAGATACATGATAATACTTATCACGTAATGACTATCGGAGAAAATGACAGATAAGGTTATGTGCATTTACTCCATGTCTAAAGGTTAGAATACGCTATTAGAATGGTTTCTAATATACTCCTCAGGGCTTGGATAACGAGGAGGATTATTGGGATTACATCTCAACTTTCCTTGAAAGGAGATAAGATCCAGAGAGTGTACGTGTAACGATTGTTTTCAAGGAAAGTCTATTATGACCAAGGTGGAGTGGGATCTCCAGCTTTTTCTCCAACCGCATCCATGGAGACCCATGTGGACCTTTCCATCCACATAGTGGCACACTAAAATATTTATGGTCATAAAAGACGCATCTAGGAGATGGTTCTAGGAATGCAACGTTAGCATGACTTCTCACTTATATTATTCTATTGCAGGCTCAGTTCCTGGATTAACCGATCAAAGTCGATCGATGCGACTTGACGGGGGCTTGAGAGTGTGACTCATAGGCTTTTGATGATTATTTTACCACTAAATGGGATAGATGAATGAGCATCGTGAGTACCCCATACCATACCTAACTCGAGATTGGCGGAGAACCTAATCAAGCGATTCCAAATAATTGCTAGGCCACTATTATTATGATCACAGCTTCCGGCTAATGTATGGGATATGCATTTTTTCTCCCACGACACTAATTAGGGTTCACCCCTTAGCAAATCTTCAAATTATTTTTTCCCAAAAGTTACATGTAACTGGGTCGGAGCCCGATGTCGCCTATCGACCAACATTTGGATGTTCCGTACAGGTATCAATTACACCACAATGTACGAAGATGGGACCCTCAACGTCGGCCTGGTATTATGTGGGTTATGATTCAAATTTATCACTGGATATTTGGACCCACTGGCGGCGTATGTCTTGTAGGGCAGATAATTGTCACTTTGATGAGATGATATTCCCAGTATTGGGGGGAGATATGATAGTCAATGCTGATGATGTTTCCAAGAGGTCTTGGAAAATATCATCGTTGTCTCATCTAGATCCCTATACATAAGTTAGGTGACAATAAGGTTCAACGGATTACAAACCTCAAATAGGTCGTAAATAAATTGCTAAATACATTCATATACACTATTAAAGTACCGTAAGTGTATGTACCTACAAGTAATACATCTACACAACAGAACATTCCAGGGGAACTAGTACCGCAATAGAACGTTCCAGGGGAATTAGTACCATAAACGAATCTGAGGCTTGCACTTACTGTGAAGCACCGTTAGAAGTATCCTGAACTGGGGTACTACAGAATAAGGGACACATATGACTAATGGTGTGTGTTATTGTACATTAACAAAAGTAGGTGTCAGGAATCCAAGCAGAGCTCAGCTTGCACATAATACGAAGTGATACCATTGAGCCTGTCAGTTATAAATAGGAATGGTATGGAAACATGATTAACTCAGAGAGATAATTAGGACAATGCAAGACTAGTTACCCAGAAAATCTTTAAGAGATCTGACATCGAGTGCAGTATGACCTATTACCCGGTTATGGACGCTATAACGTTTCAGTACTTATTAGTCTGCCAAGTTGTCGGGGATAAGCTAGACGTGCGTCTGATATAAATACCGCGTATCTATATGGGAAACTAGATACGTATATCTACATGAAGCTACCTGGGAAGGTATAAGCTTTTGGAAGCAACTAAGCCCGACACACGAGGTGTGTACGTAATAAAACTGGAAAAGTTATTGTTGACTTGAAGCAATCAGGGCCCAAATGACATAGTTGACAAAGTATTTGAAGGTCAAGGACTTTACAAATATCCTTATATGTCCATGCATTCTTATACATAAATTAACTTCAGTATCATCATAACAGTGTACTAAATGATTTGGATATCATTAGACCTCCGGGGGAGATCGCGAGAGCCGCCAAATACTTTGGGAAGGAATTTGAAATACAAGACCTTGGGAAATCAAGAGTGTCTCGATCTGTAGATCGAACATCTTGATATTGGCACTCATACACCGAGTAATATATATCAGAAGAGTTATCTAACACTTCGATATGGATGTAGTACACAGTACTAAGTCGTTTATTGCGCATCCAGCACTCGGGTGTGGACAACGACATCTTTCACCATCTTAATGGGGGAGAAACTCCTAATGCCATGGTGCCATAGCTAGGAGGTGTTTTGTTATATTTAGCTGGGTATACTAGACCCAATGACTCATTCACAGTGAACTGTTTGGTTTGCCATAGTTATGTTCCTACCCAAATGTACTGGAATGAGATCAAGCACATTCTGAGATATCTCATTGGCACGAAAGACAGAGGTCTGTTCTATACATAACTTGGCAAATAGGATATTATAGGATACGTCGATGCAAGATATTTTGTCAGATCCACATAAAGGCCGATCACAATCGGGTTATGTATTTTTGTATGGAGATACTGCGATTTCATGGAGATTGGTGAAGTCGACGATGGTTGCTACATCCTCGAACTGCACAGAGATTTTTGCACTACATGAAGCCGGCAAAGAATGTTTTTGGTTGCAGTCTATGATCAATCACATCAATGGGAGTTGCGGTCTGAATTCTATCCAAGATAAACCGACGACACTTTATGAAGATAACGCAGCTTGTATCATTCAAGTCAAAGGCAGATTTATTAAAGGTGACAAAACGAAGTATATTTCACCAAAGTTCTTCCACATACACGAGTTGCAGAAGACGAATGAGTTCAACGTTGTTCAAATCCATTCAGAAGACAACCTGGCGGATCTATTCAAGAAGACTCTTGCATATCCTACGTTCAAGAGATTAGTTCATGGAATTGGCATGCGAAATTTATAAGATTTATTATCTCAAAGAGATAGATCTCAGGGAGATCGACGTCAGGGGGAGTAGTCCCAGCCTGACGTGGACACATGCGTGTTGTATTTTTTTTTTTTGATAGCGTAATTTTTATCGTATGAGGTTTTACTGGCTGTAGGCTTTGATGAGGCAACATATACGCGTCCATAACCCATACAGGAAATATGATTGTACTCTTTCCTTGCACAACTTTTTGCCCAATGGGGTTTTGCTAAGCAGAGATTTTAATGAGGCAAGCCATCCTAGTATGAAGCACCCCAAGGGGGAGTGTTAGGAGTTGGGTCCAAGCCCAAGCTAGGAACCCAACAGGGTTGGGGTGTCATATACGGACTCCTAACAAACTCATAGGCCCAATAGGGTTATGGGGAGAGTTAGAGTAGAATAGTGAATCTTTTTGGGTTGTTTATAAATATCATTGTACTATGTACAGAGAACACAGTTATGATGAATCAATAAATCTCTTTCTCTCTCTCTCTCTTGTTCATAAGCTATGCTAGTTATATTGTTCTAGATTTATCATCTCCCAACAGTGTCTACTTTTGGAGAAAGTTCTAGAGAGAAAACTTTGGAAATCCAACTTGAAGAAAAAAGAAATCCATCTTCATTGGTGTGAGGTAAAGAGAGGAATCAATCCAAGTGTTCTTTGTGCTCCGATCAAGCAACAAAAAAATGTGCTCTCCGACGAGTTTGCCGACAGAAAGGGGATTGAAAGTGTTCTTTCAAGTTGAAGGTAAACAACATTTAGTAGCTCTTGTTTGGGCATACAAGGTGCTGAATTTTATTGTAACACTCACGATTGAGAACGTTTGTAATCCGTTTATTAATATAGTGGATTCAGATTTCATGGTTTTTCCCTTTCGCGTTGAAGAGTTTCCACGTAAAAATCGTGAGTTGTCTTTGCTTGCTTGCTAGTTTATTTGTCGTTAAATTTCTCCTTCTTATCATCGAATTACACATAGTAGGAAAGTCGTGATTTCCCAACATATGTCCCATGTATAATTTAAATGATACCCCTAACTATATCTTTGAAATTTTTGGAGCCATAATATTTTGTACTTAGGATAACTCGCTCTTACTTAAAGTTGCAGCTCTCGATCACATTCACCGTCAGAAATTTACAACAACTCAAAGTAACTTAAACATACTTCAGATTACAGTATTGGGTGTTGCATGCTCACTTTCCGGGAACAAAGTTTGTTGCAAAGGACCAGGCATTGTTGGCCACCGGGTCAGCAACATGATCGAAAAGGTTCTCAATTGGTCCCTTCCCTGTGACAATTGCTTGCACAAAGAAACCAAACATAGAGAACATAGCGAGACGCCCATTCTTGAGTTCCTTTACTTTCAACTCTGCAAATGCCTCTGGGTCATCTGCCAATCCTAGTGGATCGAATGCCCCACCGGGGTAAAGTGAATCCAATCCCTCTCCTAGGGGTCCTCCTCCAATACGGTAACCCTCAATGAAACCCATCAATACAACTTGAACTGCCCAGATAGCAAGAATGCTTTGGGCATGAACAAGGTTTGGGTTGCCAAGGTAGTCAAGCCCACCTTCTGAGAAGATCTGTGCCCCAGCTTTGAACCACACTGCCTCACCGAACTTGATACCGTTCTTTGAGAGGAGCTCGGGGAAGACACAACCAAGCGCACCCAACATAGCCCATCTGGAGTGGATCACCTCGAGCTCACGGTTCTTGGCAAAAGTCTCGGGGTCTGCCGACAATCCAGCTGTGTCCCACCCATAGTCACCGGGGAATTCTCCTGTCAAGTATGATGGAGTTTGCTCTGAGAATGGACCCAAGTACTTTGGGCGGTCTGGACCATACCTGTTATCACAATGCCAGTCATATTCCGCAAACATAATAAATATAAAACAAGAAATACCATGAAAGTAATTCATGTTTATAGTTACCAGATGCTTTGTGGAGTGCTCCTTACAGTCCGACGCATGGTGATACGGTCACCAGAGGCACCAACCTTTCTAACGAGCTCATTCTGTTGTTTCAAAGCTGTCTGGCCAGCGAATGTAGACTGTTGGATTGCAGAGGTTGCCATTATCCCCGTAGGCGATTCTGATGTTTGTTCTCTTTATGTAACTCTTAGATGGCACTGTGAGCTAAAGGAGAAGAAGGGTAGAGGTTTTATAGTCCAAAGGAGTGATGATTAGGATGAGGATATGTACAACTCAGCGTAATCCTATTGGTTCTTGTCTGAAATCCTGGATATCCAGTTTGATATGTTGTGGTTATATCTCTGCCATCTGGGATATTAAGATCTCCTAGTAGGGGTCATGTTGCTTTGGATTATTGTTCAGGAAACTTGAGGTTTACTCACTTCCAAGTATGCATTGCTCACTCTATTTTGTAGACCTGTTACTTTTAACATGGGTAATTGGGAGAATTACATTATGTCATTTTCGTTAAAATAGAAACTGGAAATAGGAAGTCTTCACACTACAAGTGTTAGTAATGTAAAACCTCAAGAATGCGAAGCAAAATTCGAGATATAATTACAATATGAGTGATTTAGATTTTACCCCAAAATATTAAATCATATTTAATCTTGCCCCCTCGAACCGGAAAATATTATGGTCGACCCCCTATTTTTTGTCTTCAACCTCCGTTCACTGATTTGACCAGACTGGACTTGCCTTGACCAGTCTCTTTCTCAGATAATACCAAATCTACCCTTCACTCCCCAACTACGAAACTACCAAAACATTACGCCACATGTTTTGATATTAACCATTTATATATTTGAATCAACGTTTAGAATTCGAGGATTGTAAACCGTCGATATGTGTCACGTCACCTAATCTGACAATCTTCTCTTTAATCTCTAATACTCAAATAGGGAACCAATTATGGGCGGGAGAGTTAACAAACCCCCCCCCCCCCCATTTTACTTTTCCCAAAGTATTTTCTCTAATCTCTCTCTCACACACAAACCATTGTTGTTGGTTAATCACTCCATCTCTCTGCGCCATTCTTGCTTGTTCGTTACTCCATCTCTCTGTGCCATTCTTGCTGGTTCATCACTCCATCTTTCTCTCTCTTCCAATATGTAACTTTTGTTCCCCTATGTGACTATTTTGAACCTTAACCATGTTCTTTTCTCAATTCTTTCATTTGTTTGTTTATTTCACTAAAATACAAGTAATTTGTTTATTTTAAACTATAAAAGGTTAGGGTTTGTCACTTTTGACTGATAATTTCAACCTTGGTTCACTGATTTGACCAGACTGGACTTGCCTTGACCAGTCTCTTTCTCAGATAATATCAAATCTACCCTTCACTCCCCAACTACGAAACTTTTGCCAACCAAAACGTTACGCCACATGTTTTGATATTAACCATTGATATATTTGAATCAACGGTTAGAAATCGAGGATTGTAAACCGTCGATATGTGTCACGTCACCTAATCTGACAATCTTCTCTTTAATCTCTAATACTCAAATAGGGAACCAATTATGGGCGGGAGAGTTAACAAACTCCCCCCCCCCCCCCCCATTTTACTTTTCCCAAGGTATTTTCTCTAATCTCTCTCTCACACACAAACCATTGTTGTTGGTTAATCACTCCATCTCTCTGTGCCATTCTTGCTTGTTCATTACTCCATCTCTCTGCGTCATTCTTGTTGGTTTATCACTCCATCTTTCTCTCTCTTCCAATATGTAACTTTTGTTCCCCTATGTGACTATTTTGAACCTTAACCATGTCCTTTTCTCAATTCTTTCATTTGTTTGTTTATTTCACTAAAATACAAGTAATTTGTTTATTTTAAACTATAAAAGGTTAGGGTTTGTCACTTTTGACTGATAATTTGGGGGTATAATAATTTGGGTTTGATGATTTGGGTGTTAATTTTATGGGCTGTTAATTTGTGGATTTGGGTGTCTACTTTATATACGAAAGTTAGGGTTTTGTGTGAATGTATGATGAAAGTTGGGGTTTTTGTTGTACAGGGGTGTCACCAAGACTGTCATTTTTCATTTGGGTGGGACTTGGCAGGATTCGTGGGAAGTGATTGGGCACACTCATGATCTATACATTAGAGGGAAACAACGCAAGTTCCCAAATGAAGATGGGGATAGGTTTTCTCTCATATGCCTCACTGACTACATCTTTACTAGCTTCAGAGAGATGGCATATGATATTCCCCCAGGTAGTAATGTTGAGATAAGCTCTTTGTTTCAGGGTCAACATTACCCAATTAAGAGTGATCATGTTTTACAAGAGATGTGGAGAGGATAAAAGATGTGCACATTTATGTTGCTAACAAACTTACACAATAACATGGTATTGTTGTTCCCCTATATACATGGACATTCATATGAACAATAACCATGTAGATGATGACCTTTTTCATAATGAAGTAGACGGTGAACTTTTTTATAATGAAGTAGCTGATTTCCATAACCTTGAAGTACTAAGGAGTTCTAGAAATAATTTATCAGGGAGTTCAAGTGGTTATACATCTGGGAGTGATTCTGAGTATAGTGAAATATCTTGGGAGTGATTCTGAGTATGGTGAATATCTTGTGGATAGAGGGGCAGAAGAATATTGTCTAGTTGATTATGAGGTTCATGTTAAGGTATGAACTCGAATTATGTTTGAGGTTATTTTAGTTTAAGTTATTTCAGTTTAAGGTTTGACGTCAGATTGAAACGGATTGAAAATGAGATTTTCAATGTTCAGATTCGAACTGGTTATGATCGATAGAAGTTCGAGCCGGTTAAGTATCCTGAAGATTCGAACTGGTTAAGCTACCTGGAGTTCGAACTAGTTATGTTGCCTGAAGACTCGAACTGGTTCTGTTCGAGTTGCTGAAGAAGAGCTGAAAGTAGGTCGAAGTCGTTCGAACGAGAATGGAGCTCGTTCGAACGAGATATCTGATTTTACGTTTTGAAGTCAAAGACCGAAGAAGTTGTTCGAACGAGATGGTATTTCGTTCGAACGAGATGCATGTTTTTTAGGGTTGGAACCTCATATCGCTAAAGTCGTTAAAACGACTTTGTGCTTCGTTCGAACAAGATTTGTCTGGTTGCCTTTGTGAGTTCTTCTGAGACGTTGAGTTTTGCCTTGAGATCTGTTCTACTTGTATTTAGTCATCTAGTATATAAAAAGGTCTTAGGTTATTTTGTTAGCCTATCTTGGTGAGTTTAATTCTAGAGAAACCTAGGGTTTGATGGACTCCATTAAAGCTTGAGAAGCTTGGAGAGATCGTTGTAACTTTTATCTTTGGTTAGTGAATTATTCGCGGGGAGTAGTTTTTTATCCACAAGGGATTTCCACTTCCCTCCTCCAGGTAAATTATTGTGTTCTTGCTTTCGTATAATTTCTTATTAGCGTTTCCGTTTATTGTTCTTGGGGTGAGGGATTGGGATTAGCTACCCTAAATTCCTAACAGTTCAGTCTTTGAATGTACAATAGTTAGGGCAAGGTAGGTTTAATGAAGGTGAGGTCCATTCTTTGAATGTACAACAGTTAGGGCCAAGTGAGTTAAATGAAGATAAGGTTCAGTCTTAAAATGTACAATAGTTAGGGTAGGGTGAGATAAATGATAGTGTGCCTTCTGAACCACCTTTGAGTGTGTTGTTTAAAACTACTAAGAGAAACAAGAAAATAGAACAAAGATGGGTTCTAATGAGGATAAATCAAATAAAAAGGTATGGAATTAAGAAACACCAAAACAAGCTGAAAAACCAAACCCAAAGAAGAAAAATAATGACAATGGTGGATAACCAAGTAAACCAAAAAAGAAGAGAGGTAAACCTAGTGAGTTACCTGAAGAAGACTTGGATGAATTTCTAGTCATATATGACAGTGATGATAACATAGTCATTACACAAACTGAGAATGTCGCACAGGTTGAGAATGTCACACTAGCTAAGAATGTAACACACGCTGAGAATGCAGAACTTGACCCAAAGAATTTATAGATGATGAGGAAGGATACTACAGCACTCACACATCCCAAGATGGTGAAGATGGCCCCACACAGGAAAAAAATGCATAGGGTTGATGATGATTTAAGAGATTTTGCTATAAACACCCAAAAAATATTTATTGATAAAGAGAACACATAAATGCTAATTTTTTTGAAAAAGAATATGATGAACTGAAGGTGGGAATCTTGTGGGGAACTGTATATGAAGTGAGACAATACCTTAGAAAATTTGCAATTATTAACAAGTTTGAGTATTATCAAAAGAAGAATGAATATTATAAAGATTGAGGTATAAATTAATGTAGTGATAGAAAGTGTGAATGGATGCTTTATGCAAAAGTGCTTCCTGATGGGCATACCATGGAACTAAAAAATTCAAGTGTTCTAACTCACACTTGTATAGGCAAGGCTGGGGACAAGAACAAATTGGCACATGCAAGCTAGGTTGCCAATGAAGTTGAATACTTGATTAGGGGTGTGAGGTCAGCGAAACCATGTGATGTTCAAGAAGCAATTAGAGCAAAGTATGGTGTTGATGTGCCCTATTTCACAGCTTGGAATGCATGGACTATATGCATGGAAATGATTGTGGGCTCTTATGATGAGGGTTATATTGTGATGCCATAATTGACAGTACAAGTTTTATTAGCAAATCCAGGCAGCATTTCAACTTGTAGCATTGACTTGGATACAAATGACAGGAACCTGCATATCATGCAAGGATTCAATTGAAGGTTTCAAAAATGGTTGCAGACCAGTGTTAGGACTAGATGGATGCTTTTTAAAAGAGAAATATGGAGGTGTTTGTCTCTCAATGAATGCCTTGGATGGGAACAATGGTTTGTTCCCAGTTGCAGTGTTTTTCTATAGGTCTGAGTGTCATGAGACTTGGCATAAATTCTTAAAAATGATGAAACCATATGTAGAATTGTATAAGGCCAATTTAACCTTCATCTCAGATAGGCAGAAGGGACTTATAGAAGCTGTTGATCAAGTGCTTCCATATGTGAACCACAGATATTGATTTAGGTACATGTATAAAAATATGAAGAAGTATCACAGGGGTACTCATCTAGAGAAGTTAGTTTGGGGGGATTCTAAGTCATTTAAACAAAAATGAGAAAAAGGAGTTTCTAGATCAGTTGAATAAGGACAATCTTGCAGCATATGATTGGCTATACAGAGAGCCATATGAGAGGTGGTGCAGGTCATACTTCGACTTTACTGCAAAGTGTGAGCACATTACTAATAATTTCTCAAAGTCTTTCAATCATTGGATGAATAAAGTGAGAGACAAAACTATACACAAAGCCATAGAGAAGTTGAGCTTGATGTTGATGAAATTAATGTATCAAAGAAGGATCAAAGCTAGAGATTGGGACCAAAATGACGCATTTCTTCCCTTTTTTTATTTTCTTCATTTTTCTTTTTAATTGTTACAAGTGTTTAATATGTGAGTTTTAAATTTTCTCAATTGTTGTAGTTCTTGTGCCTAGGACTCAGACACACATTGGGAAGTTGTCTAGAAAGTATGGTCAATTCAGGATAGAGGGAATACATGATAAATGCTTGGTTGCAATATCTGCAAGTGGTCAGAGGTGGAAAGTTAACATTGAGAACCATGAATGCTAGTGTAGGGAGTAGCGACTCACTAGTCTTCCATGTACACATGTTGTTAGTGTTCTCATACCTATGAGACATCCTTAGGTTCAGTAAGTACACTTTTTATGTAAGTTTTCCAACTAATATTTGTTAATTTCTTTATGTGTTTTATATTCTACACTTGTATTATATAGATATTGAAGTGACTATCACACAGTCAAGTCATATGTTGTCCCATACAGGGATCCAATTCATGCCATTGATGATCCATCTAAATGGGGACATGTACTAATATAATTTGTTTTATGTGTATATTTGTAGTTGTATTATTTACTCAATTAATACATCTAAAGTGCCTTACAAACTCACTTCGTTGCAGCCATCATATACTATTTTTTCCCCACCACTAGTGAGGGGACCTAGTAGGCCAAGGAAGGAGAAAATCAAAGGAGCAGAAGAAGCACTTGGTAATAGTAGGAGGTATGGAAAATGTGGTGCCTTGGGTCATATGAAAAAGACATGCAAGGGTCTACCTGCAGAAGCTAGACCTGTGATAAAGAAGAGGAGTAGAGTTGACACTAATAGTAGCAAAGTTGATCATAGAAGAAGTATTGGTACTCCTCCAAAAGCACCAACTGTTAGAGGTAGAGGAAGAGGAAGAGGAATGGGGACTACTTCAAATGGAGGAAGGGGGGCTAATTCTAACATTGGAATGGAGAGAGGGGTACAACTTTAAACAGAGGGAGGGGAGAACTTTAAACAGAGGGAGGGGGACTACTTCAAACACTGTGACGGGAACTAGTACAATCAAAGGTATTGGGAGAGCTGGAGGCACTGGGGGAACTAGAAGAACTGGGAGGGCCAGGGTAACATTCCAACCTCCAAGACCAACTGGAGCTGCTTCAACTCAGTATTTTCAAACTAGTTTTATCACAAACCCTTACAAGAAGTCATACCAAGCTCTAGCAAAAGCATGGAAACCTTATACTTTAAGTTATTAAACTTTTATGATGTTTAGTTTGTCATGTTCACTTTTTGGGTATTGTATGATGAAACATAGGTCCAATATGTATGTACTTGCAGTCTAGACTATGCATTTTGGGTTGTAAACTTAGGTATCTTGTGGTTTGACATTTGAGTACTTATGTTGGGTATTTGTCTACTCAAACCCTTAAGTATTTAATGGTATTTTGGTTTGTGTAATTCTTTGTCTGTTATTGTTTTGTGTACAGTGAATAGGTCTTGTGCAATTTTGCCATGTTATGCAGGTTTGTAGTTTTGCTAAGAAGTGCAGGTATGCATATTGTTTGTACAGGTTGACAAAGTTATGCAGGATTGAAGTTCACATTAAATAAATTACATGTTACAGTTTTTTTTTTTTTTTTGGCAGAAAGAAGCTAATAACTTGTACTTGATTTCCATGCAGGTTGCCTTTCAGGTATGGTGATTAGTGTTTTGGAATTGTAATTGCCATGTAAGTTTATTTTCTATTCTTTTTTTTTCATTATGCAGTACATGTCTCTAATGTTTATAAGAAAACATCAATTTAATGGTAATGAAAAATACATACATTAGAATAACAAGCATAATGAGAAATTCGTCCTAGAGTTGCAGATCCTTTAAATTGTTTGCAAAATTCATTCAAGTCCATAGTAAATTTCATCTGAACATTCATCTTTGGATTCTTCCCAGGACTTTCTTCACTCTTCTTCTTATTATTTTCTTCAGTGTTCGTTTCTGCTTACATGGTATTTCTAAGCCAAGTGAACTTCTTACAATAAATGTTCAGACATTTGAGGTACTTTTGGCCCTTAGATATAACATTTTTTGAATACATAACTTCTTAGGGTCCCCACACCAAACCACTGAACAATTTGAAGTCCTCCAAGGATATTCACTCCATCAATGAACATGTGACCCAAATCCAAAACACCAAAATGTAAAAGATGATCAACCATAAGTAATTGACTCAGTGATTGCATAATTCAACCACTAAAATGGCCCACATTTAGGGAATTGCCAGGACAAAAACTTTCTATTTGGGTTAGATAGTGTTTTTGAAATCTATATCTTCATGATTCCATTACAATCTACTTTTTTGCATTTACTATATATCCAGGGGCATGCCTCTAACTTATGGGAGCAATGCCCTACATTTTGATAAAAATCAGTACAAATTGGACAAGCTTGATCGTGCACATGTAAATACAACTTATTAGTTCTCCCCCCCCCCACCACACACACACACACAATTAATTTAGAGTTTAGAGAGAGAAAAAAATTATGGCAGTTGCAGTCAAGAAGGAGACGGAGAACAAAAGAATTTAAAAGAGGTAAAGGTGCTGACGTGGCCAATAGTAACATTTGGGAAGGTTCCAACTGTTGGATTTGAAAACAAATCTCGATGCGAGAATCAATTTCGTCAGAAAAGAGAGAGTAGAAAATTGTTGGGTTTGGGTAGGTTTTAAGTAAAGGTTACATTAGGTAGTTCAACAAAAAGAGACTGGTCAAGTCAAGTCAAGTCTGGTCAAACCAGTGAACAAAGGAAGAAGACAAGAAATGGGGGGTCAAACATAATATTTTCCGGTTCGAGGGGGCAAAATTAAATATAAATTAAATTCAAGGGGGGTATAATCTAAATCACTCTTACAATATTAGGGATTTGAGGATGAATTTAGAGATTGAATTTTAAAGCACAACTAGATTTTCTCAATGACAACTAAAAATCAAAGTTATACCACTCTCTCCATATATTCTACAAATCCTTGAATCTCTCCTACAATATCTCTCCTTACCAATCCAATTAGAAACCGGCTATAACTAAAACCCCAAACAGCCGAAGCCTAGCCTCTCCAGCAGTATAAGAAATAACTTGAGATGTGTGGTAAATGATCTTATTAGGGACGTGCCACGTCAGTTCCTATAGAGAGGTTGAGTAAAAACAAAATAGCTTGAGACAGCCAAAGACACACAAATAGATGAAACTTGATTTACTTCCTTGATTTATTCCAACATTACAACTGAATTTAAATATACATCAAATAGGCTAAATATTATGAACTACAAACAACAATTAACTACCCAGTAAACATACTGCTGACTCAACTAAACAAATCCCTATTCTTACTCCATGACTAATAACAGTTTCCAACTAACCCAAAAGAATAGGACTCAACTCTGATTGTGCAGCCAAGAGTTTCTTCATTATTTCAACAATTTTTACGGTAGTCGATATGATAAATCTTACTTTCTGGTTTCAGTCAGAGCACCCGAGATACGATTTATGCCATAAAATACTTACAACAAAAATCTTTTGGTGATATAAGTAGTCAAGTACTAGAGCCTCAGCTTTGGTTTCTGAGGTTTGTGAAACTTGAGATATGAAACACTACCAATATTTGACTATTAGACTTGAAGATTAAAAAAATCAAGACATAATAAATAGGAAAAAATATGTATTTTGAATTTTTTTTGTTAGTTTACTTTTAGTTAAATGTGTTATACATATAAGATTCCAAGTGAGTGGGTTTTGTTGATTGTTTAGTTTTACTCAATTGTGCTTTTTCTTGAGCAGGAGCAGGAGAAATCGGAAGAAACACATATAAATTACCAATGTCGATGCTCTTTTTTTGAATTAAGCTTTTCTTCTAATTATTTTGAGTGGCTTCTTGAAGGTTTTATTTTTTGTGAAATTATTATTTATTTATTTTGAATGAGAAGCTGGGGTTAGGCGAGATACCCACCATAATTCATTTATGTGCAAACAATCTATTCCAAACTAGGATATCTACATCCACTAGCATCTGCTTTATAAATAAGAACTAACTCTCTAGGAAACTCCTGTGGAAATACTATATAATCCTGTACAATGTTCATCTCTGCAGCTACATAATGAGCTGCTTGTTACCTTCTTGTTACAGGTATATAATGAACAAATTGGTGATTTACTTGACCCCACTCGAAAAAACCTTCAGGTATATAATGAATTGTGATATCGTTTCGCTTTTTTTGTTTGCCATGTTGAAAGATGTGTAAATGACCATGTTTCGTTTTCACAAATAAGAGATGGTGCAAAAAACAACTCTTATGTTGAGAATCTGACTGGAGAACATGTGACAAATAATGATGATATAACACAAATATTAATTAAGGTAGGAACAAAGTCCCCCTCTCCCCTCTCGTTTTTATCTCCCCTCCCATTTTTCCCTCCTCTCACCATCCTTCCTTGCAGCTACCCAGACTCCCTCTCCCATCTCAGCCATCCCACTACACCTCGCCATTTCCACTCTCTCTCTTCTCCAAACCACCCACAGTACTCCACCCAGCCTATACATCCACAGCAATCCCTCCACCAAAACCCTAAAATACCAAACTTGCTCCTTTCTATTCTAAGACTTTTGGGAAACCTAATACCCTACCCAAGTATTTTGGACAACACCCCTACACACCGGGTGCAGAACCCACTTCTCTCTTCAACCAACTCGGAATAGACTTTATGGACGAGGCCAAACCCGAGGAGGGTACTCATTACCTTGATCGAGTCGGAGCTTTGACAGAAAGCCTTAGAGGATGCTCCACCCATGACCTTATACCTATTCTTATGCTTAATAAAACGCTATGGGAAGGTCTCAAAAGCAGATGGAAACTCGCGGTAGCTTTCAAATCCATATCACCTTACATCAAGGAATAGGTCCTAATCGACGGAGTTACTCGAGAATGGTCAAAACTCATATCCCGCATCCCACCCATCTTCTACAAACAAGAATCAAAGGTTTTCATTACAAACTTCCACAACATTGAAGACCAACACACTATCATGCAAACTCCCCCAGTGAATGTCTATGGGTACTCGCTACTACAACATACCGTGGATACATTACTACACCAATCGGAAATATCGTTCCCCCGTTATTTATGTTGGGTTCAGCTGTACGGTCTCCCCTGCTGCCTCCTGGATAAACCCACTCTCGCGATCATCGGGAACAAAATTGGTGAGTACGTTTGTGACGACTACAACCCAACAGAGGTCGAGCAGTCTAAAGCTAGTTTTGTCTGGATTCTTGTTAACCGTATAACAGACAAACCATTAGTTCTGACTATACCTGTATCGAGGCCAAACCAATATGGTAACGCTAGGATTACTATCAAATATGAGCACTTGGAAGGGTTTTGTCCATACTGTGGTATACTTACGCACTCGATTGCTAATTGTAAGCGTTTTGAAACCATTATACACGAACGCATCTGACTAAACATCACGGCAAAGTTCGAATTCCCGTTTGGTTCGTATATTCAAGTTAACCCGCCCAAAAATATTCAAATCTCTCCGTTCAAGCACTTTTACACCGGTAATACATCGAAACCTTATCGTCACAGTACCTCCCCTCACCGTGAAAAAGTTTTTTCGCCCTATCCACATAATGCTAAACTAAGAGAGGAAGTAGGCGAGATTATCAGATGAGTAGTTAACCATTTCAATTCTTGGAACCAACGAGGTCACGCTTTCCTGTAGCTAGAATCCGACCATGCAAGCCGGAACTTTGCACATGCAGACTGAAACATCCGCGACGTAACTGGGTCGAGCTAGAACATACCGAAAAGGGTCAGAGAGACAAGGTCGTTTCCACATCAACCCATAACATCACAATACGGGGTCAGACCTTGGGAGATACAAAATCTAGACCTTTCCAAGATTTCTTGGGCGTCGACTTTGGGGGGGTGGGGACCACCAGAGAGCTTCTCAAAGACTTTGACACTGTGACAAATGATCATATTAAACTACTGCAGGATTGTTCCCAAAAGGGGATCCATAAAAATCCTCTACTAGTCGTTCACTCGCCTGCAAAGGAAGCCCTAGGAAACGCGCTCAATCTGGGTCCGGGTTTGAGGGGAACACATCCTGACACCCACTCTGTTGACATCTCAACCCCATATGCAAATATCGTTACTGGTAGGGACCACAACAAGGTGAGGCAAATTGGAGAGTAGTTCAAAACATATTTGGGTTCAAACGTTACTACATGGGACGTGGGCCTGCTTGATAACCAATGTTTGGCTCTTAAGCAATTCAAGGAATGCGGATGACCACAGTTGGGTGGGATTTCCCCTTGTACTGATATTATGCAGACCCAAAAATCAAGCGTTTGCTAACCCACCTCGACTAGACCGATCGGACCGAAGCGCCACCAACGTTCAGCCAGCACCCACTACTGCTTTCTGACGGGTATGTCTGCCAGAGCATCATCCAGTAAGGAAAATCCAATAAAGCCCCTTGAATCCGAGTCTGACACCATGCCCTTAGAAGTTAGATTCTCCTCGGACGAAAGCTCGGGCTGGCACACATCGAGCCACCAGGATTTTTTTGGATCAGACCATGACCCGAGCAGGGGGAACAACAACACCACCGGAACCGGAAATCTCGAACGCTCCTTTCTCTTATCATGCGACACTCACGAAGGTATGGGGGACTCGGGTCTCCCCGCAAAGGTGCGCAAAATATCACCAAATTTTGTTCATTGCATTTTTACATTCCATAAATTTGTTTCTATTAAAATGCCGTACAAATATATTGCTGATAATTCTGACGAAATTGTTGAACGATGGCGGTTCACACCCCCAGAAACTAGACACTGGAAGCCTCACCCAAATTCGAAAGAGGCCGACGGCATAAAGCCTGAAACTGTACTCAATTATCAACGTATACCAAAATTCCGTAGCTTCAGCACAGATAGACAATTTAAATCCCTCAGAGACCTTAGGTGTACACCTACCTTGGTGAGTTTACATAAAAGATACACTCGCAGATGGGGGAGGATAGCTCAACTGGTCAAACGGACGCAACATCCCTCCCAACTCGTTCTTCGTCTTACAAACATAGGCATAGAAGCGGGTCCAACACCATCCCTCGGTTTCAAATGATTGTGCTCTCCTGAAACTGCAGGGGTAGCGGAAAGGCATCCACCCTTCGAAAACTTCTCTCTCACCAAAAAAAATTGAACCCCGACATCATCTTCCTCTCTAAGACAAAAGTAACCAGCGCAGAAGTCATGCACAAGCTCAACATTCTGAGATTCACCCGCTCCCACACTGTTAATGCAACCGACAACCACGGAGGAGGGCTTTGGCTGGCCTGAAATCACAATATTAAGCTCTTTATTCTCTCCTCATCACCCAGTGGTATTGATGCTCTCATCCAATCCCCCACTACTCGTACCGGCCATGGCCTCCACTCGGATCATTGGATGTGCTCCTTTACAAAGAGCCCCCCTGAAACTCATAATCGAGCCACATACTGGAACGTTATTGGCCAACTAGCCCAAACTATACCTATCCCTTGGATTATCTTGGGCGACCTTAACTGCATTACGTGCCCAGAGGACAAGTTTGGGCGAAAACCTTATGATAATACGATACCTAACTACCTCAAAAAATTCATCTTTGACGCCGCCATGATAGATCTAGGCTTCTCAGGTGTCCCTTTTACCTGGTCTAACAAAGGAAAGGCATGGATCTGGTCAAGCAACGTCTGGATCGTGCCTTAGCTTCTGCTTCCTGGCGTACCACCTTCCCCGACGCTACTATCCGGAACATGCCTATTATCGGCTCGGACCATGGCCCTATTTTTCTTAACACTAAACCTAGATCTCACCAACTTCCTAAACAATTTTACTTCCAATCACTCTGGACTAAGCAGCCTGACTGGCACAAGATCATTAAATCGGCCTGGAGTAAAGACCAAATTGGATCTCGGCCCCTTCGCCTCTACAAAAATCTCAGACATACCAAACAAGAGTTGTATGGGTAGAACAAAAAAGTCTTGAACTGCACTCCCAGATGGATCCAAACCCTTAGAGACCAAATTCTCGCCAACCAAAAGGAGCCTACGATTAATAGTAACAACAAAATCGAACTAGACCTTCAAAGAGAGCTGGAGATTACCCTAGACCAAGAAGAAACCCTTTAGATGGATAAATCCTGAGAAACGTAGTTTAGAGAAAGGGACCGTAACACCAAGTTCTTACATATCTCTACTATCTATCGTAGAAAAAAGAACGAAATCACAAAGATTAAAAAATCAGATGGCACCTGGGATGACGAGCGGGCCGATATAGGAGACGCCTTCGTTGACTTCTACAAGGACCTTTTCTCTCCATCCTGTCCTATCCTAAAGGTCCATGACCTCAACATCATGGAGAAACTTATCACGGACGATGACAACATCCAGCTCACCAAAGACCCAACTATGGAAGATGTGAAGGAGGCTCTTTTTGCTATGAATTTGTACAAATCTCCAGGACCAGACGGTTTTACCCCCCTTTTCTACCAAAAATCCTGAAACATCGTCAAAGAGGACTTTTACCAAGCTACGCTCGCGTTCCTCCAAACTAGCCATATCCTTACGGAATACAACCATACAAATATCATGCTCATCCAAAAAGCCCAGAGCCCGAACAGCCCAGAAAAATTTTGCCCGATCAGCCTCTATAATGTTAAGCTCAAGATCATTACAAAAATTTTGGCAGGCCGCCTCAAACCACTCCTAAACAAGATCATCTCGCTGGCCCAGAACGCTTTCATCCCTAGACAACAGATTTTTGATAATATTATTAAGGCCCAGAAGATCATCTCCTCCCTTAAAAAGAAGAAGAAGCCAGTGGGCTCCATGGCAGTCAAGCTTGACCTTAGCAAAGCTTTCAACAGAGTGAAATGGGGCTTCCTAGGGGATACTCTCAAGGCCATGGGATTCTGCGATAAATGGTGCAACTGGATCCATCAATGCATCTCCACTACCGCTCTCTCCTTTAACCTCAATGGTACCCCCTATGGTTTCCTCAAACCAGGATGAGGTATCCGTCAAGGAGACCCTTTCTCCCCTATTCTTTTCCTCATCTGCTCGGAGGTCCTTTTGGGAATCCTACTTAAGGCTGAGCTCAGGGAGATACATGGCATTAAGATGGCCAGAGGAGGTACTCCTGTCTCCCACCTCCTTTTTGCCGACGACAGCTTTATATTCTGCAAAGCATCTCTGAAGGAAGCAGGAGCCCTCCAAGACACCCTGGATACTTTCAAGAAAGTATCCGGCCAAGCTACTAACATCAACAAATCATACATCCTCTTCAGCAAGAACAGCCATCGCAGACACCATAAAATTATCCAAACGATCATCCACATTTAGAAAGACTCTATGGGTGAGAAATACATGGGAGCACCTTTGATCTTTGACAGATCAAAGAGTCTAAATTTCTAAGATATCATTACTAGAGTGTCTCAGCGCATTGAAGGCTGGAAAGCTAGAAACCTATCCCAAGCAGGCAGACTCACCCTTATTAAAGTTGTTAACTCAGCAATACCATCCTTTCTCATGTCTATATTCCCTTTTCCTATCAAAATTTGCAAAAAACTAGACTCCATGAACGCCAGATTCATTTGGGAAACCAACAGCTCATGTAAGGCCAAATCCCATCTCATCAGCTAGAAGAGACCTGCCAAAAACATAAAAATGGTAGTTTGGGCACCCGTACTACCCAAAACCACAACCAGGACATGCTGGCAAAGTTCTTCTGGAGGGTCATGAAAGAACCTAACAAACCTTGGGCCCACAACATAAAGCAACGCTACTCCTCTAAGGTGTCCCCGATGATCTCCTCCTCTAAAGCCTCAGACAGCTGGATCTGGAAAAGGATCATCAAAGCCTGCAACTGGATTTGGTTGGACCTCATTTGGCATATTGGGGACGAAAAGAAGGTTGACTACTGGTTGGAACCATGGATCCATGGTATCCCTACGGCAGACTCGCGGGTCTTGCACCGTCGCATAGAACTTTATCTAAGGTGACTGACCTTATCTGTACATCTAGCCGCACTTGGAAGAATGATCTGATTAGCTCTATTTTCTACAAAGACATTGCAGACGTCATTCTTAAGATCCCCCTAAGCAACTCCGCGGCCCTAGATTTACTTCGATGGAGAAAGGAGAATAATGGGATCCTTACGGTAAAATTTGTTTATCAAGCATCCATGGAGGATGCCCTTAATGATCCTCAGCCTACCTACCAGCCTGTTTCAGATAATTTCAACTGAAAGAGGATCTGGAATTTCAAGATCCTGTTTCATATCCAATTCTTCCTCTGGAAAGCCCTTCATAATGGGATCCCCACAAGGCATAACCTATGGCATGGAGATGATAATTGGGATACTCTTTTCCCACAATATGGAGAGGAAGATGAAACCACCACCCATGCTCTCTTTTTCTGCGACAATGTTAGAGAATTCTAGGCCTTGTCCAACCTCAACCCGGACCTTCGCAACTGGGTCTACTCTGACTCTACGAAAAAGGTTCTGACCATTTTCACCCTCCAGAAATGGAACGATCTTGACACCACAATACTTTGGAGCATGATTGGCTCCATCATGTACGTCATCTGGATTGACCGAAATGAGCTCGTTTTTAATAAAGTCAAACCTAACCCGCCAAAGGCTATCAAGATTGCCATGAGCTATCTTTTATATCCCCCTCACATCACCACTACCGTTCATAGACCCACCAACATGGCCCTTCCGTAGGTTCATGAGGGGTGGCATGTTATCACAGTGGATGCATCTTGGGTATAAAAGGAATTACTGGAGGGAACGAGTTTCATTATTAAATCCCATAGCTCTGAGATTTCTTGCGCAGGCTTCGACTCTGTCAGAGCAGCGGATCCAGATGAAGCGGAAGCACTCACAGTGATCAGGGGAATGAAAGCAACGCTCCAGGTTGGCCTAGAACGGGTACTGCTTCTGACTGACTGTAACTGCCTGATTAAAGCTTTTGAGACACGCTTGGATGACCTATCATTGGGAGCTCTGATCCTAGCCTCAGACTTTTTTTCTCTCTCATCCTTCTTCATCAAATTTCATTTTAAATACATTAACCGATCTTATAATTTTGAGGCACACACTTTAGCCAAACAGGGTGCTCACTCCCCCTAAACTTTTTGTTTGCTGCTGTTGGAGGCATCAAAGTTGTTGAACTCTGTTATTTCTACTAAATTTTAATATATTCCTACTCTTTTGCTTAAAAAAACAAAAAAACAAAGTTGCACATTACATCTCCAAAGAATATGAAGAAACACTTGCATCATTACAGCAACTATAAAAACTACAAAAGATTAAACAGCTTAACTAAACTCTGTCGTCCGGCTTAGCAATACCTTCATGTTCTTTAACTTCATTCATTCCATTAATATTGGAATCTTGTGTGCTTCTTTTTTGCATTATGGAAATTGCCCATTTAAGTACTTCTAGTATCACAACGGTTACAGCCAATGTTAATATTACACCAATGTAGGCATTCTTCTACTCTTTGCCGGGATTCAATATATTAATACCCTTGAAGACATTTAGGACTCCAAGAATTACCACTGTGTAACCACACAAGGTATGATAAATATTTAAATAAATTCGGTACTTGTGATCTGGTTTTGGCCTTAAACCCAACACAAGAACTTGAAGTGTGCCCAGGCTAAAAAGAACAATCCCAATGTTTCTGTGAGGATTGTGTTGAGCTCCGGAGGAATCACTGTCAAGTTTCATACCACTTGCCCAGCCAATTACACCGATAACATAGCCCAAGCATTGACAGACAATGTGAAGATAAAACCAAAGAGCTTTCGGCCTCACGACCTTCATGTGCCTAGCTATTATTGTACCTAAAGGCAACATTATTCCCCAACTTACAGCATTCACCACCCCATGAACCATCCTGTGTTTGGCCCTCGAACCTCCTCCCGAAGTCATCGTTGCAACTTTTCCTAATATGAAATCCACAATTCCCATAGATTGTACGTTAGGCCCAGACATGCGATGAATCCCAAGGGTGTTCCCTCTAAGAGGGCCACCTTGCCAAAGATGGTTTACCACCATACTATTTTCATTGGGGAGTTTTACGGTTGCAAATATAATGTATTCATTGTTCGCAAACACCGCTGAAAGTTTAGAAACTGCAAAAGATAGATTCTCGGGTTGTAATATGGTACCATAACTTGTGATAGGAGAGGTGTAGGCATGAACAATACTATCTAACCCTTGGTAGGCAATGATTGCTTAAGATCCAATCATCCCTTTCGATGTGGGATTGATGGCCCATGCAACCCAACGCGGTGAAGTGATGTTGGAATGCATATACGCCATGTGAACCGAATGGCTGCTTGATGGGGTATAAGTCCAATACAGGTACGAGTTGAGGACTGGTAAGTCATTGCAAGTAGTGAACTGGTTATGGCTGGGGAAAGTATACTTGGAACATTCTTGGGCCAAAGAAGTTGTACAATGGATTATAAATAAAAAAACTACTAAACACCTACAAAGATCGAACGTCATTACTGTGGGGATATGAAGAATCTAGAGCAGAATAATACTAAAGCATGAACAAGAGAGAAATAGATAAAGAGATTTATTGATTATCATAACCGTGTTATCTGTACATAGTACAGTGATATATATAGACAACCCAGAAGGTTTCCCTATTCTACTCTAACTCTCCCCATAACCCTATTGGGCCTATAGGTTTGTTAGGAGTCTGTATAGGACAACCCAACCCTGTTGGGTTCCTAGCTTGGGATAGGACCCAACTCCTAACACTCCCCCTTGGGGTTTTCCATACTAGGATGACTTACCTCATTAAAAACTCTGTCTAACAGAACCCCTTGGGCAAAAAACTGTATAGGGAAAGAGTACAATCATATGCCCTGTATAGGTTGTGGATGTGTATACATTGCCTCATCAAAACCTCAAGCCAGTAAAACCTCCTAGGATAAAAACTACGCTATCAGGAAAAAGAGTACAACATGCATGTGTCCACATCAGGCTGGGACTACTCCCCCTGACGTCGATCTCCATAAGATAATAAATCTTGTAAACTTCGCATGCCGATTCCATGAACTAATCTCTTGAACATAGGATATACAAGAGCCTTCGTGAATAGATCAGCCAGGTTATCTGCTGAATGGACTTGGGCATGGACCCAACTCCTAACAATTACTACTGTCAAAACTAAATCAAAGGAGTCTAATTTTGTTTCTTCTAATATTTCTCTCTAAGCAAAATCATAAAATCAGAGTGAGTTTGTATAATGTTATGTGGAGATATTATACCTTCTTATATAAGGTAGTTGTTTGGCAGTTGTAATTGATCTTGGATAAGGAGTTGCCAAAAAAACAAACCCTAATTCAATTTACCTAACCGACTGTATTGGCTTGGAAACTTCTTACTTTGCCCTAAAAAAATCGAATTAGAAACAAACCAAACCAAAACCTAATCCAACTTGCCAAACCAACTGTATTAGCTTGGGAAGCTTCTAACTTTCCCCTACAAAAATATGACTTTAAGGAGGAAAAGAAAACGTTTATCACAATAGTAAAAATATATACCCAGACTCTTCTAAGTTATTTGAGTGCATGTAGTGAACTAAATACACAATTAAATCATAGGTGCATGTATATCACAGTAAGACAATATATCCAACCGCGATTCTTCTTCTTTTTTGTCATAAAAATTTGCTCGCTAAATAAAATTGTTGAATTTAGACTCGGCTTCTTCGTATGAAATGCTTGGCGTCAAGAAGAGTTCCGGTGATTTTGAGTGTTTGTTTATTTCCAATTAAAACATCTTAATCTAACTAGACCAACAATATCTGGTTTAAAGTGAACAAGTAGCAAGTGTTTCACCTCTTATTCAGCTTCTTGTTAAGACATTTAAAGTAATAATTACTGTGTTTCTTTTTTCTGTCTAGTTAGAGGCTAATGTCTAAAATACCCCCACCACCTATACCACCATCTACACCTCCTACCACCATCCCCAATACCTACATTCACCATCCCAACACCATCCTACTACCTCCCTCCATCTGTACATTTTCACAATACACAAGCATATCAAGAAAAAAGATGACATAACATGTACATTTTCATAATACCCGCCTGATACCCGTCTAATTTTGTCGAATGTTTGGAAAAGACTGTATTCTGTCATTTTCAAGGTAAAGGTCAAATGAATCTGGTTGCGTATTTTCCCGTAGAGTATTTATGGCAGGTCTTCATGACTGTGGTATATGTGTAGGTAAGAGTATAGTATAAATAAATGGAGAAGGACGTGAAGTGCTTGTTCGGCAGTTTAGTAAGGTTTTGTGATGGTGACGACACGATTCCAGGCATTGCATAAGGAGTTTTTAGAGCGCATGGATGTTAAATATGAGGAGTTAAAGGAGTATTATTTCAGTCAATTATCTCTATCGTCAAATTATCCCCTACTTGTTTGGCCGAGATACAGAGATATGACGAAGACGGAGGCTGAGTGTGCTAGAGAGGATTTTTTCTTCCGGTGCCAGTATAATTTTGTGTTGCTGACGGCCTCGGAGTACATCAAAAGTATTCGCAAAATAGCCATTGCCCATGTGGAAGTTGAAGATGCATTGGCGGGTAGGGCTACCTATGGTGGTTTATCTGGGCGTTGTCATCTTTGTAATCCCTTGGGGTTGTGAGATGGTGGTGGTTTCAAAGGAGGAGGGTATCGCTATATTTCCTTCACCAGAGGCTATGACACACTTAGGTTGTATAGTAACTTGTAGAATGAGCTCTGATGTAATCAAAGGAAAGATTTGTTGAATGTAAAATGTAACAGTTAACTTATGGAATAAAATGTTGTTTTTGAATTTGCATCGATTAAATATGTTGTAATCTCGAATGATGTAGAAATTTATTATCCGAAGATAATTTTTTGAGTCAGGTTAATGCAAGATAGTTGATTCAAACTATAGGGAAATATTGAGGTGATGTGTCGAGGTAATAAGATCTCGAACTGAAGATTACTGACTGGTGGGGCCCGTAAACAGTTTCCTAGGAGGTTTGATTGACTGAGATGATTATAGTTCAAATATAAAGTGAATGCTGGTTTGACTGTTGGTAGTTGTGATAGGCTAAGTTTTTCTATAAGTGCCCTTGTATTATTAAGGATGTCATTCTAGTTTGGGGAAGATGGTGAAGACAAGGGTGCAGCTACATAAGGAGGAGTTTTCCAACCGTGTGTACTTCAAGTACTGGGAATTTCTAGAGCGATACTTTGGTAAATTATGTGTAAATGGGCAGCCGTTGGTGCTAAGGGCAGTGAGCTATGAGGGAATGGGTGAAACGGAGGTGAAGGAGGCAGAAGAGGAGTATGCATTTCATTATCAATTGCAATCTCTAAGTCCGCCAGAATGTGTTGGTAGTGTAAAGAGGCATACCAAGGTGATGGTGAGGAAGGATGATGTTCTCGTTGGTCGGGAAGTCTGAAAAGCATTCTGTGTCAGCTATTATTGTAATAAAATGAATAAACATGTTTTGTTCTTGTTTGGAATATATGGCGTTTATTTTGTCAAATTGTTGTTGTCGATATATAATGGAAAAATATTCTCGAAGTATATCTGTGAATATTTGCAACTGTATTCTCGAATGTGGCTGGAATTGTGATGGGTTAAATTCGTGGGTGTTGTGTTGTCGAATACAATTTAAATTTAAACTATTGTTATAACTGACCCGAGAATATAGGAGAGGATTAAATAAGGAAAGATGTGTATTGGGTAATGGAGAAAAATGGCTAGGTGCTCTCCTGCAGGGGATGTTGTGAGGTACAAGGACTTGGATGTACAATCTCTGTTGGATATCATAAGAGTTGCTTTGGCGAGGATGGGCATATCAGAGGAGTTAAAAGGAGATATAGACGGGCTAGAGAAGCAGTGTATGGGCCTGTTGGCATTTAAAAGGTGAAGGATTAAAGACTTCGAGAAGATGCGATTAAGGCGTTATGCTTGAGTACTCGAACAGTAGTGAAGGGGTGCGATAAACAGTCGCGTGGGGCCTATAAATAGCCCCGTGGTTAGCGACTGTTCACACACCACTGATTCTAGAAGAAAAAAAATTGTAAGTGCGAATTCTCTGTGCTCGTCTCTTATGTCTTTGTCAACCATTGGGAACGAGGAGATTAGTGTATTGATCGAGAGGGTAAAACTTGCAAAACAAAAAGATATAGAAGCAGCGTGACTCCAAGGTTAGTGACTGCTTAATATTTTTCTTGTACTTGCTTGTTTGTTGAATATTATGCGATTCTGTAGAAACCATTTGTAGATATAAACGTGGTGAAGATAGTGTATAAAGGAATTATAGTCTGAATGTGTGTATTGGAAGTAATTAGAAAAATACCGTGTTTAGGGTTTTTGTCAAATTATCTGTGATATGAATTTTCAGTGGTGCGACTAATGGTGTAATGATGTCTAAAAGGATTATGGGATGTATTGGAGGTAAGGAATGATGACGAGGGGAGAGATTAAGTTTTGGACGTCACTGTGATTACGGCGCGACTCAGGGTTTGTCTGTCGTGATTTGTGATCTTGGATGAGGTTAATTTGGTAGTTGGAGCGCCAGATTTTACGCCGGAGATAGCTTAAATTTGAAATTTTTGAACTCGGCTTGCTTTGGCAGAAAATATGGTACTGTCGAAATGTCTTCGAGAAGCTGGGGTCCTGTACTTCAATTAGAAGTTGCTAGTGAGAGATAGATAGTTGTCGATGTTAGGACTTAGAAAAAATATCAAATTAATCTTGTATCAAGAACTGAATGTAGTAATTGTGTACTCAGATAGTAATATAAAGAATGATGTATTGGAGATGAAACTCGACAATGGTATGAATATTAGTATATAAACGTATATAATGTATCAGATATGATAGTATACTAACTTAAAAAAAGAATCTGATTTTCAGGTTCATAAAAATGGTTGAACCTATTCAAAACAATGATAAAGAATGAATCTTCGACAACCTCGTGGATGCTGAACCTCTATTAATTGATGTTACAACATGTGTCCAAAAGTTAGGGGGAGGTATTAGGTTGGTTTGAGTAGCGCGGATGTGGCGAGTGTCGACCAATTTAAAGTTGAACCCAGGGTGATAGAAGTGTCTGACAAGGAGACCGAGACAGATGTGGATCACGAGCCGCAGGCAAGTGATCGAGAAGGTGGTGATGGTGGAGAGGAAGATGTCAAATGGGGAGAAAGGGCGTGTTATGGTGAGGTCCCGAAAACAAGTAAAATTTTGAGCTTTAAAGCTAAATATGGTATTCCTAAGGATATTAGGCTAGAAAAATACCGTTATGAGATGACAGATCAAGACATTCTATTGGATGGGATTCTGGTCCATCGAGAATAGATTAAAAAGGCTTAAAGCTACCTCTTTGAGTTAACCAGAAGAGGTTTCTGAATTTTTTTGATGTAGCGCCTGTTCAGTTTAACCCCAATATGTATGATCTCTTCCATGTTGTGGGAGTGATAATAGTCGATTAAAGAAGAGAGGGGAAGAACTGATCATGGTTGATGATATATGTGTGTACTACACACTCAAATAAAATCCTCAAAAGCTAGGGTACATGTACTTGGCGAAGTTCTTGAAGAGACCCCTATTTTACGAAATGGTATCGATTGGAGGATAGTATTTTGATGAGTGTCTGCTCATTTCGAGGAACTATGAGTTTGATAAGAAAAACCAGGGGGAGCCTATGAAAAGAAAAACTTTCCACCTAGATTTGTGGTTAGGTAATTTGTATGTCGAAGTTTTTATGTAGTTTGTATTAGTTTGAATTGGTGGCTAACTTATGTTTGCTTGATTTGACGCAGCTTTGAAGGAGATTAATAGGACCTCGACCATTACAGAGAAGTTGTACAACATCAAGAAAGGGTACTTCGGCCGGATCGATAACCTGGTTGTCGACCAAGAGAAAGTTAATAGTCTTTTCCAAGAAGCCGGTTTAAAGAGAACTCGGGTTAAAGGAGTGGAAATTCCAATTATCGACGGAAAAATGTCTGCTAGAAATAAGAGGGTTGTGGATTTGAGCTTTCCTCTTGAGAATCCGTCACTTAGTGGTTATACCACAGACTCTGTGACTGCAAAAAGAAAAACCTTACTGACAGAAACCTTCGGGAAGGGAAAGAAAAAGAGGGCTGTCAGTCAGCATACTGCTCCCATTCTCCCCTCGAAGAGGGCTTCTGGAAGATCTCCTGCTAAGGAGGGAGATAAAGTTGATGCTACACCATCTGGTGTTCCGAATGGTCAACCTCCAAAATCGGCTACTTATTTATTGCCGAAGAAGAAGGCATATTCGGGGTCGACGAAGAAGCAGCTTGTCCAGGAGTCAGAGACTGAAGTCCACTAGGCCATTGAGTCTTATGTTGTTAGGACAACTTCTCTAGAGGAGGAGTTTGTTGATTGTCTTGTGGGGGTGAAAATTCTATCATCCTTCCTTGTCGAAGGCCACCGCACCATGAATAACGTTATAAATTTTTTTGCTTTGCTTCGACTAAAGAACTTGATTCCATATTTGAGAACTCTTATAATGAATCAATTGCAGATCAAGAAGTTGTTGATCAAGGGAAAACCCCGTATTCTCGATACCAGGAGCCTGGCAAACCAGCTTCTCACGTACAAAAATATCGAGAAGGAGCGGATGAAGGAGAAAGATGATTTATTCAAGAGAAGGAAAAATTGGAGGCGAAGTTGGGGAAGTAGAAGCTTGAGGCTGGTGATAGACACGTAATATTTACGTGTACAACTCTAAAATTTATATCTACCTAGTCATTTATTAAATAAATGTGATACTAATAGCACTTTTGTTTGTATTTATAGAAATTGGACACATGATAAACAAGTCATACATTTTTCCGGTTTTCAACAAAGAAAAGAAATTTTTGGACATCGATAACATATTCGTGTAATCGTCCGGTGAGTAGAATGCGGTAAAAGATCCATACCATAAAGTAGCAATTGTCAATCTTGTGGTTATGTACGTTATGATATTGTACATAAGGAATTGTTTGTGCTTCTCGAAACAATTCGTCTCCCTTTATCGTAGGTAAGATAGTGGAGAGTATGGTTGTCATGGGAGGTAAGACTGGACAGGTCTATCTGGCTTTTCATCTCCTTTCTTGATGTTGTCGGTGTTCCTCCCGTACTGCTTGGGAGTGCCATTTCTTGCTGACTTTGGCGATGGCGATGGCGATGAAAATGCTTCATTAGAGTGGATGACTGAAGAACTTTTCATCTTATCCTTTTTAGACCGTTCTAATTCGATGTAGTTATTAACAACATCGATCATTTTTGTCATTGTCTTTGGTTTTTTCAAGGTAATCTCTTCTCAAACTTTGGAGTTGATCTGGAGTGTGGAGGTAAATGTGGAAATGACTATTTTGGGATCTGAATTCCCAATCTTTCTTGTAAAAGCTCGCCAGGGTCTCTTTCATACCTTGCTCGAAGAAGAACAAAGATTCCACTATTATTTTTCGTTCCTTAGCATGAGCGTAGTTTGACTCGAAGGGCACTGTAACTAGCTGAATGTAGTGATAGATCCTTTGGGAATAGTAAGAAACCATCTCAGAGGTTCTTCTTTGAGGCTCATGTTGAATAATTTGTAGAGCATGTGATCAAGTTTGGAGTATAATCCAACCGCTGCTTTGAAATATCGAACGTGAATAAGAGGATCTGTGAGGCCTACATATTGATAAAACTTCAGCATACGGAAATTCTCTGGAATGGGCATTGCTTCGAGATGAGGAAAAATAGGATTTGTCTCAATCCTATCAAGAATAGATCTTCGACCCGGATTGTCAGAGTGTATGGCTTGGATTCCATTGTCCAGATCGTCCAAGGTAATAAATTGTTACTGATGATTCTGTACGGCTGCAACCTATAGGTTAAAGTTTACTTGTCCTTTAGGTCCCAACCTGTGTCTTACTGTCCATCTAAACGGTGGTAGAGGAGTTTGGTGACGCGTGCGTCGACTTCTGTGGGTTGTCGATACTGTAGATGTGAGTCCAAAATATTAAGAGGCTCTGTCTGGTTTCCTTAATCTGGATCGAGAAGTTTGAACTCTTTCCTCTCTCGATAGGTTCTTTCTCTGGGTTGTCCTGGAGCGATTATCACTCCGGACTTGAGGAGGTGACGTTTGACGGCCGGTAAGCCGGTCTTGATGTCTTCCTAAATTCTTTATTTCTTTTTTATGTATTCGACTCATTTGATCTAGGGCTTTTCACCTCTCATTTCTTTCTACTTGCGCAGATTTGCTGATCTTCTAGCCTCTGGACTCGGTCAAACTCAATTTACTTTTGAAGTTCAATCACTACATTGTGTAGATCGATTGTTTCTGGTATAGGATTGATCTCATGGTTCCTCTGCGTACTGAATGCACTTCAGAGATTCATGTTAGTCATCGGATTTCTAGGATTTCAGGTGGTAAAGAAAAAGTGTGGCTTTCCCACAGACGGCGCCAATTGTAATGGCGTGTTTTCCGGAAGGATAATCTACGTTAATACTTTAGTTAGGATTATGCAATAATTATCTTAAACACACAAGATTTTATGTGGAAACTGAGTGAAGTCTGAGAAAAACCACAACCTCGAGGAGGGTTTTGATGAAAATCCAATAAGTTGCTTGTTATTACAATTTCTAATTGGTAAGGATGCAAGAATGTCTAATTAGTAGAGTCACAGAATGGTTTAACATACTTTCTGCCTATATTTATAGTAGATACCGGTAGTTACAAAAAGAAAAGCAGTTTCTTATTTTGGAGAGTTGTAGGCAAACTTTGCTGATCTCCCTGCAACGGCTCTATTTGACCAAGCATAACAACTACTTCGGTGGGTCAAGAACTGTGGTCATAGATATGACATCTTCTCGAATAATGGATTATCTTCGACTATGTTGTGTTAGCTTCACTTTGTCAAATTTGGGAAATATGCTACTACAGTTAGGCAAGAAAGAGGATGTTAGATCAATCCAAGTTTTGAGATATAGACTTAAGGTTTTTAGAGTAATTCGATTGTAATCAAATTAATTAAGCAATTAAAGCCCTAAAAGGAAATTCTACTGCCAATTTGTGTATTCTTCGCATTATTTTTCTAATTAGGTTATTCTCAATTCGTATTGTGGATTAAGTGGTATCAGTTTTCCAGTAATGATTCTTGGGTGGATTATGGTTTATGGTCTCTACGCATGATTGACTCAGGCAAATGAAAGGTAACTTAGTGAGTCCGTTAAAGATTCATCCGATCCATCCGAATAACAACCCTAATTCTATGATATGATATTGCCTTAGGAAATCAGGTTCCTTTAAAAATCACCCCTCCTCATAATTGAGTTTTAGATGTTACAACTTACAACTTACTAGTCGGGAAAAATCGGTTAACCCCTTAGGGGAATCCCAATTTTTTTTTAGAAGAACCCTCTGGATCAAAACCTAATGCTGCCATATTAAAGGATGTAGACTAGAGAACAGTATTACAGGTCGATGAACATTAGAACTGGAGTCGTCAATCTATTCTATGCTTATCATCTCATCCAAGCAGTTATCGTCACAAGTCAATTCTTACAGCGTTTGTATCTAACCCACTATTTGATCAGTTCCTTACGAAGACTAGCAATCTTCTAATAACATTGATTCATTTGGAACTGCATAAGCAAAATTTGGGAAATACTTGTTCCCCGTATGTGTTTGTTATGTGTGTAAGACCATAGAGAAAAAGACGGATGACAATCATACACTACAAGATCAACAAAATTGATACAGATAGAAGTATAAATCCTCACTCCATGGGCATAGAAACAATTTCTTCATGTGTATTCTCAGCTCCAACCTTGCCCAACATAATCGCAGTCAACATCATCTTACCTGCATCAGGAAAACTCTTGTGCTGCATCAGTATCCCTTCAACACTTGAAACTCCATCCTTCACAACAGATACCTGTACTTCTTCTTGCCTAAGCGGCAAAACCTCATCGAACCCACTTTCATAAGTCTCTGCTTCAGATCCGTAACACCTTTTGGATGCAGCGAACAGCACAGTTTCTCTCAAAGCCTGTAAGATCTCTTCGTCGCTCCACCCTTCTTCTATTGATGATTGGTAGAGTTTTCCCCACTCATCTTGATCAGCAGCGTTTTTCCAGCATTCTTTTAGAAGGCTTTTGTTAGATGTTCGGAAGGAGGAGCTGGTCCATGCAAAAACGTCAAAAGCCCTCAAAGAGAGTTTTGGTGTGTTGTTTTTTAAGCATAATTCTATCAATTCCCACGGAGGAAGTAATTGTTGTCCGATGTCTGTTTTTTCTTCGTTGTCTGGAATGAGGCTTATAATTTCTTCCTGCAACAAAGACAACAGATATTATTTAGAGAAATGAAAAAATGAAAAATCAACATTATAACTGGAACTCACATTTCCTATATTTTCCTCAAAAACCTAAAGACAACTTCACATCCCCATAATCTATTTTGGACCATTACAACAGACAAAATGGTTATGCCTGCGGGATTTCAAACCTTTTCCAAAGCCATCATGTATGACGTATATAGATGGGAGAATGATAAGAAGTAACTCAGCATGCAACCATTAGCAATTTAGCATAAGCAACCATGCGTACACAATTGTACGCACTTGACTGTTCAGCTATGGGTCATACCTCTCGGAATCTATAAAAGAGAAAGAAATGATTTATGATAGGTCCACGAGGGCCTACCCATAAAACTTTATGGCCTAAGTGGTTGCATATGTCTGATACTGAGTTGCACAGGGCGACATATATATGTAAAATGAGATACATTCAAAGTCCATATAATACCTGTAATTTCAGGATTTTCAGATCAGCCTCTATGCGCTTAGCCTTGATTTCAAACTCAATATCCCTAGCTGCTAGTAAGTAGAAGTTGAATTAAGTGCAATAAACAAAAAGGATAAACAATATATAGGTTTTGCTAGATGCCAAGATATAGATAACCACCTGGCTAATTTTTAAATAGTATAAAGTTAATAACAAACAATAGAATAGCTGAACTGCATCTAATACTGTCACAATGTAGCATCTACTGAAGCAGAGGACAAGAACTCCAACAGTTCAAACAGGACTCACCTCCAACTCAAATTTAAGCAGGTTTTGTGGTCTTAACTCTTATGGTAGTAGCATTTTGCTCTCGAATCACAATATTACATATCAAATATAATAGCTAATTGTTATTTTAGAAATTAAAACAATTTTCAGTAGTATCTCGTAAAATCTCAACACAATATATAGTACGATACATCCCAATTTAGAGTAAAAGCAAATATTGCATGCATCATTTAGAATATCAGACTGGTACACATAGCCCAAACTTATTATATGTATTATATATAGCAATCTTTTAACCTGTATTCAACCAGGGATAACCTAGACATAACTGCAAAAGGACCTGTGTAAACATAACAGAAATGTTGATAGAGAAACTTTTTAACTTCTCCATTAAACAGGGAATTGTATCCGATGATATAAATTGATCACAATAAATATGCAGTAGGGAAGGCAACAAACCTGCCATTGCAGCTATCTTGGAGAGATTCAATAAGCGCCTTCGTTCAGCTAATGATGGCTCAGACTTGGTGCTTTCAGGATTGAAACTTTCTTCAGATGCCAAAGCAGAGGTATCATTCTGAGAAAGAGCTAATGCATGAAGAGTATCGGAAGCAGAGGAAAAACGATTCAAGAAAATCTCATGAAGCCACAAGAGATCTTTATGCTCTTTTACAAAAATAGATAGCTCTTCTTGGAACTCTTCTCCCAGCCTTAAGAGCTTAGTGATCTCATGGTTCTCATATAGTTGCTTAAAAACAAAGTAACTAAACCCTCCTCTGGGACCAACACTTTCATGCTGCACAACAAAAAGATCCCAAACATAAAACAGAGCTAAACCAGCACCAGTAGCTAAACTGCTACTAAATATTATTACTGTAAAAGATAACAAGAAATGGCTATTGTGAACGTGGCCAAAGAGATCAAGATTATTACTCACGTACCATAAAATTTCGCAGAAGTGTTGTATCATTTAGGTCACAGCATATGTTCCACAAGATTTGATATCCTTCATGACGCCTAGCAATTGCCAACAACGGTGAATAAAAATTTTCAAGGATGACTTCTTTTGGCTCTTCAGTACCTTCACGCTGCAAGCATCAGAAGGTTAAAGCATTAAGCTGATACACATTAAAGTACATTCTTTAGCTTCAGACATGGTTCAAAATACCAACAGATACACTGAATATATTTAAAAGATGGGTGATAAATATAGATCGGATACGTTTTTCTCAATATAATTTGGTGACGCTCTCCAACATATAGGAGCAATAGTATCAACTAGTATTTATTAATTTTTTATTATATGTTTTATAAAAATAGAAAATTAAGTGGATCAATACATTCGACCGAAATTGACTAGACTATACAGCCTATACTTATTTCTAATATCCTTTTAACTTTCAATCAATTAAATGAACGAGCATATATTTTGGAAATATTTCGAAACCTGAGGTGAACAGTATATCAGTGGAGTTCACAACTTTGATCCTTATTTCAGAGATAAATACCAACTTTTTTCAGTTTAGGGTAATACTACATAAACTCCCTCTGTCACCAGCAGGTGATCTTTTCCCTTGATCAGCTGCACCGTCAACTGAGAAGATAAGCTTCTCTCCAATTATGTGACATTGGGAGTCTTGCAAAACGGGTCTTGGCCCTATTTTCTTGTCAGCTCTAATCCTCTAAGGCAGAGCGTCATTGGCAAAAAGTAATAGCAGCATTTGAATCTGATTCAATCCAAACATTCTCCCAACCATTTTGAATAGCCTAATCTAGAGCTGAAATATTAGCTTTGCTTTCATCAAGGAAGCTAGTTGCAACTCCTAATCCTTGAGAAGAACTTGGCAAACTTACTCATTTGTAGTTTCATGCAACTGCCCCAAACCCTGCAATTCCGGGATTCCATCTAAGGCCCATCAGATTGATTTTCATCTCATTGATCTCAGGTAGAAGCCATCTGCCACTTCTTATTCTCGAGGCTCTCCTTCCTATTCCAACATACATATACAGTATTCTCATTAAGAAAAGATCAAGTTCTGAGCTTCCCATATCTGATTAATTAGGTGCAAAGCTGCTCCAATCCACAATTTTTTCATGTACATAGTCAGATGCTTGAACATGAGCAAAGTTTCTTTCAGGTGCATTACTGTATACATGGTATCACATAATTGTAACAATCATTTTGATACTTGGGAAGCCATTTCAAACTCAAAGAAAGGATCTTGAGAAATCTCCAGAAGCTTTTTACAAAGCACACATTTGGATACAAATTGGAAACTCTTTTTCATCAAAATATACTATGTAGGTATTACACTTGATTAAAGTCTCCAAGCAAACCCATGAATTGCTTGGGGGACAGAGTTTTTATATATGACCTTATGTCACCGCACTTACGATTCTTTTTTCCTAATACCTCAGAAAGCAGCAGCAGCACAAAATTTCCCCCGGGGATTTTCTTTCTAATACAAGCAACTTTCTTGTCTACTTAAATACTGATATTGTAAACATTTATCTCAGAACCTTCCCAAATCACCTTCACCTCATCAAAAATACTCCACTGTCTTTTTTGAATTATGCTGCTAAGCTTTGCCCATGAGAACTGGGAATAGGCACACAATCCTCAATTGTTGTCTCGGACCAAGTATCCCTCTATATTGACTAAACTCTCACCTCCAATACTCCATCCCACATGAGGTTTCAGCTCTCTTAACGCCCATCTCAAGCCAGGCCACAAGGAAGACATTTTATAGCAATCCACAACTTCCCCATTTTCTTTGCATGCAATTTATATATCTGCCCAAGTACTTTTATCTTCAATGAATTTCAATGCAAACTTCATTTTTGGCATTGAAATATTTACCTCTTTCAGCTTTCTTATTCCGATTTCCGAGACAACCTTTTTCAGTACGCTTACACACTTTATCCCATCTTAGAGTGACTAATTTCCTTTTTGTTAGATCTCCAGGCCAAAGAAATTCTCTTCATGCAAGCTATATAGCATTGACAGATTACCTATTTTAGCTTTCTTATTCATACGCACCCTTCTTATCATCTTAGAGTAACTAATTTCCTTTTTGTTGGATTTCCAAACCAAAAACAAACTCTTTGAATTGTTTCACTTTCCTTGATGGCAGAAATAGGCCATTTATACATTGCCATGTTGTACATTAGTAAACTGCCCAAGATTGAATATGTAAGTACCACTTTCTTCCTTTGGAAAACGTGCTCAAAAAGTTTGTTTAAGGATAACCAAGGAGTCCAACGCGGATACTTTAAATTTTTCAGAATGATGTTATTATGATAACGTTTTAGACCTTAAGTAGAAATTAAGAAAGTTTTTCTTCTTGCTTACACTATTCTCAACAAAGTACATATTTATAGGTCTCTTTGACTACCAAATAAAGCGACTGACAAACATTAATAATCAACAACAACAGACAAAGATTCTTGAATTCTTACAACGAAAATACTCTGGTCACCCACTGAGTGCTGAAGGACACCTCCACCTCGTTTTATCATATGACGTACGGCAAGTGGAAACAGGAAACCGGAAGAGCCTTTTTATCTCCTCAATTTATTGTTTCTCTCTCCTAACAAAAAATCTCTCTCTCACTCAGATCCATTTATCAAATCAAAAACATGAAAAAGCACTTCTCAGATTTAACTAAACTAATCTGAAATTTTGAAAACTCAATTATCTTCCCCTCTCTAAATATTAAAACCCTTATTTGAATGTAAGCAATTCAAATAATCATATTTCTTTCTCTACAGTTATCTTCCCCTCTTATTTTTTGAATTTTCGTTCTTTCTTTATTTCATCTCCAATGGTGCTCAACATTGAGTTTATTGGATTTATATCGTCTGATTCGATTGTTTTTTGTCGACCAACTTAGATCGATTATATTTTAAAATTGTCTCACCTAGCCAGATGATTAATATAATGAACCGGAGATGAGAAGAGAATCATTGGTGATGATAAAGAGAGTAAGAAAAAACTTCTTCATATTTGATGAGATTAAAGCTTCTTTCAGTTTGAGAAGAGAGAAAAGATTACTGTAGAGAGAGATAGTGGGTATAAAGCATGAACCTGCTAATCAAGTTACTAAGTTACTCTTTTACGACTCATTTTTTAAAACTAGGTTGAGAGAAAACTCAACCATAAGTGGGTGAGCCAAGTAGAACTCTTCAGTAATAACCAAATAATTCCCACACAATATTCAAAAACTCATAAAAACTAAATAAATTGACAAAATGGTGGTGGTGGAGTAATATGCAACCATTAACAATCATAGAGAATCGTAGAGAATACATTGGGTCTCAACCAGTAATAAAGTATTAACGTACATAATAACCCAAGTCCATTTCCTAATATCTTATGTTGTATTCATACCCTTACAAGTAAATTGGATTTTATTCTAAAAAAAACAATAAGAACTCATTTGCATTTTTCAATAAAGTGAAGACTCACCTGGTATTTGTCTTCTGCAGAACTCCTAACATTTTGATAAAGGGAGTCCAAAAGCGCATCTCTTCTTTTCCAATACTCATCTAATAGACCTGTCTGTTCCTCCCGCGTTCAACTTTAGCTGTGATAGAACCGGTATACGTCTCCAGCAAGACATCGGTCAACCCTTCTAGATAATTATGTAAGTTGTTTTTGCTTCCAAACCTGTTTCTTTCAAAAGATGAATCATCAAAGAAGCAACACACCACAACCCATTACGTACAACAGGCAGACAAGACCAATGTGTTAATCCCTCAGGTGTCGGGTACCATGTGTTGTGCTCAGTTCTATAATGGATGGCAGCACGAATTAATGTTGTGCATGCATTTGAAAGTTCGCAAACTCGCTGAACTTGAACTACTAATGGCATATCTTCACCAATAATCAATTGCAGTTGATGGGATAAGCAGAAAAATACTTCTTCGAGATCAGAAACTTTACTGTAAAACACCTCAGCGTTATCTCTATCCATCAAAGAACAGTAGTTCTACGGGCTTTTTCCCCAACTAATTGAATCAGGTCCCAAAGAGAACCTGCCTTTTCATCTGAAGAACCAGCGTACAGATTATTGCTCTGTTTCCAGTCGTTCTGGCTAAGTGTACTTTGCAATTCCCTTAATTGGATCATTCCAGCTAGCTTTTCACCATGTTCCATGATAGTTTGAAGAGAATCTCCTGATAATACACAGTAATAGTTAGTTCCAACTTTGGTGTAGCTTATAGTTGATTACTTTTGGCAGAACTCTTTACGTGAAAGCGCTTACGATGAATTTTTTTTCTGTTGTTTGACAGCCAAATGAATAAATCACTTGCTTCAAATACTTCAGAAATTGCTATTACTTCATGAGCAAATGATTTTCCTTCACCAAATTTAATTTTTATCTTCGTTGCCTTGGATATCCAAAACTAATTTCAAACCTCAAAGAAACGAAAATGGGGAAAAATAGGCATAACAGAACTGATTTCATATATAAGATCGAGTTTTATATAGCACACTACCTTCAACTTTCCAAATGCTCAAAATTTTATTAAGTGGTCAAAGGTGTTATAGACCTATGCGTTTAAAGCATTTTCTCAAAAGTGATGCGAAAACTGCCCCTTGGCTAATAAAAATTATATACAGAAGACCTAAAATGTAAACAGCCAAAACAGAAGATAAAAGAAAGTGGTTCATACTCTGTCGGGAACGAAGCTCCTCGTGGCACTTGGATAAAGCGAGAAATTGAAGAAACCTTTGATGTTTCTGCTGCTTATCCAAAAGTTGGGATGACATTACAGCCATAGCCACAATCTCAGCACCCCTGGTGGATGTCCAATGTTTAGCTAGAGTGTCAACAATTGATTTGCTTGTACGAACAAAAATGTTTGTTTCATCGTCCTTTTCAAATGCTCCAGATTTCCTTAATTTTTCAAGTGAATCGTCAACTTGCCCAGATAAAAGAAAATTCTGAAAGTGTCGACCAAGTAAAGCTTCTGATTCCTCATCTTGAGCAGTTCGACGAGCAACCCCAGTCAACACCGCCCTCTGCCTATCTCCAGCATCCCATGATGCTTCAGAACTAGCCCTTCGAGGAGCAATATTACCTCCAAATATTGTGTTTCTTCTCTCTTCCTCAGAAGCTCCTTCATTTGAGCTTCCTTTACGTGATAAACTCCGCTCAGGTGGTTCAACGCCGCCGAGTAGAACTGCCTTCTCAGGTATTGCCCAACTCCTGCTTTCTCTGTTAGTACAACCCATGCTCCTTCTTCGTTATCCTCTGTAGAAGGGAAAACAGAAGCATCAAGAACTTTCCCTGCATCCCAAGGCAAATCGAATTGATAGAGTCTTGTGGAGTTTCTCCAATAATGGGAAACGGTCGCAGTTCCATCACCAGAAACTATGATTGTTGACCCAGAAGGTTTCCCCCCTACACGAAGTCTCATGGAGAATAAGGAATCTTCATCTTCCACCCTTGCTTTTGGAATTATTACTTGAATGGGAGCTTTCTTTTCCAAAACACGTTCACGTATTTGATCTATATTATCAGAAGACACATTGAACCCGGATTTATATTGCATAGTCAAAAGTGAATATTGTGTGTAGCTAGAACTACTCACTCTATCCTTACAAAACGTAGCAACAAGAATAGTTAATTCTTTCCCGCGATCATCTACTTGCATATCTAATGGCCAAATTCGTTTCTGGCCAGCCAAGTCCTTCTTAATCCCCGAATCACTATCAGCGCCAACGATTTCATGGGACCATAATTTTGTTACCTTCATATTAGAATCCAAGTGCATCATAAAACACTGGATCTCGTGATCTGTTAGCACGAAGAACTGACGGTGGGATTCCCCAGGTGGAAGAACCTGAAAACGCCAGATAAGTGATCTTGGATACCCCTTGTCCACTGTCGGGTGGCCACCATCACTACTTTGAGATGACAAAATATTGAAAGCTTGAGAGATTTTCTCCCGGTAAATACCAGAGGCACTACATCGAAATCGCCAAAGTTCGCCATTAGATCCACAGGCAAGAGCAACACAAACATGCCTGGTGCCAGGAATTGCAGAAGCAATCAATGAATTAAAACGACTCTCTTCGACCAAATTACTAGTTCCAAGCCTGCTACGTCTTGGTTGACTGTTTGGTGGGGTATTCCCAGAACTGGGTGAAGAAGTTCGCTCGAACTCATCAGACGTGAGACTAAGAACTGGAGAAACCCCACCTTCAGAGAAAATGTCTCGCCAGTATATCACAGCTTTTGATTTCTTGTTACACATAACTATACCGACGGAGTTTTGGTGTCTCGTATCCCTAGATAAACTATTCCAATTAACGACACAAATCATCCAGACGTTACTAGAATTAGATGTTGTGCTTGCATCTTCAATGGAAGGAGGAAAATGGAGAATGACACATTTTTTTGAAGCTGAAGGTGAGAAGTAACTCCAAACAAAAAGCTGGTTTCCACAAACATCCAAGCCAATGACGTTCCTTTATCAACTCCACCAGAGATCCCTGTATCACCTGTAAAAGTGAATGACTATTGTACATCACCTACTTAGCGACTTGCAAATTTGCCACGAGATACATTTTTTTAAAAGATAACGTAATTACGTTTATAGCATAAATGTGTGGATCTTGCGTACTTAAAAACCCATAATCCTCAGGTATCTTTTTCTAACCCTAATGTACATGCCCAATATGCCAAAAATTCCTTGTTCGAAAATTAAAATTAAAGTTTATTTAGTAATTTAATAAGAAATATTAGTATTGTTATCCAACCAATATCATGCACATAACATGTGGTTTACACTTGTATCTTTACCAATATGTTAAACGGATTTCGGATTAAATACTTAAACTAGCTACATCCCAGATTTCTGGCGTACGCTAGAATTGGTAACTAGGGTCTATCCCAAACGTAAGTACATGAAGAAAAACAGAATGGTCCAGTCTGAAGGTGACAGATTGTACTAACCAGAAATACTCTTATGTAGGAAGCTGGCCTGTGCATCACGAACTTCTTCAGGGAACTCTCCAACATATACAGGCTGAACTGGATCTGCATCAGTCCCCTTTCCAACTTTTTTTGCTGATGGTATTCTAAAAACAGAAGACATAGATAATTAATATTAAATTTCAAATTATGACGTTGAAATAAACCTTCAGATATGGATGAGAACTGTTATATTTTGCATTTAATTAAACGGAAAAAGTAACTTCTTTACAAATTGCATGCCCAATAACAGGCTAAATATTTCACCATTAAGATCAAAGATTTACCAACAAATGGTACTGATTTTAAATTCTTTAGGTAGATATCTTGAGTTAATTGACAAACCAAAATGACTGCAATAGAGAACAAATTCTCCAATGACTTTGTAGTAGTCATTTCACAGAAACCCTAAATGCCCAGTTACAAGCAAGCATACAAGGTAGAACACCGCGTTCTACTCAAAACAAAAATGACCAAAAACATATAAGCAATTATCAATATCACCCCAAATCTATGCTGTCAGGGGCGGGGCGGAGCGCTAGGCGGTGGGCATGGTCACTGGCAGGGCGGGGCGGGGCGCTAGGCGGGGCGGAGCGCTAGGCGGGAGAATGTAAATTTGTAATATGTATAATATATGTGTAAATTTGTAAATTTGTAATATGTGTAAATTTGTAACATGTCAATGTGTAATTTGTAGTATGTGTAATTATTTAATTCAAAGTTTCAAACATCTAAGTAGTTACTAGTCATCTTCTTATACTCTTCTTCCCTTGTTACATGTTAACTATTAAACATCTAATTAGTATTTGGCTCTTTGCAGAAGAAAAAAAAAAAGGGCAAGAACTGAGTCAACTAACAATAAGTAAGAATGAAGAACACAATGAGAACTGAATTGGAATCAATCAATTCAGAGATCAGAGAGATAGCAACCTTAAACAAAGCAGCTCACAATGAGAATTGGAATCATCAATCAATCAAAATAACATTCCAACCCTAATTTCGAATTGGAATCAATCAATCAAAATAACCTTGAAATAGAGAGATTATTTACTTGTGAGAGAGTTGCAGAGAATCAAAATTTGAATTCGAGAGAGTTACAGAGATTTGAAAACTTTGAAGAGAGAGAGAGAGATCGCAACTGAAAACAGTTAGTTGGTTTTTGTTATTTATTTATTAAATAATTAAGCCAAATGATTTGGCAATTCTATGTTGTTGTTTTTTTTGTTATTTATTTATTTATTTATTATTAAGCCAAAACAATTGGAAAAACTAGAATAAAAAAATTAAAATTAAAAAAAAACGCCCCAGGGAGCCCTGGGGCGCCCCAGCGCCTTAAGTGAGGCGCCCCGCCTCAGCGGCGCCCCGCTCTTTCAAGCGCCCTAAGGCGGCGCCCTAGGGTGGCGGGGCGGATAGTTATAAATTGGGCGCCCCGGCGCCGCCCCAGAGCGCCCCGGCGCCGCCCCTGACAGCATAGCCCAAAATTGTTTCAACTAAAAGCGAAATCGGTAACTAAAAAGAACACCACCCTTTCCTAAAAATAAATATTTAAAAAAAAATGCACAAATCACAATTATAATTACCCTAATTCGAGGAAATGCGCCCCATTTTACAACTCGAATCCCACCTACAAAAATGCAACTTCCTCACTATTCAGTAAACCAATTAGCTATGAAACCTAATCCCTAACTATGCACAACTTCACATTCGCAATGTTAGGTTTAAATAACAACTTCATTTGCAATTGAGAATCATTTCAACACATCAAAACAAGGTTTTAGACATGAATGTCATTACCTAGCGAGAACAGATAAGCGCGAAACCCATGGAGCTGGCGTCCCTGTACTCGGCCGATCCGCGATCGAAGTCCCGTAAGACGACGATCTCCGATTCTCTAATAGAGGTGTTGCGGGTGAATCTGGGGGAAGTATTTGCCCTAGATTTCGATCTTTTTGAGATGTGAAGTTGAGCTTCTTGGTTGCAGGAGAGAACATGTTGGTGTTTGTGTGAGATGAGATTCAAGGTTTAGGGTTTTAGGGTTTCGATGTGAGAGAGATTTGGATTTGTTGCGTTTTCGCGCTCGATTTGAAGGTTGGGGAAATGAGACGCCGTTGGAGAGGGTTTGAATTTTGGTAGTGAAGTGTACGTTTATACCTACTTATTCGCGAACTAATCCCGTACTTTTGATATTCTATATGTTTTATGCGAATAATTAGAGAAGCGCTTAACCCGAATCTTAAGCGCTTCTTAAGAAATATATTATCACTTATCCTTACCCAAAATATTAAGATGTTACGTTATTCTTTACAATCTTTTGGACCTGCTGATTTATATTTGATCGAGTATTGAGTATAAAAATTAAAAAGGAACTCAAAATATGATGTATTATTTTATTATTTTGTAATCGAGTTACTTTCTATTAAAAATAAAAAATATTTTTACATTAAGCATGATGTAATAATGGTTATTCCTACAACAATTGAAAAACCCATGCAATTTATCATTTTCTAGTCTACATGCTTGATGCATCCTCCAACAGCTTCGTTTAGAGTAAAAGCATCTCCTAAAATGCCTTACTACCTTGGAATCCAAGGTGCTACCTAGGATTTTCATCATCCAATAGTGTCTCACTAACTTGGATTTTACCCTCCAAAAACAAAGTTGACTCTTGGATTTCAAGACTCAACCTTGCATTTTAACGTCGCGATTGGTCGCCTAAGTGCGCCTAAGATTTGGGCGCCCAATTAGTTTTTTAACAAAAATTTAAGACTTGGGCGTCTAAGACTTGGGCGCTCAATTTTATTTTATTTTTTAAAATTCAAATCGAGCGCCCAAGTATTGGGCTCCCAATTTGGACTTAAAAAAATAAAAAATAAAATAGGCGTCCAACACTTGGGGGCCTGTTAAAAAAATCAAGTCAGGTACTGTTGGAGGAAATAGAGCCTCACTGACTTGTATTTGGGTTTTTTTCAACCAAGTCAGTGAGGCAATTTAGGAGATGCTCTAAGAACTCTAAAATTCATGATGTTTTACTAAGAACTCTTCTCCTTAATTTATTTATTCTTGTGCCAACTATATTAAGATTTTGGAGTGATCTTATAAGATATAATATATTAACTTTGACAACTAATTAACTAAGGTTAAGCACTGAGATTAAATAGGACATGTGTGTCCTAAGAGTGCTTAGGGCTTAGGAGGGAACTTTTTCTCCACAAAGATTTTACGTAATTTGTGGTTAACAAGGTTAAGCACATACACATGCACGAGTGTTGTATGCCACAAGGACATAATCATGAATGCCTCCACATGGAAAACAGTAGCCATTTTGCGCCCTAGAGGCCCGCTTGAGGAACGTCTTCTTGGCCTCGTCGATAAGTCCAATGTCTATCTTTAGTTTGCGACGAAATTGTGGCGAAACATAGAGGACCACATTGGATTTGTGTCGTAATCAGAAAAGATCACACACAAGTAAAGAAAGAAGACGTATTAAGGGGGACAACAAGAAGTAGTAAGGTTGGGAAGAGTTATGTTAGATATAACCACATGCATGAAGCTTATCTACCTCATAAGCCGTAAACTCTAAATGAACCCCCAAAACAAAAATGGATAGCAAGCCCTTAATGACACAAGCTAACATTACAAAATACTACTTAGGCATCAATGGCTAACATCGAATGAGTGTAGATAAAATGGCCTGTTCATTTCCCTGTCAAACTTTTTTATTATACAACCTTTGTTTCTCCTTCGTCCTTTGCGCCTTTGATTGCGTTTAGTGTTGTGCACCACATGTTGCCTGGAAAGCTAACAATGATTTGGTTCAAACATGTGAAGCTATTTGCAAAAGGCACCCACTCTTGAGAAAGAAAAAAACAATATGGGTGATATTAACACTATCGCCTCAATGGGATTAAATTAAGTTTACGGCAATAAATAGTCGTGTTCCTCACTTGTTTTATTGACTACTTTAGTATATTGTTGTCGATGGACCGGACTGAACTAGGATCTATTATGATTATAGTCCGATCCGTTAAAAAACACTTTTACTCCTAACTCGATCCAAATCTTATAGGAAATTGTGGATTCTCACCCGATCCGGTTCGTTAATAAAAAATGACGTTTTTAACGAGGTAAAATCTTAAAGAATCTTTACATGAAAATCAATTTTATTACGAACACTCATTATAAGAAAAACCCTAAACCTAAGTTCACACTTATAGATTTTCTTCTTCGGTCTTTACGACGTTACAAAAAACAAAAGAGACAACAACAAAAATTGTTCTTGGTTTAAGAGGTGAAGAAAATACTTTATTTTGGGGCATGGGTTACTATTTCAAAGAATATAAAGACAAATTAACCTTCTTTATTATAAAATAATTATAATATTAGCACCATTAATATGCATTCTTAACGGATCGGATATTTAGCGGATCGGATTGAGGTGGATCATTATCTAATCCGTTAGCTTATAAGACTGGACCTTAACGAACCGAGTTTTCTAATGGATCTAAAAAATTGGTCCTAAACCTTTATTAATGGACCGGATTGGACCGGTTTACGAATTCAATCCTTACCATTGACAGCCATAGTCCAGTCTACAATATACTTTTCTAGGCCGTATTTGGCATGACAGTTTGAACCATTTGAGACACTAATAAAATAATAACTGCCATGCCAAACACGTGCTATAATAATATTTCCATGAGTTTCGATAGAGCCCATGGTGAAGAGGACAAGGACAAGGGTAAGTGTTTAATTAGGTTGGGGCCCCATAAAACGGGTCATTATCATAATCTTGCAATGGATCCTTTATTTTAAACATTCAATCGGCTTGTTTTATCATAATCTTGCAATGGATCCCAAGCAAAACAAAAAACCTACTTGAACAACTATGTACAATAAAAATGGATGGTAATTTTGGTCGCACCCGAACCTAATCCACCCACCTCCGGAAACGAAGCGGTTTTGCCACATCTCTGCAAAGGTTGCATTGTCTTTTGAAAATCTCACCTCTTTTCAAAAAATAGAACTTCTGCGTTTGATTCACCACCGACAGGGGCAACTCGTCAAGGATTTATCTTGACTTACCGAGCCAGTCGGTTTGCGTGGTTCTCACGTGCCCCATGGATTAGTTAGACAAATGGTGATAAAGTATGATGACTTTAAATGTAATCGTTATCGAGATACTTGATATGCTATTGTTATGTTTCTCTCGAAGATGATGAGCCTACATTATTTGTGATTAGCAAAGCTTTCTCAGCAAGATTGGTATAGTAAATAAATGTGGGACTCTAGGCGTAATTCTACAAATGAAAAAGGGTATTATGGTAAAATAAAACGTTGACAGATGGTCTGATTAAAATTCTGTAATTCAGGTAATTCGCGGCAGTCTTCTGAAAGGACAAATAACAACCTGTAATTATGATATTTATTTATTATTAATTACTATTATAATAATTAATTTTAATTAGTACTTTTATTGTCTGCCCCAGTCCACCATGGAGGAGGGTCCTTCTCATCATTTGTCCTCCTCATCATTTGCATGTCTAAATTTGTCGATTATTATAGACCCGAATCTGTATCTATCAACTGGAGACTAAGTACAGTACTTTAATTACTTTAGATTATCTCATTATGTTATGTGCCATTAATTAGGTTGAAGTTGTGCACACATCAATGAACCTTAAACACAAAAACTAGAGGAGGTTTAGGAAACTTAATTGTCCTGGTTCTGGGTTAAAATTGAACCAGTTTTTGAGAGGAATTTGAACTATAATTGAATGGTTTTTGTTTGATGGAAATCGAAATGGTTTTTATTTTAGAGCATCTCCAACAAATTTTGGAGAGTCTTGGTCTTCAAATTACAAGGCCAAAACTCCAGTAAAAAAATAGTTTCAAGCCAGTCATGAGAGTTTTTCTCTCGAGCGCCAGATATTTTAGCGTCTAGTTTAGGAAAAGATTGTTCTTTAAGACGGTATTTGAGTATTTGAATTCAAACTTCGTAGTCTTTCGGCAGTTGTGGTCTCGATCTTGAGGCCAAGTATTGGTCTGATGAAGCTGTGTTTAACCAGAGTTTTGTAATCTAAAAATCTAAACAAGGCTCTATTACCTCTAATAAATACTATTACATATTTGATACTTATTTAATGTAGTTTTTGATGGAAAAGATCCCACATGTTTTAGTTGATTTGAATGTTAAATTTGGTGTTTCTATCTAGTCCGACATTGGATAAGTGAAAAAAGGATTTTCACTTTATTATGGGTTGTACACAACTATCATGTATAGCATATGTAAGTAGGTGGTGCCCTCACGTGTGTGTAAGTCAAGTGTATGAAGGCTTGCTATATGGGGACGCCCATGGGTTTGCTTGCACGACTCGACCCATGCACCTATAAGTCTATGATTCGGCCTTGGGGCCATGGGCTCATGGGGATTTCTAGTTTACAGTTAGTCATTTTTCGTTTATGCTTTTGGGATGTTTATTCAGGAGTTGGTTACTCTCTCCAAGAGTTACAACTCTTCACAAAGGTGTATCTTGGGGCACAACTCTGCCAACAGGTACTTTGATAAGTCACTTTCTCCTCTATAAATAATTCTTTTTTACATTGTTTGAAACACAGAAGAATACCTTAATCTCTTTCATTTTTCGTTGCTTCTTTCTTGAGAGTAATATCATAGATAGTTTGACAGGTGTATCGACTTGAGTGTTTTAAGTCTGTACGATTTAATCGTAGTATCTTGGGAGGTAGGCGCCATTAACTGTGAAGCACCATACGCATGGTAAAATCTGTATTAAAAAAATTACAGTGACTGCAAGCGTCAATCATCAGTTATATTCAATTTTATTTTTGTTTATTTTCGCTTTGTTACAGAACACATGTTCTATAATCTTAAGATAGATTTTATATCTTCTTTGTGTTTAAGTTTTGCGAAGATGTCGACTAACGAAACTACTGTTTATGTTCATCAAGAGAAGATGGAGAAGTTCAATAGAACAAAGTTCAAACGTTGGCAACAAAAGATGTTGCTTTATTTGACAACACTGAACCTTGCAAAATTTCTGTATGAAAGTGCCCTTGTTCTAAAAGATAGTGAAACTTATAAGACCATCATCATTGTTGTAGAGGTATGGAAACATTTTAATTTTCTGTGCAGGATCAACATTCTGAATGGGTTGGATGATAAATTGCATAATGTTTATATTCCACTCAAGACTGCCAAGGAATTATGGGATTCCCTTGATAAGAAGTATAAGGCAGAAGATGCAAGAACGAAGAAATTCGTTGTCGGCAGATTCTTTGACTTTAAGATGATTGATTCGAAGTCAGTAATCAGTCAAGTGCAAGAGTTACAGATTGTCTTGTATGAAATTTATACAGAATGAATGATTCTTAGCGAGTCATTTCAGGTTGCTTCACAGATTAAAATTTTACCTCCATCCTGGAAGGATTTTAAGAATTATTTGAAGTACAAACGCAAGAAGATGAAGTTTAAGAACTTGATTGCGCATTTGAGAATTGAAGAAAACAATCGCAATAGTGAGAAAGCGGTTGGAATTGGTTTGCTGAAATCAAAAGTCAATATTGTTGAAGGAAATTCTTCAAATAATAAGGGTAAATCCCATAAGAAAAATGAGAAGAAAGGTAAAAACCTTAATTTGGGACAGACTGAAAAAGACTTTAAGAAGTTTTCTGGGAACTACCATACATGTGGAAAGAAAGGGCATCGCGTAAAGGACTGCAGGAAGAATAAATGCGAGTCATCAAAGAACCATACCCCTCAAGCCAACGTGTCTAAAATGGAAAACCTTTATGTTGTGGTCTCTGAAGTTAACTTGGTCAGTAACATCAAAGATTGGTGGATTGCTACTGGAGCAACATGTCATATTTGTTCTAACAAAACCCAGTTTTTATCATACAAAAAAGTGGACAGTAATGAAATACTATCCATGGGAAACTCTATAACTTCTATGGTTGAAGGAGTTGGAAATGTTTTCCTAAAATTCACATCAGGAAAAGAACTTATTTTGAATGAAGTTCTGCATGTTTTTGATATTCGTAAGAATTTGGTCTTTGGAGCAGTTTTAAGCAAGAAGGGTTTTAGGCTTGCATTTGAGTTGAACAAATACGTCTTAACTAAGAGTGGAATGTTTGTAGGAAAAGGGCTACTTATGTGATGGCCTGTTTAAGTTCAATGTTGATATAACCCCAATGATTATCAATAAAATTGAAGGTCTGCTTATATTCTTGAGTCTTTTAATGTTTGGCATGAATGATTAGGCCATGTTAATACTGGTTCATTATGTAGGTTAATAAACTTAGGATTGTTACCTAAATTCAACATTGATTGCAAACACAAATGTACAACATGTGTTGAAGGAAAGTTTACAAAATAATAATTGATAAAAGGAAGACAAAACCTCTCGAATTAATACATATTGATCTATGTGACTTAAAATTCAACCAAACAAGAAGTAGGAAAAAATATTTTATTACTTTTATCGATGATTGTACTAGATATAGTCATGTGAATCTACTCGAAATAAAGATAAAGCATTAACGATATTTACTCTTTACAAAAATGAGGTTGAGAATCAACTTGATAGGAAGATTAAAAATATAAGGTCAAATAAAGGTGGTGAATATGTTTCATCAGTTTTTAAAGCGTTTTGTGCCCAAAAAGGGATTATTCATCAAACCACAACACCTTATACACCTTAGCAAAATGGAGTTATTGAGAGGGAAAATAGAACTTTAAAAGATATGGTAAATGTCATGCTAATTAGTTCTTGTTTACCACAAAATATGTAGGGAGGGAAAGCTTTACTTTAAGTAAACTATTTACTCAAGAAGATTCCCCGTAAGAAGACTAATAGCATTCCTTATGAACTTTGGAAAGGTAGAGTGCCTTCTGTTAAATTTATGAAAGTGTGGGGGTTCCTTGCAAAAGTGCAAGTTCCAGTTCCCAAACGTGTAAATTTTGGACCAAAAACCATTGACTACATTTTTATTGGCAAACCTAATAATAGTAGTGCATTCAGATTTCTGCTACACAAATTAGAGATCACTAATATACATGAGAGTGCAATCATAAAATAGCGTGATACTATATTATTTGAGAATATTTTCCCAAGCAAAAAGAGTGATACTGTGAATTCTATGAAAATATGACATGATGTTGCTTCAAGTAATGATCTTCAACCTAAAAGTTCTAAACAAACTCCTAAACAAGCTAAACTTAGACATGGCAAACAGGTTAAGATTGCATCCGTAAGAATCAATCCAAAGTATTTAACTAACCTGTTTGAGAATGAATCTCAAACCTTCAAGGAGGCCATGTAAATTCCTGAGGCTCCTAGTTGGAAAGAGGCAGTGTATAGTAAAATTGATTATATTATGCAAAATCATACGTGGGAGTTGGTAAATCTCCCACCTGGTAACAAGCCAATAAGTTGCAAATGGATCTTCAACAGGAAGATAAAACCTGATGGTTTTATAGACAAGTACAAGGTACGACTTGTTGCTAAGGGATTTAGGCAAAAAGAAGGCCTAAATTACTTTGACACTTATTCACCAGTTACAAGGATAACGTCTTTACGAATGTTAATAGCTATTACAGCTTTGCATAAGCTTGAAATATATCAAATGAATGTGAAAATAACTTTTTTAAACCATGAATTTCATGAGGAAATATATATGAACCAACCTAAAGGGTTTATTGTCAAAGAACAAGAACATAAAGTTGTAAGCTTGTGAAGTCCTTATATAGATTAAAACAAATGTCCTTACAATGGCATGCAAAGTTTAATTGTATTATGATCAAGGATGGATTTAAAACCAATGACTATGTCAAATGTGTTTATTATAAATGTATTGATGATGCATGCGTAATTGTATGTCTATATGTAGACGATATGTTGATTATGAGGACTAATATTATTGTAATAAAATCTACAAAGAAAATGTTGACCAGGAACTTTGACATGAAGGACGTAGGTATTGCAGATGTTATTCTTGGAATCAAGATTAATAGAACATCACAGGGAAGTGTGTTGTCACAAGCACATTATATAAAAAACCTACTTAAGATATTTAATAAGTTTAATTGTAAAGGTGTTGAAACACCATTTGATATAACTCAAAACTTAGAGAAAAATAATGGAGAAAGCGTTTCTCAACTTGAGTACTCATGCATCATAGGCAGTCTCATGTATATTATAAACTTCACTAGACAAGATATTGCTTATGTAGTAAGTAAACTGAGTTGATATTGATAAATCGTATCAAATCGGGTGTTGTAGTATAAAAGAGGGTTGTCGTTCTTCAGGGATACATAGATCAAAATCATGAATTCGTATATCAAATTAGTAAATAGAAATTATAAAGAACTTATTGATAAATAAAACACGTACAATTAATTTCCATAATTTAGATTTCCAAAGATTCTCTATAAAAACATTTACAATTCTTTTCAAGAAATCTACCGTTCTCCATAGAGTAAAAGATGATTCTTAAACTCTTTCTTCTCCTTAACAAAGTCTCTTCCCAACTCTCAACAACTCTTCTTTTGTAGAGATATTTTAGGTAGGTCTTGACTACCAAGTCCAGCAACTCTTAACACCTTTTCTTCATAAGGTCATCTCCAGCAGCTCCTGACACTAATCATCTCTAGCAGCTTTTGACAGCTGATCATCTCCAGTAGTATCATTTAGCTTGTAAAAGTTGGGCTTTAAGGTCGGGCTTGGTTGCAATTGTCTTATTACCTGTAATAGTCAAACATACTTCAATTAGGCCCAGTAAAACATAAAATAATGTCCTAGATAATGTAAATTAAAAGACAAAAATAAGTATTTTTCATGCTTATCAAATACCCCCAAACTAACATATTGCTAGTCCCTTAGCAAAAGAAAATAAAACTAAACTCTTTCGTGGTTTTTTACGATTGCATTTAGCATATGCAACAAGGCTTTCAACCTATAGGTTATCCCTATAGGACGAGTTGAACCTCGGAAGGGTTTTCAGTGAATATACCCACAAAATTCTATCACAGATGTTCTGGTAGTATAAACAACTAATAATCATTGCTTCAGGTATCTCTGAAAATAGATTGAATTCATCTCATAGACATAACACTTAAACAAGGGTTAACCATCAGATACATTTAGAATTTATCAAGTCAATTATACTACAATCAGATTAGATCAAGTTTCAGAATTTCACCCTTTGTGTAGTAAATTTAGTTTATGGAATCAATGTGTTTGATAATCCTTCCAAATAACTTTAGCCTTATCTCGAGTGTGGCGGAAGAAATCTAGAAGTTTGTTCGACAAGTGCCCTAGTTTATTCGCTCTCTTTTATTAATATTTCAAGAAAAATATACATCCACACAAGCTTTTCAAGGTAAGACGTTGCATTTGAGTTTTCATTTGTTCTTTTTATACTTGCAACTTGCCCTCCTTCACATAGTCCTCAACTATACTTGTTTTTTTTTACTTTCACATTGATTCATGGCTTGCCTCGAGATTGGTAAAAATTATTCCTCTTTCAGTTCTAATCTTGCGAGGGGCCTTGAATTGTGAATGCCCTATTTTTATATTTTTTTGTACAAGTATGTCAGCTTCGTGAAATAGCCCAATAACTTGTGAAAATACATACAAACCCTTAGCATTAATTTATGAGAAATAAAGTTTTTCGAGATAATTGTCTCCCTCGTTACAGATTCTTCCTAACCTAAACTGTTGATTAATCAAAAGGTGATAGTTAGTTTTATCAAAACATTAATAACATAACTACGTGAAGTGCAATTATAAGGGTGATTTTCTTCTGAAACACATCTAATAGGATGGTAGTACCAAAAACTTAAAAATTCTTAATGTACTAACAATTTATAGTTTAAAATAAACCATAACCTTATAATTTTATCCCAAACGCAACTCTAAGAATATCCAAAGATCAGAGTATACTAAAGATGTGTCTACAATACCAAAATATCCTAGAATAACAACTTTTCTTGGAAAAAGTTATGAAAATCTCATTTACCCCCACCCTCAAACTGAATCAGCATGTGTCCCCACAGTTGCCAAAAATGAAAAGAATATGAGAAAATCTAAAAATATTACCTGATCATGATAAAGGTTGCCTCCCACAAGCGCTAAGTTTAACGTCTTAAGCTAGACGATGGTAGGTACCCCCAAACTAGATAAGATTATGGGTAGAAATAAAGATACCTATGTTTCATATGATGGCTCCCGTAGATTCATATTCTCGTTTGAACCCGTAAAGTACTCGTGAAATGGTTTAAGTCTCTGCCCATTTACCTTATTAATGTGACCAGTACGAGAGTCAAGAATTTCAATAGCTTCATGTGGGAAAACAATTTTAACAATGAACGGCCCGGTCCAACGGGATTGAAGTTTTATGGGAAATAAATGAAGTCGCGAAGAATACAATAAAACTTTTTGATCTACTTCAAAGGTCTTTCGCAATATATTTTTATCATGGAAAGCTTTGGTTCTTTCTTTGTATATCTTTACGGATTCATGTGCATCTTTTCGGAGCTCATCCAACTCATTGAGTTGTAGCTTCCGGTGGGACCCAGCCGTTGAAGTGTCAAAGTTAAGCGTTTTTATTGCCCAAAAAGCTCTATGCTCAACTTCGACAGGAAGATGGTATGCTTTGCCGTAAACGAGTCGGTAAGATGATATTCAAATCGGGGTTTTATATGCAGTACGATAAGCCCAAAGTGCATCAATTAATCGAACAAACCAATCTTTGCGATTTAGGTTAACCGCCTTTTGGAGAATATTTTTGATCTCCCGATTTGAAACTTTGACTTGCTCACTCGTTTGCGGGTGATAAGGTGTTGCCACCTTATGGGTTACACCATACTTTTTGACAAGGGCAATAAAAATTTTGTTGTTAAAATGTGACCCTTCATCGCTAATGATAGCCCTAGGTGTTCCAAATTGAGAAAAAATATTTTCTTTTAAAAAATTGTGAACAACTGTACTGTTATTCATTTTCAAAGGGATGGCTTCAACCCATTTTGATACATAGTCCACTCCAACAAGGATGTACTCATATCCAAAAGATTTGGGAAAAGAGCTCATAAAATCAATGCCCTAAACATCAAAGGGTTCAATAACTAAAATAGGGTATAAGGGCATCATATTTCGTTGAGAAAAGGCCCCCATTTTCTGGCATCTTTCGCACGCTTTGCAAATGCATGTGCATCGTGAAAAAAGGTAGGCCAATATAAATCACATTGCAAAAATTTTGTCACGGTCTTCTTAGAGCTAAAGTGGCCTCCACATGCTTGGGTATGGCAAAATAATAAAATATTGGTAAACTCAGACTAGGAAGCACATCTCCTAAAGATTTGGTTAGTACAATACTTAAACAAATCTGGATCATCCCAAAAGAAGTACTTCACTTGACTAAAGAAACGATATTTGTCAGGTTTACTCCAATGATCGGGAATGGTATCCGTGGCTAAATAATTAGCAATGTCAGCAAACCACGGTAACTCAGGAACTAAATTCACAGCCATAAGCTGTTCATCAGGGAAGGATTCCCTAATCGGTAAAGACTCATCAACAGGCTCAATTACTATACGGGAAAGATGGTCAGCTACTATATTGTCATACCCCTTTTTGTCTAGAATCTCGAGGCCAAACTCCTGCAAAAGTAATACCAACCGGATTAGCCGTGCCTTAGCATCTTTCTTTGATAAAAGATGTCAATGCGCGGCATGATCTGTGTAAATAATCACTTCAGATCCTATAAGATAAGATCTAAAAAATTTTAGCGCATAAATAATGGCCAGAAGTTCTTTCTCGGTGGTCGTGTAATTCAATTGGGCATTATTTAACGTTTTACTAGCGTAGTGGATGACATGGGGGCGTTTGTCAATCCGTTGTTCCAAAACAGCGCCTACAGAATAATCAGAGGTATCACACATTAAATCGAATGGTTCACTCCAAAAAGGTGGTCTAATAGTGGGTGATATTGTGAGCTGGGTCTTAAGCTTATCAAAAGCTACAAGACAAGGTGCATCAAACTTATAGGCCACATCTTTGGCCAAAAGACTGCTTAAAGGATGAGTAATCTTACTAAAATCTTGGATAAAATGACGGTAGAGACCTGCATGTCCAAGAAATAAATAGACGTCCTTGACATTTCGTGGTGGGGGGAGGTTAAAAATGACATCCATTTTGGTCTGGTCAACTTCTATTTCTTTTTCATATATGATATTCCCCAAAACTATCCCCATTTTTACCATAAAGTGACATTTCACCTAATTTAAAATAAGATTCTTTTCTTGGCATCTGAGTAAAACTAGAGAAAGATAATGAAGGCACTGGTCAAATGAGTTGCCAAATAATGAGAAATCATCCATGAAAACTTTAAGAAATTGCTATACCATGTCAAAAAAAATGCTTAACATGCAACTCTGAAACGTCGCAGGAGAATTGCATAAGTCAAAAGGCATGTGACGGTAAGCAAATGTGCCGAAAGGACATGTAAAAGTCATTTTCTCTTGGTCCTCGGGTGCGATGGGTATTTGGTTATATCCAGAGTAGCTATCTAAGAAACAATAAAATTTGTGCTCAGCGAGTCGCTCGAGCATCTGGTCAATTAAAGGTAAGGGGAAGTGATCTTTCCTAGTGACCGAGTTAAGCTTCCTGTAGTCTATGCAGACTCTCCATCCAGTGGTCCTTCTAGTGGGTAGGAGGTTGTTATTCTCGTTCTTTACAACGGTGATTCTCGACTTTTTTGGGACAACATGGATCGGGCTAACCTACGGACTATCAGAAATGGGATAGATGATCATAGTATCAAGGAGTTTTAAAATCTCTTTCCGAACTAGTTCGGCCATAGTTGGGTTCAATCTCCGCTGTCCTTCCCTGGACTTTTTGGCATTATCTTCCTAATTAATTTTATGCATATAAACCAATAGCTTTCATATTTCCCTTAAGAACACGAATCAACTTCTCTTCCTGAAGGGGTTCTAGGTCAGCGATAATAATGGCGGGCATAGTTTCGTCAGGACCTAGAAAGACATACTTAAGGTGAGCGGAAAGAGGTTTAAGCTCTATCTTTGGGGAGGTTACTTAAGCCTCTAGAATGGGTTTCTTAACATCTAAGATTTCATGCTCACCTTCAGGCTCTAAAATTTCTAAAGCCGAATCTAATATGGTTTTCACCTCATGGATGTACGAATCGTCATCACAATCTTCATCAAAGTGGGACAAAAATGCCTCTAAGGGATCTGAGGTACTTGACCTCTGAAAAGTGTTACTCACAAGACTCTAGATCATATTGCACTCGAGTGGTTCAGAATTATAAGGGGAATGCGACTCATTAAAAATATTCAATTCTGTTGTCATGTTCCTGAAGGTCAACTTTATAATTCTATTGCGCAATTGATTACCGCATTAGCTGTTGCCAAAAGGGGGCAGCCAAGAATAACAGGGATTTCGTCCTCAGGTTTTGCCACTGGCTCAGTATCTAACACAATAAAGTCTACTGGATAAACAAACTGCTCAATTTGGATCAACACATCTTCAACTACACCCCTAGGAATCCTAATAGATCGGTCAGCTAGCTGTAGGGTCTTATTTGTGGGCTTAAGTACTTCGATATCCAATTGCTCATAGACAGAGTAAGGAATGAGGTTTACAATGGCACCTAAATCAAGTAAAGCTCTTCCTATCTTACGGGTCCCATTCGAACATGAAATAGTAGAGCATTCTGGATCCTTGTATTTGGGAAGGGATTTACGTAAAAGAACAGAACTAACATGTGCATCTAAAAGAATAGACGCATCACTCTCGTGAATATGAAAAGCCTTTTTTGGAATATGTATTCACCGTTTTAAAGTGCAAAGATCTTTGAGGAATTTTGCGTAATTAGGAATATGCCTTATGGCCGTAAAAATAGGAAGGTTAATCATACAATGCTTAAAAATCCCTAAAATCTCCTCATAGGCATTGTTCTTCTTAGCGAGAGTTAACCGCTGAGGAAAAGGAGCCAGCGGCTGAACATGTGTTATCACAGTTTCTTCCTCACTCACAGGTTCTTTTATGAGTTTACTTTAAATTTCCTTCTCAGGTTCATTAGGCATTTTTACTAGATTATCCACTTTCGTACCACTCCGAAAAGAAATGATGGCGTTGACTCCATCACGATTGGAAGATCTAGGATGTTCAGTATTCCCTTTAGGATTAGTTTGAGTTTGACTAGGGAACGTTCTTTTATCTCTGTTGCCATTTGACCTATTTGTTCATCAAGTTTGGCAATAGACGACTGGGTTACTTGCATAAATGCCTTACAAGTATCTTCTAAAGACGTGGTTGGAGTAGACAGATTCCTATTGTACGGAGGAACATAAGGCACATGAAGGGGAGCTTGGTATGACAAATTTTGTTGCCACGAGGAACTAGACTGGTGTTGGTTTACTTAGTTGTATGGCTGATAAGGGGCATTACCAGAAGAACCTCTTTGATAATTTCTATTTCCATGAGAATTGGAGTTGCTGGAATTATTATTCCATCTACCATTGAAAGGTTGGCTATTGGGACGTTGATACATGGCATTGGCCTGGTCTTTCCTACCCTCTTTTAAACTAAGCACGTCAGGGTAATCTTGGACCAGATGGTCTGAACTTTCACAAACCACACAATGTGGCATCGCCACATGGTTAACAGAAGAAGTGGTAGGGAGTTGCTCCATTTTCCCGATCTCTAAGTTCTCAAATTTATTAAGAATAGTTCTAAGGGTGGCAAACTATAAATTAGAGTCCACTTGGTGCACATTTGCACTATGACAAGGTCTTTCTTCTCTCATAGTTTGCCATTGGTAGGTCTTATCAGCTACATCATTTAAAAATTTCCAAGCTTCGGAGTCAGTTTTTTCATCAAATGTACCTGCGCACATAGACTGAACACGAGCTCTAGTGTTATAATCTAGACCTTCATAGAGAGTTTAAACTATATTAATCAATTGAATCTCGTGATGTGGGCATCCTTGCTCTAAATCCCTAAACCTTTGTAGGTAGTCATATAATAACTCTCCTCGATTTTGCGTGAAGTTATAGATACTCTATCGTATCTTAGTAGTTTTATGGTTAGGGAAATATTTTTTCAAAAACTCCTTAACGAGTTGTTCAAATGTGTTTACAGAGTTCTCCTCAAGAGTATACAACCAATCCCATGCGTTTCCCATAAGAGAAAAATGGAACACACGTAATTTGAGAGAATCCTCTATAATACGTTCAAAGCATATGATCCCTAAAGTCCCTAAGATGGTTATACAGGTTTTCAGTGGGACTACCATAAAATTTGGGAAGAATAGACAAGAATCCCAGTTTTAACTCAAAGTTTCCAACATTTCTAGGAATCATAATACACGAAGGTTTACTCACAACTGTAGAATACATTCGATTGCGGAGAGTGATTCTCTCCGCAGCAATAGGTTCGGGATTGTTTATAGGAATAGCAGGTTCGGGACCATTAGTCCCATCAGTCTGACTCATATTAATTCTAGCAGTGTTCTTAGTCCGAGCTTGAGTGTTACCCCAATCTAACATACAACTCAATTAATATATGCAAACACACTAAAAGACCTAAGAATGATGTAAACACTCAAGAACGTTTTACTGGGTTTTTTTTTAGGTTAAGCTGTGAACCCGATCTCAAGGTTCAATGCTCCTACTCCTGATAGTAGATTGGTTCACACTTGAGTTCTTTTTACTTGTTTTGGCGATAGCTCACATGTTATCTAGTCACCTAGATGCACCTGTGTTGGAAGGCGAGGTGAACCACTTAGAGTCACTTATCCATACTAGTTATGCCAGATAATGTACGTCCTCTAGCAAATGTAGCCACTTATTAGGTTTTCCTATTGAGCGTGTTGCTCCAGGTCCGAACGAAGCCTTTTGATTAACTATATTTTTTATGGCTTCTTATCTGAAAATCTTTTAAAGAGGTCGGGACTGTCGATACCAAAAAGATTAAATACCGGGTGATGAACTCCCGGGGTCCTAATACGTGGGCACGCATGGGTGATGAAATCCCATTTTGATTCACCCTTATCTAGGCGTTGCTGTAAAAATTAAATATTTTATCAATCAAACAATAGTTACACACGATGTACCGCGACAGGGAGGGTGCGGTGAAATGATGATTACCTACAAGGCAGCCTTTTTAGGGGCACGTTTGGTTACCCTGGTAAAACCGTTGGGAAGGCCTACTCAGGATCATTTACGAAGTACGCGTTGAAACGATTTCTGGCCTGAATAGAAGTTCCAAAGTTGTACCTGCAGCAGAGTATAATTTCCTCTCCTTACAGAGCGTCACTCATTAAAACTTTACATAAACATTATTTTTAATCCTTACAATGCTAAAAATTTAAACTAGTTAGCGTTTTAAAGTACTTGAAGTACACCTTACACTATAGTTTGCACTACACTGCTTATCCAGCTGCACTTGAAGGATGTAGTGATGCAAACTGGATATCGTATTTTAACGAGTCAAAATCTACTATTGGATATGTCTTTACACTTAGAGGTGCATCAATATCATGAAAAATCATAAACAAACATGTATAGCTCGCTCCACATTGGAATCTGAGTTCATTGCTTTGGACAAAGATGGAAAAGAAGCATAATGGCTCAAGAGTTTCTAGAGGATATTCTTTTATGGCCACAACCTATGCCTGCTATATATATTCATTGTGATAAACAAGCAACACTAGCAAGGGCTAAGAATCAAGTGTATAATGGTAAGTCACGACATATACGTCGCAGATATAATACCGTTAAGCAGTTACTTAAGAATGGAATAATATCCATTGACTTTGTAAAGTCTCAAGACAACCTAGCGGATCCATTTATAAAAGGGTTGTCGAAAGGGCAAGTATACTGCACATCAAAAGGAATGGGATTAAAACGGCCAATCCACGAGTAATCTCAATGGTAACCTAACTTAGTTGACTGGAGGATCCCACAATTTAGGTTAAATAGGAAATCTAGTTGAGGGTTATTCACCTAGGCACTGTGAAAAATAGGTCTTCATCTCATTCCTGATGTAGCAATGCAGTATGTAATGAGTTTTAGGGTAAACTTTGTTTTTAATGATTCCTATAACTTGTGTATTCAAGTAAAGTACGACAAGGTACTTTTAATAGGAAATCACCTATGTGAGTAAGAAGTGAGGGTCGCTTCCATGAGAATTGAAATGGACACAACTTTTAGAACCGTTTATGACAGGAAATAAACTGTGTGAATACTATTGTTTGGCCTTACACCAACGGCTGAACGATAGTTTTTCACTAGGGAAGGTTCAAGTCCACAAGACACCTTCTACGATGCAAGACCATTTCTAACCTTACTCTCATCATTTTTCTTTTCGACTTTACCGTTTTCATTCAAATGTAGAGGATTGCTGGAAAAAACCCCACATGTGTTTAGTTTATTTGAATGTTAAACTTGGTGTTTCTATTTAGTCCCACATTGGATAAGTAAAAAAAAGATTTTCACTTTATTATGGGTTGCACACTACTATCATGTGTAGCATGTGTAAGTAGGTAGTGCCCTCATGCGTGTGTGAGGCAAGTGTGTGAAGGTTTGCTATATGGAGATTCCCATGGGTTTGCTTGCACGACCCAACCCATGACCTACATAGACTATTTATTAGTCTATGATTCGGCCTTGGGGCCATGAGCTCATTGGGATTTCTAGTTTACACTTAATCATTTTTCATTTATGCTTTTGGGGTATTTATTCAAGAGTTGGTTACTCTCTCCAAGAGTTATAACTCCTCATAGAGGTGTGTCTTGGGAAACAACCTTGCCAACAGGTGCTTTGATAAGTTACATTCTCCTTTATAAATAGCTCCTTTATGTATTGTTTAAAACACATAAAAAAAAAACCCGAATCTTTTTCATTTTTCGTTGCTTCTTTCTTGAGAGTAATATCATAGATAGTTTGACAGGCATATCGACTTGAGTGTTTCAAGTCTATATGATTCGATCAGTTGAAGCACCATACACAGGGTAAAATCAGTCTTAAGGAAATTGTAATGACTACAAGCCTTGATCATCAGTTGTGCTCAATTTCCTTTTCGTTTATTTTTGTTTCGTTACTGAACACATGTTCTACAGTTTTTAGGAAGTAAATAAAGATATATAATTTAGAGCATCTACAATAGTAGCCTCAATACTTGAATTAAACCATGCCACGCATCATTATATTGGCATTCCAACATTAGACTCAATACTTGAATTGCATACTTAATATTCAAGTTTAAAGCTTAAGTTTAGAGTTCACTGCAGGGCGCATAATGTTTATATGTCACAAACATTTCGTCAACAGGAACATAAACATTATGTGCACCTCTTTCTGTTAATTTTTTTTATCAGGCACATAAACATTAGGAGCCTCTCTATTTCTTTAATAAAAACCATAAGGCTCCTAATGGTTATGTGCCACATGTTTTGAATACAATCAAGCATTAAGCCTTGCGGATTTTCTCTCTTAAATGCTCAAAAAAATTGAAGCTTTCAAGCCTTTTGGAGATAGTCTAAACACCCAACGCAATCATCTTACAACATTTGATAATTCCAGTATCAGGATGGCATATACTGGTCATTATAATGACATATTATATTAGACAATGGTTGATAGCTTCGTAAGAGTAAATTGTTTTTGGCATATAATCATTGATAACATATTTAAAATCAGTGAAAGGAGTCTTTACATTACGATTAAATAAATTAGACTCTCATGTAACACCTTAAGTTTTCTCAACCATGAAGTATGCATCTGCCTTGTTATCTGTCAGTACATAAAGATCAAGTTCTTCAAGTTGTTAGGCTATTGAGAAGGCAATTTGGTAAGAAACTAGGGCAGTCCAAACACAAAATGCGCGCATGAGAGGGGGGGGGGTTGTTTCATTTTCCTTAGAGCCCTCGAAATTGTAGGGTCTTCCCTATGAGAGTTGTAAGGACTTATTCCTTGACCTTACTCATAATCGAGTTCACTCAGTTCGATTTACCTCCATCTCAGGCTCACGCAATTTCAGCACACAACACTCCAGTCAAACATTCTAACCAACCTCACAAACTACATAAAAAACTACATCGAGCTAAACCCGGAAAATGTTATTCAGTCAAAAATACCTGTCTCCCACGAACTTATCAGTTATTCAGTTAACCGCCACTAACCGCATTATTCGGAAAACGTGCTCCAGCACGATGAAAAGCTGTGAGAAAAGCCTATAAATAGGAGAACTTCCAGAAGAGACAGGGACCAAAAAAATTACTCAAACTTCTTATTTATGAGATCAAAGGCATTTCTATATTCTAGAGATCATTTGTAATAAAAATATCCACTCAAAGTCGTAAAGAGACTTTTACAAAAATTCTCCATACGAGGTCGTGGTTTTTTTTACCTATTCAGAGGTTTTCAACGCTAAAAACACCTATTTCAGTTTCTTGCTTTATATTAGCGTATTGTTATAGGATCATTGGTGTAATAGCTAATTCGTAATCATATCGAGCTATAGAATTTGGCCATTAGAAGAGCAAGCTTGGACACTTCTAACACCTGTAATGATAAGTATTCTTCATATGCTAAGGATAATTAAACCCAACCTAATATTCTTGTGAACAAGATCTTTAACATCCCCACATCATTAGAAAGGTCGGTCCTAAACCTCATAACAAATGTAATTATCCGCCATATACTATCACCGAGGCATTTTAAGCCCGTTTGGCTATAGGAATTAGAAGAACTCCACAGTTAAGCGTGCTCGGGAGAGAGTAATCCTAGGATAGGTTACCCAATGGGAATCTGTTCTATCACCAAATAAAACCTTACACTGCTGGAGATCCGTAGTGACTAAGTGAGGACAATATCAGTGAGTCAGTATATGGTGGATTGTTACAAGATCTCATGAAGCATCACTCATAAAACAAAACCCAGTATTCTACATATGGTAGTTACCGTTTAATTGCAGTATATCCGACTTTGTCGATTATAAGTATGGAATAAATGGTATGATGTTGCCTCATGATTAAGAAACATATACATTTACCATATTTAAACATAAATGAAATCTTTAATCTTTAAAATGTGAAATGTACGGCTAAAAATTCCTTATTTATCTCTATGAAATTAAGTTAGTATCAAAATGTCATATTATTGAGATTGAAGTCTTGAAGACATTACTTTGAAAAGAAAAAATTATGGAGAAATATAACATTAGTTATGAGCTCTTCACAACGACAATTAGAAAATATAAGCGGGAGTATGAGTCGCAAGCAGGGTTGCCATAAGGTTTTGGGGGCCTAAGCAAACTTTATAAATGGTCGTCCCCAGTATATACTATTAAATATTTTATGATAATTATATTGTCGCTTTGATTTATTGTGTGTCGTGAATGGGGGTCGAGCTGCTCCGTCAGCTCGTGGAGTCGCAGGGGTGAAGGGGGGGGGGGGGGGGGCAGCACACCGAAAGGCAGACAAAATGTGCATTTGAGTTGTGACAGTTCGAAGTGATTCGAATTGAGTCATGATTGTTGGGGCAATTGAGTTGCGCCTTTTTGAATAGGTACAACCAATAGGCACGATTGGTCTATATGTAGAGACTCCTACCCAACCCAACATACACAACTTATTCGAATATACTTTTCTTTTCTCTTTCTCTCATTGGCATCATCAATTTTCTTTAGAGTGTTATTTGGTTGAATCGAGTCGTACACAACTCGAATTCAAAAAGTTTTCATTTCATCCGACTGTGTTCTAGCGGTCATACCAGAAGGGATGCAACATCTCTTAAAAGATATCGACTATGTCTCCTTGGAGTTTTCTTATCAATCGATCTTCGTTAAGTATTCCCTATTTCTTAACATATAATGTGTTTGGGCCTTATTTTTTGGTAAAATTTTGGGACCCTAAGCAAAAATCTATATTGGGCTTATGCCTAAGGCCGACCCCTGACCTTAAGGTCCCAACCCCCTTTTGCAAGAAATAAATATGTTCAGCCTAAACTCAACTTTCAGAAAAACAATCAAGAAAAAATCATAAGCATGCATATGACTCTTCAACTCAACTTTCACAAAAACAAACAAGCAAGAATCATAAGTAGGGGCGGAGCCAGAGATCTAGACTAGGGGGTGCCGGTGTTAGGGGAGAAGCCCCCCCAAAAAATTTTCACCCTTGAAAAACATTCCAGCGGTTAATGGATCTTTTATTGATTTTTCTTACGATAATTTAAACAAAGAAAAAGAGTAAAGTGAAGAAAGAGATAGAGAAAAAGAAATAGGGAAAAGCGGTAAGAAAATTTAGGCTTACAAATCAATTGGAATGGCCTTAGAGGGATGCCAAACCCCCTTGCTTACGTAACTTTTTTTATTTTTTGTTTTGCTTTACATGTAAAAAAAATCTATAAAAAAAGTGGGCCCCTAGACCCCCCCCCCCCCCAAAATCTACCCCTGTTCATAAGCATGCATGAATGACTCTCGAACTCTGATCCATCACCGAGGAGACTTGATAATAAAATTGTAACACTAAACCACCAATAAAATTCTTGGTGAAAAGGTTTATCTTTTGAGGTTGTTTATAGTTTTCAATAGACTTTAATTACACATTTTATTAATAAATTATATATGATATTTTTTTCAGTTTAGAAAAAAGACGTATTAAAAGATAACTACCGACGTAGTTACTTAATAGGCAAGTAATCTCAAAATTAGTAGTAATTTAATTATATTTATCTTTAATTTGAATTATGTATACGTTACAAATTCTCTCGCATGAAAATGATAGGCACAACAGTTATTTACGATGACAGACAATAAATGACAAATATATTTCTCGATACACTAAAAATGTGATAGTAATAAAAGTCTAACTTTTGTCACACTAACGTATTACTATTATCCCTATGAATCATTCTTAAACACGAAAGAATTAAGATTGTACATATAGTATAGACTTATATAAGTAACATTTTGAACGAGAATTAATTACCAATAATTCCAAACCTTCCCCACATTATACCCCCCCCCCCCTAAACACTACATATTTATACTCATTCTGGGACTCTGTATCCACCTTTCTTTCTAATTTGTCTCCATCCTCTCATTCGAGGATTTGATGATTCTTCTAAAATTCACTCAAAATATAATTGATTTTAAGTTTTTATTTAATTTATTTGATATGTTGTTGAGATAATCTTGTTAGTAGTATGTTCAAGTAAATTTTGTGTTGTCTCACAAAGATTTTCTCCCAATTTTGCTTCAGGTATGACAAATCTCTTCACTATTGGTAAATCTGTTTTATCATTCATTCTTTATTGAACTTTTGTTGTATGATAAAGTAATTTTATTTTAGGGTTTCAGGAAAATTTGCAGGAAAGCGCATTTCCCTCACTATCTCTCTAGGTATTATGTTACTATTTTGCTTGAGTGCCAATTTTGCCATGTTGCTTCACCTTGCTACCCCCAGTAAATAATAGCTATTTTTCATAATGTATTGGTCTTTTACCACTTATGTTTTCCATCTACACATACAATAAATTGTTGAGGATTCCCTTCCACTTAATGAACAAGTTTTTGTTATTATTTGAATTTAGGAGAGAAACCACCTCTTTTAACTTTAATATCTAACTTCTTATGGTTCAAACTTTTTCAATTTCAGAGAAAGCTGTAAATTATTCTTATAGATGATCACTGAGTTTGTAATACCCCCCCCTAGATTAAAGATATTTCACTCTACCAAGAGAAGCTCGTAGGGGTTAGTCTTAAACCTCAGCTTCCTCCTCAAGAATTAAAAAAAAAAAAAACCCTTGCGTCTAGACAACCTTACGAAAGTCCCCATCCTTATGAAAAAAAAAACACATAAATTAATGAATACCAGAGTTTGTTCAGTGAACTCAGTTATCAGGCCAATGATACAATCTTCCATTCTAGGCTATTCCCCATTATAAACATGATTATTAGCTACCATAATTACAAAATGACGTTAAACACGGGAAACATCACGCGCGTGCATTGAACCAATTCAAAACCAATTTTCATTGAACTAAACTAGATCCCATTTAATCCCATTCTCAAAAGTGAATGCGAATGGGAACCATACCATCATTATCAAAAAATGAAAATTAATATTTGTGATTAATTAATGTAGTGAAAATGAAATAATAAATATTAATAATAATGATGGTGATGAATAAACCATGGTCAACCCTACTAGGAAGGGAGAGAGTTTATCTTAAACTGAAAGGCCCGGTTCTAAAGGAGATCCTAATCTCTCTCTCTCTTCGTAGTCTAGCAGTTGATTTGAACTCAAGAAAGAGGGCGCCTTTATAGCTATCCATCCTGTCATTTTTATCATGTCGTTTCTTCCAGAGAGACCACCTCTCTAGTTTTTTCTTAGTTTTAGTTTTAGTTTTGTTTCAAAGTTTCACAGTTTCATAGAGAGCAAACACACAACCATGGTGAAGTTCATCTGACTTGGTTTCTGCAATAAAACCTCTAAGACTTGGTGGGTATCTATCTCTTTTAGATCTAAATAGTCTCTCAATTTCTTGGTGTTCTTCTTTGGGTTATTTAATTATGACTGAAGTAGAAGTTTTAATGATTTTGTTTTCAAGAGATGGGGGTGATTGTTTAGCTTTAATATGTGTTTTAAGAGATGGGGTTTTCTTTTGGGCGTTAGTTTCAATGATTTTGAAACTGGGTTTTATCAGACTTCTGGGTTGTATTTAATTTTGGATTTACGGGGTTTTTAATCTTTTGGGGTAGAAGATTTTAGAGTGATTTTGTGGATAAAATTGGTAAAAGCCCCATTTTTATAAGATGGGGTTCTTCAAAACACACTAAATAGTGGTTTTTGTGTGTGGGGTGACTGGTAAGAAGTTCACGAATGAGTATTTCATGATGACAAGAGCATACAAATGGGTATTTGTTTAAGGTTGAGTCATGAGTGAGTGAGTGAGCAAGTTGTGACATTTCGAGGGTTTGATAGAGGGAGAGAAACAAAAGGTTATTTTTTTTCTTCTTCTTTTTCATTTAGGTCTGATTATGGGGACTGGTATTGGTTCATGAAGGATGAGGTTGATTTTATTTTTTTCTTCATCTAGAAATAGTTGAATCTGTTTGGGAGAAAATACCCAACTTTTGGTTTCTGCTAGAAACTGATGATATTCGATTAATGGTCTAATTAGGGAAATAAATATCTGTCTCTGTGATGCTTCCAGCCTTTTCTAGGTTTTTTCTTTCTTTCTAGAAATGATTTAATTAGTACCTTTCTCTTTCCCTTTCTTGGCTAAATTAACTAATATATTATATTTGGCTTGCAAAACTTCAGAGTATGAATCGTATGATTATAGAAACTTTTATATAATATTTATATGCTAGAGTAATTGTGCTGTGTATATTCTCTTAATTGTGGAAAATTGGTCTGAAATCTTAATGGCAGTGAGAATGACATATGTGGAGATAAGGTAGAGAGTACAGAGAATTGTCCTCTCTGCTTAGTTTGTGATATATAAGTAGTTTTGGTGTGTTTTTTTTTTGTTCTTTTAACAAGAAAAGGTATAAAATCTAGGCTTATGGTTTTGAAAATGTGTTTTTAATTGAGGGTTTTGATTGATAGTCTTTTGGTGCTTCTTTGCGTATTGAGATCTTCAGTATTTGTTGGGCTAGACACAGTTTCCATTTCCAACTTGTTTGTGTAGAACCTCTAGTAACTGTTCGTTTACGCTAAAGTTTCTCTTCTATTGATGTTTGTTCTTCTTCTTCCGAAGATTCATTATATGGAAACTTATGATCATGGCTATGTTCTCGTGCAGGGATTAGCAAAATGGATTTTTCTGAGTCTACAAGAGTTGTTTTTAATAGAATACAGAGGTTAGAACCTGAGAATGTTTCTAAGATCATTGGGTATCTTTTATTACAAGACCATGGGGACAGGGAAATGATCCGGTTGGCTTTCAGTCCAGACAACTTGATTCATGCTTTGATTAACAAAGCCAAAGCCGAGCTCGGATTATCTTCGAAATCTGTAGGCTCACCCCCAGCACCTCTCACTTCCATGAATCAGGTACCTGTCTCAGATCTTCCCTTGCAGTTTACCCCATTCTCTCCGGCTTCATCTCGTCCATTCTCTTCTCCGGCAACCTTTCGTGTTGCAGCTCCACCTTATTGGGACCCTCAGCATGCATTGAATCGGCAACCGATCCCTAGCATGGATTTCATTCCCCCGGGGCACTTGGATTCCATCTCAGATGATTATCGCATTCATAGCCAACCTCAGTTCTTGAGTTTAGATGATCAAATGGACCCTGTTAACTCCCTCGGACACGATTTTCCAGGAAACTTTTACTACCCAGATGCAGCACTAGGAAATATGAGCACAAGAACTAGTCGTAGATCTCCTAGTTTGCCTGAATTTCCCATCAAAGCGTGTCATTACTACAACAAAGGTTTCTGTAAGCATGGAGACAACTGTCGATACTTCCATGGCCAACCTTTGCCAGATAGCTTCTCGCAAATCTTTAGTCCGAACCCCAACGAGTTGGTGAATGACGATCACTTTTTTTTGCCCGGGTCACTTGAGAAACTAGAGTTAGAACTGACGGAGCTATTGAGATCTAGAAAAGGATATCCCGTGTCGATTGCCTCACTTCCGATGATGTACTATGAGAAGTACGGGAGGACTCTTCAAGCGGAGGGGTATTTAACGGAAAGCCAAAGGCATGGTAAAGCTGGTTACAGCCTCACAAAACTTCTCGCTCGATTGAAGAACAGTATTCGGCTAATTGACAAGTATGAACCTTGTACTTTAATGTTATTTTCCTCCCAATTGTTTCAATTTCTATCACTTAAAAAAGAATTTGACATGTTAACATTTCCAAAAAAGATTCCTAAACCTCATTTAAGATGCTATTTTATCAATTTTACCTAGCTGTCTAACATTAGAGTAAGGCATTAAAAATGTTTTGCTCGTCATTCTTTTCTTGAGGCATACTACAAGCCTCTATGTGAGTTACATTCTGCGGATGATTAAGCATAAGTCATGTATTGGGATCTTCGTACCGGATACCATTATGATATTTCCTTGCATAAGGATCATTAGTGGAACTTTTAACAATGTGAAAAATAAGGCCTAGAAAATTTTGTATGTAGAAAATGAGGAAAGTTTAGCTGTACCTTAGCGTTCTTTTTTAGTCCAAAACCTACATCATGCCAGGGGAATCCTCCTTCTTTAGAGTTCAAACAGATGCCCTTGCAGCCAATTTTTGCGTTTTATGTCCGTGGTTCAATAATGGAATCAAAATTAGTAGTTTTCAAAATTTTCTCAAGATAAAAACCTCTCAAACTTCGGTTTTCATAATTGAGTTACAGACCTCATGGGCAGCATTCTGTAGTTCTAGCTGAAGATGCTTCGAGATATATGATGGATTACAGGAGTGAGAGAAATGATCCTGGCGGAATTGTTGCTGGTTCCAGACAGATTTATTTGACTTTTCCTGCTGAGAGCACGTTCACCGAGGAAGATGTTTCCAATTACTTTGAGTAAGGGTTTTCGTCACTCTTTAATATGGTAATTTGCATGGGTGTTTGAATTTTTTTTTTTCATCAACATTTTTGTTTTCTTTTCTTTGTAGGAGCTTTGGCTCTGTTCAAGATGTGAGGATTCCCTGCCAGCAGAAAAGGATGTTTGGGTTCGTTACCTTTCTTTATCCAGAGACAGTGAGGACAATTTTAACAAAAGGGAACCCTCATTTCGTTTGTGGAGCACGTGTCCTTGTGAAACCTTACAGGGAGAAGTCAAGGCTTGTAGACAGGTAAATTTAGTTGGTTCTTTTTATTTACTTTACTTTATGCGATTGCCGTGTATCTTGGCGTCTTTTCATTCTGAAACTCTTAGAACCAATCTGCACACATTGCGGGTTAAGTAAGTTTTTTTCACTTCTTATTTTTGCAGGAAATATTCTGAGAAGATTGACCCCTCAATGTTCTATCATTCTCATTTTCTCAACATGGATGATCTTCAATCAAGTGAGTAGATTTCCTACCAACTCATCTTATAATCAGAAACTTCTCTGAAGCTATAAAACGAATGTTCAGGTTTTTCTCATATGTCATAATCTTAGCTTGACATCTGTGAACATATTCCTATATCTGTATTTTGTCCCACAGTGCCAAGAATGTGTGACAGCTCGAGATTGCTGAGAAAACAACTCATGGAAGAGCGTGAACAGATCCTTGAGTTTGAGAGACGTTTCTCGGAAATGCAGTTAGGACCGAAGCCACAGACTCGTCAACCTTATTTTGGTTACTCGATGGAGGACTTAAAATTATCTGAAGGTCTATAATTAGCTTTTGTCATATATACAAAAAAAGATTTAGTTTTTTAATATTTTTGTTGGTTCTTTATGTCATTTTAACTTCAGTTATGTATATTGAAGCTTGTGCAGAACATAATGAGTTCCCATCAGACCGCTTCAGTTATCTGTTCGATGTTCTAAACAACGGTTCCACAAGTGATGACAAAGCCAGGCATTCAAGCCCAAATTACGGTGAACAGGAGAGGTAATTCTCTAAAGATAGATGATCTAAATATAAAACTGATGTGGAAATTAAATCTGAAATCTTGCAGCAGTCGTTAGTTATGTTATGAAATCTATTTAGAGATTAGTTGAGCATGTCTTAGGTTTAGAGTTGTACTTGCGAAAGCTTTCCTTTTTTTGTATTTGAGATTTTGAGTTTTTTAAATGAATTTCCAGCTATATAAGGAACCTGAATTTAGATTCTGGTTGAGACCACTCTATTTGAGACAGACAAGCCCATATTCCTAGAAGAGTAGAAGTCTATTATATTTAATTTTAAATTGGCTATCGTCTTTACTTTATATATTGTACTTAACGTCCTTTGCTTTATTTCCTTGTAAATAAACCAATCACTAAGAGCAATATCATCTCTTTTACTTCATGAGATCTCTCTTTTATCTTTTGCATGTATTATGTCTCCCAGGTACATTCTTCCAGTATTAAGGCTAATATACTAGTAGAAGTTACATACATCCCTTTTTTTTTGTTTCTGCTGATACTGTGGGTATTTTTAAATTTTTTGCAGCAGTCAAGGACTGAACTTGCCAGAGAGCCCATTTGCATCTCCAATAGGAAGCAGCATTTCAACAATGATATAGATTCAGCAAACAGAGAAAGAAATAGAGTTAGAGTTCCAGATCCTTTTGATTAATCTTTCTTTACTTTTTTTACCTGACTGATCACCGAAGTTCCCTGAAAGTTTATTATACCAACTGAAGAAATAGAAGCATATCGTATCCCACCGGTTACCAATTACCAGTTACTAGGAGGTTGGGATGAATGAAATTAGAAGAGATGAAAGAAGAAGAAATATAATTACAGAAAGAAGCAGAAGCAGTTATCATCTGATCTTTAGAAGATAATGTAATATATAGCCTGCCTTTTAGAGAGAGAGAAAGAGAAAGAAAAACTACAAAATATGCAGCATAGTAGTTAAAAAGAAAGGTGTTAGTAGAACCTCCACCTCTGTAATACTGGGAACAACTTAAAAATAACTTTTACTCTAAAGATACAAGGGTATGTTACTACTACTACTACTACTACTACATATGCTGCAGCCAGCTTTATTAATTATGTACATCTTTTTTATAATTCGCTTATGTTCTAGATGTGTTTTGCATGTTTAGAACCTTTTGGTAGTAGTTTCTGATGTTGTTAACCTAATTGCCCTGCTGAAATGGTGTATTTTTTCCTTGTCGCGTTCTCTGTTGCAGTTTGTAAAACTCGGTTACGCATTGGTAAGCTTCAGCTTGATTGGGATGCCATGCATATTTGGACTTTCGGAAAAAGAAAAGAAGAGTTATGACATAACTAACTAGAGTGTATAAACAAGATTTATTGAGCCAAAAGCTCTAGGACCACTGGTACCCCACAAATAGATACGTCTGGTTTGATAGATAAGTTTTCAAAAGTCTGATTATAATGATGCTCAAATCTATGACACATTGCAACATAAGATATCCAACTGTGATTGCAACATAAGATATCCAACCGTGATTGCAAACCAGTCTTCTTATTTATTATTACTCTCTTTTGAGAAGAGAGAAGGAGAAAGGGAGAGAGACTAATTACACAACACATGATAGTGTTGATGAGAGAGGGAACAGAGGCATTGAACACTTCACCTTTGGATGAAGAGATATGAGAAGGATATAGAGTGTGACTCAATCAAGTACAACTATGACATTTTATCGATTTCTGCAGTGTTAGCTCAAGCTAAACGTTGTCTCTCTCCTTTTAATTTTCCAAAGATTTTAGTTTTAGAGTATCAGTCATCCACGTCAATGTTACCATAAATGTAATTTTTTTTTGTGTTGGTTCATGAGCAGCTCCAATGCCAGACCAAAACATCTCGAATTAAGAGGGAAAACTTGTTAATGCCATGAATATTGTTTTCTTTACCTGATGCGTAAAACTTCATATTAATACAGAACGAAGGAGGGGTTATGATAGTTGGCAAAGAAAGTATCACACTTCTATGATTAATTCATAAAAGTACACTCACTTTAAATTGGCTAAACCCAACATAGATCAATCACAAACGAAGTCAAAAACATTTCATCTAACGGTGTAGCAAAATGCAGTCGGTCTTAGTACACCAATAAATCGAAGTCTCAACTAATAGGTGTTTCCGACAGATAAAGGCTGTCGAAAAAGTTGAACTGTAATATGAGCCACACCAGATGGATGATAAACTAACGCAAACCATAAGACAGAGAGCTGCGTTGTTCTATCTTGTCTCATTTTCTATCCTTCTCTCCTTTTCTTAAACTTATTAGAAGAAAATAAAAGAGCTTCACCATCACATAGGTCCTACCCTAATTGGACCTATCAGATGACCCTGATCACAAAATCATCACAAACAAAAATACATTTCTTACTTCTGTACAATCTGACAGCTTAGTTTAAACAACTTCTCAACACATTTTCTTCTTTTTCATTTTTGGCTTCTAAGAAGATAGTGGGAACCAAATTTCCTTCTAGGATCCTCTCTGGTCCACCCCTCTCATCCCATGAGATAACTCTATAGGGTACGTGACACACATTTTTCCAGCATGCCAAACCCAAAAGGCATGCCATTTCCTTTTTTTTTATGAGGAAAAAATCAATTATCAAACAACTTTAATATATTAATGTCATGACATATAACATTACAATAACAAAAAGATCCATCATTGATCAAAAGATGTACTTATAATTAAATCAATTACATCACATAAGTTCTTAATATAAACAAGTCATATTTTATTAAGCATTGATTTAAACAAACTTTTTCTTCTCTCTACTCTTTAGTCTATACATATTATAATTTTTTAAAAATTACTAATTTTACCTCAATCAAAAGGCATGCCAATGTGTGGTATACATTAGTTTGGCATGCCGGTGTCATCCTACTGTGCACTGATCTAGACAAGCCAAAGGAGGCTTGCACTATCATGAGTCTCATGGCACAAAACCAAATATAAGAAGAAAACCAATATTGCAGTTTAAGCTAAACTACTTAATTAATTACATAGGTGTATAATTAAACTAAACCAATCTTGGATTAAGTGGAGTTCACTGTTAAGTTTGACTTGTATAATTGTATTCTGCTATACTCAAGAGGACTAGTTGTTTACGCAAATTATAGTATAACATCATAACATAATATACATGTTTTATGATTATAATGTTACGTTTAAAACTTATATATATTCATTAGGGTGATTAGATAAGCTAAAACAGATTTATTCTGAAATTAAGTGATGGATACGCACAATTAATGGTGTTGTTTGCCAGTTCAGAGAAAAAGTAGAGATATAATTTTTTGGGGCAGAATCCAAGCTTCCATGTTGAAGCTTATCCAAAATTCCTTATTATGATGATTTCAGGGGACCCAACAACTAAATGAAGCCTAGAGACCAATATAAGTGGAGAAACTGGGAGGCCCTAGTATAATCCATTAAACATGAGGGGCCTAAGAATTCTGTAAAGCATATTATAAAGGGTGAGCCCGAATATCTGAATAAGGTGATAATGAATTGCATAAGTACTATTATATTATTTGAAGTATATAAACATAATGAATTACATAATCCTAATTATGTTAGTAGGTAAGCATATTATTACTCAAATCATTAGGTTAGTTTTGTCTCTTCGGTTGTTTACTTTCCCTTTTTATTTCTTTCATTCCAATTGCCCTCGCTTAATTAATATTTGTAACTCATGACATAAATCAGGAGTCATAACTTGCTTGCATAATCATTTAATTCCTGGACCTCTAAACCTTCCTAAGCATGAACCAGCGACAAGTGGGGGGCTCTATAGTAAATAGAAATAAAGATTTCACTAGTCTTTTCTTAGACAAACTGTTCAAGCGATTGAAAATAAGAAGAATAAACACTCTTCCAATTTGCCTAAGATTCGCGAAAACTAATTCCTAAAAGCAACTTGAGTACATTATGTAGGCAAATCACATATGAAAAATAAAAATCCCTTTTTTTTTTGCAAGGCAAGCCGGTTTCATATAGGGATCCGTAACCCTGAGTTTCTAACCCCATGAGGTTTCAAACCCACAACCTCTCTCTAGGTGGAGAGGTACAACCACCACTGGCCAAGAACCCAATAGTAGCAAAACAATCCTTGCATCAACAGATATAGTAACGTAACTGATCGAAATTACAAATTGTTATATTCCTGTAAGTTACAATTCTCAAGCCAGTACAGGCAATACAATCATCTATTACAGGTATACTAAACATGTTCAAACAGAGTTTGGATTTTACCTTTACAACAGCTTTACCAACCAAACTTGAAAATTTTAACTCGCTACTTCAAAATCTTTAAAGATTGCCTCACACAAGGAATTGTAGTCAGGATTAGAGAGTCTGCAAGAGTCAACCAGGTAAAACATTACTAAGTGTAACCGTTAGTTGTAACAAGGAAATATAAAATCTGGGAACATCGAATTGTCAGAATTACTAGACGTTAACAAAATCTTACAATTAAGATGGAACATGGAATATTAGGTACCAATTGGCTAGGTCAGTAAAAGCTAGTTCCCCTGTTATGTATGACAAGGAGAACTATCTGCTCAGATCATACTCTAATATGGAACTTCTTCAGATGTACATGTTTTACACTATAGTGATGTATCTGCAAAATATATTGCATAATTGGTGTTAAGCTAATTTTTCCTTATATATCTCACTATAAAGGGTATGATACATTGCAAGTCGTACATATTATGTTATCGTCACGAGTTATCAATAGTATCACAGTGATCTCATATATACATGAAGTATTGTATATATGGGGCATATCACAATTTGCTCATGGCACAATATATAGTAAAATTTGTTTAATATATATTGATACTCATTGATATTTTGAACCTTGGTGTTGGTTGATCATTAACACAATGTTAGTTTTTAGGTATCCTTAATTTGTTCTTGCTTGTTTTAAATGATTGAGAGCCTACCTTGTAATATAAAACTGTAATTGGTATGAGTTGGAATTCTGAATCACCAGCAGTTAGTTAACAAAAAAATAAGTAGCTGTACTCGCTTTACTCCAAAATTGCTGATAAGTTTCCCCAGAAATATCAAGTTCGAGCAGACTCTGTACAATTTTTTTACATCAATGACCATGTTAGAGACAATTTTTTAAAGTATATCTGAATAACTCACTACGAAGACGGGCAAAGCAATAAAAGGGCTATTTCAACTTACCACCTCATCTACCGTCTCCAATAAGACTTTTCCTTTACACCTGGTATTGACAATAATTTGTCTACATTCCAAGTATAAATTTAAGGGCTTTTTTCATCTCTGGATTGGTGCTGGGGGTTAAGTCTTATTCAAAGGAAACTAATGGGGCGTAAGTCTGAGTTAACTATCGATGAACTTATGCTATTTAAAAAAGATACTTCATCTTACCTATGCAGCAACGTCCCAGAAATGGCTTGGTAAAATAACCAATACCTCCCCAGAAGTTGCACAAAGCCCTCTCAACTCTACCAAAACTTGTAACTATACTAACTTGAAGGACGGTGAACCAGCAATCATTTTCTTTCATATTTCTTTGCAAATTCCTTCAGTAGAAAACTCTGCTTAAATGCCACATACCTGTCTAGACTAGTTCCAGCCCATTGCTGACAGAAGCTTTCATCAGTTGGGATAAATGAACTCAGAGGAAATGGACCTTTTGGAGCCTTTTTTAGGGATACTAAGAACTTGTGACGAGGTCGAATCCTTTGTTCTAAGGATAAGCTCAAGTACATGGGATATTTGGTCAAAGACTTCACCTCATTCCGAAGTTCATTCACCAAATACAGATACTTGGGCTTTAGATTTCCTTCCAATGATAGAGATAATACCTGTAAACAGGTAATAAAATCTGTTAATAATGTTTTTGACAGGTATAAAATACTTATCTAATACTTTTTATTTTAGGAGGAAAAGAGAACATGGGAAAATGTAAAAAAGCGAAAGAAGACAAGTAATGACTATGCATGCATGTATATACCGGAAGAGGTATCCACTAGAATCTCTTCATTCAAAAGCATCAAACAGTGAATATATCAGTTAAAGTAACAATATCACTCGACGTATCTGTTTGAGATATCAAAGGCTCAAGTTTTCATACACAGTATTATCAAATAATAACAACATATATTGATTTATGGAACATGTACTGATATTATATAAAATAAATTGATTTATGGGACATATTATAGTTTCTTGAACTAACAAATATATTGGACGATTCTTCAAAAAAATAATAAAATAATAAAAAATTGGACGAGATACATGGAGAAATGGGGATATCAAATATTGGCTCACTTGCATATCCACTAAATTCATTACTATAATTGTTAATTATTACGATTGCGGAAGCACAAAATTATCTCTCTAATTGCAATTCTAGGGTTTCTAGAGTTTTACCCCAAACTTTGAAAAACAAAAGAGCTACTAACATCTATATAAATAGAAAATATAAGGTACGTGGCCTTGTGGGTAGACGACCCACGAGGCATGATCTATCAACCCTCCCCTCCTAAGAAGAATTTGACCACGAATTTTGTAGCCGCATATAATCATCGTAAAATGTCGAATCTATCCGTACGAACGACTCCCCTGAAATCCATATCATACTCCTCCGTACGACCAACCCATTGTGTCAAAAACTCAACATGTCCTCCTGCATCTAAACGGCTATCTAATATCTCATCAATCTCGTCAGTCAACTTAACATCAAGCGCAGGTGTCACTGGGTGTGATGGAATGTCACCATAGAACTGTGTCAAAAGTTTGACATTGACAACCTTCGAGCGTGCTCCAGGAATGTAAAGATCATAAACATTTTCCCCATAGCGTCGAATGATGCGATACAATCCTAATTTACGCAAGAGAAGTTTAGATGTCACTCCCGTGCATCGTCCCTTCTCTATATAAAGCATAACCAGGTCTCCAGGTGAAAAAATAATCTCTCGTCTATACCGATCTACCCTCTCCTTTACTCCTGTGTAAACATTTACTAAATGTCGTCGAACCTCCTCATGTATTACCCGAATGGACTCAACAAACTCTGCAGCACTGTTAAAAGTAGGTACTAACTAGGGAATATGTGCTAAATCCATCGCAATATCTGGGGAATAAGCGTCACGATCTAAAAGGGAGATAGTCCCGTCGAACTGTTGACAGAGCAAACTCGGCTTGTGAAAGGGCAAAATCCCACTCTGTAGGTCTATCCCCTATAATACATCGCAGTAGATCACCCAAACTCCGGTTAACCACCTCTGTGTCCGTCCGTCTGATGGTGAAAAGCTGTGGAAAAACGAAGCTTGCAGCGTAGAAGTCTCCATAATGTCCTCCAAAAATTCCCCGTAAACTGTCGATCCCTATCGGAAGTAATCGACTGCAGAACCCCATGTAAACGCATCACCTCCTGGAAGAACAGTTGAGCTACGTGAGTTGCATCTTCCGTCTTAGTGCAGGGTATAAAATGCGTCATTTTAGAGAATCGATCAACAACCACAAAATCAGAGTCGAAACCCCGTGTCTTCGGCAATCCTATGACAAAGTCCATCGAAACATATCTCCAAGAGCTAGAGGGAATCGGCAAGGTGTGTAAAGCCCATTGTTTTGTTCTTTCCCTTTAGTCGTCGCACAAGAATAACATCTCCGGATAAAGGTATTAACATCCCTGTGCATAGTATCCCAGAAGTACCTCTCTCGCATGAGTACCATAGTCTTTATCACTCCTAAATGTCCCCCAAGCCCCCCAGCATGAATATCTGCAATCAGACGCTCTCGTATAAAAGAAATCGGGATACAAAGGGTCGTACCCTTAAATAGGTAACCATCCTGAACGGTATAATCCTCGTAAGAACCTTGATGTTGCCCACAGAACTCATAAATATGCCCAAAATGCATATCAGAAGGGTACAATGCACGTAACTCTGAAAACCCAAATACCAAGAGCGAGTTGTCTTACTGAAACCCGTTTTCTTTAACTTAAATGTGTTGAATGTGGAAGTCAAAACTCTAGAGGTAACTGAACCGCTTGGCATGCCTGTCTATCGAAGTCCTCTACTGACTATGCATGTATCATAGTGCGTCATGATCATAATGAATAATGAACTCCAAGTGAACCAAATAGTGTTGCCAATGCTGCAGAGACCGTACTACTACAAGTAACTCAATATCATAAGTGTTATAGTTCAACTGTGCCCCAGATAACTTCTCACTGAAGTAAGCGACCGGTCTTCTAGACTGTGAAAGCGTAACACCAATTCCAGTCTTACATGCATCTGTCGTAACCTCAAAAACTGGTCCCAAAAAATCTGGTAATGCAAGAACAGGAGCTATGGTAAGCTTCTGTTTGATCAATCGGAATGCCTCATCAGCCTCAGGTGTCCACTCAAAAGGCACGTTTCCCATGAGGGAAGTGATTGGTGCCATAATACTGCTGAACCCATCTATGAAATGCCTATAAAATGTAGCTAACACATGATAACTCCGTACCTGTGTCATCGAGGTAGGAACTAGCCAGTTTTTGATCGTATCCACCTTCTCCTCATCAACCTTGATCCCCTCTGACAAGATAACGTATCCCAAAAACTGTACTGAGTCAACGAGGAAAGAACACTTCTTCAATTGAAGAAATAACCGGTGCTGACATAGGGCCTAAAACTCTCTCCACATGAATAAGATGCTTCTCCTTGGTGCGATTGTGAATAAAATATCATCGACATAGACCACCGCGAACCTTTCTGTGCATTGCTAACCACTCATACATACCATCTTTGGTCTTAAAAGCCATCTTCCAGTCATCCCTGGTCGCATGCAAATCTGGTGGTACCCGCTCTTAAGATCAAGTTTGGAGAAATACCTGGCACCATAAAGATCATCTATAATATCCTCCAATCGAGGAATGGGGAATTTATACTTCACAGTGATCATGTTAATTGCCCGACATTCAATACACATACGGTAACTCCCGTCCTTTTTGGGGATTAAGAGTGTTGGAACGGCCACGGATGACATATTCACCTCAAAACTCCCTTAGAACATAACTTTGCGACTTGTCTCTGTAACTCTGCATGCTCAGCTCGGGCCATGCGGTAATGGGGCAGATTAGGCAATGGCGCCCCCAGAATCAAATCTATGTTGTGCTGAATATCTCGTAATGATAGTAGCTTTCGTGGCTCAGGCTCCTGGCACACGTCTGGAAACCGATCGAGAAGTGGCTGTAGCTCAACATGAATTGTCGTAGGAGTGGTAGACATCACACAAACCAAAGCGTAAGCAAGTCATTGTCTTATGCTCTCAACTAGGAGACTACTTGACTTACGAACTGGCGCCCCTGCCTCCGTGCGTGTTGACCTATGTCCTACTCTGTCATTGGCATGCCCTGCCCTGTGCCCTACATTGTACTCTGCCTTGGCGCGTGCTCTTCGTGTTGTGGCATGCCCTACCCCTGCGACATTCCCACATCTTCTTCATCGATTTCCTGGTTTTTTAATGCAAAAGATCGCGATTACCGTCGATCTTAGAAATGAGAGGGACCTCTCTCTCTTGATATCCAACCACCGTAGTCACCGGTGATCCTTCGTCATTGGCGATATAATAAAATCCTCTCCTATCGTTCGACAAATTTTAGGCAAGGGTTTTGGATTGGGGTTGGTTTTCTTTGATTGGGTTTCCTGACGATTGGAATCATTGATCATGTGAACCTTTTGCATCAATGTCGCAACTTCCTCGTTGGACTTTGATCGAGAACTCTCCGACATGTCTCCGTCTTTCCCACCTACTAGATCAATCACACGGTGAAGTTCTCTCTCCGTCGTCTCTTCGAGGTGTTTCATTTCCAAGCCATCTCCATCGAATTTCTTCGATTCCTCCGTCACAACTCCCACCTCCAATCTTGTTATTTCAAGAATCGCACGAACATAGAAGGCAAACCTAGGATCGCTCATAGCTCTGGTACCAATTTGTTAATTACTACGATCATGAAAGCACAAAATTATCTCTCTAATTGCAATTCTAGGATTTCTAAAGTTTTACCCCAAACTCTAACAAGAGAACTAAAAAATAAAAGAGCTACTAATATCTATATAAAGAGAAAATCAAAAGTACGTGGCCTCGTGGGTAGACGACCTACGAGGCATGATCCATCAATAATCCTTAAGGGTATCATCATCCTGAAGTATTATCCCAGATATCAATATCAGGCTTTGGCGACATGCTACTTTGGATGTAAATAAAAGCAAAGCTGTAATACACAAGTCCGGATAGATTATAATGCGGTAAAGAGCGAGTTTGGATAATTTAGGTTAACTTCAGAAAAATATGGGAAAATCATGAAAAGAAAATCATGATGAGAAGTTGGGAACATCTCAACTGAAATATACGATGAATATTTTCACTTAAAATCAATATCAGTTCTAGTCTGCAAGAAACATCTTTCTCTCGCTACCTTAGTGAATATAGCACAGATAATAAACCACACCATAATTGCATATATATAGGAGGCAATGAGAAAATGTCTAACACAAAAAGGAATGCATTTGGTGTCGCTTAATTTACCTCATTTTCAACAATCAAGTCATTGAGCAAATCAAATTGTTCACAAAGTGGGGAATTTTTTTTTTGCAAAATCGGCCAAGCCCACATTAGAATAGTAGCTAAACTTGCATTTTTTTTTTTTACCTGTGTAAGACTTGTTAATATTTTCACAATGTCTGAGTTACGCATCCCTATGCTCCTCAGAAAATTGATCCTTGGAAGTATTCCATCTTCAATGTTATAATGAAGTAGCTGAGGATGTTTCCTAACCATCTTCACTATGCTTTCTCTTGGTGCTCCAAGTTCTTTTGAAAGAAATCCGAAGCGGGTGCTCCACGTGTTATCTATGCGTTGAACCAAAATTTGAGGGCTCAGCTGCACAACTTTGCTCAAATCGTTTCTTTTTATTCCGACCTCTTCGATCAAATACCTAACTGTAGGTTTTAGAGATTGCTCAACACTATAAGATAATAGTGATGGAGCAGCAGTAATTATCTGCCCTATTCTTGAATCCGGAATTCCCAAATCTACCAAAAATGCAACATGGGACTTCAAATTGTTTTCCACTGTATATTCTAGAATTTGTGGCTGCCTTAGAAGTATCTTCCTGATGTCTCTGTGTTTGACACCAATGCTCAACAAGTAGTCCAACCTTTCCTGTGCTGATGCCATGTTTATCTGAAGGGAAGGCATGTGCCTCTCGTAGATTTGGATAAAGTGTGAATCTTTAAATCCAAATGTGCTGAGGTAATCAAGAAGAGGAAACCATTTCTCATCCAAATCTAATTCTTCTGATAGTTGACGAAACTTTTTCTCTGAAGATTTTCTCGTCTTCATCTGCACACAAAAAAAAGAAAAAAAAAAGAAGTTTTTCGTAGATCTCTTTTTTCCTTCATAAAAGTTCCTTCTTCTTTTTTTTATTCCGGTTGTTTATGGATAAGTTACTACATCTGTTTATATAAATGACCAATAAATACCTTTCTTTTGTTATCTATGGAACCCATTTCCTGCAATTTGTTTGAAGCATGAACTCCCAAACTTCTCTTCTCTAAGGTGGTCTTGCCATGTTTTACGCCCAGTCGACCTACATAATTAGAAGATACTTTTACTTTTACTTTTTGATTTGGAAGCTGCTTGAGATGGGAATTGATCACAGAACAGATACTTTTACTTTGTAAACTTCTTTAAAACCCCTTAAATGTCTTTCATGAATACCTTGTTTCGTGTTGGTTTCTTTCCCTGACTGGAAGCTCTTTTTTATAAATTCATCCTGAGAATACTAAAAATAAACAATCAATAGAATTTGGTTAGCCTAAGGGAAAATAATTCAAATCCTACCAAAGTTTCATGTTGAGATAAATCATGATAACATCTCTGATACCTAACAGCAGTGCAAACTTAAAGTACAGACGCACAAAATTCAGTAGTTGCAGATGGTTGCGAAACAACGCGTTAATATAATCTCTACATTGTAGAGAAAAGGTATAAGGTTATCTTGACCAGCAATAAAGACAAGTAAACAGCTGTAACTATATACTTATAAATAAGAATATCTTGTTCTTCACGAGCCTGAGAGATATACAAATAGTGTTGTTTAACTTCGGGTTATTCTACAAGATAATAATTTTGAGAAAGATGTTGTGGTTTTCATTAAGGCAGGCCTCAACTGATTACAATTCGCACAAATAAAAATTCACCCTCAGGAGTATATGCATTCAAACAAACCTATAAACACACGAAAACAAACAATCAAAAAATCGATTAACACTTACATCAGAGAGCTCTTCGTCTTCGTCTTCGTCTTCATCTTCATCTTCCTCCTCCTCCTCCTCATCATCATCATCATCATCATCTTCATCTCCACTATCATCATCATCATCAGTGCTATAAGGAGATAACATTTGGCCATACCTGGACTTTCGATTTGATTTGAGAATTCTAGGGTTCGAATGCGCCGAAAGCACAGCAAAACTACTGGAGATGTTTCTCCTCGACGATTTCCTCTCTCTTGTGTACCTCTGAAAGAGAGGTTCTCCATGAATGTGAGAGAGGTTTGGAGATGACGAAGAAGAGGAGGTGAAGAAGTAGTAACAACTTATTACTGCCATTGTAGAAAAATATCCGAAACTAATTTGAAGGAATAAAACCAGTCTCTGTGTTTACTGCTTACTGCGAGGGAGGAAAATTAATCTCCCGGTAAAATTAATGTGTTCTATACCGATGGTGGTACTATTGTCCGTGGGAAACGGGCAATGTGTACAAGTACGACCACGCTGAGTAAACAATGTGTTTTGGAGCATATACAGCAGCAATGCCTTAGTTGGAAGGGTTAAGGGGCGAAAAGAGAGCCATGATTAAGATTTCAATTCAGCATTGCTTCAATTGGCATCTACCTTTTTCGTTGACGACTTGTTCAGTAATATTGTCAAGGGCGAAGCCAGGAATTATGTCCAGTGAGGTCAAAAACTCGATGGGGCTCAGGGTTGGGAGCCCCCAAGGAATTTTTTTTTGCTTGGCATATTTTTTCCTTCGGATTACTATAAGAAAATCAAGTTAATGGGGGAAGATTATGAAGAGAGAAAGGGCGAGGGTGAGGGTGAGGGTGAGGGTGAGTTAAAAATGTTATGAGTGGGGGCAAACAAATCTCAAATACAGTAAGTGTTTTAACTCAAAAACATTTCTATAGTAGAGGAAGATTAAATGAGCGGGGTGTTAGAAAACAAAAGGGGAAAATCGCAATGCGGAAACACAATAAGATTGAGCAAGAGCTGAAGATCTAACTCTAACCAATAGAGAATTCAATCAAAACAATAAACGCATACACAAGGTTTAAATTTAAGTAAAAACCCAAAATGATTAAAACCATCCTCGACAAGAACGACGAATCTATTATCAATTAAGGTTACAAAAAGTTTCGGAGATCTCTCAACCTCACATCTACCCTTACAGATAATCTCCAACAAGAAACTCTGGAAGAAAACTCAAGAAATCTCTCCAGAGTAAAACCCTAGATTTCTCATTTTGCTCACTCTAACTCTTTTTCACATGGCACACATACAAAGGTTTTGAACTCACACTTTTTATTTATAGACTCTCTATTAGGTCATCAGCGAAGTATGCATCACGAGACAAACCATCGCCTCTAAAACAAACTTACAAAATAAACAACGCGGTTTTTGTTTGAACGACATACAGTCTCGTTCGAACGACTTAAACGGAAACCTTTTTCGTTTGAATGACTTTATGTCTCGTTCAAACGACTTTCTCTGTTTTTTGAGCCGTAACCTAACATAGGGTCCAATGACCCCATTAAGCCCTTACTAGCTTCGCCCATGGATGCTGTGTGTTAATAGGTTAATTATCGGGTGCTCTTTAAATAGGCGCCTAAGCAATGTGGCCTCAAAGTGTGTATATTTGCACTCTCCAGGGACGGTGTCTCAAAGTGATTTAAGTTTTAAGCGGCCATTTGCAATTTTAAGCAAAGCCATTGGAATAGGGTGCATGGCATCGTGACACAGACATGACAAACTAGGCTTGCCTGTGCAGCATACCATCATTTGGCTGCATGCCTTTTAACCAAGGTTAAATTCATAATTTTAAAAGTTTTGTAATATGTTATATGTATTATGTATGATCATAGAAGTTCCACGTGTTTCTTGTTGAGAATCGAGGTAGTTAATCTTTCTTCTACGATAAGAACGAATCGCAGAAATTGGCGAACGAGTAATTAATCAAGCAAAGAACAAAACAAGAACAAAAGTATTTTCCCTGATAAGGAAAGTGGAAAACCCTTACGGATTAAAACCACTCCCCGCGAATAATCACTATGATCAAATCGGTTACAAGCAATCTCTCCAAGCTTCCTCAAGCTTTCTAATAAAGTCTGTAAAACCCTAGTTCTCTCTAAAATTAAACTCACTGAGATACCATAAGAAACACCCCCTAGTATCCCTTATATAGATGAGAAGTTATTATATAAAGTTAGACTCAAAGTACGGATCCCGAGACAAGCCAAAACCTTCAACCCAACCTTCTAAAACTGACTTTACGAAGTCTGTTCGAATAAATTGGGTACGATCTCTTCTGTTCGAGCAGACTACTTTCTATTCGAACAGACTCAAAGTCTATTCAAATAGAACATTGAAAAATCATATTTTTCATTCGTCTTCGATCCTCGCTCATCCCACGAACTCCAATGAACTTCCACGAACATAATTCGAGTTCATACCTCAACATTTCTCTTATCCCCCGTACTCTAAAAAGTAAAAGACTAAATAAAAGGAAATGTTTGTTTAGTTTAGGGTTTGAATCACATAATAGGTAGTTTGATGCTTATTTACTGTTTAATTATACTTGGTATTATAAACATTAATCTTGTGATAGGTAGTTTGAATCACATAAATTTTGTGGTTAATTCCTTAAAAAATATGAGCCATTTACCATTACCCTATGATTTTTGTAAGCCACAAAGTACTCAAGGTGCAAGATAAAATCACTTTTATCGATTCAAAGAGAAAGTAATCAGCAACCGTTACTGTTGGGAAAATTTAAAAATAAAGAACTAATTTTTACCAAAAGAAACCAATTACCGAACCAAGCAAGGAGGCGCGCAAACGCTTCTTGAAGATAGTCGAAGCCTCTCCAAAGGTGCAAGAGAACTCAACAACACTATCTCTGGGATTCAACCAAACTAGACCCGTTCTATCGCTATGTGTTTGCACTGCACAGAGTGATCAAGTTTGTTTCACCTTTCCTCAATGCCCAAAAAAATGAAAAGAAAGGAAATTGAGAAAAAAGAAGAAGAACTTGTTTGTTTTTCTCTGTATCTTTTACTCACAGAAGAGATCTCTACAAATAAGAGTTTAAAACTGTCCAGTTCTAAAACTGTTTAATTAATACATTAGTATTAATATCAAAATAAGTCACACTTAATCCCCAATAATTATTTTAACCAGTTACAGACTCTAATAGTCATAGAAGTCCAAGAGGTTGTCTGTACCAGACCCAAACCCACTAAGCCCACCCCCCACGACCACAGTAAGCGTGCAAAGTGCTAAGTGCGCCTAATAAAATGCTATAAAACGCCTTAAACGCCCATTCGCCCACGCCCATGCCCACGCCCACGCGTGTGCACGAATCATGCTCGATGTGAAGCATCCCGCTAAAGAGCACACACTCCTAGAGTAGAGTTTTAAATCCAACTAAGCAATAGAGATATAAAAACTATTAGAAAATACTTTGTATTTCCAATGTGGGACAAGACATTAAAAACCATATTTTATTTTATAAGACATTTGAAGTTAAAACAATTCCAACAATCCCCCATTTGTTTTAATTTAAAAATAACAAACATAATTCCCCCACAAGTTTAAATAAAACAAAAACAAAAAAATAAAAATTGTGCATAAAGGCAAATCATGTGCATATGTTTAGGTGTCTTGTGGACTAGAAGAACCTATACATTGTAAAACATGTCAAAGTTTATCATGTCAAAAATTAGTGGAGTGCCCTTGAATAAAAAATGATAGAAAATATTAGTGGATTTAAGCCTTGAACTAATAATCCTATTTGATAAACATGACATGTCATACACACATAATTTTCAGAAAAACAAATAACTTTTGAGCTCAGCACTTTAAAGACCGTGTTTAATCCCTTTCTACTAAGTGCTTTAGAGACAGACTGTCATCTCATAGGAACTGACTAGATTCTATACTTAAAGTGGTAAGTTTACCAAGAGTGATCTACAAACACTCTAATATAAATGAATCTTTTAAACTCATTAAGAGAACAATCCCAGCCTTACACGTTTTATAGAATAAAAAATACTAGAACCATAGGAATATGACTTTTAATAAAGAGAAGTGTTTACTACAAATTGTTAACTCATGAGTTTATTTTCCCATTGAACCTCTACAGGTTGGGTTTCCACTCGGAGAAACTATGTACAAACTTTCAATCCCATTCCCCTCGATGTCGAACTAATCATGTCCCACCCAAGGCCTTTCGACAGAGGATCTGCCAAATTTTCTTTGGACTTCACATATTGAATGGTCATGACTCCGTTCTTAATAAGCCCCCTGACATGATTATGTTTCAGACGAATCTGTCTTGATTTCCCATTATAAGTCTCATTGCATACTCGCAGCAATGCAGCCTGATTATCATAATAGATTATGATTGTCGGCACAGGCTTTTTCCATATGGGAATATCAAACAACACTGATTTTAGCCACTCGACCTCTTCTCCTGCAGAAGATAGACTTATGAACTTTAATTCCATAGAGGAATGAGTTATGCATGCTTGCTTTTTGGATCTCCAGGAGATCGAACCTCAAGCTAAGGAAAAAATTCATGCAGTAACCGACTTTGACTCGTCTGGATCAGAGTTCCAAGTCGCACCATAGTACCCTTCAAGTACAGTTGGATGTCTCCCATAATGTATTCCATAACCCATTGTACCCTTAAGGTACCTTAAAACTATGTATAGTGCATCCCAATGCTCTTTTCCTGGGTTACTTGTATACCTACTCAATTTTCCAACTGCATATGCAAGATCAGGTCTTGTACAATGCATAACATACATTAAACTATCAATGATTTGGGAGTACTCAAGTTGAGCTATAGGTTTACCTATATTCTTCTGCAACTTTATGCTTTGATCAAATGGAGTAGGAGAAGGTTTAGACTCATACTAATTAAATCTTCGCAGAACCTTTTCGATGTATTTGGATTGCGTAAGAGCTATCTCATTATTGCTCCTGGTAATTTTAATCCCCAGAATTACATCAGCCTCGCCAAGATCCTTCATATTAAACTTTGAAGACAAAAAATTATTTGCATTTATGACTTGTTCATTGTCAGTTCCAATGAGAAGCATGTCATCGACATAAAGACATATAACGACTCCACTGCTGCCATTAAACTTGCTATCACCACTATTAACATGAAAACCATCAATAATCAACACTGTTCAAAACTTGTCATGCCACTGCTTTGGAGTTTGTTTTAGCCCATAAAGAGATTTGATCAGCTTACATACCTTTTTCTTATTATTATCCAGAACAAACCCCTGTGGCTGAACTATATAAATTTCTTCGTCAAAATCTTTATTCAGAAAAGCGGTCTTCACATCCATTTGATGTATAACCAGATTGTTCAATGATGCAATAGCTATCATGAGTCTTATTGTGGAGATTCTTGCCATAGGTGCATACGTATTGAAGAAATTATAACCCTCTCGTTGCTTGTATCTTTTTGCCACCAAACAAGCCTTGTACTTATCAATTGAACCGTCGGGTCTAAGTTTCCTCTTGAATATCCACTTACATCCCATCAGTTTGCTTCCTGGAGGTAGATCCACTAATGTCCATGTATTGCTGGACATTATAGAGTGAATCTCATCATCAACTGCTTCCTTCCAGAATATTATATTATTCGAACTCATTGCCTCAGAATAAGTACTAGGATTCTTTTCCGCCATGAGAACATAATCAGGACCAAATTTTTTAGGTATGCGAGGTCTAACAGTTCTACGAGGTTCCATTGGTACAACAGTTGCATTACTTCTCTTGTGCGAACTCGAAGACTTAACCCCCACAGTTTCCTTATCCTTCTTAAGCGGAAAGATGTTCTCAAAGAAATCAGCATTTGTTGACTCAATAATAGAATAAGGTACTGGAGATTTTAAATTCAGAAATCTGTAAGCCTTGTTGCTCACAGAATAACCAACAAAGGCGCAATCCAACCTTCGCGGTCCAATTTTTGGAAACTGAACGTGTGGTAACTTGACTTGAGCTAAGCATCCCCAGACTTTGAGATAATTCAAGTTAGGCTTTCTCCCTTTCCATACTTCATAAGGAGTCTTTCCGATTGTTTTATGAGGAACCCGATTCAAAATATGACACGACGAAAGAAGAGCTTCGCCTCATAGATTAGATGGAGCACCCGAACTGATAAAAATGGAATTAACCATTTATGTAATAGTTCAATTCTTTCGTTCCGCAATGCCGTTCTGTTTTGGTGTCCTTGGAGCAGACATTTGATGGTGCACCCCTTCAGCTTCACAAAATTCTTGCAAACCCGTGAATGTGTACTTTCCCCCTCTATCGGTCCTAAGAGTCTTTATCTTGCAATTGTGAAAGTTCTCAACTTCAACTTTGTATGTTTTAAACTTGTCAAAGGCTTCATCTTTAGTCCTTAAAAGAAAAACGTAAGTGTATCTCGAAGCGTCGTCAATGAAAGTAATGAAATATCTCTTTCTATTTCTGGACAGAACATCCGTCATCTCACAGATGTCTGAATGTATAAAATTTAAAACCTTTGATGATTTCTCAACAGGTCTAAAAGAGGTTCTAGTAACTTTACATTTGCTGCATATTATGCATTTTTCGTGAGTCTGATTCTATTTTGGAATTAATCCATTACTTGCCATTGATTGAATCGATTTATAGTTTACATGGTCCAATCTACCATGCCACAATTAAGAGGACTCAATAATATATGCAGAAATGGATTCATTCATTACATTCAATTTAAATATTCCAGAAACAAAATAACCCTAACCCATAAAATTGCCATTTTTTGTAAGGATCATTTTGTCAGATTCAAACACAATTTTGAAACCATGAGAACTGAAGAGGCTGGCTGAAAATAAGTTCTTGCGAATCTCCAGAACATGATAAACCTCAGTTAAGGTGGCGATCTTCCCAGATGTGAATTTGAGATCTACTGAACCCTTACCAAAGATCTTGGAAGTTGAAGAATTACCCATGTAGACGTGCATCCCATCCCCCACAGGTTCATAAGTAACGAACATATTCTTGTTACAACAAATATGCTTTGTTGCACCCAAATCGATCCACCAATCCACTTCTCCTCCAACCATATTCACTTCAGACACCATAACAATTAATTTGTCTTCTTCATGTTGTTTGCCATTTCTGAAACGACAATCTCTTGCAAAATGGTCAGGTTTGCCACATACATAGCAATAAGATTTCTTTTTGTCTCCATTTTGTTTGGTTACTGGCTTCTTCTTCAAGTCTTTCTTTATAGGTTTGAAATTATTCTTTAAATATTTCTTTTGCCCTTCAGCCTTCTTTGGACCTGCAGATTCAACAACATGCGCTTTTACAACACCATCATTAGTCTTTTCAGTTACCTTTTCACGATTACGGGATTCTTCTTCAACCCGTAGATGATAAAGAAGATCATCCAGAGTGATGTCCTCTTTCTTGTGCATAATTTTCTTTTTGTAATCTTTCCAAGCAAGAGGCAACTTGGAAATAATTACACTCACATGAAAGTTTGCATCAATTTTCATCCCAGTATAAATAATTGAGTCAGCAAAAACTTGAAATTCTTGTACTTGCTCCAGAATCGGTTTATAATCAACCGTTACATAGTCTATGTAGTTACTGACTTGAAACTTTTTGGTACTAGTTTCATCAGCAACATACACATTCTAATACCTTCCAATAAGTCTTTTGCATTATTGGTTTTTTTCTTAAAAATAATTATATAGAGCATCAGTAAGAGAATTCAAAATATGGTGACGACACAAATAGTCATCATCTTTCCATTTCTGAATGGTCTCTAGCGCCTTTTTAGCAGCATCGAACGCAGTTTCAGCAGTGTAGCTGTAATAACCTAATTCCGGGATTTGAACTTAGCCTTTACACCATATGTAATCAGAACGTAAATAATAGCTAACACAGATGTTTTGCGTGAAAAACCTTTGAATAGGTTAAAAACCACGGCCTCTATTGAGGATTTTAGAAATAGAGAGATGTTATTGAGAATGCTAGCTATTACAAGGATGTTCTGTAGAGACTTTCTTGATATCAAAAGTTTTCTCCTTTCTCTATAGTTCTATGAACCTATTTATAGGTCTTATAATATGACCGTTATTTGGTTTAATGATGAACGTTACAATATATAGTTTTGATGAGTCTTCATAATGATTGTGTAACAGACTGATTTTCTGCTGCTGTACAACATCTCTATTGATGACTGTGCATTTGTATAAACCGAAATGCTGATGTGGAGGTCAAAAGTGATTACTCGAACTGAGGCATGCCAAATATGTCTTTAGTAGTGCTTCTTGTATGCTGATGAGATCGAGGATGAAGCTTGAGTCCGAGATACGAAATAAGCTATTACAAGACGGCTCTCAACCAAGAACACGAGGAGTATCATGGACGAGTGGTATTGGTTGAGAAACTCATTCTGTATGTGTTTCCTGATGTTAAACTTTGGCCTTGTGCCACGTGTATGTTGACGATGTCGAATGGTCGTATGATGGTCGAAGATGGGGCCTGAGTCCGAGATGCGGAATAAGCCACTACAGTAGCGGGACAAATTTCAAAAAGAACATAATAAATTTTGAGTTGTTTCAGTAAAAACACCATCTTATCCTCCCAGCGATAAAAATTCTTTTCGTCAAAACGGGTAGAGTCATTTAAAAATAATCCCATCGAATTGGCTGGTACAATAGCCAATGAATTAAATTCAGAGGCTAAATTGTTTAACATATCTTCAAATTGTTGGGAATATTCAAAATAAAGAACTAATTTTGACCAAAAGAAAACCAATTACCGAACCAAGCAAGGAGGCGCGCAAACGCTTCTTGAAGATAGTCAAAGCCTCTCCAAAGGTGTAAGAGAACTCAGCAGCACTATGTAAAATTTAACTAAGTGTTCAAAGGAATCCCCATGAGCCCCAAGGCCGAATCATAGACTTATAATAATAAGTGGGTTTCCTAGATCGAGCAAGCTCATGGGTAGCCCGTGCACCCAAGCTAGTTTGCATACATGGGTTGCACATGCGCATGTGACCCACCAACTCTCTCACACACCACCCCAAACTCTAATGAACTTCCACGAACATAATTTGAGTTCATACCTCAACATTTCTCTTATCCTAAAAGACTAAATAAAAGAAAATGTTTGTTTAGTTTAGGGTTTGAATCACATAATAGGTAGTTTGATGTTTATTTATTGTTTAATTATACTTGGTCTTATAAACATTAATCTTGTGATAGGTAGTTTGAATCACATACATTTTGTGGTGAATTCCTTAAAAAATATGAGCCATTTACCAAACCCTATGATTTTTGTAAGCCACAAAGTACTCAAGGTGCAAGATGAAATCACTTATATTGATTCAAAGAGAAAGTAATCAACAAACATTATAATTTTATGTGTGGATTGTATAGTGCTTGAGGGGAGGCCGAAGAAACTTAATGGGGGAATCATGTTCTATGTTGTAAAAGTTGGACCAAGAAAGTAATCATGTTCTATGTTGTATGTAAAAGTTGGCTCCGTTGAGAACAAAAACAGCTTAGTTATAAACAAAGAAGGGAAAATGTATGTTTTTTGGTACGCCTTTTGAGTTCGGAATGCCATGGCTTGGCAAGCCATGCTCTAAAAAGTCGTGCCACGTTGGAAATGCTCTCAGAAGTGCCAAATAATACAGCAATTACCTAAAAAAGCCAAATCGTAAGGTGTTATTCAATTGGCAAGTCGTTAAAAACGACTGTAACAACACATCAAATCTGATTGATACACACGCAGGAGAAACAAAGAGAGAACAACAAAGAGATGAATACAGACATCACAGGCTCGGTGAAACCCGAGTACCCAGTAATCGATCGAAACCCAGCATTCACCAAGACTATCGCCAACTTCAACATTCTTGACTACCTTCGCCTCACCACCATCTCTGGCATCTCTGTCACTGTTGGATACCTCTCTGGTTCGTCTCTCTTTCTCTCTCTCTCTCTCTCCCCCTCAAGTTTGATTTGAATCATAACTTGTGCTTGTGTAGGAATAAAACCCAACATTAGGGGTCCATCAATGGTGACAGGAGGTTTGATTGGAGTGATGGGAGGATTCATGTACGCGTACCAGAACTCTGCAGGGAGGCTAATGGGTTTCTTCCCTAACGAAGACGAGGTAGCTCAATACAAGAAGCACTAAGGTTTCTTTGTCTAGGCTTTATTAGTTTGAGCAAAAACAAAATGCATTTGGAAACCATTTGACTTGTGCATTTGGGTCATCTTAATAATCAGATTTGTTGTGTTCCTTTTGCTTGATTATATGGTTTTGTTGGATTGGAATGCGTCTAGTCTGTGTGAAATCTACTAGCTTTACCCCTTTACATATATGTTTCTAATTGATGTAGCGGCTTTTTATGATATAATCATCTGTGATAGATTAGAGGATATTCACCTAGAAAGACAGATAGGGTAGGAAACAACGCTTATGAGTTCAGTATGTGACATTATCTGTAAGCCCATTCTTAGAATGAGGCAGCTCAATGAAAACATGTTCCTAGAAGCATATTATAGTCTACAAGTACATGGGTTAGGCATAAGGATATTTGTAACAAACAAGGTTCTAAGTTTAAAGGTATATAAGTGGTATGTGAAAAGTTTGTTGAGTTCATTTTACGTTGAAGAAAGGGCAATGCTCATTTTGCGTGAGGATGGGAGTGAATGGAAAATGTGGCTTTGGTTGTAAGTTCGTACAATTTCTTATGAAAGGAGTTCATAGATACTGCATTAAGGGTTAAATCCAAGTTAGAGATCTTATATACAAAATAGTCCCCATACCAACATAACCAACCATAAATGCTCCTTACATGATCCTCTTATTGGGTTCTGTTTATCAACATATTGTTAATCTTAACTTTAGTTTCAGAGTGGAAGGTTGTAACCTTTAAGTAATAAGAAATGTTAGAATACCTAAACTGGGATTTTTCCCCTTTCTCTTTTTGGTATTTTCTCTTCCCCAAACTTGGACTGTTACAGAAATAAAATCCTTGGGAAGAGATTGCCCTAACTATCCTACGTGGGGACTGGCAACTCTGAAAGAAACTCGAGTTGCCTTGTGTTGTTTCATTATCCCGATCTCGTTTCTTTCGACTATATTTTTTCCGACATATCGTTAATTATTAGGTTCTACCTTTCAGATTATGAGTTATGACTAGAGGTTTAGTCAAGCAGTGCTTTTCTGTTCTATACCTAGGCGTTGGGCGTTGTTACTTTGTCTATACTGCGTCACTGGTGAACACATTAGGAAGATGTCTCGTCCGGAGCGTGGGTTATGTTTATTTTGAAGAAAATTGAAAGTGAGGAGTGAACATGAGGAAGAAATTCTGCGAAGGGATATTGATGGGGAAACTGGTACGAGTATATTGCATTTATTTTTTTATGTGCATGTCAAAGTAGGCTATGGAGTGCTTCAGGTGTTTCTGGAGCTTTGCCTTTTCTTACCATGTATTTGGTTTTCCGTTTCGAGTTTCCACGTCTTCTTTTCTTTTTTTTCTGGCTAAATGCTGTGTTTTCTAAGTTGAACCCATCCACATTCTTTCGAATGCTGGAAAAAAAACAAACAAACTTCAATCCCTTTGTTGATGCTACATAATGGATGATGTAGATGTGCCAAATATTTATTCTTCTTGTTGTTCAGGAGTTCGGTGTGTGCTTAAACAATCCTTAGTCTCTCAACTTCCCAACCATGTTAACTTGCATCTCGTGAAAACAAGCCTTTGTTGGTTCCCATTACCTTTAAGTGCGCTGGTCCCGGGTCAGGGTGTGGCATGTAGTTGCAGCTCACCCTTGCAAACTCGTTGTTCCGAGTCTAGTTTCTTCCTTAGATGACCTATAGGCTTAGGAATTGAACATTTTGGATGTTTAGCCATTTTTTTGTTTTTCTTAGTAAACGGAAGTATGAGCTAATGGCAATGACACTCTTTTATATCAACTATTTTATAGATCTTTTTCAAATGTACTCTGGCTGGCGTGAAATGCTTTTATTTTAGAAATCTGAAGCTCTTTATCGTTGTTGCGTGTCAAATGCTGAATAGTAACCTCCATTTAGTTGGAACTTCTATTATCTTTAGCTCAGTGAAGGACTTGTTGTTCACACTTCATTTTGCTACTGTATTCTTAAGGAATGTGTATGTTAGAACGTTTTCTTCAGCCATGTCTCAGTTATATTACGAGCTTCAGTAAAATTCTTGCCAGTTCCAGCTTAGATGTGTTTGCAGGTTTATTTAGTAGTACTTAATTTAAATTTTTGTTGTCTGGGGAAGTTCCTTCATTTCTAAGAGGGATTAGTTTTCAGATTTGGTTCAGACCATGCAGCACAGGATCTCATATGAGCTGACCATCACGATGTCATTATATTTGGAAAATATTTCTTAGGCTTGAATAACATCGTGGGGAAATACTTTGCAAGTAAGATATCGTGTAGTACACCTGCTTAACTTTGTGGCGTTATGTTTTCGGGGTGCAAAGGAATTCCCTCATAATCGAATTTGTATTGATTGTTGTAATTGTGTTGTCTAATATCATTTTAGTGGGGAGAAATATCTACTGCTGTCTTGTGTTTGAGTTATAACAGGTATAATAATTGCTAACTTTTCATAAGCAACAAATAGAGTGATGTTTGTAAAAAAAATGGTAAAACTGAGATCATTGTAAATAGGGTGTGTCCCACAGTAGTTGGCCTCTATCTCTTAGTTTATCTCGTAGTTAGTTTTGTTTTAAGAAAAATTCTAATAAAGTAAAATTAGGGTTCCTCAAGAACCTAATTTTTTCCCCTAATTGAATGTACTAGTGTTCTTCGTGATTATTAGGCTTCCGCGTAATCAGTACAATCTTCCAATCCTTCGAATCGACGAGATGAATACGAGATACGAATTGTTCTTCGAACTAGCGAGCGCTCAATCCGAGTTGTTCTAAACAATTTTACGAACTTGCGGAGATGAAGATCGGTACGGTCTACCCCATTCACCCTACGTCGTTGAGGAATTCTCTGGCGTCCCTAGCATCACGGATCGACTCCAACTCTGTGAGCACGTTACAGCCACGACGGTTAAAACTCCGAGCAAGTTACTGTCGTTGTACGGCTTGATAGACTTCCCACTAGAAACCCAAGCTGGCTGTCGGAGAGACCTTGGTCCCGGTTGCTGAAGTTGCGATCGAAGCCGCGAAAATAGTTGTGTTGGCAGAAAAACAGATCGTGGGAGAGACGAACTTGTGGGTCCCCCTTTGATCCTTATGGGTTGGGCTCTAAACCCATGAAACCAAGTCGAGTTCAAGGTCCACAAACCAGGCTTAAGCCCATCCCAACGCCTCCTTATTCGAGCCCCATCGAAATAACCCACAACAGTTACAAAGCCTGAGGGCCAAAATGAAGAGAGGAAACTGACCCCACCACTACCTCCTAATCTTACCACGCACCCACCGAACCAGTTGATACCATCTCACACCAAGAAACTGCCGAACTTATCACATGCGCCTCCTTCCCCGACGCACTCTCTTCCACGGGTTGGGTTTCGACCGACAGCCACCGCTACGGCACCGGCACCACCGTTCACACCCTACCCCTATGTGCTTCCGTAAATGGGACATTGAGGGTCGACTCGAGTAACCCAAATTCTCGGCTCCGTACCAACATCTTCCGTACGCGGTGCATAGCAAAGGGAAGACTCTGTGAAGTAATTTAGTGGCCAAGGAGCTAGTGGAGAAGCTAGAGTTAGAGACGCTCCCAAGTACTGAACCGTTGGATCTCACTTGGCGCTCTCTAGGACAAGGAAAGCGTTCCGAAGACGAGTGCATGTTGACATTCACAATGGGTGACACTTATGAGGATACTATCCACGCTTCAGTAGTTGATATGGATATTTGTCATATCCTACTTGGGAGACCTTGGATGTTTGACAGGAAAATCCATTATGATGGGGAAACAAATACATTTAGCTTCCTATGGGGAAATGGAAAAGTCCTCATAAAGCCGATGCCTCCTCCAACATTTGTCGCAGTCATACGACGGGAGCGTGCCAATTTCATCGCTGATGCTCGATCTCATGGTACGGTATATGCCCTTGTCAATACATATTCTTCACCCTCTACACTTGTCCCTTCTTGTTTACAATCCATTATTGCAGAGTTTAGTGATGTTTGTGAGGAAAACACGGATAATGCATTACCTCCCTTACGTGATATACAACGTGCTATTAATTTTGTTATGGGGTCCCCACTCCTGAACTTACCTCACTACCAGATGTACCCACAAAGCATGCAGAGTTACAAATCAGGTATCTGAGTTATGTAACAAGGGCCTAGTTAAAGAAAGCATGTCACCATGTGCAGTACCAGCCCTTCTGACTCCTTATAAAGATGGCATCTGGCGGATGTGTGTTGATAGTAGAGATATCAATAAGATAACGGTTTAGTACTGTTTTTCGGTTCCACGGTTAAAGGATATGATTAACAGCTTGCATGGAGCCTGAGGGTTCTCCAAACTCGACCTTCGCAGTGGGTACCATCAGATTCGTATGAGGCTAGGTGATGAGTGGAAGACAACGTTCAAAACAATGGATGGTTTATTCAAGTGAATGGTCATGCCTTTCGGCCTATCTAATTCCCTGTCGACGTTTATGAGGTTGATGACAGAGGCATTGTGCAAGTACATCAACAAGTTTGTTGCTGTATACTTCGATAATATTCTGATCTACAGTAAGATAGAGAAAGAACACTTAAAGCACATCGCCACTATTCTTAGAGTCCTCCGGGAAAGCAAGCTATTTCTTCAGTTGAAGAAGTGTTTTTTCATGGTTGACTCAGTATATTTTTTTGGATTTATGGTGTCAGCTGACGGCATATGGGTTAACAACAACAACGTTCAAGCTGGTTCCTACATAGACTTCGCAGATTCAAAGTTTTCAAGGGTTAACTACATTTTATAGGTGGTTTATTCAGGGTTTTAGTACGATCATGTCACCACTAACTGATTTGACGAGAGACGTCCCATTCGTCTGGGGACCATAGGCAAGACAACTGCAGGTTTTGCAACGATTAAGGATAGGTTGACGTCAGCTCCCATTCTAGCGCTATCCGACTTTAAGCAGTTGTTCCATGTACATTGGTATTCTGGCAGTTCTTTCTCAAGGGGGGAAGCCAGTTACGTATTTTGCTCAGAAGCTATCGAGTTCACAGTTGTGTTATTCCACTTATGACATTGAGTTTCTAGTAGTTGTCCACTCACTAACTCATTAGAGGTACTATTTGGTACACAAGAAGTTTATTCTCCACATATGATGCATTACGCTATATGTACAGTTAGCTACGGGTCACTTCTAATAGATAAGAAAAGTGGTTCAACTTTCTTCAAAACTATACGTTCAACACTCAGCACGTCAAGGGAAAGGAGAACACGGTCATAGATGGTCTGAGTAGACGCAAGGAGGTTCTGGTTACTATCTGAACTTCAGTATTTGGGTTTGAGACATTACGTGATCTATATGCTACAGATGAGTTCTTCGGTCCTATTTTTGGCGCAAGATGGGTATTTGTTCCGTGAGTCAACTATATGCATCCCTACGTCGTCCGTTCGAGATAGTGTCATAGCTGATATACATAGCGGGGGACTTGGTGATTATTTTGGAGTGGCCAAGACGATGTTGTCTATGTGAGACATATATTTTTGGCCTAATATGCGGTGTAATGTCAACCAGTTCATTCAGCGATGCTATACTTGTCAAACAGCTAAGGAGACTCAACAAAATACCAGCCTATATATACCCTTACCCATTCCTGAGTCCCCATGGTAAGACGTTTCTATGGATTTCCTGACAGGGTTACCAGTGGCAGCGGATGGTCTTAATTAAGTTTTCGTTATCATTGACAAGTTCTCCAAGATGGTACATTTCATTCCCTGTTCTCGAACAAATGAAGCTTCTCATGTTGCTTACCTGAACTTTCGGGAGATTGTTCGTTTACATGGTATTCCACAAACCATCACGCCGGATAGAGACGTTAGGTTCACGGGTCATTTCTGGCGATCATTGTGGGGCTATTTACGTTGCATGTTACAGCTTTCCACAACATTTCATTCTCAGACCGATGGACAAACGAAGGTCGTTAACAAAAGTTTGGGTAACCTATTACAAGCCACAATTGGGGATAGTCTAGAGGATTGGGTGTTCGCCCTTACTCAAGCAGAGTTAACTTTTAATAATTCTGTCAACAGATCGACGAGATTATCTCCATTTATGAGTGTCTAGGGGCAATTGCCGGATACAGTTCTAGATTTGGCATCTATACCCACGACGGTCCCAGTTTTGTCCTCTGCTACAAAATTTGTTATTTCGATACAACATATCCATGAGAGTGTACTCACATGTTTAGCAGACATATGCTTCCTAAAAGGCACATCCAGATACACGTTGTCGACAGGTCAGTTTTCAGCCAAACGATTTGGTTATGCTGTATATTGAGAAAGAACATCGTTCCGGCGTGGGTTACAAATTAGCCCTTCGGCAAACAAGTCCTTTTCATATTAACTCTTACGAGCTTGACCTTCTATGGCATATGTGACGATCTCACGTTGTTAATGTGAGTCTCCTCTCTTCTTTTGTTGGTGATCACGTGCCGCCTATTACTTTACCGATTTCTCTTCCGCAGTAACACGAGTTTGATCGTATTGACACTGTCTTAGAGATGAGTACAAATGAGATGCCAAAGAGAGGTGTCTATCATATGTACAAGGTGTATTGGGTTGGAAAGCCTGATTAAGAGGATTCATGGATATCAGAGACATATTTTCAACATAGGGATCTGACTTCGATTACATCGACCGGTTGAATTCGTGGTCGAATTCTTCTGCAGAGGGAAGGTTTGATGTAGCACATCCCTAGATAGGGCATGTCCCACAGTAGTTGGCTTCTCTCTCTCTAGTTCTATAAAGATGAGCTCTTTTAGTTTCTCTAGTAGTTAGTTTTGTTTTAAGAAAAGTTATAATGAAGTAAAATTATGGTTCTCCAGAACCTAATTTCTTCCCCTAATTGAATGTACTAGTGTTCTTCCTAAATATTAGGTTTCCGCGGCATAATCAGTTTACACTAGTAAAAGCCAAATCATTTGAAAGATTGGTGGGGGGCAACGATATTTGTTAAAGCTGCCAAATCATAGAGCCTTTTCTGGAAGGGCATGTGTTATATCATTCAGCATTTCCAGAGCACAATCGAAACAACACATTTAAGACGTTTGTTTACTTCAGAAAATATTTACAACAAGTCATATCATACGGCATATTTCAGATTCTGTCCTGGTCTCCTGGAACAAGAACCACAGGATTCTAATCTTTTTGGTTCGAAGTTAAACTAACTGACGTGGTCACATTCGCGCCAAAATCTATAAAATACGCGAATGATTGCCGACTTATTCAATCCCACACTTTATTTGACTCCTCATGGAAACTTATATCTTCCCCTCAACTTTTCCTATTTACAAGACCTCCCTTTTGTATCAACCAAAACTACTCACACCAAATCGTAACCGCTATTCCATTCGTATATATAGACGTAAAAACTTCATTGGGGATAACCGAATCCCGTCAAGTTCTAGAGTCCGAGTGGTTGATGAAGTTGCCTCTACATTTGAACCCGCGCAGATTGAACTCAGCTGGGAAATCATTGTTGGCACTATAGGTCTGCCCCCATCATTATATATTTTCTTCAGTTCTAGTTTTGCTAAATCTGAATATGTTTGACACATGTGTATGTATATATGTTGTGTTCAGCTGGGATAACGCCTTTTGTTGTTGCTGGAATTGAGTTTAGTAAACGAATTGTAAGCTATCTTCGATCCCTTTTTTTGTCGTTGTGATGTTGAACACTATAGATTTTTCTGATTCTTGTTTAGGCCGTTTTAGGCTGAAATTTCCTATCTTTTTTTGGTTTTCTAGAGCTTCAATCTAAATACGTTCTGTGAAATAATTCTTGGCAGTGAGTTGGGATAGCTTAACTAATCCAATCGTCAGCAGTTGTCTTAATTACTGGAAATGTTTATGATAACAAACAGTTCCACTGACTAAAAGGAGCCGTGAAGTGAGAGGCATAAATGTGTTTATAGTTACTACGGAGATAGGCATGAGTGCGTGAAAACTGAAAACTAAGCACTTTTCGGTAACCAAAATACCCCATTTTCTTTTTGAGGGATGCATGCAGTCATTTTGTACATAGTTTTTGCATAGATAAGCTTGAAATGCCACCAGACATTATATTGCATAGCTATATTAACATATTGTGTACATCTGATTAAACATTAAACCTAGGTAAAGAATTGTGAACTTTCAGCTAGGCGTGTGATTAATGTGTGTATTGAACACTTAAGATCATTGTTTGCATTTATATTTTGGTACTAGATAGTCATGTCCATCGTTATCTAACAATCCTTACATTTTTCTTCAGGCTGAGCAAAGAAGTTGTACTGTTTGTAAAGGATCAGGACTTGTTCTTCGGGATAAAAAGTACTATTTCCGCTGCCCACGTTGTGGTATGTCTCAACAACTCTGCGTTCCTTATGAAGTCCTTTACACTATGAAACTGGTTCTCTTGTTTTCTTGTAAATGCACGTTCGCACTATTTTTTCCAGGTTATTCGACACCCCTTCAACTGATTAAACAAGCCTCACCCCGTTCTGAACAACACGTTTCTGTCCAGAACCATTACCATTGCATACCAATTGTGCAATATTAGAGTAGAATGAGTATTGACACTTGCTTTTCAATCTTTTGTATTCGTAGGTGGCTTTCTCCCATGGCAGTCGTGGAAACGATTCTTTTCAGGTTGAAGTTCGTTTCACCATGATCCGTTAACTTCTCAAACAATTTCATTCTGTAAGCGATACTATTTGTTGTTCGTTACTTAAGTTTGTATATATTGGAAAAGAAGTTGCCTTAAAATTTTACATAACGAAAAATTGTCCCATATTAATTTTCTTCAAATACATACTCGCTGTTTGCATGTGATGCAGAGATTTCATAAGTCACTTGTTTGCATCGCCAAAATCTGTGAAGGTTTCGATATTTTAGATCCTGAGACAAACCTGGAACAAAGTCTACATTGGAGTTATTACTACATTAGCCATAATTGCAGCACTCTTAGTCTCTTAGAGTTGGAATGCATCTCTATTAATAAAGAAAAACTTCAATATTTGAGTTGAGGCACAACCACAGGTCAACGAGTTGTTGTTTCGAGGAGTGGTTTAAAGGCTTAAGATGATGTAAAAAAAAACAAAAAAAAAACACAAACAAACGTGACCGTTGATTTTAAACTCAATATAGGCCCTCTATTTGCACACAAAAAAAAAACATTTCTCGAGGCATCAGCTTATAAAGTTACTAAAATATCTTAATGCCCGTTTTTAACCAATGAAAAATAACCTTTAAAAATAATCAAAAACCCAATTATATTTCCAAAGAAAATGTATACGCAGCGTGCGTGCATAATTGCTCGTGTCAAAGAAAAATAAAATAACGTGGAGAAGTCTGAAGCCGATATGAGCGAGGAAACAAATTCAATGTGGACGGAAAAGGTATTACACCACAACTGGAGGTGTATTTTTTTATATTTTTTTTTATATTTGTAATGTTGATGTTCTTCTCTTGTTGTACATGGATATGAAATTATTTTGTTCGTATGCAATGCCAAACCCAATTCGAGTCTCTATATTCAAAGTCTACTTGCTATAACAAAAAGTAGTTAAACCCCGTTGTAGTAGCATATCTCCCAGATTCGACAAAAAGAAGACAACAGACCTTAGTCGAAGACATTCTATCATTCGAGAAGATATCACGTCTGCGACTATAGTTCTCGACCTATTAAAAGTAGCTGTTTTGCTTGGTCAAATAGAGCAGTTGGGAGATCTGTGAAGTTCGCCCACTACCCCCGAAATAAAAATTTGTTTTTCCTTTTGTAAACTGCATGTATATACTATAAATACATGCAGAGGATGAGTTATTCTGCGCAGCTCACGTTTCGAGACGATCATTGCCCAACGGGCATTCACTCAAGGGTTATACTGGCCAAAAATGAGACAAGACTGCGAAGAATTTGTTCATAAGTGCTATAAATGCCAAATCCACGCTCAAGACATCAAAAGCCCAACACTCAACTTGCACATTAGGAATGTCCTCTGGCCATTCAAAAGATGGGCGATCGATATCATTGAACATTTCCACCTAGCATCGGAAAACTGAAAGTTCGTACTTGTGGCAACAGACTACTTCACCAAATGGGCCGAAGCAGTACGAAAATGAAGCCATCAAATTTTATAATTAGGGTTCCTGGTGGTCGTTTTTCCCTACAGTCACTAGATTACTAGTATAAATATGCCCTTAGCTATAGAAATATGCCAAAATGAACTTAGGTTCGCTCAGTTAGTACGGCTAGTGCTCGGAGAACCAAGAGGTCCTATCACAAGTAGCTTACCTTTCCAAAAAAAAAAAACCCACACCATTTGGACAACAAACGGGCCGGATCCAAATTACTCATCTGGTTCTCTTTGAATCTCTGTCTAAATTGTTTTGCCTAAAACCACCACCACAACCATTTAACCTTCTTTTCGAATAACTAACGATTCGTAATTCCTTCCCTCATTTCTACGCAACAAATCTCCTCTTTTCTATTTCTCTCTCAAAAATAAATTGAATATTTTTTTTTGGAGAAAAAAAATCAATTTTTTTTTTTTTTTCTTCTTCCATTGTGATCGATCCAACAAGAGGAAAACTTCACCATTGTCGGTGATTCGTAATTCCTTCCCTTCCCTCTTCTCCACCATCCAAGGTTGGTACTTTCAATTTTAATTTTTAATTTTCTATTGTTCTGTGTTTTAGGCAATTTTTGTTGTGATTATGAAATTAGGGTTCTTTGTGGTGTAGATTTCAGTGATTTAGTTATATTTAAAGAACCCATTTTGTTGATTGCTAGTTGGAGATTCATGCATTGTAATTGCCAATGTGTGCAAGTGAAATTATGAAATAATTAATAATTATCATGGATTAAATGGTAATAACAGAAGTCGATGTTGTCGAAGGTGGGGTTGGTTTAATTCACATTTTAATGTAGGTGTCATTGGATATTATTGGTGGTGAGAATCACTAGACTTCATCTTCGCAGACGCAAAGTTATGTCATGTGGGTGGGATGTTTGATATTAGGTACGGAGTTATGATAATTGGGGGTGGTTTGCAATGTATGAAAGGGATGTTTAACTATTTGATGGTTACGTATAAGAAATCTTTTTCATGTTGAAGGAGGTCATTTATTACGGGGGTAGAGGTGGTAGTAGAGACTGAACAAGTGAGAGGTTGTTTTCGTTAGTTTGTTTTGTCGGGTTACGTGGAGTGTAATGAAAGGGTGAAGTGGTGTTGGGATGGTGGAAACATTAAAATTAGATACTCACTTATTGCTTTCAAAACTCAGTGATATCTTTATCAGAAGATAAAGTTATGCTGGCTGTGTTAGTTGAAACGTGAAAGAAGATAGGCACTTATCGCTTTCAAATACTGATTGCCATGGCATCAAACGATGAAGTTGTGTTAGTTGAGATTATATTTCACCCTGTATTTGTCACAACGTGTCTAGCAAGGAGGAAGATTTAACAACCAAAAGATATGGTATCCATTTTAACTATTCACCGGCTGCAAAATGTGTAGAATGAACGTGCACAAACAAAAGTTTCAAGGAAGTCCTTTTCCTAAGGCATCCTGTATTTGTCACAACATGGATAATAAGGAGGATAATTTAACTGCCAAAAGATATGGTATCCACTTTAATGATCCACCGCCTGCAAATCATGTAGAATGAAAATGCTCACACAAAAGTTTCAAGGAAATCCTTTTCCTTAGGCATGCTGTATTTGTCACAACATGGCTAATAAGGAGGAGAAATTAACTGCCACAAGATATTGTATCCCTTCAACGATCCACTGCCTGCAAATCTTGTAGAATGAGCAAAATTTTTAAGGAAAATATTTTCTACGGTTTAGATGGATTTTGCCCTTTAAAAAAATTTAGACATTATTGTTCCCACATTAAGATATTCTTCTGGTGCCAAGTCAACTACTCTGGCTGATATCTTTTGAATGCTGGTGGCTATCTTTGATTTAGAAGCTTTGAGGATGCACTTTAATTATCTTGGCTTTTCTTTCCGAAGTACTAGTACTACTTGATTATCTATTTAATAACATTGTCAGGAACATCTATATTTTCACATAACAAGCTTATTCTTTTTTCATAACTTTCCATTGTTTTGTACTAAACAAAGAAGTTTGTTGCACTGTCTGCCAAGCTGACAACCATCCTTTACCTAGGTTTGGGACCAAAAATTTAGTTCAAATAACACAGAGGGGGCAGATGAGAGCTGAGGAAATAATAAATCTTTAAAATGGCTGTAAATAATTGAGATGTTCGGATAGATGACTAGTAAAAATACTAATTTGTACATATCTGCCCTTCGTGAAATAACTCAAGAAGGTCTTCTAGTTGAAGAGAAATCCTGGTCGAGATGATTTGGGCTGCGTGTATAACGTTTAAAGAACAACAAGTGACCACAACTAATGCGAGTTGATGAGAATATAGCGCGGGTAATTACGCTGTGGTCTTTGATTACAATAGAACCTATATTTATAAGGAGAGGTATAGATCTATATTCAATGTTAAACACTACGTGCGCGGAAACTAAATTAACCTTGATTAATACTAAGTTCTCTCAATTGCATAAAATAAAGGTCAAAGACCTAGGGTTTATGAGATTTACCCCGAACTCTATAATCTCTTTCTTTAAGGTTAAACATTTTCTCTCACTAAAATCAACATAGGAAATAAACTAAGCTTAGGCTATCTTTTATAGGAGAAGAGACCTAGCACAAATAAAAACCCTAGCCAGACTTTAATTAGGAGACTTCTCCTAATTATAATGCAATTAAAGTAAATAGCAAGAACTAAATAAGAGGGTGTGCACACGACGTACGAAACGTGCTATGCGGGGTCGTGAGTACGACCACGTGACTTATCTAAGAAGAGTTCGACCACGAACTCTGGCGAGAAAATCACCACGACGTATGAAATGTGCTATGGGTACGACCACGTGACTTATCAACTCTCTCCGTCTAAGAAGAGTTTGACTACGAACCCTGGTGAGAAAATGCACGCCAAAAGAAACGGGAAGACGGCCACGAAATTTGCCATAACTGGCTAATATACCCAATGGATTGGGTAACGCAACATCTGGAAGCCCGTGTCGCTTCATTAGATGCATAACTATGAGTATATAACAGCTGCAAATTCTTCCATGGTATTTGCCATACCCATTTGGTCTGCCCGTAAATAGAGAAACGATTGTTGTGCCAAAAATTTTGTGCGTGACTTCATCATTAGGTCCTAAATACTGATGAAGACTCTGACTTCGACGGTCTTCAAACTCATCCCAAAACGGATCAACAAACTTCAAAGTAATTACTTTTTCTGGAGACTCATCAAAGATTGAGGGTTTATCCTAATCAATTGCGTGAAATCGATGTTGAGTGACAACGAGGTTCGAGTCAGCAATTTGCCACAACCTTAGATTTATCTTCGTCTCGTTCGAACAGACTCACAAGTCGTTCGAGCGACATCCCAATTTTTGCCTAGAATTGACAACAAATCTTTTGGCTTGAATTTCTTCTAACTCGTTCGAACGGTGTAATCCTTGTTCGAACGACTCGCGAGTTTCTTCGATCTCCTTCTTGTTAAGTTCATCTTTCTCTACACTGTTGGCCTTCTCCGATCGTTCGTCAATGGCGAGGAATTCAGCCCTTCTCCGATTGTTCATCAAATTCTTGGCAAGGGTTTTGGATTGGGGTTGGTTTTCTTCGGTTGGGCTTCTTGACGATTAGAATCGTTGATCATGTGAACCTCTCGCATCAATGTCACAACCTCCTCGTTATCCTTTGATCGAGAACTCTCCGACATGTCTTCGTCTTTCCCACCTACTAGATCAATCGCACGGTGAACCTCTCTCTCCGTCATCTCTTCGAGGTGTTTCATCTCCAAGCCACCTCTATCAAATTTCTTCGAATCATCCGTCACAACTCCGGCCTCTAACCTTGTTTTTTTGACAATCTTCTTCTCTCTTATTTCTACTTCATATTCGACGGCGTCGACAAATCTTTTCTCACCATCGAAATTCGTTAGGGTATGCAATTTCATCTTGTTGAAAGCAAGGATCACCTAAAGTTGCTTAGACATCATCTTGTTTAATTCTTTGAGCTTTCTAACTTTAGACTCTGTCACAACTACCGTTTTTTTTTTTTGTTGTTTTCTTTCTCATTGTTCGTCGTAAAAGAAAATTCCCGCAGAAATTACTGCAACAGCGACGAAATCACTGTAGCAAGCAGAAATTAATGTAATAGACACTGAAATCACTGTAGCAGATGCAGAAATTACTGTAGTAGATACCAAAAATCACTGTAGTAGTCAATAAAAAAATTCCCCTGCAGAATCTTGCTAACTATGGTACCAATTTGTTGAACACTACGTACGCGGAAGCTAAATTAACCTTGATTAATACTAAGTTCTCTCAATTGTATAAAATAAAGGTTAACAAACCTAGGGTTTATGAGATTTACCCCAAACTCTACAATCTCTCTCTTTAATGTTAAGCCTTTTCTCTCACTAAAACCAACATAGGAAATAAACTAAGTTTATGCTATCTTTTATAGGAGAAGAGACGTAGCACAAATAGAAACCCTAGCTAGACTCTAATTAAGAGACTTCTCCTAATTATAATGCAATTAAAGTAAATAGCAAGAGCTAAATAAGAGGGTGTGCATACGACGTACGAAACGTGCTATGTGTGGTCGTGGGTACGACCACGTGACTTATCATTCTACTATTCCTAATCTTAAATCTTGTAGATGTCCTGTCTAAGAGATGCCAAAATTTTGTGGTGATGCTCTGAATAGGTTTACCACCTGCTATTAAATACTATTTTTCAGAGAAGCCCCAACTCGGAGTCTAGCATGTTTATTTGAGGGGTGTTAATTGATGATTGCCACATTTCAGTTAAGTTTAGGCGGCCGCGTTGTGTCTTGCCTGTTAATGTAGCTTTGCTTAGTGGCTCAGATCATACCATCTACCCTTTAGATTTTCCAAATTTTTGGAACTGTTTCTTGTCGACTTACTCATTTTGTCTGTTTTATATACCTAATAGTCTTCAATGTTTCCATTTTAGAAGTTTCTGATATGCCTGTGCTACAGTGCAGATGCCTTTTGTCCACTGTGTCACTGAGAGCTGGATTTGGAGTTTGACATGAAAGACCAAGGAGATTTACTTGTACTGGTTCCAACTACATCCAACTATTTTGTACTTCAACAGGACAGGTAACTTTAATTTATACTCTGTCATATTGGCCAATCATTTATACTGAAGTACTAGGGTTTTATGTCCCTCTTTATACAACTACCAACTTGGATTTACTGCTTATACCTAACTTTTCCTACCCCCTTTGGGAAATCTTAGATTTTTTTGTTTACACTCTAGGTCCTGACAAAAGACCCACAAATCTGGAATCTTTTGGCAGAAGTCACTATGCTTATATAGAGCCACACATCACAGTGTTGAACAAAAAGAAATGACATTTTATATCAACGAGGAACAAATGGAGGATTATCTCTTCAAGATTGTTTTAATTGGCGATTCAGCTGTAGGAAAATCAAATTTGCTTGCAAGATTCGCTAGAGATGAGTTCTATTCCAACTCTAAATCAACTATTGGGGTAGAGTTCCAAACTCAGAAGATTGATATTGAAGGGAAGGAAATTAAAGCACAAATCTGGGACACAGCGGGTCAGGAGAGGTTCAGGGCTGTGACATCTGCATATTACCGAGGTGCTGTTGGAGCGCTTCTAGTTTACGATATCAGTAGACGCCAGACATTTGATAGCATTGGCCGATGGCTCAATGAGCTGCATAGTAAGTGCCAAGTTCTTATACGTATAAATATTTCTTACTCATCTATTTCGCTTAGGGCATCTTACAGTGCTCGTATTTGCAAATATAAACGAATGATACTCACAAATTTAGCTCTTTGTTATATACATGGCCAAACTATTAAAATGAGACACATTTTACAATTTCAGCTAGGAGTTGTATCCCGAGTGAGAGCTAATATGGGGTGTGAGGATCAGTGTCCCGTCGCTCTTATTTGATTCCAACAGTTATTTTACTGAAAAAAATCCCGAGGAACAAAGAGCGAAGAACAACTAAATGTATGATGTAGTATACTTATTGGCCAGATCACTCTGAAAGATACAATCATGGCTAAATCATATACAGTAGTCATTTTTTTGGCCAATGATACCTGTTTTCTATTATTTTTGAACATACTGAAAAGTTTTCTAGTGTTGTTTAGATGTTTAAATTCCTTAGTTTGTGAACTGAAACGAGTTTGGTATGTCTGAACAGCGCACTCTGACATGAATGTGGTTACCATTCTCGTAGGCAACAAGTCTGATCTGAAGGATGCGAGGGAGGTATCTACTGCTGAAGGCAAGGTTCTAGCAGAGGCACAGGGTTTATTTTTCATGGAAACATCAGCCCTTGATTCATCCAACGTCTCTGCTGCTTTCCAGACAGTTGTTAAAGAGATCTACAACATTTTAAGCCGGAAAGTTATTCTTGTTCAAGAACACAAAAAACAGGACACTTCCTGGATGGAGAACGGGAAGACCATTGTATTACAGGGAGAAACAAATCATGAAGCCGATTCACGAACCTGGAGAGCTAAATGCTGTTCATCCTAATGTTCTAATTCACTGGAACTGAAATTGCCATTCCAAAGGTTGTCTGTAATGTTTTCTTTCTGTATGGGATATGTGCAATTTCATGTTATATGTGAAATGTTAATCAAAATAACGCCCTTAAGATTAGTATCAGTCATTGTTTATTACGTATGATGTTGCATATGTTCCTTTTAAGTTGTATGTAGGGCTAATGCCATTGGCCTACCATGATATTTAGATTAGTGGAAACTATTAACTGAAGTTAGAGTGGCTCTGGTCTTTGTATTATAGCAATAGGGCACTGTGACATTCAATGATTTGGGTATTTTTGACACTGGGGATAAGATAGTTAAATGATTATTTCCCACTGATACGCCATTTTCAACGTGGGTTACAACACATCCATGGTAGGAGGTGAATTGGAGGTCAATTCCAACTTTTTGAAAGTGTTCAGTTCCAACTTTCAGCTATCTAAATCGGTAGTTTATGATCCCAAAGGACCGATTTACAATGTTCGTGATTTCAGAATTTTAGCAATCAGAGATTGGTTTCAGTTTTTGTCTCTCTGGAGGTTTCAGCTAAAGCACCACAACACATGTTCAGATAGAAACAATCCTCTCTCGCTCTTTAATTTTCGCAAAGAGGCCGGAGTATCTCGTATCACACCTGTAGTTAAAAGTGTTGAATGCTTGCATCAATGCTTTACTTTGTCATGGTGAAATTCTTGCATAACTCATTTTCTATTGCGTACTCTTCTGAATTGTGGTGAATTGAGAATCTGAAACTAAGAATATAGGTTGATAGAATATTTCTCTTAATTAGATATTTCAACTTGATGATCCTGTCCCGAGGGTGTGAAACAGATAGGCGAAAACTTTCTTAGCTACGCCTTTTGGATCATGAAACACAAGAGTTTTCTGATTAGTCTTTGTTAAAAATTGAATGCCCAGGTACAAGAGAAAAATCTTAGGATCAAGGTTATGTTTCATTTCCACGTTATTTGAGAGAAGAAGAGAGAGATGTAGAAGAAGGGAGAATGATTTCTGGAGAGAGAAAGAAGAGTGAAATGCTCAAATATATAATGACTTATCTCGCAAGAATTCAGGGCAACTTGTACGCCAAGTTCTCTTCCTCTATATAATGACTTGAGGGCAATGCTCTTCTCCATTAATAATCTTTATAGATTTAGTACCCGAATCAGGTATAACGAATAGTTCCATATGGAGCGGATACCAAAGTCCGAATCAGGTATTTCTTGCTGGACACTTGACTTGTATGTGCAGATTTTCGTGCTAAACACTTAACTTGTATTGGTAGCATGATCTTTACCCCTAACACATTTCCTAGTGAGTTAAGTATACATTTCTAGCTTCGAAATAGCAAGACAAATTTATTAGTTTACTCCAATATTTCCTAGTGTGAATGTGGTGTATATATGATTTTAGAGTGGTGCACAAAATCTTCTATTGGTAAAGTTGAACAGTAGAGTGAGGTGAAAACCCTATTCTAAGCCACCAGCCCACCACTTATAAACAATAAGATTTTTTTTATTTTCACGAGCAATCGTGCGTGATAGCGTGTGTGAACGTATTACATTGGGAGATATGGTTGGGTTTTGAAATATTTTTTGATCTCATTTTTAATTAGTTTGAATCTGGGTTTGCTTAAAATAAAATTTTGGAAATATAATTGGATTTTGATTTATTGTTAGAGGTTATTTTTAATTGGGAACAATTCCCTTATTATATAGAAAATAACCTGCAAATCATTTTACAAACCTGTATCACAAATATTGTTTAATGATGGAAATTACAACGGAACGGGTTTGTCGTAGAGTTCGTTGTTTATTTGCGGCAATTACTTTTTCATTTTGATTCCGTGACTTTTCTTTAACAAAACAAAGACATTTTACGGCACATATAGATTAATAAGATAAATGCGAAAAATTCACAAGACAATCAAATTAAACTTTGAGCATTTTATTAATAAAATGCTTAAAGTGTACATACAACATATTTCTCCAAACTTCTTCAACCTTCAAATACAAGTAAAAAAGACATGTCTTGTCCATTAGTTCTTTCTTTAGAGAACACTTGTGGTTCGGTAGCTATCTAAATCAGACCGTCAAACTTCTCATTCTTTAAACAAGATTGAAATGGTGTAACTGGAGCTCCATCGTGTGTTTTTTTTTGTTCAAGATGTCAAAAAAGGTTTCAACTGTAGATCAAAGTTCAAAGTTACTGATCAGTCAATCCAGTATAGGCATAATAATAAAGGATTTATCACAAAACTTAAAGACATGATCATTACGACATCAGTTAACTATCTATTGGAAAAAAAATAAAAAAAGTCTTGTACCTTTACCTTTCTGGCAAAAATCTAGAAAAAGCTTTTGTAGGATGAGCAACTCCAAAAGCTTGTTGAAGGAAAGGTCCCTGAATGTAAACAAGTAAATAAGGAATGCAAATTATTTCGAGGAAGTGAAAAGAGGAGTACCAGAAGTGAAGTAACCATGTTGAAAAGGCAAGCAAGCAAATGAAAAAGAAGTATGGGTTGTAAAGCAAGGCATTAAAACACATAATCAATCATACGACATTCATATTGGTGACATAGTATGGCTCCATGAGAATGATGAAATACTTTGCGATATTATTTTATTGGCACTTCTGATTCCCAAGGTATCTGCTATATTGAGACTACTTCCTTAGATGGCGAAAACTGATATGAAGACTAGGGTTATACCTGATCTGTAACGCCAGAGCTACATCACATAATAAAGAGTGTTATTGAGTGTCCCAATCCAGAAAAGGACATTAAGAGATTTGATGCAAATATGAAGTCTCCTCCATTTATTGACAAGGCCGTGACCCCTATACATCAACAATAGAGTGCCTCAGTCTTGTTACTTGCAGTCATGCAGAATACAGATTGGGCATGTGGAGTAGATGAATATACATGTAATTAACCAAAATTAGGAATGAGTTAAAAAAAATACCTGAACCAAAATAGACGGCTATGGGCGCGATGATCAACAAGTTGAACGAATCGTTCTTTCTCTTTCAATTAGTACTCCTTATTGCTATCGACAGAACTGATAATGGGCGGAAGGAAGGATATATAGCGAGGTACGAAAGCAATGGCTAAGCATTTTCATGTTCCCTAATCCTGGGAGAATTTGTCCAGCAAGTTCAATTTCAGCCATAAGATCCTTTTTAATTATTGCTAATGCAATAAAAAACATAAGAACCAAAAGTAAGAAGCTTTTACCAGAAAGAGGTATCTCTATGCATATAAAAACCCAATACGAAATCAAAAGATAGATTACCTCTGACATATCACAAGATAGATTTTTGACAGCTTCAAAATAACTAACCATGGAAAAATTTCAGATCACAAGAAATGGTAAGGGTACCCTCCTTTACTACTAATAGTAATTCTCCAATACAAAATCCCACAAAATCACAGCAAAACCCAAATCTATTTATAGCCCGAATCCTAAACTCTTACTACCCAACTCATAAGAAAATAATACCAAAAAATCTACCATGCTCAAATTGAAGCACCAAACAAAGTAAACGTCAGGAATCCATATACCCAAACAAGCCAAATCGGAAACTCGCAATACTAACATTATAGAGACCCAAATCACCATGAAAAATTCACACCTAAAATAGAAAATTTCTAGTAATTAATATCATTGGATATTAGAACCCACTATTATCCTTTGGTGTTACCTAATGTCTCTCCAAAGTTACCCTTTGTGGGTGTGCCTTACAACTGCCCATGCACCAATGTGCCTCGAGTGACAAAACATGACCGTCACCCAATTTTTGTAGTGCCTTCCCACATAGAGATTCATTAATATCATCATGCTCCTGAAGCTATACTTGCACGCGATCATATCATAACCATATGAAATCATTAACAAAATAACCCACACCTCATTGCAGCTTTAAATGGGGAGAAAGTTTAGACAAGACAAGACAACGTAAAACCAAGCCCTAGCGAGCGCCTTTACAATTTTTGTTCACGATTCAGTTACCTAATTCAGAAAGAAAGAGCTAGCTCCAGATATCTCAATCCCCAAAAAACTCGAACACACAAAAATTCAAACCAAAACCCCAAACTAAATTAAAACACATAAATTCCATAACCCGAGAAGCCAAATAAAAGATTTACGACACCATCTTTATAGACCCACAAACACTATTTACAATTCACACCAATAAACATGCAAATCCCTGGAAGGGACATCTTTACTAAATTTAGATTTTTTTTTTGTGAAATTAAGAACACCCATATGTTGTTTTCAGTAAAAATTGTCGAAACAACATAATGGTGTTGTGAATAGGAAGTTTTTTACACCTCAAACACTGGGGTTAGATTGATATATACACTCCATAAATTAAAAAACAAAAAATACATACAGGTAGTTATCTAGATAAAAAATAGTAACAAACAATTATCAAATGTTACAAAATCAAAAATACCAAGCAAAGGCTTAGGGTTCTTACTGCTTTGAACAATTTGTGCAGATTCCTCAACGTAGATTGAGCACTGCAACAAAATTTTATCTGTGATTGTGGATATAATGTATTTTTCTTACATATCTTGTTGTAGATAGATGTATTCTCAAAGGTAGAAAGAGAGAGAAATATACTATTAGAAAAATCAAGCCGCTAAGTTGGATTAGGGAATAAATATTAGAGATTTTGGGAAATCGTGGGAAGTTTAAGAGTAAAAATAGTAAGCGGGAAAATCAAAATTGGAGAGGAAAGTAAGAGCACCCACAGGCCACAGCAGCTAGGTGAAGGATGGAGTGGAGGGTGGACACCCTCTTGAGCACTGATCCACCTCCGAGCACCTAGGACACGTGGACGACTTAGATTTAAATCAATGCAAACGGCTAGTTCTTGCCGTGCAGTTCAGAACTGCGCAGCAAGAGCCTGCAACTCTAAAGGCATTAAATATATGTTGGTTCCCCTCCATACTTAATTTTTCCCTGATCAAACTTCTTCAACAAAAAGCTCAACGACTATAAACGGCTAGTTTTTTTAATCTATAAAATCCATTCATCTTCTACTCTCTTACTCTTCTACACTCAACTCATTTCTCTTAAATCTCAAAATTTAACTTTATTCTGTTGTTATCAATTTCTCCGAATCATGTCTGATGAAATCCTGGCTGACCTAATCATGTCTGACCCATTACTCTCATCTTTGAAGTCATCGTCTTCATCATCGTCCGGAAGCGAAGAGGCCTTCCGACATCAAATTTAAATAATGCACGAGTATAGTAAGATTATGATTGAGATTGGAGAAGCAGAAGAAAAAAAACAAGAGGCGACATCATCACGGAGGCGGGGAAGTAGTAAAATGGGAAGGATTGACAAGCGAAAAGGTCGTGATCATAAATTTAGGGAGTTTAGCCTTAATCGGGATTACTTCGGTGACAACTCAATCTTCAAAGGTATCCCATTTCGTCGTCAATTCCGTATGAGCGAAGGTGTGTATCAACGTATTTATGATCAAATACTGAACCCCTATTTTATTCAAAGAGAAAATGCCGCTAAGACGACGGGCTTATCCTCGCACCAAAAGATAACGTGCGCACTTCGCATGTTATGTTACGGTACGAGCGCAGACGCCCAAAAAGAATACCTTCAGATTGGGGAGTCTACAGGTATTTTGTGCTTGAATTTTTTTTGTAAAACAATTATAACACAATTTAAAGCTCAATACCTTAGATCTCCTAATAAAAATGATGCATTACACATGTTAGAAGTGAATGGATCGCGAGGCTTCCCAGGGATGTTCGGCAGTTTAATTGTATGCATTGGAAATAAAAGAATTATCCTACCGGGGGGGGAGGCTGGATAATATATCGGGTATAAGAAAATCCTGACTGTGATTTTAGAAGAGGTTGTACCGCAAGATCTTTGGATATGACACGCATTCTTTGGGGTGCCCGGTTCTAACAACGACGTGAACATCTTTCATCAAGGGTGACTTTTCAACTTGTCTAATGGAGTTGAGCCGCCATATATGCAATTATAATATAGGCACGGTACCGCACACTATGGGGTATTACTTAGCGGATGGAGTCTATCAAAAATGGCAAACACTTGTTCAAACCATAAGAAATCCATCCAACGATGTCGAAAAATATTTTTCGAAGATGTAAGAAGCATGTCGGAAAGATATAGAGCGTGCTTTTGGAGTATTACAAGCTAGGTTTCAAATATTGGCACACGGTGCGCGATTTTGGAAACCTAATGATCTAGGAAATGTTATGTACGCATGTATAATCCTGCACAATATGATCATCGAAGATGAACGTCATACTTACATCCGGAAAATTAATATTGATCCAGAGTTTAGAAAATTCGTAAAGAATTGGAAGGCGGACTTAAATCCAAAACACGCGATCAACACTATGGCAGAGTACATCCAGAAGGTTCATAAAATTAGAAATGAAGGTGCTTATTTCCAATTACGGGATGAACTTGTCGCGCATTTTTGGAATCGAAAAGGGGCAGAGTAATGTAGTCTTCATCATTATTTTTTTATTTTCTAAAGTAATATATTTTGTTTTCAAATTTTATGTTTAAGTTGTAATGTATTTGCTCTACTTGATTGAAGTATATTTTAAGGATTACGTACGATTAATAACAATTTTATTGAAATAATAAAATTACATTGAACATAAGAATTACTATTAACGCTAAAGATTACATCAATCTTCATCACTATAAATGTCGTCATCACTTGGACACTGCTCCTTCAACTTCTTCGAATATTCTTTAATTTGCTTCTTCATCCAACGCCTTTGTGCCGACAGTAGGTTACTTGGGTCCGTTGTCATTACCTTAACCATATGCGCATCTTCGATGGTTTTTTTTCGAGTTAGCTCCGCTTCACGCCTCTTTTGAATCTCAGCCTCTCTAGCCAACTTTTGTTCTTCTCGTGCTCTAGCTCTAGCTTCCTTTTCCTATTTTTTCTGCTTCTCTCTCTCATTCCATGCCTTCATCATATTAGTCGTTGTCTCAAACATCTTCTTCCCCCAATAACATATACTTGACTTTGCCACTTCTTTTGCCTTGCATTTTTTTTGGCCGTCCGGTTGTTCATCCCCACAAGAATATAGTGGTGCATCCACGTCGATAGAATTATCTGGAATTACAATATTTGGAGTCCCGAATGTAGGTGTTTCAGGATCACTATTGGTGGAGTTACCCGGGCTATCGTTAAAATTTAACTTTCTAGCGACGCTGCGGCCGGATTGCCCGATGTGATGAATTTGTGACCATTTTGGGCAAGTTTCCAAAACTTTGTACGCTTCCCCAAGTGTAAATGGTTTGTGTTGTAGTTGTGTGAATGTATCGTATGCCATACGTTCCTAGAAATCAAGTTAAAAAAATTCTTTAGAGTATGATTAACCTTTGAACATTAATGAAATGAGAAAAATAAATGAAATACTTACGAAGTCAGCTGTTCCAATGTCGGCTCTCAAGGTCTTGAATAATGCCTCTAAAAATTAAACATTCCTTATTAAGCCGCCCCTTATACACACAATTGACACCGTTGTATGATCGCCATATCGATTTGTCAACATAGAAGGAGTTAAATTGATCACGCACCTTGAACCAAAATGTAGCAGCCTTTTGGTTGTTCGTGGTAGCGTGGTTTTGAGATATTTGGGATCAAGCGCATGCAAGATTCATAAAGTCATCGGACGACCAATTTTTGGAGTTGAAATATTGTTCTTTGTCGCACGAACTTCCTCTTCAGCCTCAACTACAAAAGGTGTCGATGTCGTCTTTCTTTTTGACTTTGCCTTCCCGCGCGTATTACTTATCGTAAGAACCAGATTGAGTTCCTTGGAGATGATCGGAGAGACAACCGGTGATGTATTAAGATTTAAATCATTTAAACCCCATGTACCTTGCATCAGTGTGGTACTCAAACTTCTACCAGTGAAACTGGTTTGAGATGAATAATATGGATTCCCCGGTTGAGGGTACGGGCCCGTATACCCATCAAATTGAGGGTAATATCCTTGGTTTGGGTAATGAGGGTAATATCCATGGGTTTGAGATTGAAATTGATTGTTGGGTGGCGGGAATAGTTGGTGAACATGGTGATTCTGATATTGGGAAGTGTTAGGCATTTACGATAGATCAAATGCGTCGAATTGGGGAGGAAAGACATTTCCTAGTTGGTTCGTATTGGAGTATTGAGAGTGGTTTTGAGAATTAGATTGGGAGCTTGAGGATGACATAGTGGTTTTGTTTATAAAGTAAGGAGAGAGAAGAGTGTAGAAGATAAATGATATTTATAGATAAAAAAAACTAGCCGTTAATATGGCCGTTGAGTAACTTTCACAACAAGTTTACCCAAACGACATTAATTTTTGTATTACTAATTAAACCAAGTATAAAGAGGAGGTCATAAACAACCTAAAGCTTAACATAACATATCAAAGTTCTAAACAAAACATATCATACTCAACGTAGTTTTAACATAGCAAATAAAAGTTCTAAACAAAACAACACATACTCAACATAGTTTAAACAAAACATAAATCAAAGTTCTAAATAAAATATAGCCTAACTAGGATGACCTCTCTTCGTTTGGCAGAAGCGTCTGCTACATGCGAGACTCTCGTCAAAGGTACATTGCACAATCGGCTCTATCTGGTAGGAAATGGACATCTCAGCTTGTCTTTCTGACGTCTCTCGGATAATCTCCTGTGACCGTCTCAGCTGTTCTTATAACTCAGTCGTGCATTTAGCGTATTGCCTCGAGTCTTCATATGCCGCATACCGCATTCCTTGGGATTGATGCCACAACTCATCTACATTATACGCAGGTGGACACGGGTATGGTACATGCATTATCGGGATCGGTATCCGTATACGTTCATCACTCGTTCCTGCCATATCCATGAACCATCCTATATCATGTGGATCGTCGGTCGCCTGAACACCATAGTCTTGCATCTATGAAGACGTAGCTAAACTCAACGTAGGTGGCAAGTGTACATTGAGCCTCACTAGATCACGCCCAACCATCCAAATATTTCTGACCCTCTTTACTAAATTACAACCAATCTTGGGATTTGGATGAGCGGCACGCCAATATATCATATAATCTACGTCTGAAACAAGATAATTGCGACCATCATAGAAGTCCACATCTTTTAGACCCTGATATAACTCTCGATCGTACCTTGGGAATTCCATAATCTCTTGAGGGAGGTCATAGGCATACTATCATGCCCAGTTATCTGACGCATACATCGGTTACCTAAATACCAAAGCGTATTGTGCCTGTATGGTAGAGCTGGCAAAGGGGTCGGGTCATAACGGGTTCATGGGTCAAATTGGCAAACCCAAACCCGACCTGTTTAACTAAATGGGTCAGATATGCAAACCCAAACCCGACCCTAATTTAAACAGGTCGACCCGACCTGACCTGTTTAACTAAATGGGTCGGGTATGGGTTGTAAAATAACAGTTGAGTATAAGTGTAAAACAACTCATCAAAATGTAAAAGAGCAGTCCAAAAATTCAAAATATAAAAAAATAGTTTAGATTGTTTAATATAAAACAACAGTTCAGATTCAAAGCAGTTCAACAGTACATATTCAGATTCAGAGTAATTCAACAGACATATTCAGATTTAGTTTAGATTCAGAGCAGATTTAGTTCAGATTTAGACTGAGCAATTTAGATTCATAATGTAAAACACTAATGTGACTAAACTGAAACAGTTAGGCTAGGCAGTTCAAAGCAGCATCACAAGTTCACAACAACATCACAATAGACAACAGGCAGACAACATCACAACAGACATTCAAGGCAGTTTAAACTTTAAACGCAGTTCAAGTCACAACAGTATCACAACAATTATGCAATTTAGCAACAATTGATAACAACAACAAGCCAACAAGGCAACAATTGATAATAAAAAATCTGCAATTCAGCAAATCTTCAGCAATTCAACAAGCCAACAAGCCAACAAGCCAACTCACGACAGTGACGATACACTTTCGGTCTCTCTCAACAATACTCTCATTTTCTGATTTGAGAAAACCTCATGTGTTGATTATTTGATTTGAGGAGGAGAGGCTATTGTTGAGGAGGAGAGGATGCTGCGATTCTTTGATCTTTGAGAATTGAGTTTGAGAGATAAGAGTGAGAGGCTGTTGTTGAGGAGGAGAGGCTGCTGCAATGATCTTTGAGAAATGAGTTTGAGAAACAGATCAAAAGGGTTAAGGGTTTGGTTGTGTAACTTGTGTTACTAAAAGGGTATTGTGTTACCACATATTTATATAAGTATACCTAAACCTAAACGGGTCACGGGTCAACCCGAGTTACTTAAGGTAAACACTAACCCGACCTATTTATTAAATATGTTAGGCGGGTTTGGGTCAAATGACCCGCGACCCATTAAGTCCAAACCCAAACCCCCTTAAAACTGGGTTGGTCGGGTCGGGTTGGCGGGTCGTGACCCATTTTGCCAACTCTACCGTATGGGACTGACACCAATGGAACCTTATGGAAGATCAGCGCTGAAGCAACTTTTACCTCTGAACAGATTTTTTGCCTAGACCTGTACCATGGTTGCTAATCTATATTGGTTTTGTCCTTCCATTCTATCATTTTTCTGATCACTGCAAAAGATTGATGGATTTCAGACCCCGTACTAGCTCTTTCATCTCTCCACGCACCCATACGGGGATACATATATATGGTTAAAGTTCTGTACCTTCACTAGATGCATTCCAACCCGACAGTACTCGAAGAACCAGAACTCCAACATCGCATAGAATCTGGTGAACGATTTCTTCACCTTTCTGTCCTTTAGAACTAAGATTTCATCCAGTCCCCAATACAAAGCTGCCATAATCAGCGTACCCCAGTTAAAACTCGACGCACCAATAATATTGTAGTCTGTCAAGGCTGTAAGATAACCCGCTCGAAGAGATGTGCTAGCATTTGAGAAGAAGAGATACCCATCATATACGCAATAAATGCCATCGCATGCACGATATCCATTTATGGGTCGTAATTGTTGAGACGTGGATTCAAAAGATCTTTCCACATTTTTAAATAGGCGAGAGTGATGTTACTGAACCTGATGTCAGTGCTTATGATCCCCGAGAACATCTTTTCCGCTTCCTCTAACTTAGAGTACCTTTCATAGTACGGGAGTTCGCAACCTAGCCCAAAATTTAAGCCCGTTAGCATGACAAAGTCTAACGGTGTGAAACCCAGTTCCCCGCAAGGGAAGTGAAAGGTATGGGTGGAAGGTCACCACCGTTCTACGAGAGTATGAATGAGACGGTTATCAGAGTTTCCCACCTTAATCAAACAAAACTCCTCAAAACCCATATCGTCGACCAACTTCTTCAACGTCGTGTACCGCGCAATCCATTGGTACCACTTCAGTACCTTATCCAATGATTCCTTACAATGTATTTCATTTCGGTTCTGACAAAAAAAAAACACATTAACACGTTAGACTTTCATTTGGGCATTTCATCGAACACATGACAATATACGTTAATAACACTTAAAATTTACACAAAACTTACCGGCATTTCCTACGATCTAGCACAAATATAGACCCAGCCGTCTAGGAGGATATCTACTCGGTTCAACTCCTCGAGCGTTGGGGAGGGATCGTTGTTCGACGTTAATTATAACGGCCACATATGTGTTACAAATTCTTTCCCCCTTCATTTTACTTTGGCATTTACGTTACGTGTAGTTTTGGAAAAAATATATCTCGGTCGCGAACTAGACTCTCCCGACATTTTTAAGCGATTAACGACGTCGATGACAGAGAAAATGGGTTGGTTGGGAAACTTGTGGAGTAAGGGTTGGGTATGTCTTGGGTATGTTATTCTTTGAAATAACACTTGAAATGAATGAACCAAACTTATGCCTAAAACTTACAGGGTGTTGCCGCGTAGTTCTGAAATGCACGGCTAATTAACAAAAAAAAACCGTGGCAATTCCTTATTAGTCATTTTTACGCGCGGTTTGGAACTGCGATGCAGCTTTGAACATTTGAGATGGGGACACGTGGGTTGATCCTGTGCGTTGATTGTGCCCCGCAGTTTTGAACTGTGGGGAGTGATATTCACCTTTATTTCGTTATCAACTACTGTGGGTGGATTGAATTTACCCTGATATTGGGCAAATCCACCCTCCCTACTGCTGTGGATGCTCTAAGCGAGACAAGACTCACGAGAAAAATCAACCTAAAAACTAAGATTCAGGGTATCCCGCAAGACCAATTGATTTTGATTTTCGCTTGAGAATGGATCGAATATGACAGCAACTTGGATTTGGGTTTGTGGTATACTTAGAGCATCTCCAACAAAGAAGGTATGCTATTCCAGTTTTGAATACTAGTATCCGAAATAGCATACCATTTTGCTTCAACAGATTTCTCTCCAAATTTAGCTTTTTATTATAATTGGGACCCACAATATTATTTTATGTGAAAGAGAGAATATTTTTTATTAAAAATTTGGACCCATAATGTTTCCTTATTAGAAAGAGAAAAGAAAGAAAGAGAAGAAATATTTTTAGGGAACCCACAAAAGTAGTATGCACATACCACTCTCCAAGTTCCAGATTTACATACTTTGGAGGGGTATGGGGGTGAGTATGCTGAACACCATATCCCTGTTGGAAGGGTTTTTTGCAAAAGTATGTGAAAAGTGTAATAGCATACCATGTTGTTGGAGATGCTCTTAGAAGATGAATATAGGAGGTGAGGTATATGAAGGGATTTTGGGTGTGCGTGGTATTCCTAAAAGAGGAGCAGACGGTGGTTTATGAAGTTGGAAAATTAGGTTTAATTATGCTATACTAAGCAAAGTGGCACACGCTAGCACGTGCAAACGCATTATTTTTAATATTAAAGTTGGGTTTGAGTGTAATTATTTGATATATTATGTAATTGTAATTGTATAGATATGTTGCTAGTTTTGTATTTGAATATCTTGTGATATCTATTGTAATAGAAACAAGAAGGTTTACCTTTTCTTTTCCCAGGAACACCATATTATGCCCGCCTCTTTTAAGTAAAATTTGATGCCGGATAATACTGATCCTTGGATCCCATTCATTCCTTGCCATAGTCTTTGAAATAAGATGATAACTGGATATTACTCAATTTTGATCAAAGAAACTTGCACTATGTATTTTTTTTTCTTAAGGTACCTTGAACGATATTATCATTTGCGCGTCGTAAAGTTCGTTCTTACTAAGGTTAAATAATCTTTGAGGGAATTGAACGAAAGCTAATGAACTAGTGTGATCTTCGTATCCAAGTAGAAACACATAGCTTGTCGAGCAGAGGACTGGTTGTTGCAGTACATGTCGCAGTTAAAACCTTGCTCAAAGAAAAAGTTCTTCCAAAATGCCTTCTTGACTGTATCATAAATTGCCCATCCAATTCACCTCTCCTTGAGTTCCTTTCAATTGTGTCATTCAACCACATGTTCTCGAATCTAATGAATCAACCTTTGCTTCATATCCCACATTCATGAACCATAGGGATGTGATTCCAGACGATTCTAGGATATTTTAATGATGTAGACAAATGTAGCCAATTCGCTCCCACGGTCCAATGTAATATCACTAAACAACTTATATTGTAATTCCTATTATTATCAATGACTATCTCAGCGCTGTTAAAGCCGATTGCTTTCCTAATCTTCATAGTCTCAATCTGAACTCGTGTTTATTTTATTAAGTGAGAATTCATTTCTATCTTTTTTTCTTCCCTATTAAAGTATTTATGTTACTGTTTTAACTGTTTATTTTATGATTGAATTATTATGCCATATTAAAGGCGTGTATGTGTGCTTGCATTTCAGGCCTATGACCAATATTTGAATACGATACTTGGGGATGTTGAGGAAATTATTATACTATGGAAATCGACGACGAAACTTATGAAGAGATTGTTCGGGTACTCTATAATCCTTATAATGTTTATCTATTAACAGTTCATTAGTTAGTCAAGACAATGAAAGGATACGTGAGCAGCCTGATTTAGCTGTATCATTGGAGGAAATAGCTGTGTACCTTTATTCCTCATATTGATTCCACATAATTGCAAATAGAAGTAATTTTTTTTCCTGTTCTTATTTGCTTTTCGGGGAAGTTAGCTATGGGGTTATAGCCTGGCTTTTAATTTCTTTGAGATTCTTCTATATATAGGATCTCAGAGACAATTATCAAATGACTTAAATCTACTTAATATTATAATTGGTAATTTTGAATTAAATCTACCTAGTTTGGTTTAATTTTTTTTTTATATAGCTCTATTATTATTATTTTTTAACCTATAGCTTTTTGTCTAGTTGCATCCTTGGTAATCTCATCACGTTGTCTTCTTTATTTAATTTTTTGTTTTTGGTTTTGTTTCAGACTATGAAGTGAACATTACCCTTTTTGTTGGTGAGGGGAGATGGTGTAATCCCGGTTTCTCCGCCATTAATGACTGTTTGATCAAGAGAGAGAAGGGTTGAGTCAATGGGTGAAGATGGAAATTACATGTAGAATCAGATTAGTTATGTAAAATGTATTTCTCGCAACTATGTGTATGACTTTATGTTCAAGAGAGTATTTCAACTGAAAGATGTCACACAATTTATTGCCTCTGCAGCATTAAAAAAATGAAATTATGTTTTAGTTGATTTCTTACCATAATTTTTTTCCTGTGTGTTCTAACTAACTAAGGCAGGCCTATTCTGCATGGTTTTGTAGATGTAGAGATTTTTGCTGAAATAAATATAGTACTTCGAATCTACAGGAATAGGACATTCCCAAGAAGTTGGATTTTCAAAATGCTTCCCAATGTTCTTATTTGTGTTTCTGAAAATTATCATATCCGAGAGGCTTAATGAATCATAGACCTAGTGCGGGAGTAAAAGTTTATCAAAATCTCAATCTGTTAATTCAATACTTAATTCGATGACTTTTAGACCATTAAATTCCAAATATTGGTCATATTTTCATTTTTTTTGCTTCCCCCATCTAAAGTTCAAATCGTATTACTGATTATCTCCACTGCAACAACTATCCCATCTCTCCTAATTAATGTTATAAGAGAATATTCCAGGCAAGTTCCAAAGTATGTGACAGGTATTGCAGATTGTAGAGACCAAGTGAGGTTTTCTACCAAAGGTATAAAAAATGTTGCAGGGTAACAAATATTGAGGGTCACCAGAGATAAAAGTAATGTATTCAACTAAGCAAACAAACAATCAATCAATGTCATGACAATATCTAGCAAATAAAAGACGATGTGAATCATTCTAAACAATCTGATTACAACTATATAATTCAAAATATCATCTAGCAAATAAAATAACATGTTCATAGCATAAAATGAAAAACAAATTCTAGACACATTGCAAAAAGGATGATAAGTTTCATAAATTTGTCATACTTAAAACTAAAAATGATTTAAAAGGAGTGATACTCCTAGCCACTTTAAGAATTTCATAAACTCTGTATAATCATTGTCTGAGACTATTATTTTGTACTATGTCTTTCCTGCAACCTTGATAGTAGTAGCCTCCTCCTAAAAATGCAGAAAAGATACTAAAAATGAGAAATTAAGAATATTTCCACATTGAATTCAATATGAATACAGAATTTGAAAAACAAACTTTAAAGCCGAAGTAATCAAATTGAACAATTATTTATACAAAGCTCAATTATCAATGTAACAAAACTTTACTGTTTGTTTTGAAATTATATAGCAAATAAACAAACTTTCCTTTAAAAAGAGGAATGACTACATCTAAACATATTTCATATCAATATAGGTTGCTAAACAAGTAGCTTAGGAGTTGCGCTAGCAACGCTAAGTATAAGTAGCTAGGCTACAGAACTAGAGGTAAGGTAGCTAAACTGAGCTTGCTCAAGTCGGTCCTGTACGACCCGAAGGTTGTACAATTGCAGTACTTTAATATAAATAATATCTTACTTTTCAAGTAGTGCAACCCAGGCAGGTTAAATAGTAGAACTACCTTTCGCTTCCTCTCTATATACAGAATATTAGATTATTTTTCATTAGCGCAAAAGGGAGGTAAGATATGAATAACTAGCTAATTAAGAAGCTATGGTATAAATCCTATTTAGTAGTATTCAAACCTATGGTTCTCATCCTATACTTAACGTGCCAAAAAGGAATGAGGGGGGATACGCATGGGGGTCATTTAAGCAACATTATCTCTAGGGAACTAAGGCCATATAAGCCTATCCCTACAACGATATATTGCTGCTCAGAATGGCTAAATATTTGTTTTCCACGAATGCCAAATGTACAAAAAAAATCAAGAAATAAATTCAACGATTTTGAAGAGAGGCAAACATGTCATATCTTATTGGCTATAATGCCTGGGAACGTATGAGAAACACCCCTCATATATTCCCCCACTTTATACTGCCCACCTACTCATATATTCCCCCATATGAGAAACACCCCTTATATATTCCCCCACTTTCGATAGGTATGTTAAATGGCAATTTCGATAGGTACTATTGGTACTATTTTCATGTCTCACGAAGATAGGTCAAATATTGAATCAGGAAGGTATTTGAGGGTGACTATAACAACCTATATGAGACTAATGCATGCAACATTTAACTGAAGGAAAAGTCATCATAGTATATCCTAAGATCAAAACACTTGATCAGGGATCCAAACTAGTTTTGCACTAAATTCGCAGCAAGAATTCTAGGATTCTAGAATGGTTCAAAATGGCACTTATTTAGCTAATAGGTATTTCTGTAGTAGCAGGGTCAGCTCCCTGTATTAGGTTAGGAGGTAAACTAAGGACTCAAAAGCTTTGTTTAACTAAAGAAAAAAGCTAGAAAATTAAAGGTAGTAGGAAGCAAAGTGCTACTAATATGTCAGGCAATAATTTTCCCGCGTATTAAGCCTATTTTTGGTATTCGTTATTTTATATTTTCCATATGCGGTTCGCACTATGACATCATACCCACGTCAATGCAGCAGCCTACTTTGCACTTGAGTTATTTATTTAAAAAAATTAGTATAACTATTTATTTCTTATCTGTCTTGTACAGACAAAACCAAAAAAACAACAATTACAAGAACAGTTTGGGTACAAGCTAAGGTACTTGAAGTTAAAGAGATACTCGACTAAATGAGAATTGAGGTATTAACAGTGAACTTGACACGACTAACTTCACTATGGCAGCATATAAAGTACTATAAAATTGGATTCTCACTGCGTGCATATTTTTAGTCAAGGCATTAGTGACGGCAATAGTTAATTAACTGCATCTTCCCCTAAATAGATTTATCTAGGCCCCAATGACTCATTATTTAGAAGATAGTGCAAACCCAGGATCCATTTGTCCAAAAGAAAATTAAATATGTCACTGTCTGGAAGGAAAGTGCTTATGTTATTTTTTTTTTCTTTCTGGAAAACTAATCATCATATAAAACAAGAATAGTGCGTGAATATAGAGTAGCCATAATATTTTACCAATCAAAAACAACATACCAAGAATGATCCCTTGAGCACTTCTATAGTAAGAGCTGGTTACTGTCCTGAATCTCTTCTGTCAAGTTGCAATAGTAACGTGTTAAGCTTGCATACCAACTACAATCCACTAAATGTGTACACACACAACAGCAAGTCCAAGCACAAATTTACAAGAGTAATAGCAATGCCACATTAAGCATCAGACTAAAAGCAAATGATTAAAAGACCAGAAGAGTCTAGATGACCTAATTAAGATGAGACTATAAAATAAAGGAAGCTATGGGATATAATCATATAGAAATTAGAAAGTAACAGCAAGGCCATATTGATAATGAAAAAGCAAATTTGTTCTCTCTTGAGATACTTGTAAACTTTGTATTTTGTCTAATATAGTTAACCATTATATCCTGTGGAATTAGCTGAAAAAGTGACACATGTAACAAGTTGTCTTATGGTACTCCAACACAACTCATAATGCTAATATTAATATTAGCAAAACTGTATTCTATTAAATTGCATTATCTAGACATATACCAAATATATATCACGATAATAATATTTCAAAGCTTTGTTATTCGTCGTTACAATTAAATATGTCTTAACATGACTTCGTGTTTCACCTTCTTCCCACATCATAAATATCAATAATTGTTATAGAGCTCGGACGAAGAATTGTTTGATCTATTTTTCAACTAATATTGCAAGTTAAAGACATTTTAAATCGAAACAGACCTTGGTAACAACAAGAATAACAACACATTATTGCATTAATAGAGCAATGCTAAAATAAATAGAGTAATAAATATAAAACAGAAAAAGAGCAATGTTAAAACTTTCTAAGTAAAAGTTTTCTCCTCAATCGATTGAAGAGAAATCCAAAAGCTAGGTTTTTCCTCAATCAATCGAAGATTGATTTGATTACTACTTAGCGCAAGGGATTCATATGAAGCAATTAGAAAACAAAGCAAGAAATCATACCTTTTCTATGAATCGATTTTGGTTTGAAATGTGGAACCAGAATATGGAGTAGTGATTGATTTATAGAGGAGAGCCAAAGAAGGATTTGTATAGAGAAGGAGGTTGAAAGAGGAGTTTAAAACCCAAAACTACCATCCAATTGGGCAATTTAGGGTTGGACGATCCAAATTATTTCCATGGTACAGAAGTACCATAGAAATAATCCAGGCCTTCCAAAGCACGTCTCATCATACGCGTCGGTGGAATGAAAACCAAAGGAAAATGATGGATTGTTTTATTATTATTATAGAAAGATATGATTTAAGCAAGGAGAAAAAACATGTAAAAGAAAGGATTTGACCTTACAGGCGTGCTTTGTATTTCAAGTCATTGACACCCAATATGTATATCCATCATCTTTGCAAAGCAGAAGTCCCTCTCCTTCGCAAGGCTATCAATGAAAGATTCAACTCATTAATTTGCATTAAGTTTAATATTAGATTCTCAGCTTCTATTAGAAAAAGAACATCATTAATTAATGTTAATCACCTCTTTGCCTTTCTCATTAATTAGCTGGTTCTTTACTCGAGCCTGGTCTAGCAATCTGACAAACTGGTTTTGAGAAGTAGTTGAAGATGATATATCGTTCCTTTTAGCATTTTGGTGAGAAGCGAGGATCTGCAAGCAACCACCAAGAACTTGGTTATAGCTTTTATGGCCCCGTTCCTCTTGCTTCGCTCATTTATTCTCTTACAACCCTCTCTTCTTTCTAAAGAATATAGTAACAAAAGGCAAACTCACAAACTTAACTGAGTTTACTCTTGCTTCACCTCCTAGATATATTGGACCAGATAATATCCACCTATATTATACTGTAAAATCTACATGTCCATTGTACATAAATCAAAAACATCTAAATAATATTTATTTTCATACTATATAAGAATTAGGTATTTATTTACCTGGTGGTGTGAAATATGTGATACAGATCATCTTAATAGTTAGGAGGTCACGACCCTTTACATTTTGTTGATGACCCCTTGTAATACATCTGCTCATTTTTGCAAGTGGGAGCTAATGTTGTTGCTGAATCTCCAAGAGAATTGCACCAAGCTTTCTAGCAGAGATGACGGTGGAGGGTAAATGAAGTGAGTTGTTAATGGTGTTGTTGTAGCTAAAAGACACTGCTTCACTACTTCGAATACATTTCCTTCGAACGGAGTCGAATCCGAGCACTAATACAGCTGACGAAACCAAGGAAACCGATAAATTATAATTATTTCTTTCAAACATGACAAGACTTATCACTGCCTTTTCCTTCAATAACAAAAATACTACTTGATTTTTATTTTGAATTATGAGCTCTTGTTCTGGACCAACCATCCTGGTTTAAGAAGATTAAAAAACACATACAAGGTAAATCTTAGAAATACAAGTGCTGGTGATTTCATCTGAAGGTAAGCCAAAATGTTTATGAAAAGGGTTGTGCCCATTCCTCTATTATACTTAGAGATCATAAATATTCAATGAGCTATGTAATCTTGGACTAATCATCTAACTATGATTAATTTCATGTGACCTTAGATTGCAATATGCGGTAACAATTATGCTAAATGCTTGAAACCCAATTTGCAATACAATAAATCTCCAACTCTCAATGACGACCAATTTCTAATATGTATACCAAATTTCATACAAAACCATGCTAATTATTATGATTCATATATCCTCTTATTAATTTAACAAATGGATAAATATTGGTAGAACTGCAAAAGGGGTTTCAATAACCCTTCTATGATTACTACAATTCTATTACACAGTAGTGAGAGAATATGCTAAATTGGAGTCGTATTATGACTAAAATTGCAAGTCTTTCTTAGCTTTTATAAATACCTCTCTATTGTGAAGAATAAATTTACTTCTCATCATCATAGACTTAAATCATGGCTTCTTCATCATGTTCTTCATCATCTCTCCTTAATTATGAGCAATCTCTTATTAAAAAGAGGAGTTTAAAACCCAAAACTGCCTAATTGGGCAATTTAGGGTTGGACAGCCCAGATCAATTCCATCTTGCATAAGTACCATGAAAATAATCGAGGCCATCGAAAGCATGCCTCGTCATACACATCGGTGGAATGGACGTCTGAAACCAAAGCAAAAAGTTGAGATATTTTTTATTATTATTATAGATAGTGTGGTGTCTCGAATAATGTGTTTTTCGGGGAAATGTAAAGCTTATAATATACTAGTACTACCCATGACCAAGTCACAATGCATACGACGATGCGCCTTCGGCACTACGAATATAACTGATACATCACGACGTGCCTTCAACACTATAAATATAACTGATACATATTTTTTGCTTCTATACGGGATTATATGTATGGTACGGAGTTGATTAGAAGAATCCTGTATTTAGATGATAATCGTACCTAAAAAATACTTTCTAATATTTAATATGGTTTATGCTAGAATTACAAAAGAGAATAAAAATTATGACAAAACACATGATTGCTATATTTACATTAATAGAAAAGTACCTCAAAAATGAACTATTTAAGTTTATACAAAAATATATAAATCTTAAGTATGTATCTCGAAAATGAACTATTCAAGTTTATACAAAAATACATAAATCTTAAGTAATAAGCTTTGATATCTGATTTTTTACATTTCTCATATTGATGAATGTTGTCATCTGCTTGAAATACCATCGTGGTTTGGTCATATCCCTTGTATATATGCATGTCTATATATTTTACACATTAAACTCCTGTACATACTTCGACATTTATATGCCTCCCCAGTGATTCTCGTACTTCATGTTGCGCACAATTTTTGTGAGGTACATCCTCTAGAATGGCTAAACGTGGAATATCAATATTTCTTATTATTCAAACATATCTACCTGTGTGTGACCAAGTCACGGCAATAACGTCAATGCACCTCCGGTGCTATTCATATGATCGAGCATGTACCTTCGGCATTACAACGATACAAAGCTAGGATTCAAGTACTTATTAATTTATAAAATACATATTAGTTGTAGGGCAAGTACCTCGACGCTCCTTCGGCACTATTTATATATCCGATAATATGCTACAACATTACTTAAAGTTTTTGATCATATTTCAAATGCACCTCCACCTCCACCTCCATAAAGTCTTCAAAAGATTTTCAACTTAGCCAAAATACATCCATGACATAGGTATCCGTGTATTTTAGGAGGTCTCCGATTTATTTCTTAATTTGTTTTTCTCTTGGTGGAATTAATGTGTATATTTTAGATTAAATCGATTGATCAAATGAATGAAATCTTCACATCAAATGTTGTTTTTGGTAAACCATTAATATTAGAACTTTGAATCTACAAATACTACAATAATGATTGTTGTAGTCCCGTGATTCCTCCTAGGGACAACAATGAGTGTATATTCGTTTTGGGCTTGATACTTTCCGCTGGAGGAGGGCACCACTTGACTTTCTTCAAGTTTCTTTCTGTCTCCTTGACTTAGCTAGTTGTCTCTTAGAAGGGGAAGAGGAAGAGGCAGAAGAATAAGAAGAAGAAGTGCCCTTTAGGTTACCTTTACACCTCTACTTATAGGGAGGGCTTAGTCTAGGAGTACCCCTTCTCATGTATTTTGTGCAATTCCTAAGATGTCCCTTCAGGGTTGTAGGCTCCTGCATTTTCACGTGGGCAGAGGGGCTAATGGATGGCTGATAGGCATGAAAAATAAATATTTTTGTCCTTCAATTCACATTATCTAGGACCTTATTTTATGTTTCACTGGGCCTAATTAAAGTATATTTGACTATTGCAGGTAATAAGACAATTGCAACCAAGCCCAGTCTTAAAGCCTAACTTTTAGAATCTAAAGAGCTGCTAGAGATAACAAGTTGTCAAGAGCCGTTGGAGATGGCCTAGTACTAGTCAACAACTGCTGGAAGACTTAGTCAGGATTTTGGCTAAAAAATCTCCACAAAAGGAGGGTTGTTGAGGGAGATGAGGGCTGGAGTTAGGTTAAGAGAGAGAGTTGTAAAAAGGGAGGAGAGTTATCTTTTTAGTTTACCATTTTTTCTTTATTGTAGTTCTCATTTTTTGTTTCTATGTAAACCATTTTCAATCAATGAAAACCAGTTTTAATTCACGATTTTGATCTTTGCATCCTTGAGAATGACAACCCTAACTTATATTACAACACCCGGTTTGATACGGATTATCAAATGGCGCCGTTGCCGGGGATGCAATCAATTTTAAAATCGTGTTTTGCGTATTAAATTAGTGTTCTTAGTGTTCGAGTTTTTTCTTTTTATATTCGTAATTATTGATTTTCTTTTCTGTTGTTCTGATTAATTTATAAGTTTTATTGGCTTTTAAGTTTTATTTGTTTAAGTACGAAACCAAATCAGGGAGAGCTCTCTCTCTCTCTCTATTCTTCAAAAACCAAATCGCAACTCTCTCTCTCTCTCTCTCTATTGGGCCGATCTCAAGCACATCTCAAATCAATTTCATGGTTTGAAGTTTTGCCTGATCTCTTTTAGATGAACAAATGGGTACTCTTTTATTAGTGATTCTGTGATTAGATTTCACAATTTTGGTTCGTTTTTGCTGAAAAATTATTGGGATTTGAGATACCCAATCTGCAAAAATTTGGGGTTTTGCTATTTTCAAGTTTGTGTTTGAATTGAGATTCGGATTGATTTGTTTTGTTGTTGATTTTGGTATTGGCTATCTTCAAAAGCTCTGTTTTTGTCTCCTGTCTCTATTTACCTTAATTCAATCCGTGAACCTTTCCCATGGTTGTGTTGATTTTGAAGAATTTGATATGGGTCCAATCAACAGTTTTTCTCTCTCTCTTATTTCTGATTAGAACTTGATATGGGTTGCTGTAAATCTGATTGTATTGCTTTGATTTTTCTGATTGGATTGGAGTTTTCATTGAGTTAAATCTTTAAAATCTAGTTTTTGAATCTTCTAAAGATGCAACCTTTATTGCGATTCATGTGATCGAAGAATGATTGCTGATTTTCTAATGGTTTTGTTCTCAGTTTTATTGGAATAATCTTATCTTTGTAGACCGAGGTACATTCTCTTCACGGTTTGATTTACTATGATTTGATTTTTGTTATTGTGATTTAATCTGATTTCATCTCCCAAATTACGGTTTGATTTGACGACATTTTTCTTTTAAATTTGATTTCACTGTTTCATTTAGTCATTGGTTTATGTGGTTTCTCTTCAATTTCCTGATCGCAATTCTTGGTCATGTGCTTGAGTACTTATTTGTATTTCTGGGTTATGGTTTTAGGTATCGTACTTACAAGCCTCTGGTTCTGGACCATCTCTTCTTTGATTTCTGTTTATTTTAGTGTTTGTTTGATTGATTTTGTTGATCTGTGAGTCAGTTTTTGTTGATTTAGGAAATCTAATGATCTCGACAAGTTTTGTTTGTTTTGATAAGCAGTTGTGATTGGATTTGATAAGCAGTTGTTATCTCTCTTGTGACAAAGCCAACATCAACCAAGCCAAGAAGACTTTTAGTTGTTTAAATTTTTATGTATTTTTGGTAGTATAAGGATTGAAAAAAAAAATGTTTATGTAAAGTTTAATGAGTGACGCTCTGTAAGGTGAGGAAATTGTAATCTGTTGCAGGTACAGCATCGGAACCCCTATTCAGGTCGGAAATCATTTCAACGCGTACTTCGCAAACGATCCTAAGTAGGCCTTCCCAACGGTTTCACCAGGGTAACCAAACGTTTCCCTAAAAAGGCCGCCCTGTAGGTAATCATCTTTTCTCCGTACCCCCCCTGTCGCGGTACATCGTTGTTTAATTATTTGTTTGATTGATTAAATGTTTAATTTTTGCAACAACAGCTAGATAAGGGTGAACCAAAATGGGATTTCATCACCCGTTCGTGCCCACGCATTAGGACCCCGAGAGTTCATCACCCAGTTTTTAATCTTTTTGATATCGACAGTCCCGACCTCTTTAAAAGATTTTCAGATAAAAAGCCATAAATCATTATAACTCTCCTCCCTTTAGGTTGCCTTTACACCTCTACTTATAGGGAAGGTTTGATCTAGGAGTGCCCCTGCTCATATATTTTGTGCAATTCCTAAGATGTCCCTTCAGGGTTGTAGGCTCCTGCATTTTCATGTGGGCAGAGGGGCTAATGGATGGCTCGTCATTGCTTGTGCTCGCAACGGCTCTATGGTCGTTTAAGCGAGTCCCCTCTCAAGACCTGCTCGTCGTTAGCTGGGGGGTCGCGAGATGGCCTGACCGGAGAACACTTCAGCGACCTTCCACCTTGTGGTTAGCGGGAGCGTATTCCTATAATCGCCCCCCCCTCAAGTCTTGCTCGTAGTGAGGGAGAGCTGAGGTGGTATGGTCATGGATTCGTTGGTCATTGTGTTGAGAGATGAATGACATCATGTCTGTCAGTACCTTGGGAAGGGAGAAGAGTAATAATGATTTGGGAAAATGTGTGGTGTACTGTAGCTGCTACTGCTGATAACATGTCACATCATTGTGGTGGGTCTGGGTATTAATGATAACCGCCTCCCCGTGTACCCCTATATAAGAGGACTTACTGTTAAGTGATAAACTTTTGCTATTCATTATTTGGAATTGCAGTGAATCTGAACTCTCCTTTCCCTGCTATATTCTTGGAGCACTGCCTGTGCGGGAAGGTTCTGGTTGGTGAGCTGTCCGTCATTGCACATTGGTACTATCGACGAGTTCCCTAGTCAATTTTCTTAATTTGTAGTGATGCATATGTACTTGTTAGATTAAGCGAGGTTTCTTGCCTAGTACTATCGATGACCGGTAGGGGTATGATAAAATGGTTGGGAAACCGGTAATGTTGTGTTTATATAGCGTTGTGAGACTGTAAGAGTGGCTGAACTATGATACTGGGACAAATTGGTTACTACACGTCACAGAGTCACAGTTAGGGTGGCGGCCGCATAAGGCTAGGTGAGGGCCTAAGTGTAGAAGATCCCTAGGGTGCCCTAGTTGGCTATGTGGCCATTATGCCCTTCATGCTTTAGGTTGAGTGTGACATTTGTACCTAGCTCATGCAGGAATGTCTGGGCACCAAGTACGAGTTTGTGTACATCGAAGCTTAGGAAAGATGAAGCGAGGGATGGTGTCGTCGGGTGAGGATTCATCGACGGAGGGGTCTGCCATTCCACCTTGCACTCCATACCACCTTGCACTGTACCCATGGAATAGGGGGGGGGGGTAGTCACGACCACGAGGCTGACACCTCGGTCCCTCGAGACTTAGAGGTTGAGGCGCGTGCGGAATTTATGATGCGTGAGAGAGTGCCCAGGGATACGGCTCACGAGGCAATCATCTGTGGTCGAGTGAGGGGTATCTCCAAAACCATTTGGCCTTATCCCAGTGAGTGGAGGTTGCCTGGCTTGCTAGCCGAGTATGAGAGTGCGAGGATAAGGATGAAGTACCTAGACGAAGTCAATGAACGACCAAGGGCCAGTGGCAGTAGTGAGTGGATATCGCCAGACTGCCAGACATTGGCGATCAATCAATGCATCGTCTACTACGGGCAATTTGATGCGGGCTTGAGGTTCCCTTTAGACGACCTAACGAAAAAATGACTGAATTCGTTTGGTTGGGCGCCGGGGCAGATGAACGGTAACTTTTATCGGGTGATGACGGGGTGTCGACTGATTAATTAATCAGTACCGCCTAACTGGAATGTTGGTTGTGTTGACATTCTAGTCGCTTATAAGACGGGACATTATCCTCGTCAGTGGGATGTGGTCCCCGAAGGTGCGAGGAACAAGGTGGAGGAGGCCGGGGATTTGGACGAGGCGGCTTCGCCACGTGTTACCCATTCACGTTCACGGGAGGGTCATGGGGGATGGCAGACCCAGACCATGGCTAAATCGAGATAAGTAGCGGCCAAGGCAGCCCCAGTCAAAGAGGGTCATGCGCACCTGTGCTCTTGAATGGAGGTACTGGTACTATATAGCTCGAAAGTCCGGCGAGCCCAAGATTTTTAAGTTACCTACGAGTAATAATTATTGGTGTCGTCATCCAATCTTGGTGACCGGTACCTTTGACTTTGATGACGGGACCAATCGTCGTTTACGTCATAATTTTTTTAACTCCAAGTGTACGTTGCTTATTGTATTATAATTATACACTACAACAAATATGGTCTTTTACGTCACCTAAATAACGTCATTTTTTTGAAAAATGACATTATAGATCTTATTTTGCATTTTATTCCCGTAAGTTGGCCTACTTGTTCCGCTTATAACGCCATTTTTTTCAACCAGCGACGTTAAAGATATTTAACATCGTTCTAGAACTGACTTTACTAGTGAACCCCTCGTATTTATGTCACTTTTTCCTCAAGTGACGTAATTTGGGTCTTTGTGAAATGCGAGTTAAAAAACTTTGGTTATATATAAAACTCGCCTCTTTCTTTCTGCAGAGATTCACTCTCTAGTCTCTACGTGAAATTATAGGGTTTCAATTTTTCTAAGTCGGCCCTAACTGTACCAAATTGCTTAAGAAATCACCGACGATTAGTTTCTAATGTAAAGATATTGATTTGATCTGGGTTTGGATTTAGATTAGATTGGGGAAGATAGGGTTCATTAAAGTTGTTACCTTTTTGGAGTTTTAATCTATCTTTTGTTGATTTGTGTGATTGGGTTTTAGTGGCATTATTTATTTATAGCAATCTGTTGATGTAATTATGGTTTTTGGATCTTAAGTAGATTTGGGTTATCTGAATCATCAAACAATGGTGTCAACAAATCCCCAGCAACCCCAACCTTAAGGGTTAGTAAATTGAGTAGGGGAGTAACTAAATCAGATCCTAGTTCGCCTTCGCCACAGCCGAATTCACGTCTTTCTATTGATCGGTCGCCGAGATCGGTAGAGTCTAAGCTTGCTGTGGATTGAAAATCCTCCCGGATCACGAGTACGACTACACCCGATGTAAGTTTAATAAAACATTTGTGATTTGTGGTTTGTAATTTTGTTGAATTTTGATGAGAGTTATTGATTGTAGAAAAAGATTATGATTTGCTTCCAAAGGTTGTAGAATTTTTAGCGGAGAATGGGGACGGAGGAGAAGAGGAGAAACCCAAAGTGGAAATTCTTCCATCTCAACAAGTTGATGAGATATCAAGAGACATAGAACTCCCTTCGGAGAGTGGAAATGGAAATCCCAAAGATGTATGCCAATCAGTTCAGGGGGAGGCAGGGGGAGGCTGAGATGTGGGAGAGTTGCAAGATTGGTGAGAACGACTTATTGCCCGAAAAGGAACATGACTCTGAATCATTTGAAGGAGAAGTTGATTCAAAAGCCGATGAGGATAGCTTCGACCGGGTAAATGGGTTGTCATCAACAGAAAACATCGATAATGGTAATTCTTCCCCATCAAAGCAACAACTGCAAAAGAAGAAGAAACCATTGCTCCATAAATTTGGAAGCTTATTGAAGAAAAAGGGAAGCAGCAACCATAAGTAGCAGCAAAAATCAGGCAAGTTCATGTTTTGACTTCTACTTGGTTTGGAATCTCATATATTAGTTATATAAATGCATGGATATATAATGGTGAATTATTATCTGATTTGATTCCCTTCGTGTTGGTGAGTGTTTTTTGTAACTGATTTTTTTTGTGATTTTGTTACTCATTTCATGGAGAACAGTGGGTTCTTTTCTAATTGTATTTGTTCTTTTGCATGGGGAGGTTTTATCTTCAGACTTTTTATGGTATCTGCAGAAGTTAATGAAAATGAGATTAAAACTTATTTATCGCCTTTGGTTCTCTTTTATAGCATGGTTTTGTTTTAAATCTCAGAATAATGATGAAGCCTGGTTTAACAAACCATTCTATTGATCTCACATTTTGTTCCACTGGTTGTGGCTCAGACTTGTGGTGGTACACCTGGAATCATAATTATTGTTTGGAGGCACTTGAGGTTTACTCTCATTTAGGAAGGTAAACTATTTATTTTCAGATTCCGTCAGAGTCTAGAGTTTAGCTTTGACCAATGAGAAACTCTCAGCTTCATGCATTGAACACCTATCAGGGGAGAAGAATAGACTGAGAATCTAGTTGGAGATATCTAGAGATGAAGAAGATAAGAGTAAGAAGGCAATGGAAAGCTTAGCTTCAGCTCTTCGTGAAGTTTACTTTTTTCTTTTCTTTTTTAAAGAAGAGAGATGCGTTTATATCATTGAATCAGGTCCAAAGCAAACAAATATAACAATAGTGAAAAACACACATAAAGTACCTTCACCCGGAGGTTAGATCGAATAGACAAAATTCTCCTTGTAGTATAATTGCTCTAACCCAAGTAGGGTCCGAAGCAATCTCACAAACATAGCTTTTAAGTTCAAATGTAGAATCAGTGTTCTTCAAGCAAGGCGATTTAGTAATTTTCTTGATATACAGGACGGAATTCATCTCTCCACGATTGGTCATCATTGCGCAAAGGTGGTGTGGTATTACTGTCTTCTGTGTTGTTATCCTGCCAGTGTAATGGTTACAAAGAAGATTGTGGTAATAGACTTTCTGCAAGGTACTGTTTCATTGTTACCATCTCCATTGCATGCTTTCTCTTCTGTTTCTCCAGTTGCTTCCTTATCTTCTCAATATCTTTCTTAGCTCCCATATAACTTTCCTCAGCAACTAAAGCAGTTTCCTCTGCTTCTCTCAACCTCACAAGGAGTTCGCCAGCAGCATGAACAGCTTCAGCTGTATCTCTAAGCTGAATTCTGAGACTCTTATTCTCCTTTTTCAAGTGTTCTCTTTCTCTTTCTCTTTCCACTCTCAAGGACGAGAGCTCCGCAGCAAGAGACTTAGCGAAACGAGCACCGTTACCTTTTTTACCTGCTCTCGCTGCTGCCTTTTGCACCTCTGCAATTCCTTCCATGATCTTCCGGTGTCTTCCGAGCAGTTCATTATGTTTCTCTTGTAAATCTGCATAGTGTTCAACCATTCTACCGTGCCCAAGGACAGCCCTGTTTATTGCATCGTCCAACTCTTCTATAACTTTCTTTTCTAATCTCAACTCCATCTCCATCTTCTCCGTATGCCGTCGATTTGCTGCGAGATCGATTCTCAACTCATCAGTTAAGGAGATCCACTCACTTTCCATCTCTATCCATCTCTGCCTTTCCCTCTTGAGTTCTTCACTCTTGTCTAGAGATTCATCGGAAGGAACATCTATAAGGAACTGCAACTTCTTCCTTAAATCTTTGTTTTCCTTGAGAAGTGCATCTCTCTCATTCAGATCAAAAGACACATTTTTTATGCCGTGATTGGTCACTTCTTGGAGTTGAATAAGGTCACCATTTTTGTCGTGAACACTCACCTTATTTCCTTATTCCAATAAGAATTGTAGTTCATCAGTTAAGCCTTTTGGCCCATCTAGCAAAGTTCTAATTTCTTGATTTTGTCCCATAGCCGCAGCATGTTCTCTCTTACGTTTATATTGCTCGACCAGTTGATTTAGATGCTCGATTTTTGCTGCTTGTTCTGCACATACTTTTTCAAGTTCCACTTTCTTCGGTGATTCAGCCAAAACTTTTTCTCCATCTTTCGGTATCTGAGCTAATTTCCCCTCCCTGAGTCCCCACTCCATCAATTGGCACAATCCACATATTTAAGCTGCCTTCAACTTGATTAGAGGCATTAACTCCTGGCCTTTTGCAAGACGCACAGAGGAAAGAAGTGTTTACTATATCTGAATCTGATCCCTCTTCATGAAGTTTCCTTAAAAGCAAGAGAAGTCAAAGAGAAGCTTTTATCCATTCAGACTGAGCTCGAACATGCAGAGTCTCAAGTAGAGGATTTGAAATTGGTTTTGAAAGAAACAAATAAAAATTACAAAACCTTGCTTGGCAAGTCAAAACACGAGATTGATCTCCTTAAAACTACTGTTCAAGAATCCAGTCTCGAAGTTGAGAATTCGAAGACCACGTGGAGTCAAAAGGAGTTAAATTTCATGAATTCCTTGAACAATTCAGAAGAAGAAACTTGCTCACTCAGAACAGAAGTGGTTAGGCTGATTGGTTTACTCAAAGAAGCAGAACAAGAAGCACATGCATCAAAGAAGGAAGGATCCCAGTTGCAAAACCTGTGCAAGTTTGCAAATAATACACTCAAGGGCCGGCTGATGTCGATCGATCAGACAAATGATGAGCATAAAGAGGTACACTAACCGTTTACCATAAAATATTTTTTGAACTACATTTCTGCATAGTTATGCCTTTTCTTTTATTTGGCTTGGATTTGATCTCTTAGGACGACGACGATGATGAAAACAAGTTTGAGATGTATTTTGTCAAAGGCACTGAGGAAATGGGTTACTAGAGATGAAATTCGACACTTGTAAGAAGAACTTTAAGGAGTTCTTACATGAGTATGTGAATCCAAAAAAGTGAAAGTGCAGACCTTAAATATGTGCACCTGAAATATAATAGTCTCAGGTTTGATTATCATCAACTTCACATCCCATACTATATGTTAATAGTCATACATTCTGTATCTAGACTAACTCAAGGTCTTATTTGCAGCAAGCAATTGTTTCTTGGAGATCGATTATTAGACAACAATTCATCCATGTTCATCCTAACATTGCCCAAAAACTATAAACATTTCCATCAAACGATCTGTGGTACTCCTTTATACAATAGTAACCATTTATATCTCATTCTCTTCTTACTAAAGATATGGGCTTTCATTCAAGTTTGATGTTATAGTTTTGGTGAGCTATGTTTGTTAGCTGGAGACTATTGCCTCCAAGCCAAGCCAAGTCAAGTTAAACATCGTGATACTTGGGGCTACTTTTCCTTATGTTCTCTACATATTCCTCTGCGTTTTATTTTTTCAGTTTATGGACACATTAATACTTGTCAACTTATTCAAACATTTTGTTGTCATTTCTATTTACAGGTTCAAATCCTACATGCCGATGGATCTTGTTGGAGAATTCAATAAAGATGGGGTCTCTTGCTCAGTAGGTATTTGATGCATACATGTTAATCCTCAACTAATTTTCTAATAAATTAAAAGTGATATCCATGTAGTTGAAAAATATGTATGGGTATGAAAGATTTATTGGGTGGTCAATCTTATGTTATTCCTCGTTTCTTAGATTTACAATTTATACTAGGTCTGTTATTTTAGTGCTTCAAGTTCTTGAGTTTCTTTGTATGATGTTCAAGATGCATATTCTGAAAGAAGTCTAATAAAGATGCTTATGTTGCATTTTTATATAAGGTGTAGTCTCGTTTTCAAGTGAGAAAGAATTTAAAGTTAATAAACATCTTATAACCATTAATTGCCAGTTCGATATATTTACATAGTTTAAATTTGTAATGTGAAGGTCTTCTACATAGTTTAAATTAGTAATATACAGGTTCTCTCCATGAGCTCATTAGTAGATACTTGAATGAGGTAAATGCTTCAATACTAACTCGGAATATGATTTCCCTATATGTTATGGATATTTGACAACTATTAAATTAGTCTAATGTCATGCAGGTCATAATTAAGGCAAGAGGATCCGGTTTACACAATGGCAAGAATCATGACAATGGCAAAAACATGATTTCTAGGATAGTTGTATGGTACTATTTGATTCCAAACCAATTTGGTTTTTTTGTATAATTTTAGTTTGTAACTGTGTTACTACTATTTGTCTTTATATCAAGAAGAAATTCATATGCAATGAAAGTAAGAATTTTATTCCTGTGAAGATTGTGAAATTTTGATAATGTTTATGTATGTATGTACTTATTTTTTATTTTAATTTTACATTGTAATCGAATGCAAATAACTTCGTTGCTACAGTAAAAAAAACCGAGTAAAGGTTGAACCAGGATGGGGGAGGGAGGGGGAGCTAATTTTTGTTTAAAATATGCTTTAACAAAGACATTACTGTATAAGTGACGTTGTTTGGATTTGACGTCGTTCAAAAAGTGACATTGTTTGTGCTTATGCCTTTTAACGTCATTTACAAAGATGACGTTAATGCCTATCACGTGAGATATGAGTAATAAATTATGTCACTTTTTTTAAACTTCGATGTCATTTAAAAAGTGATGTGATTACTCAAGAGCTACCAAGTCGCCTTGGTCAACGTCGCTTGCAAAGTGAGGTTATTTTTCTTTCACGTCACTTTATTAGTGACGTAAATACCTTTATTTGTTGTAGTGATAGTTAATGCTTCTATCATGTGTTGTTCGTGCTATCTAAATATTTGCTCGTTGCCGTACAGGTCCGACGCTTTCCAGGGTGTCGTATACAAATTCTCATTTGCGAGTGCTCGGTCAAAAAAATAAAGATTGTCAGGTGTTGACGAATATTTTGAGCGGTACTTTTGACTTGGACAAATACTGGTCAGTGAATAAGTACAACAAGCCTCACTTACGTACTGTAAGTGATACTTATTCCTTACAGAGTGTGCACAATTATAAATCCACGATGAGTATTGAGATGAAGCCTCAGTTTCTGACTGCGAGAGTGAGGAATGCATCCGGATCGATATAAGCAGCGCCCCTTGTGGCTGGACTGATCCCCGGTCTTAAAGGTGTCAGTGGTCATACGGAGAAGGATGCCCCGACTGCGAAGCGACATAAAACTGTGGCTACAGGTCTTATTGACGAGGACTTGGATGTTCTTCGGGGGAGGGAGAAGGAACCACTTTCTCAATCATTTGTGGAGGAAGGGACCCGTTTAGTGGGCAGTGGAAAGTTGTTCGTTGGTAGCTTGCCAGAGGGGGAAGTGTAGAGTACCCCGTACAAGGATAAAGAAAAAAGTCATCTGGCTGAGGCGCTTGAGGATCCCCGGGTTTGACGTGCAACGGTCGTAGCAGCTGCAAGGGTAAGTAAGTGCTTAGTCATGCATGTTTATGGCCGCCTTTGATGTTGTTTAAATGGACGTTTTTGTGACGTGCAGTGCACCCTCACGTTCGAGGTTGCATTGCTTTATTACAAGAACCTGACTGGCCGTAATGCCGAGTTAGAGCATCAGCTCGAGGAAATGTAGGCTCATCAGAAGGAACTTATACAGGAGGCCGTGCATCATGAGCTAGCTCAGCATGTAGTGAACGTGACCGGGGGGTTTGAAGAACGAGTTAAAATCTTGAGTGAGGAGAAGTTACAGGTCGAGGGTGACTTGGGGGCAACCCACGGACATTTAAAGGCGCTGGCACTGGAGAAGTTGGTGAGCGAGCAAGCACTCCGCGAACAACTCGCCGGGGAGAAGCAAGTGTCGGGTGAGCTACAAGACCGTGTCGCAGAGCTAGTGGACGATAAAACGTGGCTGAAGGATGAGTTTTGCCTTTCCACAGAATGGTGGGTGGCTACGCTGGCCCTACCATTGCTCATTATGCGTCAAACTCAGGACGTTCCCGAGCTGCCCCACCTGGGACTTTCCGCCCAACAGGGTCCTGTGCCTTTCATAAATAAGATGGACATCACCCTCGATGAGGAGGCTCAGCTGGTGAAGGAGGATAAAGCGGCCTCGGTAGCAGATGTTCAACCAGAAGTGTAAGTATAATGTCATGTGGTAAGGCCCGTAGTGGCAAGGATGGAAGACTATTTTTACTTGTGGTGTTGATGGAGCCCTTCATGGCCGTGTAATGTGTAAATATATTTACTTGTTTGCAAAACTTAGTAGACGTGTGGTTCTTATAAAATACTATGGATTCATTGTGTATGCCTGTGTGTTTGTCATACTTGTAGTTGGCAACCAATAGTCTCGTGGGCACCGAATGTTAGGTGCTGATCTAAGTTGGGCTAGTCCGCATGGGACAAGGTACCGCGATCGTGGGAACGGCTTTTGTCGAGGGCAATAATTGGCCCGGGTACTGTGGTCAGTTTCGTGACCGGCATCTCAGACTTAGTTCTTATAAAATCCCACCGAAAGGGTGGATTAGTCATCGTTGGACTAGGGTTCGTGATCATGGAGGTTGCCCGTCCCTGGATATACGAGGGGGTCTAGTGTCGATGTAGCTGAAGCGTTATGGGAGTCATAGATGCTAAGTGGGAGTTCCAAAAATGGTAAAATAGTGTGGGGCCACCTTGGGGGAAGTGGAGTAACGTTTAAGGGGTGTAATAATGAGTTAAGGGCCTATTGGTTGTCCTAAATTTTTTAATGAGGTACCTGCACTCGGGGCCTATAAAGGGGCTAGAATTATGCACAATGTAATCATTATTTGAAGCTTCATCCTGAGTACCAGGCTTCCTAAAAAAAAGATGCAGACCCGATCGCAGGCATGGTTTGAAGCACGGGTGGCCACGTGGGTAGATTTCTATATCGAGATATATTTTGGGGATCGGGGGCTAGCGGGTAAACCATTACAGCGGGCGTACGTCGACCCTTCTCCTCTGCCTGACGGGGAGAAGAAAGCGCAGGAAAAACGATAGTTTTGGTATCTTATTTTCTGGGACCAAGTAAATAATTGGTCCGGCCGTGAAGTGGTTCTGAGGGTCATGACCCTTGAGGATATGAAAGAGGCCAACTGCGAAGGACCAGGCTATGGGCTTTGGGAGAGGCCATGCCCCTGTTGTATGTAATTTATCACTAACAACATTGTATTTTGTATATTTTTCGTTTGTAATTGGTAGTATGGAAATGGAAGAGAAATTTGCGATCATGTGCAATTATATGTAGTAATCCTCGTAGGACTAAGACGTGTTATCGTTTGTGTAATCCTACAGAGACAGCTAGGCACGAAGTGCCTAATAATCTTTTTTGTGCTCCTCGTAGGACTATGTTTGCTTAGTTGTATTAACGACCGTAGAGAGGTAGTTAGGCACGAAGTACCCAACAACTTTTATTTTGGTAGTCCTCGTAGGATTATGTGTATTTTATCATCTTAACGACCTTAGGGGGGCAGTTAGGCCCGAAGTGCCCAACAACTTTTTTAGTAGTCCTCGTAGGACTATATATGCTTTCTCGTCTTAACACCCTTAGAGAGACAGTTAGGCGCAAAGTACCCAACAACTTTTTTGGTAGTTCTCATTAAACTATATATGCTTTATCGTCTTAACGACCTTAGAAAGGCAGTTAGGCGCGAAGTACCCATCAACTTTTTTGGTAGTCCTCGTAGGACTATGTATGCTTTCTCGTCTTAACGACCTTAGAGAGGCAGTTAGGCGTGAATTAACCAATAAATTTTTTGGTAGTCCTCGTAGGACTATGTATGCTTTCTCATCTTAACGACCTTTATCGCTACGAGGATGCCTGATTTCAAGGACACCCCCTGTATGGTGAGTGCACTTTTATTTTAAAAAGCGGGTCTCGTCTTTGCGAGGACGCCCAATTTCAAGGATGCCCCCAATATGGTGAGTGCATTTTTACTTCAAATAGCGACCTTCGTCTTTTCGATGACGCCCCCTGTACGGTGAGTGCATTTTTACTTTAAAAATAGACTTTTGTTTTTGCGAGGATGCCCTACCTAAAGGACCCCCTCAGTATGGTGAGTGCGCTTTTACTTTAAAAAGTGACTCTCATCTTTTCGAGGATGCCCTACTTCAAGGACTCCCCCCGTACGGTGAATGCGCTTTTACTTCAAAAAGTGACTCTCGTCTTTGCGAGGATGCCCTACCTCAAGGACGCCCTTAGTATGGTGAGTGCACTTTTACTTCAAAAAGTGACTCTCATCTTTTCGAGGACGCCCTACTTCAAGGACGCCCTCAGTATGGTGAGTGCACTTTTACTTCAAAAAGTGACTCTCGTCTTTGCGATGACACCCTACCTCAAGGACACCCTCAGTATGGTGAGTGCACTTTTACTTCAAAAAGTGACTCTCGTCTTTGCGATGACACCCTACCTCAAGGACGCCCTCAGTATGGTGAGTGCACTTTAACTTCAAAAAGTGATTCTCATCTTTGCGAGGACACCCTACTTCAAGGACGCCCCCAATATGGGGAGAATAGTGTGGAACTAGTTTTGAAAAAAACATATATTTTGGTAAACTATATACGCGTATCGTTGTGCTACTGATTCTATTTGTGAAGGTTCATTACGTTCCATGGGGATTTGAGCTCTTCTTCGTCGCTATTGAGTAGGAAGTAAGCGTTTTCGTTGACTACGCGGTAGATGAGATATGGGTCTTCCCAATTAGGCTGAAGTTTACCCTTATGATGATTATGAGTTATAGGGAAGACCTTCTTCATGATGTAGTCCTCAGCGAGAAACTTCTGAGGGATCACCCATTTATTATTTCTTATCTTGAGTGTCTCCTGATTCCTGAGCATGAGGGAGGACGTTTCTCTCCAATTTTACCTATCAGATCAAGGTTCTTTGTGAGGAGTCGGTCGTTGATCTCATTGCCAACAACAGGGACCTCATAGTATTGGTGATGACCTTGGTAGGGAGTACTGCATCAGAGCCATAAGTGAGCATAAATTGGGTAAAGCCCGTACTCTTCCGCGGCGTCATTCGGTAGGACCACAAGATGTTGGGCAGGTCATCAACCCATCGACCTTTGGCCGTGTCCAGACTTTTACTGATACCATTGATTATTGTTTTGTTAGTAGCCTCGGCCTGACCATTTCCTTTGGAGTATCTAGGGCTGGAGGGCAGGATTTTTATGTTGTAAGGTCAGATAAATTCTGTAACCTTGCTACCCACGAATTGTGTACTGTTGTTGGTCATCAGAATTGCTGGAACACCGAACCGTGTGATGATGTGCTTCCATAAGAAAGTGATCACCTCTTCCTCCCTAACAAGAGTGAGGGGTATTGCTTCCACCCATTTGGCAAAGTAGTCCGTCACGACAAACAACCATTGTCGCCTCCTGCTTGCCATGGGGAGGGCCCCGACTATGTCTAGCCTCAATTTTACAAATGGCCAAGGGCTAGAAACTGTGTGGAGGTCGATGGAAAGTGCATGAATAAGGTGCCCGTAGAACTGACATTTGTTATACTTTTACGCATACGCAATGAAGTTGTGTGGCATTGTGGGCCAGTACAATCCTTGTGTTCAAGCCCGATCAGCCATAGAGCGACCCGCTGTGTATGCCCCGCAGACACCTTCATGGATTTTTGTGATGACTCTGTTGACCTTTTCCCCAGCGATACATGTGAGGTGTGGAGCGTACAGGCTCATTCGGTAGAGTTCGTCATTAATGACCATGTATTTTTTTACTCTGTTACAGAGGCTCTCAGCCGGTCTGTGAGGAGAATGTGGTGTACCCCATGAAAGTTAGGGAAAGGTTGGCGCCAATCGGGAGAGACTGAGCTATCGGTTTGCATTGCCGTTATTGGGTACTCAAGTACGCTAGGTTTGTCAAGGATCTCCACCTGAATTACACTGAGCCTATCACCGGTGATTCCTACTAAGTACGCGAGGGCATCAGAGTGCCTATTCCTGCCGCGGTGAATGTGCTCGAGGTTGACCTTTCTGAACTTGCTAAATCGTTGTTTCAGGATTTCCATGTAGTCGGACATTCTGTCGTTTGCCTGGAATGTCCCGCTATGCTGCGAGTCGGTAAAGATGGAAATTTCTTCCACGCCCAGGGCTAACGCTGAATCTACCTGTAATACCCCAAATTATTTTGGTCATTACCAGATTTTTTATTTACTTTGTATTGTGAGTTATCTTATCATAAAATATTTGAGCAGTTATATTAACAAAATATCCCCCAGGGTATGAGATCATACCTTAAGAGTTGTATTTACACCTTGTGGGGTTAGGAGAGAAAGGGTTCTCACGTGAGTATTAGGAAGCAAAACCCTAGCCTCCACCTTATAGAATTAGAGAGAGAGAGAGAGAGGGGGGTAGGAAGCGTATATCATCCAAGGCAAGTGCACTATCCTCTTTTTGTTTTCATGATAACTTATGAGTAAAATATAGGATAAATTCTTATTAGTTACCTTGGTCAGGTGATGATTTTTACTATTTGAGATGCCTATAATATTGTTACTAGAATAATATATTAGAGTATAGTAAAATCATTACTTTCTTTATTTAAAGAATTGGATGCATGCATACTTGAGTATAGTAGGTAATCATTACCTTTTTATTTAAAGAATTGGATGGATACTTAAGTATAGCAGGTAATCATTACCTTTTTATTTAAAGAATTGGAAGCTAAGGACATGAGAACACTAGGTAGCTATGAACACAATTGTGACGTTAGAACAAAATAAAACCACATAAGATAGGGCCCACATTATATACGACTAAGTTTAAGGAAATTCAACTTCATGGTTACAGTAGGATAGTTTTGAGAGGTGATTTTATTATTTAAGTTGGTCTAATATTGTTACTAGATGTTCTGAATATTTTACTTTGCATTGACTATGTTAGGCTTGTGATTTGATTTTGTTAAGATTAACTCACATATGATTATTGAAAAAAATGAGTTATGATCAACTATGTGAACGATAATGACTTGGAAGTTCAGACTATTAGTTATGTTGGATATTACACGGCTAAGAGCTTAACTTGGGAACCTAGCGTCGAGTAGAGCAACTCGTCCGCTTGCCTTTTTCATAAGTTAGTTGCATACTAAAGTTAAAGTTTGTGTATGTTGTGATTTATAAAATAAATCATACTGTCTGAATAAAGAGATGTAATAATTGATATTATCCATGTAAGCGAAGACTAGAAGTGATTGTACATGATAGGGGATTCATATCGGTTAGGTCTAGTGGTGAACCATCGGTATTTTCATGGGTATGAATCCCTAAAACATATTGGTCAGGTCGAAGAGTTCAACCTTAGGCATCTCCGTGGGTATTAAACCCTAAAAGAGACATATCCAGTTATTGGATTATTAATTCGTACAAAGGACAAAATAGTACAATTACCAAGAAACTCTATGTGTACACGACACTCCTAAAATATTCTTCAATGTAGTTGGCGCCTACATCTCATACTCTTACATCATGTCTTCTTGCATATTGAACTCCTATAGCTCTTAATGTCTTATAGTTAATAATTATTATATATATGACATTTATTGATTGATGGGTTGTATTTTATCAAGTTTATTCTTATATTTTTATTTGTAACATATTGCAACGCTTAGAAAGTTACTGTATTTGCTTGGCTATGGCTTGCTGACGCCTTGCGCGATAACATTTTAGGACCAGGTCATTAGCGGTCGTTCAAGATCACTAGTAGTAGTTGGGAACGTACCGTTCAGACGACCCTCTAGTTCATTTGTTTATTTCCGTTAATGTGAGACATTATTATATTCTTTGATTGTAGTCATGTTAATGAAATATCTAATTTGGAGTTGGCTTTAGACATTTTGTTAAGATTGATATTTCCAATGCGTAATATTGTGTAGATGTAGATATTTTACTTTCTTATTTTCTACATTGTTGGGGTACATATGTCAGGGATGCCCGACCTTTTTACGGCCTCAAGGCGTATATTTTGACAAGTCTTAAAATAGGGATTTTGGGGTGTGACGCTACCCCACACAATAATACCTCGTATTCTGCTTTGTTGATACTGAGGGGGAAGTTAACCCGTATGGCTTTCGCAATTTTGCCATTAGTAGGAGTAACCAACACTATCCCCAAACCTGAGCCTCCCGCGTTGACAGACCCGTCCGTGTATAGCCGCCACCCCTTAGTGTATGTCGGCTCGTCGTCATCCGGATGGGTGCCGTGGTCGTCCTCCTCCTCGTTGTGCCAGTTGTCGCCAATAATGGGGAGGTCGGCGAGGAGGTCAGTGACCGCCTATCCTTTAACAACGACCCTTGGCTCGAAGCATATGTCAAATTCCCAGAGAGTGATTGCCCATTTCGCGATACAGCGAGTTTTATCTTTCTTGGCGAATATCTCTCGTAATGGTTGGGTGGTGATGATCTTGATTCTATGGGCTTGGAAGTACAGTCGTAACTTCTGTGAGGTGTATACCAGGGCAAGAGTCTATTTCTCTACTGCGGAGTATCGCAGTTCTGCTCCCAGGAAGGTTTTACTAACGAAGTAGACCGGTTTCTCAGTTTGGTTATCCGTACGGACAAGGACAGCGCTGATGGATTCATCTGTATTCTCGAGATATATGCTCAGCAGCCCGTGTTTTTTTGGTGTACTGAGGATGAGCGGGGTGGCCAAGTATCACAACATGTTTTAGAAAGTTGCCTCACATTCGTCGTTCCATTGACACTTTTTGTTCTCCCAGATATATTAGAATAGTGGACGGTATTTGTAGGAAGCTTTGTAAAAGAAGTGGTCGAGTATGGCAATTTTTCCCACGAAGGCTTGAACTTGCATCAGTGTTCATGGCGATGACATACAGGCGAGAGCGCAGATCTGATCAGGATCAGCCTCAATTCCTCGCTGAGTGACTAGGTGTTTGGGGAAATTCCCCGAGGAGAATATCCAAAGCTACATTTCTTGGGGTACAGTCGCATCTTATAGGATCACAACTTTGTGAAGATAGTTTCGAGGTCGGTGAGATGGTCGCCGTTCAGCCTACTCTTTACGTGCATGTCGTCAATGTAGACTTTAACTATTTTCCCTAATAGTTCTTCAAACATGGTGGTGACGAGGTACTGGTAAGTAGATCCTATATTTTTTAGGCTGAAAGGCATGATGGTATAACAGTACAGGTTTTGCTCAGTGGTAAAGGAGGTACACTCTTGGTCCTCGGCTACCAATAGTATTTGGTTGTACCCAGAGTAACCATCCATGAAGGACAACCGCTCATATTCGGCCGTAGAATCGACCAGTCTGGTGATGAGGGGCATAGGGAAGCTATCCTTTGGACAATGTCAATTGAGGTCGGTAAAATCGATACAGACTCGCATTTTCCCGTTCTTCTTGGGGACGGCCACCATATTGGCTACCTAGCATGGGCAGTCCACAAGTCTGATAAATCCTGCCTGCAGTAACTTTTGAATCTTGTCGTTTATGGCTCCTAGTAACCTTGGGTTTGTTCGGCATAGTTTCTGCTTGACGGGGATAACTTTGTCGTTAACGTGCAAGTGATGATATGCCACTTTGGGGTTTTGATAGGCATGAAAAATGCCTATTTTTGTCATTAAATTTACATGATCTAGAACCTTATTTATTGTTTTACTGGGCCTAATTGAAGTATGTTTTTCTATTGCAGGTAAAAAGACATTTGCGATCAAACCCTTCTTAAAGTCCAATTCTTACAAGCTAAAGAACTGCTAGAGATGACCAGTTGTCAAGAGCTGCTGGAGATGACCTAGTTGTCAAGAGATGCTGGAGATGGCCCAGTTGTCAAGAACTATTGGAGATGGCCTAGTTGTCAATAACTGCTGGAAGACTTGGAAGTCAAGATTTAGCTAAAATGTATCCACCAAATCTGGGTTGTTGAGGGAGAAGAACACTTTAGTTAGGTTAAAGAAAGAAAGAGAGTTGAAAAGAAATAGGAGAGTTATCTTTTTAGTTTTTGTTAACCACCGTAGCTTTTTTGGTATTCTTCCAGATAGAGAGAATTATATATTATTGGAGAATCTTCAGAAATCAATGTAAGTTCTTATTTATCAATTATCAATTCTTCATATTAATTTATATTTCTATTTACTTAATTTGATACGAGAAACATGATTATATCTATGCATCCCTGAAGAACAACAACCCTAGCCTATATTACAACACCTGATTTGATACGGTTTATCAAATGGCGCCGTTGCCGGGGATGCAATCGATTATAAAATTGTGTTTTTGTTATTAAATTATTGTTCCGTTTGACGAGTTTTTCGCTATTTTTATTAGTGATTTTTCTTCTGTTTTGCTCCGCATGAGGTATTTGTTTGATATGTTGTGTGTAGGAAAAGTACGAAGGCAGTTCTAAATTTAAACTAGAGCTCAGCAGCCAATAGGTTCAGAAACTGACAGCCTTGTTTCGTCTGATTCACATCTACCACGACTCTCTCTATCTTTAAAAATTGACTCTCTCCCTCAAAACACCGACTCTCTACTCTCTACTCTCTCTCTCTTTCTCAAAACAGTCTTTCTCAAAACACTCTCTCTAAAATTGCAGCCATCTCTCATTAAACTCTCAACAAATCTTCCGCAAAACACCGACTCTCCCTATCTCTCAAACCCTCATCCCATCTCTCTCTAACACTGACTCTCTCTCTCTCATCTTAGTAAACCCCATTGCAGATTCTTTACCGAAACCCTAATTGGGTTCAATCCCATATCGAAAGATGATCTAATTTTGATTTTTTTTCCTGAGAGATTTGGTGATAAAAATCCCCCTTTTGATTGATTTTACCAATCCTTACCAGTCCTCAATACCCCTTTTGTCTTCAATTTCATCAACAATCAATTTAAACAGGGATTCAAGGTCTGGAATTTGATTTGGAGATTTTAGGTTTTTTATCCCATAACTTGATTCACCAATTGGCAATTCGGTTTTGGTGGTGTCTCTGTCTCTGTATTGAATATCACGATTTGGGTTCATTTTTCCTAAAAATTATAGGATTTGAGATACCCAATCTGTGAAAATTGGGGTTTTGTTGTTTGCAGGTGAAGATTCTGAATTGGGCGTAATTGGGAATATCTGAATTGGCTTTAATTATTGGACAATTGGATGGTTTTGTGATTAAAGGGTTATGTGATTAAATGGTTTTCTGATTGAAGTTCTGTGATTGAAGTCTGTGATTCAAAATTGAAAGGGTTTTGTTGTTGGGGATTCATACAAAAAGCTGGATTGTATTGCAGTGGTGATTTGGGGCTGTTGTTAACAGTTTCTGCGATTACAGAAGAATCTGGCTTGCTGTTGATTTGGGTTTGATTTGGGTTTAGTTGTTGATTTGCCTCCCAAATTACTGCTGAATATTTGAAGCTTGGTAACTATGATTTTGATTGTGCTTGTGACAGGGGTAAATCGTATTGCAATCTCTAGGTTTTCCTTTTGTTTACTCCACTACTACAATAGTTTACTTTTTTTACTCTGCTGCTACAGTAGTTTACTTTGTTTCTAGGTTTCTGCTTTTGATTAATTTTATTGAAATTGAGTTAAAGTTTGAATTGTGTTTTGTGTATTTGATTAGGGGATGTTATCGTCATCTTCGTCGCCATACAGTTTTTTTTTATAGCTCTGTTCGTATCCACCAAGTATTATAGAGCTTGTTTTTGCTAAGAACAAGTATAATTCAACAACTGTTGTTCAAAAGCTCTACCTAGGTATTCCTCTTGTGGGAACAACGATATCTATTGCTCGATTTAGACAGTTGGATAACATTTTTGCTACATACTTGGTTCACGAACACATACATACATAAGTACTATTTTTCAATTTTATTGAAGGAGATGGACATGGTTGATTAAAGCAAAGCGACAAAGACAACATTAAAGCAAAGCGATAAAGCGAAGAAGACTTCTAGTTGATTAAATTTTTATATATTTTTAGTATTGTAAGGATTGAGAAAATATTTGTGCAAAAATTATTGAGCGACGCTCTGTAAGGTGAGGAAATTGTACTCTGCTGCAGGTACAGCTTCAAAACCCCCACTCATACCGAAAATTGTTTTAACGTGTACTTTGCAAAGGATCTTAAGTGAGCCTTCCCAACGGTTTTGCCAGGGTAACCAAACGTTCCCCTAAAAAGGCCGTCTTGTAGGTAATCATCTTTTCACCGCACTCTCCCTGTCGCGGTACATCATTGTTCAACTATTGTTTGATTGATTAAATGTTTAATTTTTGCAACTACGTCTAGATAAGGGTGAACCAAAATAGGATTTCATCACCCGTGCGTGCATACGCATTAGGATCCTGGGAGTTCGTCACCCGGTTTTTAAATCTTTTCGGTATCGACAGTCCCAACCACTTTAAAAGATTTTCAGATAAGATGTTATAAAAAACATAGTTAATCAAAAGGCTTTGCTCGGACCTGGAGCAACACGCTCAATTGGAAAACCTAATAAGTAGCTACGTTTGCTGGAGGGCGTACGTTCCCTGGCATAGCTAGTGTGGATAGGTGACTCTAAGCAGTTCACCCCGCCTTCTAGCACATGTGCATCTAGGTGACTAGACAACACGCGAGCTGCAGTTGTTAGTAAACCTTTGTGTATTGTGATTCCTAAAAATGTAGGAAACTTTGAGTTAAAATTGGGATTCTTGTCTATGCTCCCCAAATTTCATGGTAGTCTCGCTGAAAGCCCGTATAACCATCTTAGGAACTTTATGGATCATATGTTTATTTTAAACTTCGAACGTATTACAGAGGATTATCTAAAATTATGTGTATTACCTTTTTCTCTTATGGGAAACACACGCAATTGGTTGTACACTCTTAAGGAGAACTTTATAAAAACTTTTGAACAACTCGTTAAGGAGTTTTTGAATAAATATTTCCCTAACCATAGAACTGCTAAGATATGATAGAGTATCTATAGCTTCACACAAAACCGAGGAGAGTCATTATATGACTACCTACAACAGTTTAGGGATTTAGAGCAAGGATTCCCACATCACAGGATTCAATTGATTGATATAGTTCAAACACTCTATGAAGGTCTAGATTATGATACTAGAGCTCGTGTTAAGTCTATGTGCGCGAGTACATTCGATGAGAAAACTAACACCGAAGCATGGAAATTTTTAAATGATGTATCGAATAAGGCCTACCAATGGCAAATGATGAGAGAGGAAAGACCTTGTCACAGTCCAAATGTGCACCAAGTGGACTCTAATTCAGAGTCTGCCACTCTTACAACCATTCTTAATAAAATTAAGAACTTAGAGATTGAGAAAAGGGATAAACACCCTACCACTTCTTTTATTAACCATGTGGCAATGCACTCTGTGTAGTTTATGAGAGTCTGGACCATCTAGTCCAAGATTTTCCTGACGTGCTTAGTTTAAAAGAGGGTAGGAAAGACCAAGCCAATGCCATATATCAACATCCCAATAACCAACCTTTCAATGGTGGATGGAATAATAATTCTAACAACTTTAATTTTTGGGGAAGTAGAAATTACCAAGGAGGTTCTTCTGGTAGCGCCCCTTGTCAACCACACAACCAAGTAAACCATCACCAGTCTAGTTCCTCATGGCAACAAAATTTGTCATACCAAGCTCCCCTTAATTTTCCTTATGTTCCTCCGTACAATAGGAATCTGTCTACTTCAACCACGTCCTTAGAAGATACTCTTAAGGTGTTTATACAAGTAACCCAGTCGTCTATTGCCAAACTTCAAGGAAAAATAGGTTAAATGGCAATAAAGATAAGCACGAGAGACAAAGGAACGTTCCCCAGTCAAACTCAAGCTAATCCTAAAGGGAATACTGAATATCCTAGATCTTCCAATCGTGATGGAGTCAATGCCATCATTTCTCTTAGGAGTGGTACGAAAGTTGATAATCTAGTAAAAATACCTAAGGAACCCGAGCTGGAAATTCAAAGTAAACTTATAGAAGAACCTGTGAGTGAGGAAGAAACTGCGATAACATTACTATTCTTAAGGGCTGGCTCCTTTTCCTCAGTCTGGCTAGGAAGGGCAACGTCTATGAGGAAAATTTAAGGATTTTTAAGCATTGTGTGATTAACATTACTATTCTTATGGCCATAAGGCATATTCCAAATTACGTAAAATTCCTCAAAGATCTTTGCACCTTAAAGTGGTGCATACATGTCCCGAAAAATGCTTTTCATGTTCACGAGAGTGATACGTCTATTCTTTTAGATGTACATGTTAGTTATGTCCTTTTGCGTAAATCCCTTCCCAAGTACAAGGATATGGGATGCCCTACTATTTCATGTTCGATTGGGATCCGTAAAATAGGAAGAACTCTACTTGATTTAGGTGTTGTCGTGAAACTCATTCCTTACTCTATCTATGAGCAATTAGATATCAGAGTACTTAAGCCCTCAAATAAGACCTTACAGCTAGCAGACCGATTCATTAGGATTCCTAGGGGTATAGTTGAAGATGTGTGGATTCTGATTGAGCAATTTGTTTATCCATTAGACTTTATTGTGTTAGATACTGAGCCCACGGAAAGCCCTGAGAACGAGATCCCCGTGATTATTGGTCGCCCTTTTTGGAAATAGCTAATGCGGTAATCAACTGCCAAAATGGAATTATGAAGCTGACCTTCGAGAACATGACAGTAGAATTAATTCTTAGCATAGTAGTTCTTGGTGTAAGGATTGATTTCAAGCTAGTTCGAGCTTTACGAAATCTGGTCCCTATATTTGGCACCCTCTGTGGGAACGCACAATTTTTCCACTACTTAAGGACCACGATTGATACTCATTAGTCGAGTAGTATTCAATTATGGTTCAAACACGTCAATCTTCGGGAGCTCAGCCTAAAAGTTCAAGGGAACCTGATCGGGTTGCCGAGCTTCGGGTGAGCTTAATTGCTGAAGCCGAGAAACGGAGTCAGCTCGAGCGCCAGCTATTGGAAGATCGAGAACTCTGCGAGAAGGAATCAGAACGAGAACGTCAAGCCCAAGTTTTAGAGGCAAAGAAGCAAGAAGCTCAGATGTTAACTTTTCAAACTGCTCTGAAAGCATTACAGAGCAGCCAACCACCACCATCCCTGAGAGAGCGCGAAACAGTACCTACAATCTCAAGGGTTTCCATTCACGAGAGGTTAGAGGCACATGAGGTACATAGTACAGACATTTCAAGGATTCACTATGAGGATCCACAAGCACCGATAGTCTTAATTCATTTGGGACAGGAGGCGTTGACAGATATTAACAGAGATCGCAGACCTTCCAAGCAACCCGAGGAAGTCTTGCGACCTCCTTAACGAGCCCCGCTTCCTGAACATGTGAGCAAGGAAACAGGTAACCACGTTCCCAGACTCATACGTCAAACAATTCCGACAGTTCCAGCAGCTCCTATCCCTTAGCATTATATTTCTCAGGAACTCATGGACCAGCGTATCAGGGAGATCATCAAAGCAACGGCTTTAGATGCGAAGGATGACCCGCACAAATTACAAGGTAGTCCAATTGCTAAAGAATTATTTGATATGAATGTCCCAACAGGTTTTCATACACCCAAGATCATCAAATACAAAGGAACCGATCCTGGACAGCACGTTCAACAATTCCGCGATTCATTGGGTTTGTATTCTAATCTGAATCACATCCTTTACCGGCTCTTCGCTACCAGTCTTCAGGATAAACCTCTCCTTTGGTTCGACTCTTTACCGGAAGGTTCGATTTATACCTTCGAGCAGTTACATAATTTTTTTTATCAAGGCTTATGCCCACAACAAAGACAAAGAAGAGAACTTATATTCTCTTATAAGTCTCAAACAAGCACATGGGGAGAAGCTCGAGGAGTTCTCCAAGAAGTTTCTTGAACTGGCTCGGAAGGTCGACAATGTAGATCAGAAGACAACCGTATCCGCATTCACAAATGCTCTACAGTTCAATTGCAAAGCTAAAGAGTATCTCTTCTTGAAGAAGCTCAAGATTCTCAAAGATATGATCGAGAAAGTCAACAATTACATCGATCTGGAGTGGATGATGCCCGAACCGAATAAACTTGTAAAGGCAGTCCACAACACCAAGGTTCCTTCTACAGATTTCAACAACAACCGCAGCTCGAGCGATCTAGGCGATCCTAAACGAGCAAAGACTAAACCAGAAAGAGACAACAATCAGAGGTCGCAGAAACCATCCAGAACAGTCATACCAAAGTTGAATGCCAAGCTTTCCATGATCTATCCTATTCTCCAAAGATAAATGTTTTCGTCCAGCTCGACATCTTGATCCAATAGAAGGTCGACCTTATTGCGAATATCACAAGATTAAGCACTACAACACCGACAATTGTTATGGTTTGAAAAGGCTCCTGGATATCATTTTTAAGGAAGGGAGGATGCTCGAATACATCATCGATCTTCCCAGCTATAAAGACGGGAGCTATCTAAAATAAGGTGACGTGGCTCAAGCAGCAGAATAGGCAGAGGAGAAGCATCTATATCATCTGTACTGCAACAATATGATCGAGATCAATCAGGTTTCAAATTCCAACAGAGTCATGCGGAGGAAGTTGGGCGAGTGTTGTGACCTTTCCTTCTAAGACAAGGAAGCCAAGCTCCTCCCAGAGTCAAGCAGTCATCGAAAGGGAATTTCCTTCGAGGACTGCGACACAGGACATGTGAGTATCCTTATCATGACGCACTAGTAATTATGCTCAAAATGAAGAACTTCGTAATGCAGACCATGATGGTAGACACAGGAAGTGGGGTTGAGATCCTTTTCCAGAGCACGATTGACCAGATGGGACTCTCAGATCTGGTCGTTCAAAGTGAGACAGACATCAGTAGATTTAATGGGTCCAAAGAAGAATGAGTTGGGAAGATCACTCTCCCGATCACAGCAAGGCCTACCACTATCGACGTTATTTGTTACGTCATCAACGCCAAATCAAGGTATTTGAGGATACTAGGACACTGTTGGCTGCACAATATGGAGGCTATCCCGTCCACATTCCACCAAATACTCTGGTTCAAGCATAACAACGGTATTTATGAAATCAAAGGAAGTCATAAAATCTCTCGAGCTTGTGAGAATACAGACTCACCAGTTCTCGACCATTCAAAACAGATTGCTGCATAGCAATCACAGAAGGCTGATCACCTCGATGGTCAATCTTCTCCAGCCGAGCCCGTGGAATACGTCCAGGTCGATAGAGTTAACCGAGGTACTTATATTGGTACAAAATGAATTCAAACAGAGAAAGAAGCTCTTATTTCTTTCCTCCAATCCAATAAAGACATTTTCGCATGGAACTTCCAAGAAATGCTAGGCGTAGACCCCTCAAAGTCTTGCCACATCTTAAACATCTGCAAAGGTGCCGCAGCAGTTAAACAGATGCAACGCAGGTTATCTCCATGACTTAGAGACGAGGTGAACAAGGAGATCGACAAACTTATCGAGGTCAGTTTCATTCGAGAATCCAAGTACCCAGATTGGATTTCTAATATCGTTGCTGTTCCAAAGAAGAATGAGAAGGTTCGGGTCTGCGTGGATTTTACAGATCTCAACAAACACATGCCAAAGGACAGCTTCCCTCTTCCGATCATTCATCAGATCCTCGACTCTACAGCAGGTCACAAACTCTTATCCATGATGAATGCTGCTTCGGGGTACAATCAGATTCTACTCTTGGAAGCAGATAAAGAAAAGACTACGTTTATAATAGAAATAAGTCTCTACTATTACAAGGTCATGCCATTTGGCCTTAAGAACGCTGGAGCTACTTACCAAAGGCTGGTCACAAGTATGTTCAAAGAACACTTGGGAAAAATAGTCGAAGTCTATATTGACGACATGTTTTGCAAGAGCCTAAAGAAAGAAGATCACATCTCTCACCTCTCTACAGTATTCAGTATATTATGATCCTATAGAATGAAGCTTAATCCTAAAAAATGCCACTTCGCCGTTCACTCAGGCAAGTTCTTGGGTCATCTTATCAGCAAGAAAGGGATAGAAGCAGATCCAGCTCTTATGGACATGCCTTCACCATCAACAAAGAAGGATGTACAAAAGCTCGCAGGAAAGATTGCAGCAATCAACAGATTCGTATCTAAATCCTCAGACCGATGCAGATAGTTATTTATGCTACTCAGAGGTTCTACTCAAAGAGGCAAAGGTTCAAAGAACGAAGATATCAACTGTACACCAGAATGCGAGGCAGCTTTTCTGGAACTCAAAACTTACCTAGGGAGGGATCCAATCATGAGCACTCCGATAGGGAATGAGGAACTGATTATCTACCTCGCAGTTACAGATACATTTCTCAGCTCAATTCTCATTCGGCAAGAAGGAAAAATTGAGAAACCAATCTTCTTCATCAGTAAGACACTTACTCCAGCGGAAACGAGGTACTCTAAAATTGAAAGATTACTTTTAACTCTCGTTTATACCACACAAAAACTCAAACACTATTTTCAAGCACATCCTTTCAAAGTTATGACGAACTATCCACTTCGGGAAGTATTATCTAAGAAAGAGAATTCCATAAGAGTACAACAGTGGTCCGTCAGTTTGGGGGAGCACGAAATCAAATTTGAGCATCAAATTTCCGAAAGGGTCAAGCAGTCGTTGATTTTCTAGCAGACTTTCCAGTTTCAGATCCTGACTAGGAAGAACATGATCCAGATCTCGTTGAAGATGCAGTAGATGAGATTCCACCCTCCAAAACTTTTGATGATCAAGCATCATGGATATCTCAAAAAGGGTGGAAGCTCCTCGCCGATGGTTCAGCAGGACCCGCAGGGTCGGGAATTAGGATCGTTATCATTACACCTTCCAACGACTGAATTGAGAAATCCATCCGTCTCGACTTCGAAGCCTCGAACATTGTTACAGAGTATGAGGCACTCATTCACGGTCTGGACATGGCTCTCGAACTCGGAATCACTGAAATCTCACCCTACACAGACTCTCTTTTAATCGTTCATCACTACTCAGAACATTACAAGAAGAACGGCATCATGGTCGATTATACAGCTCTGGTTGTAGAAAAACTAAACAAATTTCACAAAGCTATGCTCGAATACCTCCCTCGAGGAGAGAATCGCCACGCTGACTCCTTGGCTTACTTAGCCGGAGTATTGGGTACAAAATCACAGCACCTTCAGATCGAGGTTATTTCTAGCCCCAGTATTAATCGTACTACAATATATGCGATTAACACTGGGGGTGATGAGATGGCAGAAGATGATTGGAGGAATCCTTTCGTTACTTATCTTGGTCAGGATAACTCATACAATGGGCCACTACCAGATGATCCATTGTAACGCAGACACATCATCGAGAACTCAAAGCGCTACACAGTCCAACTAAACGACGATCTCTAAAAATGCTAGGTCACTGGTCCATACCTCAAGTGCCTCTCTAAGGAACTTGCCGACAACATGCTTCGAGATCTACATGAAGGAATTTGCGGATCCCATACTGCAGGACGAGCTCTTGCTAACAGAGCTATTACCCAAGGAGTGTTCTGGCCAGGGATGCAAAAGCAAGCTAAAGAATACTTTGGAAATGCGATGCATGTCAGCATTATGGAAATCAAATTCGGGACCCTGCCCTCAAACTACATGCCAGTAAGGTGTACTGGCCGTTCAAGCGATGGGCACTCGATCTAGTTGGTGAATTCCCCAATACTCCGGGTAATAGAAAATTTCTCCTTGTTGCCACAGATTACTTCACTAAATGGGTCAAAGCAGTTCCTCTATACAGAACTCGAGAAGAAGAGGTCGTTTCTTTCATTTGGCAGCATATCATCACAAGATTTGGTTGTCCACATTTGATCCGTATCGATAATGGTCCTCAGTTCGTTGGAGCAAAGGTCATAACATTTCTCAACAAACACAACATAATCCATTCTCCATCAAACCCATACTACCCCTAGGGAAATGGACATGCGGAGATCACAAACAAGATCATCGTAGATGGTCTCAAAAAGTACCTTATGTTACAGAAAAAGGGCAACTGGATACGTGAATTGCCTCACCTCTTATGGGCTTATCGAACTACGCCCCGGAAGTCAACACAGTGCTCTCCTTTTCTGCTTGCCTATAGAACTGAAGCAGTCATCCCAACGAAGTACCACCATCCTGTGAGAGACCACGAGCTCACAGACGAAGAAAATGAGTTCGAATTGGCTTACAACCTCAATTGGATCGATGAGACACGAGATTGAGTAATCGCAAATCTTGGTCGATATCATCAAACACTGGCAAATTCATACAACAAACGAGTTCGCACTCGGGAGTTCGCTATCAACGACTGGGTCCTTCGAGAAATCCCAGATAACAGAAAAGATCCACATGCTGGAAAACTAGCAGAAAATTGGGAAGGTCCTTTCATAGTCATAGGCCGAACTGGTCTGAGTTCATACTATCTCATGATGGAAGCTGGTGACAAAATTCAAAATCCATGGAATACAAGAAGATTGAAGTTATATCGACGCTGAACAGCTCCTCCGTCACTCAGCAGCGTTCAATCCACCTCGAGATTTTACCTCCAATGTATGTACAAACTCTTTTCAATAAATGAAATCTCATTTTTATCACAAGAATCCCTGCTATACAGTTCCACTTCATCTCCATCCAAGGGTAAAAGCGCAGTTTATCCTAGCTCGATCCCTAAAGGTAAACAACATCCAACATTGGTAATGGCATAGATAATACTAGCCTAACTCCTGAGGATACTCATACATCCAAAGGTGGGGGCCATAACGAACCTCTTAGCTTGAAGATAACAAGCCTAGAGAACGAGTGATGATAAAACTTGCTCGCTGCCTCTATGCTCCAACATCCAACATTGGTAATGGCATAGATAATACTAGCCTAACTCCTAAGGATACTCATACATCCAAAGGCAGGGGCCATATCGAACCTCTTAGCCTGAAGATAATAAGCCTAAAGCACGTGTGAGGAAAAAACTTGCTCGCTACCGCTAAGCTCCAATATCCAATATGGTATCAAGGCATAGATAATACTAGCCAAACCCCTAAGGACTCAGAAACCTCCGGGGATGGGGCCATAAAGAGCAGCAGCTTGCGGGATCAGGCCTAAAGCACGAGTGAGATGTTGCTCGCTGCCGATAAGCCCAGCTCTCCAATATGGTATCAAGGCATAGATAATACTAGCCAAACCCCTGAGGAAACACAGATCCGAGGCGGAGGCCAGAAAGAACCTTTTAGCCTGTGGTGACCGCCTAAAGTACGAGCAAAGATAATACTAGCTCGCTACCGCTAAGCCTCCTTGAAGTCCAAGGGTTAAAGCACAGATAATACTTACTTCTACACCCACAGACTTCTTCTAATTCAATGGGTCAAACCCAAGAATAACATCTACTGCAGGTGTGGAAATATTATTTTCTCATATTAGCATTTCAAATTACAACGCTCCTCTCAAAGTCTAACATCGAGCACTGAAGCATCCACATCTGCTACATACAAAAGGTACTCGTTATCAGAGTTCAAGTCTATTTCTTTATAACTCTGCTGAATTTTCTTGATGGGAGAACAGTTAGCCTTCCTCCCATAATAGGAAAAGGTGAGATAATACTTGAGCTTCCCCCTATTTCAGTCCTGGATGCCATATATTCTGGAGCTTGTTCAGCAACAATTTCTCTCTCTCAAGCTATCTGTTCAGCCGTCGTGGTCCCAATACCACAATCCATAACCCCAATTGGATCTATGCTCGAGATATTGAGTTTACATACACAAGTCCTTCAAGAGAAGCATTCTTGTATCAAATCTCTCTCAACCTGCAGGAATTTTATTTCCTCGACAAAAAATGCAACAATTGCGCTTAATTGTCGTTGATGCAAAGCTTCACCATCACATTTATCTTGTTCATGAACTACTAGTTCCTTAAAGGTTTAGTGAGTAACAGCAACGCGCTTGTTATCCTTCAAACGACGAGATTTTGATTCACCCAGTTCAGTTGTTAATTGATCAATACGCTCACTCATCTGCTTTGTAAGATCTATCAACTTCTGCCGAGAGTTTGTGAGATTGATACGCATATTCTCCACTAACTCTTCTTTTCGATGAAGAAATTCATTCATCTCTCGACTCCTCTCACCAGAAGCAATTTCACCATCCCTTTAATCCAATTCAAATTTAAGATCTTTCTGATACTTCATTTTATGTACACGTAATTCCCACTCCGATTCAGAAATTTGAGCACAGAGTTGATTAATTCTTTCATTCATCTCCTTATCACGTTGCACAACCCTCCTCACGTTTCCGTGAGCATGGGCCAACTCGTCCACCAAACTTTTGTTATTGGCTTGAACCTCTATTAAATTAGCACTGCTCTAAGCCTTTCTCCCTTTTAAACGACGTAAATCAGCCTTCAAACGATCTAACCTGACAATCAAACTATCATGTATTTGTGCAGAATTACGCAATTCTCGATATTTTCCCACAATACTATAGCTTAATTTTTCAAAATTGGCCTCAGACACAGCCAAGTTAGTTCGCGCAGTATCCAGGTCGATATCTCTCTTCAACAACTGCTCGTTCAGAGCACGAATGTTACATTTCATATCAGATATCTCTTCATTTAACGCTCTAATACAATATTCGGCTAACTCAGCCTCGTGTTGAGAACCTGACGCAGCCTTTTCCTTCAACTCAACAAGTTCGCTGGTAAGTTGGTTCAAAGCCAAATCCCTGCTCAAAATTTTTGCAGTCTTATCCTCGATTTGTCTCTTAGCTTCTTCGAGCTTTAAAGAAAGCTTCACATTCTCATCCAATCGATCTTCATACTGGGAAATCAAAGCCTCATATTCTTCTGCATACTCAGCATTATACACAAGAGTCTGCTCTTCTCTCTCTAGCAACGTCTAGCTCCTTTTGCATAACAATTAGCAGGGACTCACAACATCAGTACCTAATGGGGAAATAGATTGACAAAAGCATACTGATAAACTTGTAGTACAGACACCTGCAAGCTCGAGACAGCCAATTTCTCCTTGGCTTACCGACCAAAACAAGTTTTGGTCGTAAGACATAATGTACATACACAAACATCCTGAACTAGAATAAACATACAAGGTACATATCATTTCTTCTATTAAATTCTTGTTCATCTAGTTATTAATTTACCTAAATTATCTAACCTACAATTTAGCAGAGGATTTTTTCTCCACTTCAAGCAGGCCCTCTAAGTCCAAAACTCTGAGGCGCGAGCTTTCTATCTCCTACAATACGAAATTTCATAAGCAAAATGTTGTTGGCATCAAACTACAATAAAATATTACAAAGCTCGAGTTCATGTTTTTCAACCAATGTTACATTACACGATCATCCTACCTGATTATCTACAACGGTCTTTTCAGCAACATTCAGACCATCCTCCATTTCCTCAACCTCCTCTTCATTCATAATTTCCTTCTCCTCATAATTCCCTTCGCTGAATGCCATAATCTCCGCATTTATATACCTCACCTGGTAGAGCTTCCCTCCAAGGTTATTCTGAGAAGTAGTGGACGCGGTAACCAATCGCTCTGCTTCAGCTACACTTTCGGCCCTAACTTCCTTCAGTTTTAGGGCAACAGCTTCCCTAACTTTCTCCAGCTCCAACTGGAAAGCTTTCCTCTCCCGAGTCAGGTTATCTTCTAACTGGTTTTTCTCTCCCTCGAGCTGGGAGATCCTCTTTTCCAACTCAATAGACCTATCCTAGAAACTAAGTTGAACCCCCCTCAGAGCACGAGCAAACTGCAAAAAGAAATAAGTCAGCTCGAGCAACAAAACAGCTCGACAAAATCAACTATTTACTAACCTTCTTAAACTCATCATCCCTAACAGCAACCATCTTCTCTCGAGCTTTAGCTCGACATTGTTCCTCCAAGAGACCGGTTTCAACCTCAAAATGCGGCCACAAGTCTGCCCCCTCAGCGATCTTATCGCTTTCCTCTAGCAGCACCTACGACTTTGTGAGAGAAGTTACCTTCCTCTTCTTACTGCTATCGTCCACACTGTCCGAGATAACAGAGCGAGAAGCAGCCCCCCTTTTTACGGCTTTCCTCTTTGCCAGGTTCCGTACAACAATGTTGGAGACACTGGCCATGTTCACTAGCCCATCTGGCATTTTATTGAGCTGCGCGAGCTTCAAAGGAGTATTAAGTTCAGGAGTTACCAATTTCTATTCCATAGAGCCTAGAGTTTTCCCAACCATTCTCCTCTTCGCTTGCGATCTCCTGACCTTGTCGTCCTTACTAGCTACCCTTTTGAACCTAAGATACAAATCAACTATATAAGTATAGTTCAACATACAAATGATAGTTCAATTTTAAATGGTATACTTACCCTTGGTTATAGTTCTATTATTAACTTCCTGGGGTTCCTCATCAGACCGCTGAAGATATTCACCAGGCACCCATAAAAGGTTATCATTCCATACTCGCCTTGCTGAAGACAGGTCGAAGAAGCATGGTCTTGAAGAACTAGAAGAAAGATATGCACCATCAATTGCTGTGACATATTTCACAGCATAATACTCAAGAAAATCCTTGGCAGTAATCCTCTTCTCACTACCAGATGCAGCCCATCTCTCATTCAAGGTTTCGCATACAAGGATAACTTCCCAAAAATTAAAATTTAATTGTGCCGGGCAATCCCCAATCATATTCATAACACTCTTAGCCAAATTGCTCAAAGGCAGCGTCAAACCATAGTCGAACTGGGTTAAATAGCAATAAAACCCATCAGTTCGACTATCCTTCACAACGCCTTGGACGTACTCCAAGGATACTTCGTCCCCCAAACGCCTGCACTTCTTTTCTTTGGCCAAATTAGGCAGCAAATACAGGTAATCCCTTCCTTGACTGACACTACAAGTCCTAAAGAAATTACCCCTATATTCGAAGGTGTGCCCCCAAATACCATCTATACTACTTTTGGCCTTAAAGAACTCCTTAAATCGACTAGAACCTGTGGGGTACTCAACATGAGAACCCTTCAAACGAGGCCATTCTATCAATTCGGCTACAGTATCCTCCTCATCCCCTACTCCAATGATGGGAGATAAATGCCCTACGAGGTCTGCTTCATCGGCCTTTGCACAACTGGAAATCGAAGCCATACTTATCTACAGTAAAGGGCCTACTTTACAAAACGCTGGTCCAACGAAACCTACAGATAGGTCGAGGTATATAAGTCAATTTTTATCTCACACTACTAGATCACTTATACAATCACAAACTATCTCAAAATGATTTATATCGCCCCACAGTCATTATTCCCATTGTTATTTTTATTTCATTTTTGTGTTTGGTAGGGATTACATCCTTATCCCGACACAATAAAGATTTTTATACAAAAACTCTTGTAAACCCAAAGACAGACTTACCTTCAACACCCGAGAAAGAGTCTACAACGTTGGTCCGCACCAGTTTACTCAATTTCTGCAACTTCTTCAAAACCTCCTCGATCTCAGCCTCCTCACGTAGTTTGTAATTGAGACTCCTAGTCACTGTTTTCCTCTTATCCTTTCCTACTTTGGTGGTAATGGAATCGTCAGTTGAGATCTCTCTCTCTCTCTAACCCTTTTTTTTTTTTTTTGGTTTTCTGTATTCGGAGAGGGAGGAGAGGGGGTACTTATGCACCTATCCCCGAACCGCTGGCGGTTTGGAGTTTTCTAGTAAGCAGTCCTCGATTCCTGAACCGAGCCATCTGTTCGTCTGAACCTGTCAGACGTGTCGTGCCACTTCGGTGAAAATACCTTCCCATCATTACACCAAATAATATACTTTAGCGTATCTCTCAGCCTCTTGGTCCCACTCTTCTCACAATACCCCAAACTCATAATTTTAAATTTTCTACTTTAAAATTTTACGTACATTTGTTTGCCCTACTTATACACCTTGACTTTAACGCCAATATCAGTTAGCAACACAAATTCAAAAATTCAGTTTCAATAGTAATCCTAGTCATAGCCTATTTTCGTGAACATATTTTTCTTTAAGAAAATTCGGGCAATTACATTTAAAAAATACAACAGTCAATCACTCTAATCCCCAAGATACTTGCATTTGAAGCAACCGGTGTGCCCAACAACACCACAAGCCTTCAGCAGCCCTGTGACGATATCCCTATCTTCATTGATGATCTCCTCCCTGGCCATCATCAGGATGAACTTTTTACGATCTTCAAAAGACCGCCAACAGGTATGCATGGACTCAGACAAGTACACGCGGTTCATTTCCTCACCCCTTCCTACATCAGTATTACCCTCAAAGTTCACTCGGGTTTCGAGCAAAACCGCATCATAACCTTGCTGCCCGAAAATAACTTCCCTTATTTCATCAATCTTGAATGCTAAACGCAAGTCGTTCAACACACGCGCTTCAACATCCCTTTGAGAACGAGTCTTCACCATTTTTTATGAATAACCTTCTTAAAAAACAAGTCACACTTTTATACTGTTCAGTTAACAAGACTAATTTTTTGATTGACTATACGCAACGTATTTCAGTTTCTATAACCCACTCTTCCCGGGTTCGAACTACTTACTGTTATCTTTTCGTGCTTAATCGAGCTCTCTAAAGTTATATTTCGAGCTTTATGTTTATGTCTGTTAAACTCGATTCATTTACGAGGTAAAATAAGGTATGTTATCCCACCAACTATTCACTCACATATTATGTACAGCTCGATGACATGTCGACTATTTATGCTTTTTACTAGTATGAAACAAACAAAATATTCTTTTATTACGCTTGATTTTTATCTAACAAGTTGGTTACAGGATTACCCCCACAACATTGCTTTACAATTACAGAATCAAGCTTTTCGAAGCTCGATATTATAAATATTTTCTCAAACACGAGGACAGGTTTCTAGTTCTTTTCTCGTTGCCAAGATAATGCTGATCTTCCAAAGAAACCTCAGCCACAGATCGAAAATTGTAAGACTGCAACAGGACAAGCACCTCTTTCCCCTTCATTTCCCAGCTGGAAGAATTAAAAGAAAAGAAGATGGCACTGAAGAAGCGATCCATCTTCCACCTCCACCACCGTTATCTCTTCTTCCTTATCCCCACTAAACCGGAGTTCGTGGAGACTGAAGAGGACTCCTACCTTAGAAATCAGAACGTCATTAGAGACCAGGGATTTTGCATCGCATACACCCCGGTCGCTAAATTGGACGCTACATAATACCCGAAAATATTTCAAACAACACTCCTTCAACAAAATAACAAAGGGAGTCCCCCTACTCTGATAGCCACAAACCATATCTGGAATCCCTCCATGATAAAAGAAAACTGGGTATGATACACTTGATTCCTCATCTTAAACATGATGTTGCAAAGGTACGCTTCCAAAAAACTTATATTTTTTTTCTCACCCTACAAAACAGATCTGTTTGTTTTTCTCTGCAGCAAGGATGTGTTGCAGGTTATTCGGCGATCAAACAGTCATCCGCTCAGGGAAACTAACAGTCTGCTCATAACACTCACGCGTTATAATGATAACACACTCTTCGATACAGACGTTCCATTTTTCAAGCGTCGCTTACGTCATCGCAAGGTCCGAGTTTTAGGGTTTTTCTCAACTAAAGCCACACGTGACTTCAGTTGTGAGGGGGCGATTATAGGGACTTATCCCTCGAGCTACGAACACTCGATCTTATCTATACCTCGAGCTCTGGAAGACTCGATCTTATCCAGTACCAGACTCACGCATAAACAAACACGTTAACAGTTACACATCGACCACGAACTTATGCAGAGCGTGGGTCGTCCACAGCAAATGTAAACAGAACAAGTCAACATATACCTGTCTCCCATGAGCTAGCAGTTACACACTCAACTTCCCATGACTCCCACTTTCAGGAGAACGTGTTCGAACACGATGTCAAGCTGAAAGCAGGGTCTATAAAAGGGCAGAGCTCCTAAGGAAACAAGGTGCTCAACAGATAATTCTATACATACAATTATCTGATCTCTAGCTATTTACCTTAGATTAACTCTTGTAATCAGATTCTCTCACTCTCTCAAGCAATAATACTACTTTTACAAAATCCCCCACTCGAGGTTGTAGTTTTTACCTATTCACAGGTTTTCTACGCTAAATCCCCTGTGTCAAGTGTTATCTCTTAATTAATTCTTGGCATAGTAGTTCTTGGTGTAAGGATCGATTTCAAGCTAGTTTGAGCTTTACAAAATTTGGTCCCTACATAACCATTCAAGTTAATGTGCGATGCTTCTGATTAGTCTGTAGGCATTGTTTTGGGACAACGGATTGATAAACATCCCCATGTCATCCACTACGCTAGTAAAACATTAAATGATGCCCAATTGAATTACACGACCACCGAGAAAGAACTCTTGACCATTGTTTATGTGCTAGAAAAATTTAGATCTTATCTTATAGGATCAAAAGTGATTGTTTACACAGATCATGCTGCGCTTCGACATCTTTTGTCAAAGAAAGATGCTAAGGCATGACCAATCCGGTGGGTATTACTTTTATAGGAGTTTAACCTCGAGATTTGAGACAAAAAGGGGTCAGACAATGTAGTAGCCGACCATTTTTCCCGTATAGTGATTGAGTTTGTCGATGAGTCCTTACCGATTAGGGAATCCTTCCCAAATAAACAACTTATGGCTGTGAATTTAGTTTATGAGTTGCCTTGGTTTGCAGACATTGCTAATTAATTAACCACATATACCATTCCCGATCATTGGACTAAACCTGACAAAGATCACTTCTTTAGTCAAGTGAAGTACTTCTTTTTGGATGATCCATATTTGTTTAAGTATTGAACTGACCAAATCCTTACGAGATGTGTTCCCTAGTCTGAGTATACCAGCATTTTATCATTTTGACACATCCAAGCATGTGGAGGTCATTTTAGCTCTAAGAAGACCGCGGTAATTTTTTTACAATACGGCTTCTATTGGCCTACCTTATTTCATGATGCACATGCATTTTGCAAAGCGTGTGAGAGATGCTAAAAAATGGGAACCCTTTCTCGATGAAATATGATGCCCTTAAACCCTATTTTAGTTATTGAACCCTTTGATGTTTGGGGTATTAATTTTATGTGCTATTTTCCCAAGTCTTTTGGATATGAGTACATCCTAGTTGGAGTAGACTATGTATCAAAATGGGTTGAAGCCATCCCTTCGAGAACGAATAACAGTGCAGTTTTTCTGAATTTTTTAAAAGAAAATATTTTTTCTCGATTTGGAACATCTAGGGCTATCATTAGTGATGGAAGGTCACATTTTAACAATAAAATTTGTGCCGCCCTTGTCAAAAAGTATGGTATAACCCATAAGGTGGCAACACCTTATCATCCACCAATGAGTGGGCAAGTAGAAGTTTCTAATTGAAAGATCAAAAATATTCTCCAAAAGACGATTAACCTAAATCGCAAAGATTGGTCTGTAAGAATAATTGATGCACTTTGGGCTTATCGTACTACATATAAAACCCCGATTGGAATGTCACCTTACCGACTTATTTATGGCAAGGCATACCATTTTCCTGTCAAACTTGAGCATAGAGCTTTTTGGGCAATAAAAACGCTTAACTATGACACTTCAATGGTTGGGCCCCACTGTAAACTACAACTCAATGAGTTGGATGAGCTCCGAAATAATGCATATGAATCCGCAAAGATATACAAAGAAAGAACCAAGGTTTTCCATGAAAAAAATATCTTGTAAAAGACCTTTGAAGTGAATCAAAAAGTTCTATTGCATTCTTCGTGTCTTCATTTGTTTCCCAGAAAACTTTAATCCCGTTAGACCGGGCCGTTCATTGTCAAAACTATTTTCTCACATGGAGATATTGAAATTCTTGACCCTCGTACGGGTAATATTAATATAATAAATGAACAGAGACTTAAGCCATTTCACGAATACTTTACGGGTTTGAGCGAGGATATGAATCTTCAGGATCTATCATATCCAACATAAGTATCTTTATTTATGCCCATAGTCTTATCTAGTTTGGGGGTACCTACCATCGTCTAGCTAAAGACGTTAAACTTAACGCTTGTGGGAGGCAACCTTTATCATGTTCAAGTAATATTTTTAGATTTTTTCCTGTTGTTTTCATTTTTGGCAACTGTAGGGACACATGCTGATTCAGTTTGAGGGTGGGGGTAAATAAGATTTTCATAACCTTTTCCAAGAAAAGTTGTTATTCTAGGGCATTCTGGTATTGTAAACACATCTTTTGTATACTCTGATCTTTGGACATTTTTAGAATCCCAGAATTGCACTTGGGATAAAATTAATAGGTTATGGTTTATTTTAAACCGTAAATTGTTAGTACATTAAGAATTTTTAAGTTTTTAGTACTACCATTCTATTAAATTTGTTTTAGAAGACTATCACTCTTATAATTGCACTTCACGTAGTTATGTTATTAAGGTTTCGTTAAAACTTGTTAGAAAAAACGCATGTCTTTTCTTTGTGGTTTGAATAAAACTTTGGTGATTACTGTTAATCTCACATTGGATAAGTGAAAAGAGTATTTTTACTTTATATTGGATTACACATGTATAACATGTGTAAGTAAGTGGTGCCCTCACAAGTATGTGAAGGCCTGCTATGGGGACACCCATGGGCTTGCGTGTATGAACCAACCCATGACCCATTTGGACTATTTTATAGATTCTATTCGAATAAGTCTATTCGAATAAGATTGTATTAAAATAGAATAATATTCTATTTAAATAAATCTGGCAAGAAGAATCTATTCTAATAGATTATGATTTTATTCGAATAAATCTGGCAATAAAAAATGTATTCGAACAGAAATAGATTATATTTGAATAAAATATGTAGTTACTCTTCAAGAGACAAAACTCTTCTCAGAGATGTATCTTGGGACGCAACCCCGTCTACAGGTGCTTCTAAATGACACCTTCTCCTTTTTTTAAATGATTGTTCTTGATGTGTTTGACACACAAAACATCCCCGAATCTCAATCCTCCTCTTCTCAATTTGATTCCTTCTTGAGAGTAAAATCATAAATAGTTCGACAGGCGTATCGACTTGAGTGCTTTAAGTATTTACGACTCGATCGTTGTATCTTGGGCGACAGGCGTCGGCAAACTGTGAAGCATCATAAGCAGGGTAAAATCTGTCTTAAGGAAATTACAGTGACTACAAGCCTCAATCTTCAGTTTTTCCATTCCTTTTCGTTCATCTTCATCTTCAATTTTTGAATACATGTTCTACAAAACTAACTATCACCTTTTGATTAATCAACAGTTTAGGTTATGAAGAATTTGTAACGAGGGAGACAATTACCTAGGAAGATTCATTTCTCATAAATTCATACTAAGGGTTTGTATGTATTTTCACAAGTTATTGGCTCCTTCACGAAGCTGACATACTCGGATTTATTAAAAAAAAGACATTTACAATTCAAGGCCCCTTGGAAGATTTAGAACTGAAAGAGGAAGAATTTTTACCAATCTCGAGGCAAGCCATGAATCAATGTGAAAGTAAGAGACCAAAGAAGTAAAAAAAATGAGTCCCTATGAGTATAGTTGAGAACTATGTGAAGGAGGGCAAGTTGCAAGTATAAAAGAGCAAATAAAAACTCAAATGCAACGACTTACCTTGAAAAGCTTGTGTGGATATATATTTTCCCTGAAAGATCAATAAAAGAGAATGAACAAACTAGGGCACTTGTCAAACAAACATCTAGATTTCTTCTACCATACTCAAGATAAGGCTAAGGTTATTTGGAAGGATTATCAAACACCTTGATTCCAGAAACTAAATTTACTACAGAAAATGATGAAATTCTGAAACTTGATCTAATCTGATGGTAATAAAATTGACTTGATAAATTCTAAGCGTATCTAATAGTTAACCCTTGTTTAAGTATTACATCTTTGAGATTAATTTTAACCATTTTAGAGATACCAGGAGCAAAAATTATTAGTTGTTTATAATACCATAATGTTTATGATAGAATTTTGTAGATATATTCACTGAAAACCCTCACGAGACACAACTCGTCCTATAGGGGTAACATATAGGTTGAAAGGCTTATTGCATATACTACGTGCAATTGTAAGAAACCATGAAAGAGTTCAGTTTTTTTTCCTTTTGCTAAGGGACTAGCAATATGTTAGTTTGGGGGTATTTGATAGGCATGAAAAATACACATTTTTGTCCTTAAATTTACATGATCTAAAACCTTATTTATTATTTTACTGAGCCTAATTGAAGTATGATTTTACTATTGCAGGTAAAGAGATATTTATGATCAAACCCTTCTTAAAGGCCAACTCTTACAAGCTAAAAAGTTGTTGGAGATGACCAGTTGTCAAGAGCTGCTAGAGATGACCTAGTTGTCAAGAGCTGCTGGAGATGGCCTAGTTGTCAAGAGCTGTTAGAGATGGCCTAGTTGTCAATAACTGCTGGAAGACTTGGTAGTCAAGATTTAGCTAAAATGTCTCCACCAAATTTGGGTTGTTGAGAGAGAGGACTTTAGTTAGGTTAAAGAGAGAGAGAAAGAGTTGTAAAGAAATATGAGAGTTATCTTTTTAGTTTTTGTTAACCACCGTAGCTTTTTTAGTATTCTTCCAGATAGAGAAAATTATATATTATTGGAGAATCTTAGGGAATCAATGTAAGTTCTTATTTATCAATGACTAATTCTTCATATTGATTTATATTTCTATTTACTCAATTTGATACGAGAAACACGATTCTATCTATGCATCTCTAAAGAACGACAACCCGAACTTATATTACAACACCCGATTTGATACGGTTTATCGAGTTTATACCCGGCATTTTGTCGAACAACCAGGCAAAGATGTCTTTGTATTGCTGGATGCAACCGGCTCTATGAGAGGCGGTATCCAATCTCTGTTGAATGTGCTTATAACTGCATCGTTCTGATTAGAGGGTGGTGCATTTGTAGTCATTGGCATATCTGGGTAGCAAGGAATGGGGGACGAATCTACCGCCATAGGCTCGCTCTCTATTCGTTGTTAATCCTCAATGACGATATTCTTCCCCTTTTTCTTAGAATTCTCGTGATTCATTAAGTTTTGGAGAGAGTTGGCGTAACAGATACAGGCTGCGACCAGGCAGCCTCATATCTAGTACGTGCTAAATTTTGTTAGGAAGTGTATTACCTGATGGCAAGAAGATGGGATTACTTTCATGGCGTGGATCCAATTGCGTCCCAGAATGCTATTAAAATGGACTGTGGGGCTGTTGATGACGATGAACGTGGTGGGTACCATGACTGGTCTGGCTTGTACCTGAGTGACGAGCTCCTCCATAGTCCATTCAGTAGACCCGTTAAAATTGGAAATCTTGGACGGTGCCAGGTAATCCTACATGTTCATGTTTCGAAGGGCATCGTAATATAGGATGTTGGCGCCAGAGCCAGAATCGACCAACATGTGCTTAACGAGGACACCCTCAATCATAATCTAAATGACTCGAGCGTCGTCATACGAATGGGAGACTGGGCCAAAGTCTTGGTCAGTGAAGTAAATTACCTACCCGTGTGGCATATAGGTAGCCGCCTCAATGTCGTGGGTTATGCATTGGTTCTTAGTAAGGCGATAACACTGTCGCATGGAGTTGGAGATTGCATTACGTGATGGTACTCTGTGAAGATCCCCCAGGATCATTTCACACACTACTAGATGCTCCTATGCCTGTACGATTGTCGTGGGCTAGTCGAGTGGTTTACGAGGTAGTCTGTCAGCAGGTGGGATAGGTGGCTTGAAGTACTGGGTATAACGCCCTTGGCGAAACGAAGTCTCCGTCATATTGATAAGATCATAGCACTCCTCGGTGGCATGGTCATGGACATCGTGGTGTGTGCGGTACGGGCGGTCGGGATGATCCGGCTTGGGTCACGGTTTCTTGTAGTCGTGGTCATTCTTGACGACGAGGAGGAGGTCTGCCCGTGTTAGAGTAAGGTCGCTGAGGGAATACCATTCCTAGCATAGGGCTCTCTGTCTTCCATCCCGTGGGGGCTCTGTTTTATCACGTGGGTCGCGCCCCATGCGCCTTTTGTTTTTGCTGTCGTCGGGGTCGCGTTACTGATCCCTCGGGTGTTTGAAAATGTCGGGGCGAATTTTCTATAAGAAAAGACATTTAATACAATATTCACAATCATATGATCTGAAAAGGAAAAGATTGCAACATAAACCCAATGATGAATAATGATAATAGGGAAGAAGATGAAATTAAGTTGGGATTTTTGGGTGGAAATATTTTGATTTAATGGAGACAATCACGAAGGAGAAAATATTTTATTAATATTTAGTTTCATCTGTTGTAGAGACGGTTGAGTTTTTACAAGTTGTCTTCCGTCAAATATAAGAGCATCCGCAGCAGCGAGTGGGAGTTTGGGTGTGGGCTCTACTAACAAGGGGCCCACAAAAAGCCCAACTCACATCCATTCTCATGCAGCAACGAGTTTGAGTTAGGTTTGAGTTTGCTTTTTTTATGTTTTTTTATTTAGTCTGCGCGGTAATCGTTAGTCCGCGCGGTTCATGCACTATTCATCTCTCTCACACATTAAAAATTTTTTTTTTTTTTTTTTAATTGCGGCGGTAATCAAAATACCGCGCGGTAATCAAAACACCCCCACACTCAATTTTTTTGAGTGTGAGCTCCCCACACTCAGTTGAGTTCCTGTAGCACCAGGTTATCGAACTCACACTCAAACAGTGCCTGCTGGGAGACGTTTGGGTGTGGGTTGGCAAACCCAACTCAGCCCACACCCTCCTGCGGAATGCTCTAACAGTTCGGTTAAAAGGGATGATGACATGGGGAGTCGGTTTAAAAATTCTATGAGTGGGTCCAAAATATTTCCTGGGGAGTCGGTTTAAAACCTATAAAGCAAGACTCAATTTCGGAGAGTGATCACAAACCAATTAATTTCCCAATCATCACCGCGTTCTTCCCTCTTTCAAAGATCCCCCTCATCATGATTCGTTCGATTCTTGAGTGTTTGAAGAATTACAAGTCTTCCTCTCTAACAGAGATGAAGAAATATAAGATTTCAACTCCAACAGAGACGAAGACGAAGGATTCCAATTGTTTCAAATCAAAGATCTCCAAGTCTGAGACGAAGAAATCGAAGATTTCAGCTTTAACTGAGACAAATTCTTTCAATCCAACAATGGTGAAGTCTTTTGATCCAACAGAGACAAAGAAATCGAAGATTTCAGCTCCAATTGGGGCGAAATCTTTCAATCCAACAGAGACCAAGGAATCAAAGTCTTCAACTCCTTTAATCGCTTCTTCCCTGTCTTTCTCAAAGACATCAAGATCCCAAATTGAGGAATTTGAGCGTGTCTTTACCAAGTTTGACATCAATCGGGATGGGCTGATAAGCTGGGATGAGTTGGGCTCGCTAATGGAGAGTCTTGGCCAATCTGCGACTGAAGACGCCCTCAAAAAGATGGTTGGGGCGGTTGATGAAAATGGGGACGGTTTCATCGACATCAAGGAGTTTATGGAGCTCAACTTTAAGGGAGTTGATGCAGCGACTGTTACCGAGGATCTTAGAAATGCTTTTTTGGTATACGACTTAGATAATAACGGATTGATCAGTGTCGAGGAGTTGCAGGAGATTCAAAAGAGATTGGGGGAATATTGCTCTCTTGAAGAATGCCATAATATGATCTATGGTGTCGACATCGACGGCGATGGAGCAATCTCCTTCACCGAGTTTCAAGCGATGATGTCTCAACGAGGTTGAATTTTTCACTATCCATGTCTCAGTATGATGGTAACTTTAGTAATCTTATAGGGTGATGGGATTTTTGCTATCCGTTAGTTAGTTAGTTATGCGTTGGGTTGTGTACAAAATATAGATTTTGTTTAGGAAATTCATCTCTAACCAAACAGTAGTTGAATTTTGGAAATGAGGTTGACTTTTGTTCTATATCATCTCTTAATTGATGTTGCCCAACTATATATCGCACAAAAGATATGGTTTTATCCAAATTGTAAGCCAAACTACAGAAATCAATTCATGAGATTTGAATTAATGTTCTTTGTGGCTTTAACATGTTTCAATCCTTTTTCTTTCTTTTTTCCTTCGAATTTTAGGATTTGTAGTTTATTTTTTTATTTTATTGTTGTGATTTTTGTAGCTTTAATGGTTGAATGTCTCATCTTTTTAAAAAATTTGTTCTCTTCGAATTTGCTGTTGTTTGTTACGCAATTTATATGGACTACGTTGTTTCAAGCACTTTTGTTTCTGGATGTCCTAACCTCAGTATTTAGGCTAACTGTGTCCATTCTTGTCTGTTCTCCAATCCGGTGTTCTTCATTGTATTACAAATTATAGGGACTGTAGTTTGAGTTTATGATTTCGCCCATGGTGTTTACATTTTCTTTTTCTTTTCTTCTTTGAATTTTTGGAGTTAAGAATTTGAAGTAGTTCTTGCATAAATTGCTATTAGGTATCATACGAATGACTTTTTAAAGGCCATATAACTCCCCTACTAGAAAAAGAGAAGTCTAGAAAGTTCAAGTTGTACAGACAAATACATGGAATTTGCGAGTATACACTGAAATAAGCCCAGACAACCAGTGGCGGAGCCAGAATTATTGGTCGGAGGGGCAGGGATTTAGGATTATTGGTCGGAGGGGCAGGGATTTTTGGGGGGTTTGGGGGGAATTTTTTGTTTGAAGGGATTTGAAGGGTATTTTTGTAATTTCATTAAGTGTGGGTTTGTTGTCATTGACATTTCATCAAACACTTTCCTTTAAGGCTTTCTGCAAGAAATATTTTCTCTCCCCATTGTTTGTTACACATTCACCAAACTCCTCAACAACTTCTTCTCTCTAATTCTGCAAAACCCATCTCCCTCATTAGTGTTTCTTATAAGAAAACAGAGCACCTTCAAACCCAAGAAAACAATGACACCCATTACTACGTCTGCGTCCGTACTTCTGTTTCCATGATGGGGTTGTTAGTTTCAAGCTTTGAAGAAACCCCATCATTTTACCAAAGTCGGGGGGGGGGGGGGGGGGGGGGGGGGGGGGGGGTAAGAGCTCATTTTACCAAAGTCAGGGGGGCAAGAGCAGCATTTTACAAAGGGCAAGTGGATTTCTTTTTTTTTTAACCTCTAGAAATCAAAGCATCAAAATTTTCAGGTGGGCAGCCACCCTGAGCTCTACCTAGATCCGCCACTGCAGACAACATGGTATGTTTTGCTGGTACATTATACTAAAATCGTCACAGGTAGTGCTTCAATACCTGTAGATACCAAATGATAGAAAATAAACTATTTCAAGTATCATCTCTATCGTCTGAAAGGCGATTGGATGAACTTTGGCTCTTATATCACAGTAATACCAGCCATGACCATACTATGGGTATATCGGAGATTAAGTCTGAAGATTGAGGGTTCGGAATGGCTCAAATTGGCAACAAAACAAGACAGAAACTGTTGAAACAGAATCACAACTTACTGAGTTGTGATTTAAGATGATAAAAGAGACATTCAACCATAGAAACATCTCCTGAATTGATTTTTGTAGTTGGCTTACAATTTGGATAAAACCATATCTTTTGTGCGACATATAGTTGGGCAACAGCAATTAAGAGATGATATAGAACAAAAGTCAACCTCATTTTATTCAGCAGTTTTGTGTGGTGGTTCACAATTTGAAACAAAATTCAACTACTGTTTGGTTGAGAGATGAATTTCCTAAACAAAACCTATATTTTGTACACAACCCGACGCCTAACGGATAGCAAAGATTCCATCACCCTATATTTGCAAATATAACTCTTCTAGATTACTAAAGTTACCATCATCGTGAGACAGTGGATAGTGAAAAATCCAACCTCATTGGGATGTCATCGCTTGAAACTCAGTGAAGGAGATTGCTCCATCGCTGTCGATGTCGTCACCACATATTACGACATTCTTCAAGAGAGCAATATTCCCCCAATCTCCTTCGAATCTTCTGCAACTCCTCGGCACTGATCAATCCATTATCATCTAAGTCGTATACCAAAAAAGCATTTATGAGATCCTCGGTATCAATCCATTATCATCTAAGTTGTATACCAAAAAAGCATTTATGAGATCCTCGGTAAGAGTCACCGCATCATCTCCCTTAAAGTTGAGTTCCATGAAATGTCGATGAAACCGTCCCAACCATCTTTTTGAGGTCGTCTTCGGTCGCATCTCAGATTGGCCAAGATTCTCCATTAGCGAGCCCAACTCATCCCAACTTATCAGCCCATCCCCATTGATATCAAACTTGGTAAAGACATGCTCAAATTCCTCAATTTGGGATCTTGATGTCTTTGAGAAAGAGAGGGAATGAGCGATTAGGGGGGTTGAAGACTTTGATCCTTGGTCTCTGTTGGATTGAAAGACTTCGGCTCTGTTGGATTGAAAGATTTTGTCCCAGTTGGAGCTGAAATCTTCGATTTCTTGGTCTCCGTTGGATTGAAAGACTTCACCATTGTTGGCTTGAAAGAGTTTGTCTCAGTTAGAGCTGAAATCTTCGATTTCTTTGTCTCAGACTTGGAGATCTTTGATTTTAAACAATTGGAATCCTTCGTCTTCGTCTTCGTCTCTATTAGTGTTGAAATCTTAGATTTCTTCAACTCTATTAAAAGGGAACGAATAATACCCATTGAGAAAATTGATTCGAAGAGAATAGGGGGTGACTGCTACTGTTTTTATACTAGTACTTTTAAGTCATATGGCACACTATCTTTCACCGGTCTCCTAAATACCAAAACGTACCATTCCCGTATGGGACTGAAGCCAAGGGAACCCTCTTCGTACTCAGTAAATTGGCAACTCTTACCTCTGGACGGATTAATTGGCTAGACCTGTGCCATGGTTGCCAATCTATGTTGGTTCTGTCCTTCCATTCTATCATTTCTCTGATCACAATAATAGAATGATGGATTTCAGACCCCGAATTAGCCCTTTCATCTCTCCACGCACTCATACGGGGATAAATATGGTTAAAGTTTGAAACCTTCACCAGATACATTCCAACCCGACAGTACTCAAAGAACCAGAACTCCAACATAGCATAGAATCATATGATTGATTTCTTCACCTTCCCATTCTTCAACACTTAGACTTCATCTAGTCCCTGATACAAATGTGTCATAATCGGCGTACCCCAGTCGAATACCGACGCACCTATTATATCGTGGTTTATCAAAGATGTAAGATAACCTGCTGAAAGAGATGTTTGTTCATTCGAGAATAGGATATTACCCATCATATATGCAATAAATGCCCTCGCATATACTATATCCAACTCTTGGTTGTAATTGTTGAGCTGTGGATACAAAACCTCCTTCCACGTCTTTAAATAGGCGAGAGTGATGTTACCGTACCTGATATCAGTGCTTGTGATTCCTGGGAACATCATTTCTGCTTCGTCCAACTTGGAGTACTTCTCGTCGTACGGGAGTTCATGACCCCTCCCAAAAGATATGCCCGTTAGCATGACGAAATCTAACGGCGTAAAATCAAGTTCCCCGCACGGAAAGTGAAATGTATGGGTGGAAGACCACCACCGTTCTACGAGAGCATGAATCAAACGGTTATCCAAGTTTCCCACCTTAATCGACAAAAATTCTTTAAAACCCATATCGTCAACCAACTTCTTCAACGCTGGATACCGTGCAATCCATTGGTACCACTTCAGTACTTTATCCAATGATCCCTTACATTGTATTTCATCTCAGTTCTGACCAAAATATACATTAAAACATTAATTTTTCATTCGGGCATTTTGTCAAACAATTGGCTATTGATAACACTTAAATTTTACAAACAAAACTTACCGGCATTTCCTCCGATCCAACAGAAATATAGACACAGCCGTCCAGAAGGATATCAACTCGGTTCAACTCCTCGAGGGTTGGGGAGGGATCATTGTCGCTCGTTAGGTGTAAAGACTACATATTTGTTACCAATTCTTTTCCCCTTCGTTTTACTTCAGAGCTTGGGTTACATCTTGTTTTGGGGTATGCATAGCCCGGTCTTTGACTAGACTCTCCCGACATTGTTAGTGGATTAACGCGTTGAATTATGGAAAAGAAAATGTTTGGTTGGGAAACTTGAGGAATAAGACTTGGGTATGCTAGGAATAACACTTGTGTGAAATGAATGAAGTTTATGTATAAAACTTGCAGGAAGATGCCGTGCAGTTCTGAACTACGCGGCTATTTAAAAAAATAAAACAAATACGTGGCAATTCCTTATTAGTCCTTACTACGCGCAGTTCTGAACTGCGCTGATGTGATGAACATTTTTGATTGGGACACGTGGCTGGATCGTGAACGTTGATGACGCCGCGCATTTCTGAACTGCGCGAATTGATATTCACCTTGATTTCCAAACGAACCGTTGTGGGGTTGATTGAATTCAATATGATTTATTTCCAAATTCACCCACCTACTGCTGTGGATGCTCTTAGAGGATCACAAGCCATGACTCTCCAGTCCCTATAATTGTAATATAGACGACAAGACATTCGAGATTAACCAGAAGATAATAACACAACTATAGGTTTTATATCAAGAGCTAGTGTACTAGAGTTTGCCTAACTACCAATCCATATATAAGTAAAAGTTCTTTGTGCTTTTTGTTCACAAAAATGTGGTTAGGACATCCAGATTGGTTGAAACAACAACACCCTGGAAATCATAAGCACGATCTAACTTTATAGAGGACAACTAGCAATAACTCTACAGTCCTTATAAATTGCAATACAAACAATGACATATTGGAAATTATAGCAGAAAATAAAGACACAATCAGCCTATATTAATAAAGAAACAACAATTAAGAAGGACGTTCAAGATGTTCTATATATTAATTATTTGTTTTATGATATAGGATATCTAGATACGAATTGAAGAATTATTATATATTTTTTCGGATTAAAAATGTTATTTTTAGTGTTTTTTTAACCCTTGTAAAATGATTGTTTTCAAACTAAAATAGCAATCCCTGTGGAGATCGGATTGACGCACAATCAATTTTGTTGCATAGCCTAGAGCTCAATTTTTGGTCAAATTGAGTAAAAAAAATTGAAAATTTTCTATTGACTGGACCCTACCCCATGGGGGGCCCATTTTTAATTTTTTTATGAAAAATATTTTTTAAATATTTTTGGGAACATGTGCCTCGTATAGGAAAACTGACTCACTTATATGTGATATAAGTTCACAGATTAATATGTTAAGAAACTAGGGGCAAATCATAATGCGGAAGCACGATATGATTAAGCAAGAATTGAAGATCTAACTCTAACCTATAAAGAATTCAATCAAAGCAATAAACACATACACAAAGTTTAAATTTAGGTGAAAACCCAAGGGATCAAAACCACCCCCGACAAGCACGACGAATGTATTATCAATTAGGGTTACAAGAAGTTCGAGAGATCTCTAAACCTCACCTCTACCCTTACAGATATTCCCCAGCAAGAAACCTTAAAGAAAAAATCCAAGAAATCTCTCTAGAGCAAAACCCAAGATATCAGCTTGATTCCTTAGTCTTTGTTGGATTGAAACACTTTGATTCCTTGGTCTCTGTTGGATTGAAAGACTTCGCCTCTGTTGGATTGAAAGATTTATTCTCAGTTGGAGCTTAAATCTTCGATTTCTTGGTCTCTGTTGGATCGAAAGACTTAACCATTGCTGGATTGAAAGACTTGATCATTGTTGGATTGAAAGATTTTGTCCCGGTTGGAGCTGAAATCTTCGATTTCTTCGTCTCAGACTTAGAGATCTTGGTCCCTATTGATTTAAAACACTTGGAATCCTTCGTTTTTGTCTTTGTTAGAGTTGAAATCTTAGATTTATTCATCTCTGTTAGAGAGGAAAACTTGTAAATTTTCGTCTCTGTTGGATTAAAACACTATGAATCCTTTATCTTCTCAAGAATCGAACGAATACCCATGATGAAATCGAAGAGAATAGGGGAAGAAATATTTGCTTTACTTTATATAGGTTTCTAAGAGCATCTCCAGCAGTGGGTTTGAGTTTGGGTGTGGGTTTAAAGAGAAGGCCCACAAAAAACCCAACTCCTTCTAGCAGTGGGTGTGAGTTATATTTTTGTTTAGTTCAATTTAGTCTGTGGCGGTAATCTTTAATCTACGCGGTATTCATTACTCCGCACAACTATTCATCTCCTCTCACACATCAATAAAAAAAAATTATGAAATTTATGTGAGGCAATTATGCGAGGAGTTTGCTAATAATAATATGACTGCTTTAAATTTATGCGAGGCAATTATGAAATTAAATTAATCTTACTCTTTATGACATATTATAAGTAGCTAATAATAATACAATAAAGCAAAAGGATGAAAAAAAATATTTCGCTAACATCACATGATTTTGACATGTCACAAAGATTTTTCAACCTACCGGCTCCTAAAATATAATGCATTTTGTGATTTCAACTTCTCAAAATAACTTTGCTATGATTCTTGAATCATTTATTCTTTATGTTATTTAATTTAAATTGCATACTCAATCGAAGAAGAAAATATTCCGTTTGCATTCATATTTTGATAAAAGTATAGTTATGCATGCATCAATGGCAATCAATAAAAAAAACTAGCATGAGATATTGGAGTAAACTAATAAATATATGTTTTACTTATATAGGTTTCTAAGAGCATCTCCAGCAGTGGGTTTAAGTTTGGGTGTGGGCACTGATAGAAGGCCCACAAAAAACCCCACCTTCTGTCAGATTAAAACACTTTGAATCACGAATACCCATGATGACGAAGAGAATTGGGGAAGAAATATGGTTTTGCTTTACTTTATATATATATAGGTTTAGTTTTGGTGTGGGCTCTGACAGAAGGCCCACAAAAAACCCAACCCCTTCCGGCCTATGTTACTTAAAAGTGAAACGGGTACGGGAAACGATAATAAGCTTCTGACAGAAGGCCCACAAAAAACCCAACGCCCATTTTTTTTTTTGTAATACGTACAAGTTTGAAACGACTTAAGCGACACCCTCGATTTGAAACCATGAAGAGAATTTTTTTTCTTATCCACGGTTTGTTTTTGTAGTTGTAAAACCCAACCCAACCGGAATCGACCCAGAAATCGGTTCGGTTTCGATTTTCCTTTCAATTATGCGGTTCGGTTCGGGTATAATATTTAAAAACCGATTTAGGTCGGTTCGGGTTCAGTTTAGGCCGAAAACCGACCCATGCTCACCTCTACTCGGAACAAATTAACATAGTTGTTAGGAGTTAGGTCCAGGCCCAGCCCAAAGTGGAAGCCCCAACTTGGTTGGGGTGTCCTACTAGACTCCTAACAAGCCCATGGGCCTTTAGGGTTTATGGGGAGAGCTTAAGTAGGGATAGGTAAACTCATATTGAGTTATCCTCTTTGTAATACGTAGAATATACAGTTTCAATCCATAAAAATATCTCAACTCTTCTCTCAATTGCTCTTGATTACATAATAGAGTAGAACCTATTATTATCCAACACGTTATCAGCACGTAAAACTAGTGGATCAGAAGGGAGAAGATAAAACTCTCAGAATCAACGTTTTCTTCGATTTTTGCTTTGCGAAGAGGTATTCTTTACTATTTTTTGAATTTATATATATTCTTTACTTAATCTATGATATGAGATATCAAAATATAGATTAGAGTAATTTTTATCTTCTTTTTTTTCGGATTAAAATAACATATTTTGGTGTTTTTTACCCTTGATTAAGGGTTGTTTTTCAAACCAAAATAACTTTTGTTGTGGACATCGGATAAACGTAAAACTATTTTTGTTGCGTAGCCTATTCCACAAGGTTTCCAACGGTATATAGCACGTCGCAATTGTCGGGAAAGTGGCTTTGAATTTGAGCAGTTCATGACAAAAAAATTGTCATGATGACATCAGCAATAAAATATTTTGTTTGTTTAATTCTTTTAAAAAATATTATTTTATTATTCATCTTTATTCAAACGTTGATGTGGCAATGACATGCACGTAGCATGCCACATAGCAGTGCGCCCACATGCTAATGTAGCAGTGACAGGTGTGGAGGACACCAATGTTGATACCCACTTAAGCAAAGCCATAAAGAATGGCCATGCCTAGGGTTGGCATAATAGAAATCTTCTATTAAGCAGTAAATTAGAATTCAAAAAGGAAAACTACTGGAGGTGGCATTAGGAATCGTACTTCATTTTTTGTTGGATTTACCAAATAGCCACGTGGGATCATAAAAATTAGGAAGTTGTTAAGCTAAATCTAAGCTAACCCTCATGTTTAAAATATAAACTCTCCAAGAAAATTGTTTCAGAAGCTTGTTGTATCTAAATTTATCAGAATCCTATCAATACGGCATTGCCAGAGATATATTTTTATATCTCTGGGCAGAATAGAGACATGGGCATTCGATCCTTTCTTTCTAAGAGGAAGAAATCCAAATCCTCCACTCCAACAGAGAATGAAAGCGTTTCGTCCTCTTTTTCACAAATCTCAAGAACCGAAATTGACGAGTATGAATGTGTTTTTAAGAAATTTGATGTTAATGGAGATGGAAAGATTAGTTGGTCTGAATTGGGTGCAATAATGGCAAGTCTAGGCCATGCTGCGATAGAGGATGACCTGAAGAAGATGGTCAGCGAGGTAGACGGAGACGGAGATGGATATATCGACTTGGAAGAATTTATAGAGTTAAACACGAAGGGGGTTGATGAGACCAATGTTTTGGAGGATCTGAGGAACGCATTTTCGATGTTTGACCTTGATAACAATGGGTTGATATCTGCCGAGGAGTTGCAGAAGGTTATGAGAAGCTTGGGGGACTACTGCTCAATTGCCGATTGCAAGAAGATGATTAGTGGGGTTGATTCAGACGGAGATGGAGCAATCTGCTTCTCAGAGTTTGAAGTTATGATGTCCGGGTCAAGTTCTTCGTTATCCACCATCCTTGCATCAACAAACCAAGACTAATTTCCAGAATTATGGTAGGATTTGTAGTTTAGAGCAATTAATTGGGTTGAAGTCTCTGATTTGTAAATTACATGATGATGATGATGGGTTCAAAGAAATCTTCCTTCTCCATCAGGCATGCCTAAAGCCAAATGTGATGATCATTAACAGGCATTTGTCTTATTTTTTCAGGGATATAAACATTAAATCAAATGTGGTTGGTATGGTTGAATATCTCTACGTTCTTGTTTAAATTGATGTTCTCTACGGTGGTCAGTTACACATTCATAATAATATGCCTGGATTTACTTTTTTTATCTCAGTGTGTTTAGAGATGATATACTTGGAGTAAATCAAAGTTAAGAATGCCCCCATAGCAAGACAGAAACAAGGCTATTCAAGAAGGTTCCCTAGCTGGATAAAAACATGGCTAATCAATCAGCTTAATTAATGTTTACAAATAAAAAATAAAAAAATCAGTCCAAGGCCAAGCAAGCAACTGAAATATACGACTTTCAAATAGAAATCTATAGTAGTCTTCAGTTTCCAGAATAAGATATATATACAACAGGAAACTGTGTTCAAAACAGGGGGAAACCTAGTTTTTATGTTAGGTAATACAGCAACAGATCTACAAATTTGATATTGACTTTGTGATGATCCATACTTTATTTGTTGTAAAATTGAATCGAACAATATTGTGGATTCACTAACCTGCAACAATATCCATATTCAAGTGAGAAGAATGGTTCACACGACTGCTTCAGAGCAGGTAACCTCACCAATATGTGTTGGAACGAGAACTGCTTAAATCACGTTACTATGAAATCGGATCAGGAAGTTACGATTCCATTTCAACAATTTCTGTATCCTGTGATTGTTGCTGCTCATTTGATCCATTTTCAGGACTTGTGTCCATTCTATTTCTAACCCCACTATCAACTCTAATTGCATCATTTTCTTCTGATCTAATCTCCAATGATCTGTGCTTATTTGTATCACACATTATGGGGACTGTAGGGTCATGGCTAGTAACCCTTCCAGAAGGTAGATCGTGGTTATGATTTCCCTCATATGTAGTTACAAGTACTTTTGGATTTTCGAATGACCTCTCCACGTGTTTCTTAACAAAGCATAGAGGACTTGAGCATTTGAAGTAGTTCCTGCATAAATCAAAGAGAAATCTAATAACATAAGAGAAGAAACAAAACATAATCGTGTACGGGTTGCCATAATTCAAGAAATGAGGATAAATTGCTATTCGGTATCTTTATCAATGTTTATTTAAAGGATAATAAGTTCACTTGCAGGGAAAACAAAGATCAGAAAAGTTCAAGTTGTACAGACAAATAAATCTCAATTTTGTTTATGAACAAGTTGGCATTTGAAATGAAAACACTCTACCCTAACAGAAATTGAAACAACAATGTTCCGAAATTTCACTCTAGAAGGCATGTGTTTATTTTATATAAAAAAATTCTGTTGAAATAAAGGGTAATCCAAGGTAAAAGAAAATTCTATGTAACGGTGACAAAGAAAAGAGTAGTTGTTTCTAGGACAGTTGGACTCTGATGTCAAAAAGTTGATTAATGAAAGCCATAGGAGGCCCGGCCCGTCAACCTACAATATTTCGAGCATGCCTAAAGAGCCTCTTCTCATATCAGTGCAGGTTGTTTTGGTACTTACTTACAAACTAAATACACACTATTTAGCCACAGAACCATCTCTGAAACTACAGATCATCTAAAATGCAGATCATAAACGTTTTTAGAAGAATTTTGAGAAGGAAAGCTTCACTGGCTTTACTTATTTGACTTCTGGATACTTTCTCCATCTGGATACTTCAAACTTACATGTATTTTGAAGGTAACCTTTATTGGGATTCCCTTTTGTTTTAATATTAATTTACCCATCTGAGAGGAAAAGTTTTTCTTTGAATAGTAAAATCCTTATTGATTGAACTGATAAATAGAACCGTTGGTATAGGCTAGTGTGACATGTATCACTTATGGTAAGGATAGGTGATGCCTCAAAAGATCAGAAAAGCTAGGCCTTGGTTGTGGCAGCTGGAAGCCCTTTTTTTCTTCCCAATATTTTTTTCAATCCAGTGTAAAACTTCTTCTTTCGCTTAGCTCTGTCTTTTGCTTTTGTTTATCCATTATTGCAGTGGGAGACAGCCATCTTAGCATCCCAAATAGTTTTTGTGTGAAAATGGGAGTGCCTACTGGGTCTCTATTTTAACTTTTCTTTGTTAAAATTTTCGTGCTTTTTAACCTCCCAATGGAGTAGATCTACGCCCCTATAATCAAATGAGAAAGGAATTGATTCTTAATGTACCATGGACATCACAGTTCAAAAAAATCATATGTTCGCACATGTCAGAGTGACATACTTGTGGATAAACCAATAGTTACTCATATCTCAGGTATCAACTTTTTGACATATCTTTTAAACATTTCAATACTTTAGACATGCTACTCAATCCTATTAAGGTTTACCATATTTTTTGTACTTGTTACATGTTAGTAAATCGACGAGAACTTATTATCATATATGTTCAAAATCATAGTATATATCATATGTATAGAGTCATATGTACGAAAGTTACATGTTGAGGTTTCAATTTCCTCTTATTTTGAATATGCCATGTACGAAACCTCATACTCGTTCCGAACACAGCATGCCAACTTGTGCCAATGTTTCATAAAGAGTTAAGTAGACAACTAAATAAAGTTATAGAAAGTGGAATATAGTCATATACCCATGCGACGACATATATCAGTCAATAAAAGACTCTTGTCTTTGGGAAGATGTTAATAGTTCCAGAATGTGGGGTTATCTCGAATATCAACTAATAAGATTGTGTGTTTCTTAAGATAATTCCTAAACGTATTTCACCCATACCTCGGATTAGGGTTCCCTTTCACCATTTTTCGGCCATATTTGCACCAGCGGTATCCATCATCCACTACATCTGTCTCACAAAGAGTTTCAACGACGACACGTGGTGGTTCCCTATTTGCCCTACCAAATTGAGTAAGATCCACATCACCTATGTCTCTCTTCCTGCTTACAGTTTTTCAACAAATCAACAAGGTTAGCACATGATGTACCTTTACAACTCAAGTAGTCCCTGGATTAAATATAAATAACCTGCGCTTGGCGTCTGGATCATTATCATCCTCAGCCTCATGTGGAATCTTCTTAGAACTTTGGACAGCACATTCAGCGCCATCAGTTGCCCTTCCTAGACAAAGATCGTCTGGGGCATTTCGCTCGACAAAAGATGTTTGTTCATGTCCACTTGGTGATTTGTCTACAAAGATGGCAAAGGCAAGAAACAGAAAACAAAATTAAGAGAAATTGATTTTTATAAGTTGATCACACGTATCAAGTGATGCGTCTCTGCTTACTTTCTCTGTTGTTTGAAGAAGAAACTGGATCAGATCTTTCTTCTTGGAAAGAAAGAATTGCACCAACAGCCATTCGAGTGGAAGGCTGAGGTTTAGGATGATCATGTTTTCCCCTGTAGACAATTTCCGTAATCCGCCCATCGTGAGATCGTACCAATTGCATTTTTACTTGGCAGTTAGGGTGTGTGCATCTGTAATAACTTCGAGGGAACTCACTGCCTTTAATATTCTTTTGCCCATATTTTCGCCAGTGGTAGGCATTTTCCAATAATCTTTCAAGTGCCATTGAAGGGCGAGTTCCTTTGCACGCTTCATTAGAGTCAACTTCAACAGGTACTATACCTTTTGAAGTAACCATGTAAACTGGTGGGTCTGGTATGGTTATCGTTAATGGGTCTGGTACTGTTATAGTTAGAGTTAACTCATGTGAGGAGGCAGCCATATTCTCATTTTCAGATGAAGGTGGAGATAGAACTGTCTGAGCATGGCATCGACTTTCGACTTGATCAGATGGCTGGTGGTTTAACCCCACGGAAACTTTGTTGGTTCTCTCCTTACTGGAAGTGACACCGGCATCATCATCAGCCTCAACCACGTTGCAATTTTTTTCTAAATGTATGCCTTCTTTCTCTACATAATCGTCACTTGCTAGGACAGGAGAAAACTCATGGGTTTCATTTGGTTCGGCATAGGGAATTACATCTGCAATTATGACGCTATAAACATTTTGAAAAAAGAAACAAGTTATTGCAACTTAAATTTAGCAAGTGGTTCTTCATTTACCTTTGGTGTTGTTCAAAGAACAAAATTTATTAGATCTCTCTTCTTGTATGGACACATATCTACCAACTGCCATATGACTACTAGGTTGTGGTTTGGGATGGTCATGCTTCCCCTTGTAGATAATCTCTGTAACTAGCCCGTCATGAGTCCGCTCCAATTGCTTCTTCGCCTGGCAGTCTGGGTGTGTGCATCTGTAATAGCTACGAGGGAACTCACTTCCTTTAATTTGTTTCTGACCATATTTTCTCCAATTGTATCCATCTCCCCACAATCTATCGGCTGATATTGAAGGACTAGATCCTATGTTATTGGATTGTGCTTCTTGAGCCCCACTGCCCAAGACTTCTTTCTCCCCCAATTCATCGGAGTCAACCTCTACGGCTGCCACAGCTCTTGAAGAATTACTAGTGGTCATGCTATCGGCCTCAATGCACCTATGTTTAGACTTTGGAACATCATGAAAGTGTACCTCGTTGAGAGTCGCGTTAAAATGTAAATCTGCACCTTCTGCATTATTGTTCCTTGCTACAACAGGAGGTTGTCCAAAAGTACCAATCCGCTCTTTATGGTGAGATATCAGGCCACCTTCATTTGTTACTTTCTCTAAAAATAAGAAAGTGAAAAAAGGAAATTAATTACTCACAATGGAGTAATTGGAAATTAACACAGTTTCAGGTTGTCTAGAAAACATTTTGACTAAATTTTTTACAGCAGTGATAATTTGAGAGGTATTTTAACCAAGGAAGGAGGAACACCAAATAATCCTAAATAAAATTCAGTTACCTTCAGTACTCGGAAAAGAAAACCTATCACATAATTCCTCTTCAATAGATATACTTGTGTTTGATACGATTTGACTGGAGCTTTGAGGCTTAGGATGATTATGCTCTCCTTTATAGCTAATCTCGGTGATCAGCCCATCTTGTGATCTTTCTAACTGCTTTTTAGCTGGGCAACTACTATGTGTGCATTTGTAATAGCTCCTTGGAAACTCACTTCCTTTAATTTGTTTCTGTCCATACTTTCTCCAGTGATAACCATCGTCCGACAATCTCTGACCAACTATAGAAGGACCAGAGATTCTCTTATGATTGGATGGTGTTGTTTCAATGTCAAAATCTGAGTCATGTCTCTGCTGCGACAAATCAGAAGGAACTTCAAAAGGTACAATAACTCTTGAATCGAAAATTTCATGTGGTAATTTTGGATCAGTTAAGCTTGCTGTTAAATCGTGTGATTTGTGCCTCACATTTCCGCTAGTTTCCCTACTAGCGGATGGCGAGGATGGAAACGTCTTGTGCTGAGATACAGTTTGGGCTTGCAAAGATGGTTCGCTTTGCTGGTGATTAGATCCCGCAAAAGCCTGAAATGAACAATAGTTGAAATTAGTTGTGAGGCCGCTTTACAACCATTACCTCTGTAACTCTTTATGGACTTACCATTGTTTCTAGTAAAAGCTATCACAACGTATAAAAATTATCATAAAGTGAATCAACACCACTGACTATTTTCCAGTAAGTTCAAGTAGTTTCCCAAAACTATTGTGTAAGCTATTTGAGTTACAATCTGCGCAAAACCAAAAAATATCCCAACCGGACACTATATTTAACCTGATTCTTTACTGAACCTCCACGATACTTAACAGCCAGTCAATAAAAATATCTTACAAACCTCCACGACAAGAGACATGGTGATATATAGTTTAAATGTATTTCCGAAATAATAATAAAAAATCGTTACATAACAGAATCTATTCCTGGTATATCACTTAATGTCATATCTACTGGTAAATTATCAAGTACTCGACTTAATACTATGCTTTCAGTCAAATTATCACAATACTGAAATATGTCTTAGTTACGTGCATGTCCCTAAATTTATTTAAGATAATGCTTTTGACTACCTCCGATACACAACCGGTAATCCGGTATGCAAATTTTAAACAGCGTTTTCTCCACATATCACTTAAAAAACATTCCACTAGTTGTTAATTTGATATCAACCTAAATACTTAGCTGAATTCATCAGTTTTTCAGTCCACATCAACATCTGATCAGTAATTCTTACATATCAAGACAAAATTAGCCACAAATCACTGCGTTACTCTTCTTATCTAAGCGCGAAAAAGTGGGGTTTTGATCCAAACAAAACCCTTTGTAATTCCACCCATAAGTATCCAAAAAAATATACCTTTTAATTATCTCCTCAATCATTTCAGCTCATTTAGTAAAACACAATCTAAAACTTCATAAAAAGCAGACTAATTCAAACTAATACAAAACACAGATATGATCACAAATATAAAATTTTCACAGTTTCATGAATCAATTCCAATTAAACACAACTAATTCAAATTTAAACAAATTACAACTAACATAACCAATTCAGTTCTACCACACCATATAATAATAATAAAAATTAAAAAAAAAAACCCAAAGATCTGAGAAGAGACCCTTACCTCCATGTTACGATAGAAACGATAAACTCAGCTAAAACTCGTGAGAATTGTTGAAGTTTTCACCATTAGAGCTCTTGAAATTGGAGAGAAAAAGAGAGATACAAATGAGGGAATATTATATGGTTATCAAGGGTACATTCGGTTTTTTGGTATTTTATTGCGTGTTTGTTTAGCTGAAGAGGACATCGTTGACTCGATCACTCTTAGTATATGCAAGCGCAGTAGGGTGGTGAAGTCACTCCGAATGCAATCCACCCACACCAGTTTCCCTATAAAACAAGGTGAATTCTCTTTATCGCAGTTCTGACTTGTGCGGCCGACCGACGGTTGAGATGTGGTCACGTGTTACAAATCCAATGCCTAAATATGCTTAGTAGTTCAAAAGTGAGGGGCATGAGAATCAAAAGTAGTTGGACAAGTGTCATTATATAATTGATTTTTGATGCCTAGCGTTCAGAAGCGAAGGGAATCAATAAAATAAAACTCCACTGAAGTTACCACATAAGCTAATCCACCTAGCTGCTATGGGTGAAAAAAAAGAAAAAATACAGTAAATTCACTCTCTTCCTTGCCACTTCATCTTTCACCTAGCTGCTGTATATTCTTATTATAGAATATGAGACAATTTGTCGAAAATACCCTTTTGGTTTTTACTATTTACCACACATGGACTAGAGTAGTGACTGAGAACTTTTCTTTGGTAAAAGGGGGAAATTACTGGAAGTAGTAGTAGGGGACTTGTTCAAGGCTGCTGCTGGAATTAGTGACGTAAGAGATGGGCCAACCAAACCCACCTAATATACAACCCGAATCCACCTAACAAGTCAACAAAGTCATTGGGAGTGGTTTTTATGTGGTTGACCAAGTCAAAGCTGCTTGAGTAACAACTAGTAAACCATGGGAGATACCAAAATATATGCTGATTATCTTTCATCCAAGAGATGCATAATTGTCTTTGCTAAAACAAAATGGCATCTGCTAAAAAAGGTATCATTCTATACATAATTCCTCAGCTTACAACCGTGACAATAAGATACAGCAACAAAACACTTTCAGATGGGAGAAAGTGAATGCAGGTTCAGACACTACAACTACAACATCTTGACATTTCTAATCCCTGATAAATAGATGATAGTATAGTTTCCAAAGGTAAAGATATTAGTCTTTTACGAAGAAAAGTCATTCCCGCACCATTAACCTTCCCAAGTTCTGGAGATAAGGATTAGAGGAACTAGTTTCTAGAGTAAAGCTTTGACCACCATAATATACCAATACTTCTTGGGCTGCTTGAGCCGTCTCCGAAGAATTGCGAACTCCAATCTGTGTCTGAAAAGTCTGATTTGATCTATTTTGGGCATTTGAGCTAATTCCAACTCCAAGATCAAGACTGATTCTGTTGATTTCTTCAGTTCTAGTCATTAAAATGTCATTCCTACCTGTAATGTAAGTGGGTCCAGATGTATCATGGGCACTAGTCTTAGCAACAGGTACATCGTGATTGTGTTTTCCTTCATAAGTGGTTATAACTGCTTTGGGATCATGTGACGCCCTTTCCACGTGTTTACGAACTGGGCACCCAGCATTTGTACATTTATAGTAGCTCCTACATGATGCAAGCACAAGTTAATTAAAACAAAAGATGAAATAATGGAAAAGATCTTAGGATGAATTAAAATACCTATAGTTCATGTTTCGTACGAGATGATTGCGTGGTATCATGTGATGAAGAGAATTTCGCAAGACCAAAACATAATAACAAAAACACTATTTTTCACAGAGTAAAAGCATTTTTCTTTCATTAATGCATTTAAATAAAGATTATAGAAAATAAACTCGTCTTGATTATCTTCCTTTATATGTAGGTCTAAACTCTTTATATCTTTTCTCTCGAATTTCAGTGTCACTGTAGTTTGTACCTCTTATAGATTATTTTAATAGAAACTTGGAAGAAGAGGGTTTACACCAAAATGGATGAACTTAGGCAACTACCACTGGGTCTCCCAAACTCAGGAAAACAGTAACTTGATCTGGAGTACCTCCTTGTAGCCTAAAGAACTAAAACATTTATCGACAACTTGATACAGGTAGTTTCAAATCCCCAGAGCCTTCTCTTAAAAGTGGATTGGAACCAATTTTCATAATAGGAAGTGTTTCAAGACGTGCAGATACGAGTAAAATGGAGCACGATGCCTAGAACATAAATTCTTCAGAAAATGAGGTGTCTGCAGCATAAAGGTTCTAGTGAACATACTTCTCACATGTTCATGAGAACGATCAGAAAATGGACGTTCATAAGATAAAGCTGCGGACATTTTCAAGCACTATCTATCTTATCAAAATATTAACAAATACCTTGGATTAGGATTCCCTTTAACCACTTTCTGGCCATACTTGCGCCAACGATAACCATCGTCCAGTATATCAACCTCACTAAGAGTTTGAACGACAACACGTGACTCCCGGTTCACTTTACCTATTTGTGTAACATCCATACTGCCAATGTCTGTCTTCCTGCTCAAAGTTCAAACAGTTTAATCGAGTTCACTTATGGATGCAAGTGCAAGACTTATGTAATCTTTAAACTCACCTGCGCTTAGACTCTGGATCATCGCCATCCTCTTCTACATTTTCCGCGCTCGCTGCAACAGGAGAAAGTTCTGGGGTACAATCTTGTTCAATTTGTTGATAATTCTGGCTATACAAATTCGAGGATTTTTCTGTAAATGTAAAATTTTCAAAAGTTAAAATAATAAATACAGAAAAATGAGGGGATATTTTGACTATTAACCCTGTTGCACGATGGAAATTAGATTCCCCCACCCCAACGAAGTTCTCAACTTTAGAGTGCAACTTTGATACCGGAATACTGCCCATCTTTTCAACAGAATGGGGAGTAAGCTTATAGTTGATAACTTCAGGGTTAAAGTCAAAATACCCAAAGAAGGTATCCAAGGAACTGTCTATTGCTATCAACGGGGATATCCGTTACCTTCTATGCAGTTTAAGGGGGAAGACCTGTCAGATCCTTCTTCACGGACAGCAACAATTGTTCCAACTGACATTCGACGGCTAAGCATAGGTTTAGGATGATCATGCGTTCCCTTGTAGATAATCTCTGTAACTTCCCCGTCGTGAGAGCGCTCCAACTGCTTCTTCACTTGGCAGTTAGGGTGTGTACACTTGTAATAACTCCGTGGGAATTCACATCCTTTCACTTGTTTCTGCCCATATTTTCGCCAGTTATAACCATCTTCGGCTGATTTATCAATCGTCTTATGATCGGATTCCGTTGGTTGGACACCACTATCCGAGCTTTGTTTCTGCCACGGATCAGTAGAAATATTTTCTTCGGGTCCACTAGCTCTAGGAGAAATCAAGGGTACTGGCGGGGTTGGGGTGGGAACATACAAGGTCAGTTCATGTGAGGATTCAGGAATATTCTCTTTTTTCACTGAAGGTGAAGGTGAAGGTGAAGGTGAAGATGGATATGTTTGGGACTCGCATCTCTCTTGAACATGTACAAATGACTCATACTGTTTGTGGTTGAACCCTGTACAAGCCTTTAAACAATAAAAGACCATTAAGCAACAAATAACCTGAACTTGTAATTCACAAAATACACCGATACAGCATTATAGAGGGTATGCGTTGAGATGTATTTTTGTGGACCAAACACATCAGTGTGTGACTCAACTGAAATGCCGATTGTAATGCACATAAATGATACTCAGACCTGATGTCATCTGCCCCCACATAAGTCTAATGCGTGGGTCCAGCGCCTATTTAGAAAATAGAGTTTGTCATCTTGAAAGATCGTGTTATTTAAAAAAGAAAAAAATAAAGCATTCACCCAAAAAATTATGTTGCGGAAATTCCAAAAATCCAACTACTAACCCAACAATAGCAATGCAATAAAAAGCAGCGAATTAGAACCGGGGGGAAAAAATTAAAAGCGACAAGACAAATTTACGTGGATAAATCCAATATTGAGGAAATGCATTGTGCAACAATGATTGTTATAAAACTAAGTACAATGGCCCTTCCAAAATCAACCTCATAGTATCTAAATCTCTCACACGCTGAACACCATAGGTTTGTTCCTTCAATACATTTAGCGAAAAACTAGTCAAAATAAATATATATGTATGTGTAGGGGTGAGCAAAAAGCCGAAAAACCGAACCGAACCGATCCAAACCGAACAAAATGGTTCGGTTTTTGAGGCTTCGGTTTCGGTTCCTAAAAAGAGAACCGAAATGGTTCGGTTTCGGTTTCTCTATAAGAGGAACCGACATAAACCGAACCGAGAACGTATATTATTAGACAAAAAAACTCTAAATGTATGTCAATCCTTGATCATTCTATAGATTTTTCATATATTTTTGTGTGTATATATGTATGAAAAGATTAAATTTTAATACCATCAAGTAAATGCCTAACTTAAACAAGTATTTTACTAGTTACGATGGGATAAAACCGAGAAGCCAAACCAAACCAAACTATTTTTTCGGTTTCGGTTCCTCTTATTTTTTTCGGTTCGGTTTATAGTGAAGTTGGTTTCGGTTTAAGATTTTAGGAACCGAAGTTTTCGGTTTTGGTTTTATACCAAAACCAACCCATGCTCATCCCTATGCATGTGTATGTATGTACATAGATAGATAAACTCTTTATACTAGATTCGCTTGCTTTAGAAGGAGAGCCATGATAACAAGATCGTCAAGATAAGAGTAACACGTATCTATTTTTTATGAGCTCCAACAAATTATAAGGATGACATTATTTAGTAAATTGATATCATTTTTGCTAATTATTGTTACTTCATACTGATAGTTTCATTATCTATATACCTTATACTTTATTTCACTTCATTGATTTGCATGCTGATAGTTTCATTATCTATATACCTTAATGTGCATATCACTTCTAAGATCTTAGTATGCAACCGATTTAGGCTCGAAGGTTGTCAAGCAATTAGTTACTAAACATATGTGGGCTTAATGGAGTTGAGACTTGAGATAACCCTCAAACAACGGGGAGATGAGTAACATGTTTTCACGCGGAGAGAAATTTAGAGATCGAATATGTTAAAAACTATGTTTGAGAAAGCTAAATTAATCTCAAGTAAACCTAAGATGTCTCAATTGCATAAAATAAAAGTCAAAATACCTAGGGTTTATGAGATTTACCCCAAACTCTCTATATCTCTCTAAGGCTAAGTCTTTCTCTCACTCAAATCAACATAACATATAAACTAAGCTTAGGCTACTCGTAGTCGTATCCACCACGATTCCTATCAACTCTCACCGTCTAAGAAGAGTTCGTGGGCCACGAACTCTGGCGAGAAAATCTGCAAGGCATCAATATGAAACCAAAAGTGCACACTTCACAGCTCGGGAATACGGCTACGAATTTTACTGTAACTTGCTAGTATACCCTTTGGACGTTGTAACACATCGTCTCGAAGCTCATGTTGCTTCATTGTATTACCAACTGCGGACACTATACGTTGTACTTGAAGTCGCCAAAACGTTGGACCTACAAAGTTGAAAGAACGAACCATAAACTTCATCCAATAAGGGTCAACATACAGAACTATTTTTGGTACACCCGTCTGCGAGAAATTACTCTCTCCTGGTTCCCAAATATGCCCCGGCATATTGCCAAAACTAATTGCCCTCGCCCCAATCGTTTTGCGAATCCATCCCCCCCCCCCCCCGTCGACTCTTCTCTCTTTATCAGTGACCCATATAACGTGAACACTCCCCGCCTTGCCCGCTGGTGTGGGAAATGATCTATCGTGATCACCCCTTCGGGCATCACCTTCGTGCCTTCTGAATCTTGCATCGGCCCCGTGGGAATCCGAGATTCCCCCGCGGTAATCGTGCCCGCCCTTCCATTCGGAGTCGACTCGGTGCCCAAAAGGTTCGTGGCGTACTCGAGTCATTGTTGTGGGCCCACGGTCCTTCTCTCTTACTGTTCTCGTATCCATACTCCATCGTTAGCGTAAACTGCTGCAGCGGCATGCCTGTGCACCCTACTACGATTCCTATCAGAATACATGGAGAGAGAAAACACGAAGAAATAAAATACGTACAGAAAATATGGAAAGAGAAAACCTTTGAAAAATGTGAAAAGGGTTAAACGTAGAGAAAGTATGGAAAAAAAAAAAAGGATATATGAAGAGAAAAATGGAGGTAGAAGCAAATTTAGAGGGAGAATTTGGATAGAACATCTAGAAAGAACCTATGGAGAGAGAAAATGTAGTAAGACTATAAGAATATGGACACAAAATAAGGAGGGAATATGGAGGGAGAGAGAGAGAGAGTATGTATAAGTATATGGTGGAAAAACGGGGAGAGTATTATTAAAGAAAATAGGAGCAAGAAAATCACTCAAGTATGTTATTAGAGGAATTTATAGAAATCAGTTCACTTAATCTGACTACACTTAGCAAACTTTATATTCATTAAACTCATTGATCCTGTTAGTATAAACTATTAATTGAAATAAATCTAGTGCGTCCGGAGCACAAGCACATACACCAAGTAACACCAAATGGCTCACCTCATACCATAAAACATGCTGTGACCAGATTGAATCAATCCACTAGGGTTTCGGATCAATTCAATGTCTTAATCACCTTTTGATTTATAAGTAGAATCAAACCAACGCCCAGGTTGAAAAAATCTATGTCAAGCATTACCCATGATGAATTAATCCAATTAGGGTGTAGATCACTTATGTTATTCTCCATTTGTATGCATAATGGAATTGCTCCCAATCATTTTAGGGAATGATCACCAGCTTAAATTGATCAAAAACATAACTCGTACGGTCATCCCATGAAGAAAGTGCCAAAAATAGGAACCTAGAACTTTGTAGCTGTTCTTGGTAGTTGGTACCACTGCTAATAGCTACAAAGAGCTGGAAAACAGTTATTGTGTTGAATTGTATCACCCAATTTACAGTGTTTTACAGTAATTTGTACTAGTACCAAGCATGATGGTTTTATTTTCAAACTATAAAACTGTATTATGATAAAATTTGAAAGAATATTACCAATGGTCCTAGCGATGACAAGCCCGATCGTGGACTCAATCTTGTGTGAGGTTTGAACTCAAAGTTTCCGGAGTATTTTTCATCATAATTAGTGTCCCTTGGAGAAGAGAATCCGTCAGAAACAACAGTAGCATGCATTATTTGAGAATTGTGGAATGTACCAGTAGTTGGTGAAGGTTCTGCCTGCAAGATGAAGTGGAAAGTTTGTTGAAGCTATTGAGTTAATTGTGATTTCATCATCTAGCGATGCCTTCATCGAAGGCAAAAACAGACATCTTTTAAAACAATAAAGAAAATCCTTACTTTCACTATTATGTACATAACTTCTTTAAAGCGATCCTTATTCCTTACTTCAGTCCAATTGTCAATATATCAGTACGATAAATATATGTAAATCAACCAAAATTTTGAGCCTTGCCCACTTATCCCCCGTGCAAATGAACAAGTCAACCGAACTTAGAAGATCCTCCAAACTAAAAGGACTGGAATTGTACTAATCAAACAGTACAGAAACAATTACATACAGCGTGATTAAATTGTTTTCGGACTTCACGAGTTATTATTTATCCCGCTTTCATCAATTTACCCTTAGAGTCCCTCTATCAGTTTTCTATGACTAAAATATCATCATTAACCAAGAAAAAAGAATCAGAAGATAAAACACGGCAAAGAGACGCTTGAAGAAAATCACATAACATCCTTGAAAAAAGTAATTACCTAATCACTCGTTTCCTCCTCCATCATTGAAGAGATCCTCTACTCAAAGAGTCCTCCTAGGAAACCAAATACCAATCCGTAAGACCCACTATTCTTTTCTACTCTCCTTACACTCACTCTTATACAAAAAATTACAAAATTTCCAAAACCCCAACATCCAAAATTCCAGAACACAGGAAAAATAGCCTAAAGTAATAATCAGAATAAAAAAACCCCACACTCACCAAAACAAACTAAACTACAATTTCTCATACATCACTCACAAAAAAAAAAACCAACTTTGGATCCGATTCGATTGCATCACACAACACACAACTACTAACAACAACAACAACATATGAATCTAATAACACCAAATGTAGATAATGAAAATGTAAGAAAAAAGAGAAACAAAGGCTGACCTTCATGGAGAGAAACACAGGCGAATCGAGGAACGAAGATGGGCTCAACCCAGGAGGTATTGTTAGACAAGGGGACCTCGAGATCGGAAGTTTAGCTGGAGACATCAATTTGTACCTAGCAGCACTCGATCCAGATCGGGCTAAAACCCTAGAACTAGAATTCAATTTCATTCTTTGATCTTCTCCAGCAGGTGTTGAATCATTAAAAACATTAATTTCACCATTTGATTGAGATCTTATTTGAAGCTCAAATTCCACATTTTCTTCCATTATTGAGAGATGAAGCAGTAGTGACTAGTGATTGATGAAGAAGAGAAGAGTGAAGGAGGGGTATTAAGGGTATTTCACTGTCTGTTTGTGTGTTTTTGTTGCTTGTCAGATGTACAGTAGCAGACGACGTTTAATTGGCTACTCCCACTTTCATAATTATGACAGTAGTTTACCATTCTGTCCTTGGAGGGTTTTTACTTTTATAAATTACAGTCATTTACTACTGTAATTACAGCAACAAGTCACACTTGATGCCGGACTTGGAATTCCTCCGCCAACGTCTCACCGTGGCGTCGAAGACTTGAGACCACTACTCTTAATTTCAGAAGCAACACGGCATGTGAATTGGTGGGGGGTTCCCATGTGCCTTTGTTTTTTGAAGGGCAAGCTGGGGGACTCGCAGGCCCCAAGGATTAGTCGGGCTAATGGTCATAAATTATGAACCCATATCACCTTGCTTTGCAACAAAAACAATTGCATCTATTTAGGGGCGTTGCTAATTAACAAATTACACGAGTAGCTTAGGCGAAAGAATATTAATGTGAAAGCCATAATGCGATGGAGGGCCCAAATCCCATTGTCGAAAGAATATTACAAAAACAGAACAATCAAAAGACAGACACATTCAGCATAGCTAATTAACGCTTTCCTCTCCGTTTGTTTGCGCGCTTGAAGTTGAACTACAGCTCCACTTGGTATACTGGTCCTAGAAATAGTTTGTGATGGGAACATTTCCAGTGGTTTATACGAATGCTGACGATTGGATTAGCCCAACTTTCTTCTCATCGTGGCTTCAATGGTTAGCATGCCCAAATCACGGGTACACATCCATCAGAAACCATTTTTGGTGTACCAAGCATAGCCATAATCCAACTTTGTTATCCTTATTCTTCTTTGCATATCAAATTTTTGTTAGACGTTTTATCTCTTACATTGTAGGCTCACAAGAGGAAGCAAATCTCGAATGTCCAATGTTCACAGGCAGAAGACGTCTTTACTTGAGGGTTCCAATTAATCCTCCTGTAATGTTCAGTCAGAAATAAGTGTGAAAATTACATCATTTTAAGAATCATATGCTTCTCCATTCTACATAAGCACATCTCCTCCATCCCTTCTCTGTTAACAAGACAAACTATGACATGAGATTAGCCTTAGACCTACAGAACGGGAAAGGAAAAAAAAAAGCCCACACTAGATTCAACTTCATCACAATAACATCAGAGCTCTGTCTCAAACTTCATAACCTGGGGAGAAATTTGCAGGGAGGATGACTGCTTAGATCATATCCCAGTTATATGAACCTCGAAAAATTTCCTTTTCGATTCTTGCAATACTCAGCTATCACTGTTATATGAACCTTGAGATGTAACGTAATGCAGGTATCACTGTATCAGGAAACACTCAGAAACAACAATTTATGATCGATTGAAATAGAAAAACTAAATACATATTTACATCATGATTAACGGTCAACAATTGGCAGGTACAAAGCAATTCTGATTAGCAAGAATGGAAAAGAGAAATTCCCATCCTTACGATTTTCCCCGCACTAAGACAAAACTACACTAGAAAAGATAATCACCTGTTCTTCCATTGAGATCTTACTGAAACAAAACTACACAAAAAAAGAAGGCAAACAATAATAAAAAGCCAAACTAAAAGCTTAGATTAGCATAGGGAAAGTGCAGATAAACTTAATTGCCATATGCACAAGATTCTGGACAAAATGTCAAGCATTACAACCATTACAACCATTACAACTTGTGACAAACTCCGGATTTCATCACACTTAAGCAAAAGACATGAAAAGATCAAGGATTGAACAATGATCTGTGTGACGGGGGTAACCCTAACAGACCAGCCATGCCAATCGGCCTATCATATATGCTAGATGTCAAAGAAGAGTTGGAAGGGAAGAGGCGCGACCTAGGTGGACTTAAATTAAGTCCATAACCAGGAAGACTGGTACCAGACCCATAAGATGACGCACCATTACTTAAGTACTGCCTCGCATTAAACATCCCATATTGGGAAGAATTCAAGTATGGATTGAGATGATCATGCAAGTTCAAAGGTGGGTACTGGGAAATCAAGTGAGATGAAGTAGGTTCAGAATTCAAGGCAGTTGGTCTAGGACGCTTGATCGCCGATTGCTGTGGCTGAGTTATTTTCGACTCCTGTTGTGCATCAGTTACAGGTCTTTTCTTCAAGGAAGATTTTTGCTTCTCCAACTGCTCAATGCGCTTATCAAGGCTTTCTCGAGGATATTCAGCCTGGAGATTGTGGTCCTCAATGCACTTGATGATCGCCTTCAATGCGCCAAGCTCTTTCGAAATAGCATCGTGCTGTCGCAATGTTATTGGATATAAGATTCAAAAGGACAACAAATTCACCTGCGTAATTTATGAACTTTGTCTTCAAATACGTACCTGTGACTGAGACGAACTACCGTTTTTACTCATGAGATCTCCTGCAACCTTTTGGGTTTGTTTTAAGTAAGCCTTAAGAAGAGGAACTGGGGGAAACTTGTCAACAAGTTCCAATTCATAAACAAATCTTACAGCCTCCAGTTGTCTTCCTTTCTTACTGAGCTTTTGAATAAGATCTGAAAAAAGAAAAGGGAGGTTGAACTAATCAGACAACCCCAGGTCCAAAACCGCTCAAAAATAAATCTAGAAAAATAGTGGATGAAAAGGTCATCCAAAGATGGAGCTACAAACAGACACAAATGACAAAAAAAATACATAGTGCTGAAAATACAAACCATGAACAAACACTACGGCAAACAGTGGGAATTGAATAAGCAGCAAAGAAATAATATCTAAGAGACGGTCGTCGTAGATAGCAGAAGAGGACAATATCACGAAAATGACAGCTAAGTTGCAAATTAAAACATGTGTTCTCTCCAAAAGGAGCAAGTGAATCACAGGCAAAAATCAGTCAAGCTCAAAATTGAGATGACAATAAAACCATAAATAAATAAAATACAGCAGAAACACCACTCCCAAGAAGAGGAAAAAGTCCCATCAATGGAGGAGCTCAACGAAGTGGAGAACAATTAACAGTTAGACGGCTACATTAAGGAACATATTCAACCAGAGTAAGGTGCGTACAAGAAGCACCAAAACACAAGAAACAAGTCACCCAGAAGTTACACTAACTGGGATATAATTTACTAGTGCAAATGCCAAATTGAACAGAAAACAAGAAATATGTTCAACACTAATGACCATTATTTGAGATCAATGACCAGCTAAGTCAAGTTGGGAGAAAGAGGGAGAGCTTAAAAAACACTAACTGGAGATCGATACGCAATATTTCAGCCCAACTGTGCACGCAAAAATGTTAAAGAACATAAAGAAATTTGGGAATAAATCTTCATTGTTACATTACTTCATAAGACGGACATAGACACAGGAAGAAAAAAAAAAAAAAGATGCTTTAAGTCCAAGATATCTAGATGACGGAAAAATCAACTAAAAGACGAAAAAAGGGTAAAAAATTTAAGGAAAAAAATTACTAATGTCCCACTCATTGGCAACCTCACGAGGTCATTGCAGCAATGTCGCTCCACAATGAAATGGAATATGAAAAAGTCTCATTGAAGGAGGAACTCCACCAGGACCATCATTGTTAAATTTATATGTGACGTTTGCACAGGAATTTACAGCAAGGGAAAAAAAAAACTATTTCTTGTGTGAGGAGATAATCATACTCCCACCACACCATCTACAATGAAAATATCATCCATCGCAAGTAGCTAAGACAGAAACTCAGAATGAAGAATGATGAAATACTGAGACAGTATAGGAACGTAGATCAATCCAAGAAGATAAAAAAAAACTAGTTTAAGATGAGGGCGACCACATATCCAGTGGAACAATAGCTATGTGCACCCCTCCATAAGAGCGAACTCTAAAAACCATAACTGACGCATGCACAAGGAATAATAATCAACCATCTCCGTCTATATATTGTCATATCCAGGGAAACGGGATAAAGTGAGACAGCAGGATAGAGTGACAGATTAAAAGAGGAATGGAGATGCAATCCATGATAACATGGGCAGGGAAAACAATGATTTAGGAAAACCAAATCCTTTAATTTCAAACATGTCCAGCTAGAAAGATTAGAAAAGACAAAAATAAAAAAAATGATTCAGATTCAGATTCAGATGCATTAGAACACGGTGACGTAAGATGAAAGGGTGATCATTAGGAATTGTTAATAAAACATTATCCAATTGCCACACTATGTAATCCACAATCCCCAGCAAACTCTAAAAGCCATAACTGATTCATCAACAAGTCACAATGATCTACCCTCTCATCAATATGCATCAGTCTAACAATCATCATTATTGCACTTTACATAGAGAGAGAGAGAGAGAGAGAGGGTAGAAGTGTGCGGAGAGATAGGAGAAGGTGAAATGGCAAGATAGAATGACAGATTAAAAGAGGAATGGAGATGCATTAACATGAAAACACGGGCAAGGATAACAATGATTTAAGAAAACCAAATCCTTCAATTTAAGCATATCCATCTAGAAGGATTACAAAAAGGCAAAAAAAAAAGTATTACGATTCTGATTCAGATGTATAGAAGACGACGAGAAAGGATGTGAAGGAGATCATTATGAATTGTTAATACAACATTATCCAATTGCCACACCATGTACTTCACAAGACCCAGCCAAGTCCAAAAGCCATAACTGATGTATCAACAAGTCACAATGCTCTACCCTCACATCCAAAATGCGTCAGTCCAACAATCATCATTATAGCATGTCCTAATCCAAATTTAGGCTAGAGAGATATATATATATATATAAATACATTACAAGAAACAAAAACGCTGATTGAAAAATGTGTCAATATTACAATCCAGAGCAAGTAAAAGAAATTGGAAAAATAAAATAGGAGGAAACAAGAAAATGGGCATAAGATATGCCAAACAAACATTAAGGCGTAGTAAGAAGGATGACATGAACACATTACATGAAACAAACCGTTGATTGACAAAAATGACAATATTACAATGCAGAGCATGTAAACAAAATTCAAAAAGTAAAACACAAGGAAACAATAAAACATACATATGAATAGGTAAAAAAACATCAAGGCGTAAAAGTCATTCAGTCCTGAAGACATTGTGATGGGTACTCCTGACATCATAGACATGACTAGTAATAGAAGAAATTCGCAAAGTGAGAGATCGGCCAAAATCATTTGCTATATATGTGATACATACATAGAACATATAATTATATCCAGGGGAAAATATCAGTACAAGAGGTGGAAATGAATATCACTAACCTATTTTAAAGTAACAAGTAGAAAGAAGTACATAATAGAGGCAGCCATATACAAAAAGAATATACATGGTATGACAGCTTATAGCGATCCTTAAGAAGAAATAAACAGCAAGGATATAAAAGTGAGTCCATGACGGATGGCATAAGAGAAAAAAATGCTGCAAAATTTAGAGAGACAAGAAAGAGAGATGAAATCTATATCTATGGTCAGCAGTGTCAATTGCTAATGGCAGCAACCCCAATCCCGCTATTAAAAACTGGGATACATGACTGCTTCTACGGAGTTTGATCTACTAGTAAGGAGAAAACTAGCTCAATTTCCGATGTTAACTACGGAATATATCATTCTGCTCCTACAAAAGTTGGCAAATTTGAAGGCCAAAAGACCTTCCTATCGCATAAAAATACGCATCACACAACAACTACCAAATGAGACAGAAATACACTATGTACACTCAAGCTGAAAAGGCTAAATCGAAAGAGACTTACCAGAGATCTTTTCAGCGGGACAAAGCGTCCTGCACAAATCGATCGCCTGTTTCCTTTTGTTGCGAGAAATAGATATTATGACATCGATAATATCATTCGATTCGAAAGACGAAGCCAACCCAAAAGAAGCTAAAAGTTGCAGAAACCCTAACGACTCTAACGATTTCGCCTCTTCAACACCTACATTCCCCTTCCACTCAAGAGCTAATTTTTTCGCTCTTTCCTTCAACTGGGGCTTAACTATCGGACTAATAGACGCTAACTGTTCCAACAAAAGAATACAAGTTCCCCTAATAGCAAACAGACCCCCATCTTTACTATCTCCCTTAGCATTACCAACATAAAACCCTTGCATTGCATCCAAAACCAGCTTTGCCGGATCCGCGGATGCCTTTAGAGCAACCCCCACTTCGTCGCGAATCGAATTGAGCTTTGTTCGATGATTCACCATATACGAACGCAACCCCATGGCGTCGTTCTTCACACAGAGTAACCTCATCTCTGGGTGAACCAATTTCGTCACTGGGTCTTCCTTAACAGGCGTTTCTACTTGTTTTGGCGTCGATTGCTTTGGTTTCAACTTGGGTTTCAGCTTCGAATCAGTCACAGGGGTTGTTGTTGTTGTTGTTGATTGCTTTGGTTTGATTACTTTGGATTTTGGTTTCAATGATTCGAGGGATTCAAGATGTTTGATTCGATCATCGACAGACTTACGAATCGAATCGAAATGGTCTTCGAGATCCCTCCATTGAAGGGTGAAGGAAGAGAGGAGTGAGGATTGCAATTGGAGATCTTCGAAAGTCTTTCGAAGAGTTTCCTTCTTTGCATCGCTCGATTGGAGAGCTTCAGTGACAGATTTCACTAAAGCCATCTTTGATAAACCCTAGAAATTGGATTAAACCTCTAAGAATTACAGAATTGGGGAACTAAATCAAGAAGAAACCCTAGATATGATTGAGAAGAACGATGGGGATGAAATTAGGGCAAGCGTAGTTTTGAAATCAGAAAGTAAACCTCTATTGACCGTTGGATGCAATTATATTCAGCCGTCCCTATTATTTGGGGATTTCTGGGCGAAAATTGAGGTGATTTACGGACACCTAAAACTGGACCCTGCATTCAAGGGTCTAGATAATGAGATAATGACATGTAAACTAAAATTAGAGTGTCGCACAAAGTGATTGATGATGTAACATTTTATTGACGCGGAGTAGGCACGTGGGGTGTTGGGTTCGACACGTGAAAGAAAGACTCACTCTGATACCATATTATACCCAGTATGTTGAGGAAGGGTGCCATTTTGTCTTTATTGGTACTTCTTGGTCCGCCTCACCCTCAAATTATGGCATGTTACATTATCAAAACTTACCTTGCTTATTTTCGTGCTAGAAATGACACGCTAGGCTGCTCAGAGAAATTAGAGGGATAAAAGCAGCACTAGAAGCGAGTCTAGATAAAAAAAAATACTATTTTTTGCAGTTTTAACGCTTGTTAAAGCCTTTTAGAAAAAATCTAAATATTTGTCTTGGGGTGCCCTTGCCCTACCTTCGTTTGTAACAAGCTAGAGGGGGCATGAAAACATTAAAATCATGACATATGCGTGTTTAACTGAATCCGTTTAGGCAATATTACCACAACATTATGAAAAACATTACAACTCCATTATTGAGTCGTAAACAATATCTACACGATTGAAGGAAGTTGTAAAAGCTGGAACAAAGGTTATATCATATACACAATAGACTTCAATCTATAAACTTCTAGTGTGGATTAAAAGAGGATTTATTTGTCCTCAATACGATTTTTTGTAATTTTGCATATCTTTAATTATTTTTCAAGCAAAATGCCATATTATATCTACTCTTCACGATCCAAAGATTCCAAACATAAGAATGTTTGCATTGTGTTTGTTTGCATTTTGTTCCAGAAGATGGAATTACTCTCTTTTTCTCAATCCTAAAATACCATTGTTTTCGTATTTAGAATTCCTAAAATACCCCTTATTTTGTATTGGAAAAAAGTTGTGGATTGGACTTCCATTTATACCCACCATTTCGTAAAGTAATTACGACTAAGATGCCTATTTTTGAGTTAGGGATTTGGCATAAACGAAATAGGAGTATTTTAGGATTAAATAAATGGTGAGAATAGACGAAATAACCCTTACGATCCAACGGCTGTTACGATTCCATATCTACTCTTCACAATCCAAACATAAGAATGGTTGCGTTGGGTTTGTTTGCATTTTGTTCAGGAAGATGGAATCACTCCTTCTTTCTCAATCTGTCAACACAGTTTGACCCGTACTCAATCTAAAGTGTCTAATTTACTTTAATTATTTCCTCTGCATCATCCATTATTTCCTCTACATCATCCACACAGGGATAGGGTAAGGCTATCCAAGCGCCCCCTTTTGGCCTCATTTTGCCGAAGCCCCCAAAATCCCAATAAAATTTTGATTTTGACAGTAAGATTTTGTTAAATCTTAGCATTCTTTTTGAGAAATCCATTTTTGCCCTCCCTCATATTCTAAAATACAAGTATACCAAGTGTTTCCTTTGTTATATTAAGAATGTTTTAGTAATTCAAGCAAATATCTTTAGAACCCCACTTTTCACTAAGAATATTTCTCTCACACCAAAATTTTATTTTTATCTCATCTCGTCTCCCTCTTCTTCTTTTTTGGTTAAGTATCTCTCTCTCAAATAGGGTTTGTGCATCTCTTATCTACTATCTCATCCATCTCTTTCATGAAGCTAGTTCCTCTTTGATAGTTTGAAGTAGGACTGTTAAAAATGGAGGTCTTGAGTCTCGACTTTTTGAACTCATCGTTACAATTTAACTTTTTGTTCTTTACATTCTTAGATCGGGGAGCTATCTCCTCTTATACTTTTGTCTGCTAATGATTTTCGAAAATATATCCTTTTCTGCTATCCAAAAGAAATTCCTCAAGACATTTCTAACAATGGCCTACTCTTGATCGAATTAATTTGCAACTGTTTTTAACGTTAAATTTGTTGTTTGTTTTGCAAATTTGTCGTACCGTCTTTTGGCACATCAATTTATATTTAAACTACAGCTCCCATTTCCATGGTTTGCTTTGGGCACCCTAAACCCTAGCACCGGCTCTGCACCCACAAAACCCTAAGACATTCTCTTTACTAACTCCAATTTTTTCTCTCTATTTAGCTTCCTCCAATATCTCACTGTATTGACATACTATCTTCAATTTCATCTTATGCATTGTGGAGAAGTATATACATGTATATAGTAAATACCTTGGTGGTATTGTTGCCACTTAGTTAGTCCCAGATATATGTATACTTCCAATTTCATTTGTGACCAATTCCCCATTCATGTTATTGAAATGATTTCAGCATGTACATCCTTGGTAAATACAGTGCGATTCTCATTCTAGCAACTACATCTGCATTTGTATTGCATGTCTAGTGTGTTATCCTTTTGAAATTTGTATTTGTTATTAGCTAATGTGTAAGGAAGGCATGCTTCAATTAAACTCAAAGTGATGCATTATTCACCAAATAATCCATTGAGCTTGGAACCTGGCACAAGATTTCTTTAAAATCAGTAATATTATTTTTGTTTGATAAGTAAAAAGATATACACCAAAGACTAAGCAGTGACACGAGGGAAAGCAACTCCAGTCATATCAGCCCTCAAATAAAGACCTAACCCAAGAAGCGGAGGATCCAACCAAAGCATGAAACCAGGAAGAAGGTGGCACAGTTTAGAGAGATAGCCAGCAAAAAAATTGCCTTCTCTGAAAAAAGACCAGAATGCCAGTTAGGTACATTCTGTTGACGTTTCAAAAAAAAAAGCCCATTCTATTGCAGCAACTGTTTGATAGGCAGGATGAAACTGTAGATCAGCCATGGTCAACCAGCATTTATTGCAAGAGCATCATGTACCACCTTAGAGTCTCCTTCAATAAGCACAAACTTGAACCCAGCTTGAAGGGTAACCGTAATACCCAGAAGTCTCAGATGTATACGTAAATCGCTAGAAGAACCAACCACTTATATAATGTAAAGTTTGCGCGCTTCACCTTGCAAACCCTTATCACACATCCCATGCACAAAGTACCATTCGACCTTCAACTACATCGTTTAAAAGTAAAACTCGCCAATGTCCCATCATTCATCATGTTTTGGCATACTATCTACACGGATTATAAGCGGATGATATACTTAATATTTTTCTCCGCAATGAGTATGTGCATAAGCATAACATAGAATGGGAGATAGCATGTCAAAACATTGAAAGATTAGGAAAAATTAAGCAAAAAAATTGGGATATACAAAGCTTTTTTATGGGGATGATGAAAATTGTTCCTCGTGACAAATCGGCATGTGTTATCCAAGATCAATCCAGTTATAATTTCTATACATGCATGGTTTTTATGTCCCTTATATCTGCTTATTCCTCTGTCTTTAGTTGAGCCATATTTTAACTTGTAGCATCGCCTTAGTCTGTCACATGTCCTAAATATTCATTGGAACTAAATAAGACACTGAGTAGGAACTGCATACAAGTACATATAGGTACATAGAATTGCTTTTCCTATCTTGTCGTTCGAACAATGCTACAGTATATGAACAATTTATGTGACGCCCAGACTTTGTAAATAGTATCCTTAGGTTGTAAGAAAGCTTTGTACAAATTTTCATTTATTTTTGTAAATGTTAGCTTAGGAAAAGGGGGAGTACGTTTCGTCTCCACTTTTGATGTTTCCTTTTAGAACTTAGGTGTTTCCCATTTTGCTATATATGTAGAGGACTTGTATCCAATACACCCAAGAAGGAATTTAAGCTTGTAATAGTATTTTGTAATAGTTGTTGATATATGAATGAAATAATGCCTTCAAAGACCCTTTGTACAGTGTTTGTGTTGCGTTGAGATTATGTGATGTTTTGCAATGTTGTGTTGCTAAACAATTGATAGAGGCAAGTAATTAGGCTTACTTGGGACAGGTGTCTCGAGTGCCGCACGTGCCAAACTTGAGTTTAAGTTGGTCTGTGTCAGTTGGTATCAGAACGATCTAGTTGTAAGCGATCCAGTTGTGATGGCGGAGGGTCCGAATGCTACCGACCTCGCCCAGGTCCTTGCCCCGCATGTAGGAGGACCATCTGTTAATCCCCGACCCTTGAATACCCGAACGCGATTGGACCAATTAGAGGAAAAGATGCAAGCTCTAAGTGGGATTATCGATCAAGTGACGACTTTGGAGGAACGATTAGACAGTTTCTCAGACGATCATACCCATATGGGCGAACGTCTCGTTATGTTAGAATGAGTGGTTGAAGGGAATATGGCTACTCTTCTGGATCAGGTGGCTGAACTTTCCTCTAAAATAAATCTCCTAGTGAAGGTTGTTAAAAATGGAGAACCGACACCTTTGGGCGGCGGTATAGACCGGCCCAGGATCAAGATCCCCGAGCCCAAGGCATACAAGGGAGCGATGGACGCAAAGGAGGTAGAGAACTTCATTTTTGATATGGAGACGTACTTCAATGTGGTCAGGCCTGATAGCGAAGGTGCAAAGGTGTTGATGGCAAACATGTATCTCGCCGGTGATGATAAACTATGGTGGCGCACCAAGTATGCTGAGATCCAGAGCGGTCACTGTACTATTGGAACGTGGGATGACTTGAAGAAAGAGCTAAAGAATCAGTTCTTACCCGAGAATGTTGAGTTCATTGCTTGAAGGAGTTTGAGGCAACTGAAGCAGACCGACAACATTCGTGAGTATGTGAAGCAGTTCTCAGCCTTGATGTTAGATATCCGCGACATGTCTATAAAGAATAAGTTGTTTTGTTTCTTGGAAGGTCTGAAACCCTGGATCCAGAATGAATTGCAAAGGCAACGGGTTTAAGATTTGGCCTCCGCTGAGCATATCAACGACTACACTCCTATGCAGGGTGAGCGTCGACCGGCTCAGTCTCAGTCTAGTTCCCAGTCGCAACAAAGAACGGGATCCTCCAATAATTACAACAAGGGCAAGAATGAAGGGTACCAAGCTATAAGTGGGGGAGACCAGGGTCATGGTCAGAATAGGAGTGGGGGAACAAGTACAGGTGGTGCCTCGAGTTCCAAATCTGGGAGGGAGTACCACAGGCCGCGTAACAATGGTTGCACTTTCTCCTCGTCTAGGTTTCAAGGACGTCCTGGGAACTTGATGTGTTTTCTTTGTGGAGGGAATCACAAAGCTTATCAGTGTCCTCAGAAGACGGCACTGAATACTCTAATGGCGTCGCACGGGGACCAAGCCGATGACACTACTCAGGGAAATGATAACGGCGAAACTCATATGGGTTCTCTTCACTTGCTCAATGCCGTGACCACTCAGTCGCCAGAAGTTAAACCTAAGAAGGGACTTATGTACGTGGGCCTCAATATTAATGGGCAGAGCACTTTGGCAATGGTTGATACATGCGCTACCAATAGCTTTATCGCTATTCAAGAGGCGAGCCGTCTAGGACTCCATTTGGTAAAAGATTCTAGCCGGATGAAAGCTGTTAATTTCGCCGCGATGCCGATACATGGTGTTGCCAAGTTAATTCCGGTTAAGATGGGACAGTGGAGTGAAAAGGTCAACCTCCTCGCAGTGACATTAGATAATTTCAAGATTATCTTGGGAATGAACTTTCTCCGCTACCAAAAGGCAGTGCCGATGCCGTTCGTCAACTCCTTAGAAATTTTCGATGACCATCCCTCCATCATACAGATGTCCACGCAGAAAGACGAGGGCAGAATATTATCAACTCTTCAGTTGGAGAAGGGACTGAGGCAAGGGGAGTTGACTTTCCTTGCAACCTTACGGTTAAAGCCGGATGATCAGAATCATGATGTCCTGCTGACGAAAGTCTCCCGGGTACTTACGGAGTTCAAGGATGTGATCCCGAAAGAATTACCAAAGGTGTTACCTCCACGAAGGCCTATCGATCATCAGATTGAGTTAGTCCTTATAACCAAGCCTCTTGCAAAAGGACCATATAGAATGAATCCGCCTGAACTAGCAGAACTTCAGAAACAGCTTGATGGACTATTGGCATCGGGCTTTATTTGCCCCTCAAAGGCGCCATATGGTGCCCCGGTCTTATTTCAGAAGAAACAAGATGGAAGCTTGCGGTTATGTGTCGACTATCGATCCCTGAATAAGGTAACAGTGAAGAACAAGTATCCAATATCGCTCATTGCCAACTTATTCGACCAGCTTACGTCTGCGAAGTACTTCTCTAAACTTGATTTGAGATCGGGTTACTATCAGGTCAGGATTATTGCCGGAGATGAGCCGAAGACGACTTGTTCCACTCGGTATGGGGCATATGAATTTCTTGTCATGCCATTTGGCCTGACCAACGCTCCTGCAACTTTTTGTATTCTTATGAATGAGCTCTTCCATAAATATATCGACAAGTTTGTGGTAGTGTATCTGGATGATATTGTCATATACAGCCGCATTATGGAAGAGCATCTTGAACATCTTCGCCTGATATTCCAAGTCTTGCGACAGAACCAGCTATATGTTAAGTTGGAGAAATGCTCGTTTGCGCAGGAACAAGTTATGTTTGTTGGACATGTTATTGGCGGAGGACAGATCCGTATGGATATGGAAAAGATTCGTGCTATTGAGGAGTTGAGAGCTCCTACAGAGGTTGCAGAAGTGCGTTCCTTTCTTGGCCTCGTGAACTACTACCGCAAGTTCCTCGAGGGGTATTTGAAATGCGCGACACCTCTTACAGATCTTCTCAAGAAGGACTTCTCTTGGTCTTGGTCTGAGAAGTGTCAAGCAGCCTTTGACGATCTAAAACATGCGGTGATTAGCAACCCAGTCTTAGCTTTGCCAGATATTACCAAGCCGTTTGAGGTACATACCGACGCATCTAATTTTGCTATCGGTGGAGTATTATTACAAGAGGGACATCCGGTGGCATACGAAATCAGGAAGCTGAATGACACAGAGATGAGGTATTCAGCCCAGCAGAAGGAACTCCTTGCTATTGTGCATTGTCTACGAGTATGGCGATACTATCTGTTGGGAATGAAGGTTCTGGTGAAGACCGATAACAGTGCGGCAAGCCATTTCCTTACACAAAAGAAGTTGACCTCAAAGCAGGCTCGTTGGCAAGAGTTTCTAGCCGAGTTTGATTTAGATCTCGAGCACAAGCCAGAGAGGATGAACAATATACCGGATGGATTAAGCCGTAAGGCTGAACTTGCGGCCATCTCTACAGCTGCCGAACAGTCTCACTCTTATGTTACCAGCGCCTTCCAAGATAGGATCCGCGAAGGGTTAGCGGTGGATCCTCAGACCCAGGCCATCATTAACTTCGTGAAACAGGGGAAGACAAAACGGTTATGGGTGGAAGATGGTCTTTTATACATGAAGGGACAATAAATTTATGTTCCTCGATTCGCAGGACTAAGACGGGAGCTGATAAAGGAGTGCCATGATACTCTTTGGGCAGGTCATCCGGGTTGGCGGAGAACACTATCCTTGCTGCAGAGAGGTTACTATTAGCCAAATGATCAAAATGAAGTGATGGATTATACGCAGACTTGTCACATTTGCCTGCAAGACAAAGTTGATTGAGATTTGCCACTTGGATTGCTGGAACTACTTCCTGTACCGACACGACCTTGGGAAAGCGTCTCTCTGGACTTTATCTCTGGGTTACCCAAGACTAAAGGATAAGGTTCCATACTCGTGATCATCGATCGATTCTCTAAGTATGCAACATTCTTTCCAACTCCACTTGTTTGTACGGCAGAGAAAATAACGCGTCTCTTTGCGAAGCACGTTGTAACGTATTGGGGCGTGCCAAAGGACATTGTCAGCGATAGAGATCCGAGATTTACTAGGAAGTTTTGGAGGGAAGTGTTTAGATTATTGGGATCTACTCTCAACTTCTCAACCAGTAACCATCCACAATCAGATGGTCAGACAGAACGCTTCAATGCAATGCTGGAAAAGTACCTCCGACACTTTGTCAGGGTGAACAAGAAGGACTAGGCCAAACTTTTGGATGTAGCACAGTTTTGCTTTAATCTGCAGAAGAGTTTCTCCACCAACAAGAGTCCTTCCGAGATACTATTAGGACAGCAGCCCCTCACACCGCACACAGTGGCCTCCGATTACAAATGAAGTGTTTCGAGGGCCTACCAGTTTGCAAAGGAATGGCAGAGAAATATTGATATTGCCCGGGCCTATCTGGAGAAAGCGTCAGCAAGAATGAAGAAATGGGCCGACCAGAAGAGACGGCCATATCCTTTTCAAGTTGAGGACCTTGTTCTGATCAAGAGATCACATCTCAAGCAGGGAGGTGGCGTAATACACCAAGGGCTAGTATCCAAGTACATTGGTCTGATGCCGATCCTTGGCAAAGTTGGGAAGGTTTCCTACAAGCTTCAATTACCTTTTCACATTCGCTTCATCCATCCAGTGTTTCATGCCAGTGCTCTAAAGCCTTACCACCAAGACAAGGAAGATTCAAACAGAAGTACTGTCAGGCCTCATGTTCTGCTCAAGCCAGTCAGCTCAAGCGAAGTTCTAGAGAGTGTTCTTGCTCACAGAGTGGTCCATGTTGACCCGGACACCAAAGAGGAAGTTTACGAGTACCTTGTGAAGTGGAAGGATCTGCCAGATACAGAAGCCAGCTGGGAACACCAAGGTTCTCATCCCCTTCTGGCCCGACTAAGGAAGATTGAGGCCAAGCAAGAGAGGAAAGAGATCAGGCAGATGTGGAAGCAGAAGAAAAAGTCGACGAGGGCGTCTCCAAGCTGAGTGAGAGAGAGTGTGACGCCCAGGCTTTGTAAATAGTATCCTTAGGTTGTAAGAAAGCTTTGTACAAATTTTCATTTATTTTTGTAAATGTTAGCTTAGGAAAAAGGGGGAGTACTCTTCGTCTCCACTTTTAATGTTTCCTTTTAGAACTTAGGTGTTTCCCATTTTGCTATATATGTAGAGGACTTGTATTCAATACACCCAAGAAGAAATTTAAGCTTGTAATAGTGTTTTGTAATAGTTGTTGATATATGAATGAAATGATGCCTTCAAAGACCCTTTGTACAGTGTTTGTGTTGCGTTGAGATTTTGTGATGCTTTGCGATGTTGTGTTGCTAAACGATCGATAGAGACGAGTAATTAGGCTTACTTGGGACAGGTGTCTTGAGTGCCGCACGTGCCAAGCTTGAGTTTAACTTGGTCCGTGTCAATTTATATCTGAACATGAATTGATTATGAGTCTCGCATCAGTCGTCAAAACATGGCTGAGTTAGCATCAATTTATATCTGAACATGAATTGATTATGAGTCTCGCATCAGTCGTCAAAACATGGCTGAGTTAGCATTAAAGTTACCGCAACGAGAGTTTTGAAAGTCAATTGTATTCAATTTTTTATTTTTTTTCCTGAACCTCTAACTTTGAGGCTGCTTACATACCCCATAGACAATCACTGGTGTAGTTCAGTTTTACATAATATCAAGTCCGTAGACACTAACTTGATTTTTTCTTCATTCTTCAATCTTCATCATCCAGTCCTTCAAAGAAGGGGTCTTTCAGTAACTCTGATGCTGATGGTCTAGCTCTGGGCTTTGCGATGCACTTTTCAATGAAGTCCTTCACCTCTGTGTCCTTCACCTTGGTCATGGCTTGAGGTCCTAATCCCGATGACACTTTCTTGTATACCTTCAGCATGGTGTCGCACTCACTGTATGGTATCTCACTGGTCACCAACTCAAGTACACAAAGCCCAAATGAATATATGTCAACCATCTCTGTATAATCCTCCTCGAATAGCTCTGGTGCCATGAACTCCGGCGTACCAATTACTGAACGTGCCTTATGACTTTTGTCAACCGCTGCCGATAATCCAAAATCCCCAATCTTCACCTATATTAAAATATGAACGAAACAGCATGTATTACTACTTTATGAATCCAAAAGAAAAAAAATTGGAATATAAACAACTGGAGAATACAACTTTACTATCTAATTTTTATGTTATAAATTAGTAATTAGATTGTAATTCTGTGGTGAAGTTCAGAAACTTGTCAGTTCTATTTGGACGAAATACTCGTAAATGTTCACCTAGTTTTGCAGACAGCTACTGATAAAATAGAAGGCATTAGGGTGCAGTCAATATCTGGAGGACCTAATAACCATCTTTATGCACAATTCTAAGAAGTCTTAACAAAAACCAAAATTCAAATAACATACACCAAGATACAACAACAGTTTGGTTATTCGAGAATATAATCCAACATGGGCAAACCAATTTAAACGAGTATACCGCAATTGCATCCGTTGAAACTGACTATTCACATTAAGTAACCTATCAATCTTAGAATAACTACAGCAGAGAGTGCATACGCAAGCGATATATAAAGGTTCACCGTATTGTTCATCTAAGTTGCATCTCAGATTGCTTGTTATTGGAATTGAGAACTAATCGAGGGTGAATTTTTTTTCTAAACAATATACATTGTAACAGTTTGAAACATGGTAATACTGAGAAGAAGACCCAATCCATATTAAACTATATACACCAAAATTAGCTACTAATTACTTGTAAAAATAGTCTGAAGACATAAAAATTAAATAGACGCAAAACAATTCAAAATGAAATATATACCTGACCAACATTGCCATTGATGAAGACATTACTGCAATTGAGATCTCTATGAATAACACACGGCTCGTGGGTATGCAAATACTCCACCCCCCTTAAAATTTGCCTCAACCACCTCTTCATCGCAATCATAGAAACATTACGATGTTTCTTCCTGTAATCCCTCAAACTCCCCGACGTACAAACCTCGGTAATAAAATTCAACGTATTATGCTCTTTGTCCACCCAAAAATTATAACACTCTAATATATTCTCATCACTCATCTCCCTCAGCAACTTCACTTCATTAAAAGTACGCTTCAACATCTTCTCATCACCTTCAAACATCCCTAATCGAACCTGGTTCCACGCTACTTCAATCCCATCTTCCTGATCAAAAGCGCGGTAAACCTTTTTAGCTGCTCCCACACCTAGCAACTCTGGGTATCGCCCGTATCTCCCCTTTGGAGACGTCTCCACAAAGGGTTCCCCATCTTTATCAACAACAGTCACATAAGGCATTGTTTCACCAAGTTAAAAACCCTAGAGAGTTTCAGAAAAGGAAAAAAAACTAGGGTTTTGTTAGGGTTTTATTAAAGGTGAAATTGGGAAAATAAAACGAAAAGTGATGAAGCACAAATTATTAGAAAAAAAGATGTGCGAACTTTATTGAGATAAGAGGAAGAGTGAATTGGATGAGACATCGTGCCCTTATTAATTCGCAATTATTATTGTTTGCAGAGAGAGAGAGAACAATGAAACGAGAGAAATTTTAGAGAGAAGAAACAACGTAGGAGATTTAATAATGAAAGGTTGTATTTATAGAGGAGAGGAGAGAATTTCAAGAAGATTTGATTTCATAATTGAAATTTGAAACCTATTAGGATTCGGCACCGAAATTGGAGTTTGGGAGTTTGTGGTGAACTAGTATACCGGCTAGTAAAAAGACCACCATCTCCAATTACGAAATCAAATTCACACTCCAAAAATGAGATATAGAGCAAATAATTTGATGTTCATTGGGGCATCCTCTAGTTTCAGCCTGCGTGTCATTAATCTAGACCGTTAAAGGGGCCGCGACAATATGATTGTCGCGGCGACCCCATAAGAGACACTCCAGCATCCGTTTTGGGGCGTTCATACGTTGTGAGTGTTCTTTTTTAAAGTGACTTGACCATCTATTGGGTCCTCAAAATCACTTTTGGTAGCGAACCTCTGCCAGATTTCAAATCATCGCGGCTGGGTTTGGTTATGTCGTTTTTAAAAGCCTAAAGAAACATTATTGTCAGCGTTCACTTTATATAGGATGCGAGGGTGAGGAACCTGGGGCTCATGTAAGTGAACACCTAACCACATGCAAGTTGTTCGAAGCATAATAGGATATAGAGGGCCTAAAGGTTAATTTATTACCCCCTCAAGGTTTTAGTCTAACGGTAATGGTGATTCCGGCTAACAATTTAACTCGACCTTCTTAGGTTTGATGATAAAACTAATCAATCAACACAAACAGATATTTGAGATAACTGATCTTATATTATACTCTTTTCATTCATAAAAAACAAATTGATACTCTCTTATTACAATATGCCATTTATAGGTAACAATGACCTTAGGGTTCATAACTAACTTTTAATAGTAACCTTAATTGCGAAAACTAAGACTCATAATAAACACCCATGACTCATAACAAACACGAATAACTAAGGCTCTTAAGTGTTGTAACTAGCAAACATTGACACTTAACATTCCAACTAGTTCCACACTACATCAGTTCGGCCCTCGGATATATGGTCATCATGATTCAGAGACTTATGATCGTGCCATACTTGACATATACTGATATACAAGTGATTGGCCAAATTTGTAGCATTCTTGCACAAGCGTGCCAAATACAATATTTTTGTTTATACTATAGTTTAAATTAGGGTTGTCAACAGACCGGATCGGGCTAAGATCTTGGTCGATCCATACCCGATCCGTTAAGCAATATAAAGATCTTGACCCGATACGTGATTCTAAAAGACCACCAATTTTAGGATCACCAATTTCGTGATTCTGACCCGACCCGATTCTTTAAGGATTTAAGTGATCCTTATCCGACCCAATCCGTTATGCTTAAATTTTCACAAATTTTCAATTGTAGCATTTAACAACGAAGCATATGTTTAATATAAACCATGAACAATAGACATTTAACATATATATTAAATCGAATACATACCTATAAACTGAAAAATGATGCATTATATCAAAGATAAGATGCAAAGTTAAAGACATAATGTACATAACAAATATATATATTCTTTTGCCACCCGATTGAGTTTTTAAAGGATCGGGTCACATTGAATCCTAACCCGATCCGTTAGGTAAATAAACGGATCGAGGATCAAATCCAATCCATCGCCCTAATTCAAACAAATAAAAACTTTAAAATATACTCAACACATGCAATATATATGTAAGTGGGTCGTTAATAAAATGAAAACTGTGCAATATTTGCTAGGGATCATGCTGAAATCATTTCATATGGAGTCATGGACATGACTTGGACCGGCATTAAATTAAAAATATTATTATGTGACAAAATCAAACAATTCATATGTAATTATTTTTCTGCTCAATGCATACGCGCCTAACATGAATTTAAGGAGAATGCATCAAAACATTAAGATATTGGCAGAAACTAAACTAATCAATACGGAGGAGGGGTTGTCTAAGTGTATTATCACAGATCTTGTCTCTACACTCAAGATGCAAAAGCTAAAAGTATTGTATCGCTCGTAATGGTCATAATGCAACAACCAATTCATTGTATCGCCCATATTGTGCTTCATGGTCTTTATGAAACTGCTTACATGTAACATATGCATTATAAGATGTTAAAAGTGGAAGGGACTGTGTTCTTTAACATATTCCTTTATTTGTCTATACTACTGAGAATATAGGTGATCGACAACCTTTGGTTTCCCAAATCTCGTGTGTCGAGGTTTTATTTGATGTCTTTGATCTTTATAAAATTATGTCTCGACCGTTAGATTTTTCTGTCATCGATTCCTGTTGAAAACAACGGCTGTTTTCGTAACAAAACTTTTATCCCCTATATAATTTTGATACAAAATGGGGGGCACATGCATCAAAACATATCATATCTTCTTCCTCTGTAATTTTAATCATAATAGGGGGGCATGCGTTAACCAAGTAAGGAAAAACACACGCGTTAACGCATGCCTTAGTGTTCTCATATTTACAGTCTTTAATAACCTTGTAAGAGCACCGTGAGAGCTTAAAGGCGTACTTCAGTTCCAAATTTAAAGAAACTAATGGAGATTAGTGGCGTAGGGTTTGGGGGAATTTTTGGAGGGATTTGAAAGGTATTTTTATAATTTTATTTATAAGATACAATTTAGAGTTTTTTAGACTTTGAACCCCAATATTTTGAACTACTTTGGTATAACCCCACAATTGACATTTCTTAGACTTTAGACTCCAAATTTGATTTTCTGTTTGTCGGAGTCAACTTAGTCATGACTCTATTGACTTAGACAAGTATGCGAAAATGCCTAGTTACCCTCTGAAATTCTTAACCGGTGGAAACAAAATCATCTGTATAGTACAATTTTCACCGAAAATATTTGCATATCTTCATCTCCCACTACCTTGCTCTGTCTTTGAAGAATTCTTTAGCTTGGCCTTTATCACTTCCAAAAATATATAGAGATAGCATGGTGCATTTTCTCGATGAAAACAAAATATGCATATTTTCAAGAATCTTTGAATAATAAAGTATATCCAAATACCAAAACTCCCACTGGAAATTCTGCTCCTATACTAAGGACAATTCCAACTTCAATTGTATTTTTCCGTGTTTTGGTGGGCGACAGAGGAATGCGCTCCGAGCGTGAACATGGGTTTGAGTAATCACCACATAGATCCTTGTTTCCTTCAAAGCTTGAATTTGGAAATGTAGACCATTGACCTCCCTGAGGTATCTTACCGGATAAATTATTGTATGCAACATTGAACTTTGACAGAAAGCTGAGGCTGATAAGTGAAGGGTGTATAACTCCAGACAGATTATTATGGGACGATTCTAGTATCTCTAAGCTTCTCATACCTGCTAATTCCAAGGGAATCGATCCCGAAATACTATTTCATTTCAGATCTAAACGATGAAGCTGCTCCAGGTCCCTAAGTTCTGGTGGTATCTGTCCAGTTAACATATTGTCGGTAAAATCCAAAGACGATGGGAAGCTCAAAATTTGATTATTCTGCATGCCTCTTGCACTTTGGTTCCGCTTGATGAAAAACGGGAACTCGGTGGCCTCGTCGAAAGATATATTGCGAGAAATGAGGCTCTCCATTTTACTCAAGCTTTTAGGTATCTCTCTAGAGAGAGAATTTCAGAGATGATTATAGTAGAGAGATAATTTTGTTTTCACCAATTAAGAATTTTAGAGGGTAACTTAGTTTTTTCGCATACAACTAAGTCAATAGAGTCAAAACCAAGTTGACTCCGGTGGTTGAAGACGAAAAATCAAATTTGGGGTATAAAGTCTAAGAAATGCCAATTGTGGGGGTTATGCCTAAGTGGTTCAAAATATTGGAGTCCAAAGTCTAAAAAGCTCTACAATTTATTTAATCTACATAACATTTTACATTAAAATTCCTAATTAACCTAACGGGAAGCAAGTGGAGAAATTTAAGATAAATAATGTTATTTATAGATATTATGATAAAAATATACAAATATTGTGAGATCATTAAACATCACTCGATGCTACAAATATGAATGAAGAGTATCATAACCACGAATATGAAAGTCTCCTGGAGGCTCCATAACCTGAGTGGATCAAAGGTTCAACATTATAAATGAACAAGCCAATCTCTGCAATTGACAAAAATATGTTATGGCTTGTATAACAATACTTACAACAATAATAGGCGCAACTATCATGCTTTATCCATTTGTCAAATCGACGTAATTTAACACTACTAAAAAATGGATCAACAGCCACGGTCTATATTAGTTTTAGCCACGGTGACAACAATAGCTAAATGCTACAAACCTAATCGTGGCCAAACTACAAAATTCATGGCTAAAGACATAACCTTATTTGTTTTTGGTGCCACAAATTCTGGTCCGGTGCCAAACCGTGGCTAGGGCTGGCAATTTAACCCGCCCCGCCCTTAATGAGGCGGGTTTGGTAAGACTATAACGGGTATGGGGCGGGTTTGGTAAAAAAAAAAACTCATTTATTAATTGGGGCGAATCTGGTTTTAGGATTAAATAAACGGGGCCCCGTCACCCGACCCAGTTACACATGATATTACAGGAATACCCTTATTACAAAGTTAAGTTAAACCTAATTTTCTCCTCTCCTCTCCAACTCTCCTACAGTCGGCAGTCATCAGCTATCATCTCCTCTCATCTTTACTCTTCAGCTCTCCTCTCTAAAAAAATGCAGAGCTTCGCATTTGTTTTTTTTTTTTTTTTTCTCTCTCTCTTTTGCAAAGATGAGGATGGTGTTGATGATCAGTGCTGATCTCGAGAATATCACCGAGCTCGAGCCTCGCAAAGGAACCGATGATCCCAACTTCGCTTACGACTTCAAAGTACTCATCATTTATAGGGTTCTATTGTTAGACACTTTCATGCTCGAAATCTGCTAACAATTATGGATTTTGATTTTGGATATTGTTGTAGATGAAATGCGGTGCTTGTGGAGAGTTGAGTCAGAAGGAGACTTGTTTAATTTTGTCTGAAACGACTCTGATGCCTAATAGTCGAGGAGCTGTTAATCTCGTCCAGAAGGTTTGTTTCTCTCTCCAGACTAAACCAGTGGTTAGATTGCTATGATACTCATGTTTTTAAGTGTTTAGATCATCTTATTGTGGTTGTTTGGATTAAACTCGGTAGAGTAGTCACCAAATCTGTTGAAGGGGTGGTTTTTAAGCTTAGATTCAAGATGTAAACTATAATGGTCCACACATTTTAAACTCATCTATGTTGAGAACAACTCATTAAATGTATGGTCTAATACCGTATACTACATCTTCTTTTTCTTTTCTAGATCACCATAATTCTATTTTCTTATACAGTGAATGATTCGGTTAATCGAAACATTAAAAGTAAATGATGCTCTAGGATACCCCATATAATTCGTCGTGCTTGTCCTCGGCCAATTGATATCTAGCTCTCTTTCAGCCTCAATCTATATTCTTTGAAAAAGTAAGGCTTCGGGATCTTGGCCTAGCCACCTTAAGCTTGAAAACTTCAGCTGCTCGGCCTATGTGCATTTTTATTAATAATCAGGGGATGTTCTAGATTAGCTTGTTTCATAGCATATATAAAAAATACTATTATGTTAGGCCCTGCTTCACCCTTAATGTACAGTATCCTTGGGTCACCTTTGCCGCTGTATACCTTCACGAGCTATATCCGTACATGTGACTATTGCATCTTTATGGAACAGTTGTATGTTTTATGACCTGGTTATGCCTCTAATACTGAAAAAGATGTCAAGTCACTCCTGGACGATATTCGAATTGCAAAAGGACCACTGAACTCAATAGAGTGGGAAAACCAGATCTCTTGAAGTTGGAGGTTAGCAGTGATAATACTATTTTTAAATATTGGCTTGCTCATGTGTATCGCCAATACCTTGGCTGACTGGATCATCTAGATTTTTCGCAGAATACCTTTTACAGTATGATCAAGTTTTATGCCAAATTACCTATTTGGTATGGCTGTCTAATATTTTTTGTACTAAACCATTTATTTTAATAAGACATACGGTTTTGATGTTTATCACTTGCTCTACTGTTCAATGCCTCTTTCTAGTCTGTTACTTTGTCAGTATCGTACTGGCTAACAACATTTGAAATGTTAAGAATAACAAGTTGGTAATCTATTACAAGCATCTCGACATTTGCTTGATCAATTAGAGTTTATAGGCTCTGCTAAGTTTACACTAAATTCAGTAATTTCATATGCTTGTCTTGTTTATTTTTTAGATATATATAATTTTTAGATAAACGGGTGTTAAACGGGCGACGGGGCGGGTCTGGATATAAGCAAATTTAAACGGGGCGGGTTTCTGTATTCCCCATTTAAGTTAAATGGTAATGGGGCGGGTTTGGGGGTAGGGTAATTTGGCGGGTATGGATATGGTACTACCCCACCCGCCCCAAACCCGACCCATTGCCAGCCCTAACCGTGGCAAATCATATAAAAAATGCGGGATCCCAAATTTGAGAAGTTTTTCGTTTGGAAAGTATTTCCCTCCCTCTCTTCCCAGTTCCCAGTTTCCACTTCACTTTCGTAATTTTTCGACCGTATCTCTCTTTCTCCAAAATCTTCGAAATCTTGTTTACGAAATCTTCGACCGTATCTCTCTTTCTCCGTATCTCAAATCTCACTTAGGTAATTAAGTTTCTATTTCTGATTGATCGATGAGAGCCATAAGCTCTCAAAGCATATATAAGTCTGTTTCTCTAAATCGATTTGCTCGGGTGAACTCACAGGGTTTATTGAAGCCTAAAATTTACAAACCAGAATTGAATCTTTCAAGTTCTAGGTATTTATTATTTGGGTATTTATTAGTGATTTGGGTTTTTGTCAAATTTACTATGGTTATATGATTTTGTTTTGGACGTTCCTTAATTCTATATCATGTTTCTCTAAAATTATTCCTGATCATGTACTTGATATGGGTTTTCAATTGGTGGCTATAGTTAGGGATTTTATGATTTTGCTTTGGATGTTCTTTGATTTTTAATTCTCAATTGGTGGCTGTAGTTAGGGATTTCCCATTATGGGTGTGTTATTAAGAGTGGGGTTTTGCCCACTCTGGTTGTGTAGATGATGTTCCTGCTTTTGAGATCGCCCCTGTAGATGATGTTCCTGTTTTTGAGAAACATATCAACTCCATGAGGGAACATCATTACGATACATCCAAGAGGCTTGACATGCATCTCATCTTTTACATATCAATCCATGGATCTGCAATTCTGCATACTGTATAGTTAACATAGTTGATGATCAAATTTACACTACGTCATGGTTCAGCTAATACCCCCCAATGCTCAAATGTGTTCTTACACAAAATGTGATGTTTGGTTTAATGTAAGTAACTACTTTGTTGAGATCAGTCACTAAGATTGTACATAAATAATAACTAGTCATAATAGCATTACAAGTTGAAATATGATGGAGGGATAACATTACACCCAAATCTCAGACATTTCTCAGAAGAAAAAATAGTTTAGAGCCTCAAGTGAAACTGGACCTTGCAGGTCGAGATCCTTATTCACCTTCATGATTTCAAATATATTATTTAATCCCTGCTCAACTTATGATTTAAATTCAATCCCTCAGTTCAAGTTTTCGCTTACTTTCACTTCTCGGGATCTTTAAAGAAGACCTCAATGAGATGGTTTCTGTGTTGTAGCCTCCAAGAGGGACTTCCTCTCTATTTAACCTGATAGGGTTAGAGAAGTCTTCCCATTATACCCTCAAACCCTAATAAAGAGTAACACTAGGTCCCACCTACCTTAATTTGGTGTAACAATTGGGCACAACCAATTACACATATACGACCTATTAATATGTGTGCTTGTGAACCAGAAGAGTAGTGCCGGTATAGATGGAAAATCCAACAATCTCCCACCCGGTGCTAACTCGATTTTAAGAAAAATATTTTTAATCTGATTCACAGTTTTTTATGAAAAACGGATAGCCATCCTTTGTTTTTTTTTTAAAACCACACATGATAATTTGTCGAAGGCAATGTTATATCGAACTTGACTGTCACTTTACGACTATAAAGATGACTAACACGGTTCACGGACAAATTTTGGTCAGGCCTTTGGGCACATGCCTAATTCATATCGTGGACATCAGGCTAGCAACCTTAATAGCTTTCAAGTGTAATTTCTTTACTGGTGAAGTTTAGCGTATGAATGGAAAATGCACACCTTAATGATGTGCTGGTACATTTCCATTAGTGTCCTGCAACATGTGTTTACCAGACACATGTCATTTCAATACTTATACAAACCGTAATGCGAAGACCATCGCTCATACTGATGAAGGCCAAAGGATGTGGTGCCTACCCATATCTAGCCCAAACAAACTTGAGAAGCCTTTCAGTATTCTCTATAGGCACTTGATACTTAGATAACTGTCATGTGGTGAAATCACTCGTATCTAAAACTTTATTGCAATTGGATAACTTAAACTGAATATGTGCATATATAATAACGGATCCAAATATAATAACAACTAAATAATTAAAAATCAAATCTGAATGTCGACTAAAATAATAATCGGGAATAACTCCCACATGGATAAAGAATCCTAATGCAGAAATAGTAAATAAATTAACAACTACTCCCACGTAAAAGAGCGACCAAAACAATAATCTGAGTCAGAGTAGCCCAAAACTATAAGCTCATACGATCTTCTATAAACCAATCTGTAATCTCTTGTCCTCTTTAAATGGCGAAGAACCTTCTTGGTTGCCTGCCAGATGAACCCCTCTTTTCTTATTATTTAGCCAGTTTTTGTAAGAATGACAGTCCTGCTTCACATGGCTTTTCTTCTTATAAAAGAAACATTCTATAGTTGATAAGGTAGTTGCTGACGAAGGTACATTCTGCTTCCCGTTCCCATTCCCATTCCCTGAACGAAAACTCTGCCCTAGACCAAAGTGGGAACCGTTATTCTTCGTAAAACCTTGATTCTTGAACTTCTTCTTTCCCTGAGAATTGATAGAAAAGTGCTTCATGGACGTAGTCAGATGAGCCAACTCTGTATTACCTTTCTTATGCCGTTCTTCCTTAGAGACCAATGCTGCAATCAACTCATTCATTTCCCAAGTCTTCTCCTGATTCTGGTAGTGAACTTGGAACATCTCAAAACTTTGTGGAAGAGACCAAACTGCTAAGTGAACCATCATCGTATCATCAATAGTGAGACCGAGTTCTTTCAAAGTAAGAACTAACTTGGAGATCCTCAGAATGTGCGAGCGCACATTTCCACTGCCGTCATACTTTAATGATAAAAGCTGAGATAAGTTACAGTACTGCCTTCCCTTAACGGAACCCTCAAACTATTTCTTAATGACATCTAACAGTTCCTTTGCGGTACCTTTCTCAGCGATACCGCCCCACATAATAGGATCGATGGAAGAACAGATGATGAGATTTGCCATTTTATTCGCTTTGACCCATTTAGCATAAGTTATTTTCTCAACATCAGAAGAGGTATCCGTGAGATCCGCGGGCTTGGCTTCAGTGAGAACGAAATTAAAATTAAGGTAGCCTAGGGCAATCTAGATTTTGAGCTTCCAGTTGGAGTAGTTAGAGTCCGTCAAGGTCTCAATATCAGTCAGTTGGTTCTGGATCATAGAGTTCATAGCTGCATGAACCAATGACTTATATTAGGACGTGTAAAATTAAATTTTATGCACGTTGAACTTGATCTGTAAAATATCTATAACTTGATGTCTTTAATCTCGGTCCTACCTGAGGTTAGGATGGTCGTGTCAGAGTGTATATATTATTTATGGTATGGATTATTCACTCTACGGGTACAACTATATATCATCAAATCCCTCCTTTGGGTGGTGATTTGATATACATTAACCCCTAGTTGGTGATCACTCACGCTCAAGACTAGACTGATCACGTACAGTTTGACTCGAGACACTTCCTCACCTTTCGGCCGAGGGTTATCCTCATCTCCCCATACCGTGTAGTCTATCTTGACCCACTAATTAATTAGAAGTTTCTTAGCCTCCTTTCGGTGGTCTAATAATTTCAAGTTTAATTAGTGCAAAGTAGTCTTAATGAGACTTTACAAAATAGTCTCAAAATGAGGAGAAACGTTCAACTCCATGGACAAAACTCATTTGGGTGTATTTGCCCATTTTATATCCCGCCTTCCTAACGACTACTTGATCTCACTTAAACCTCATTGGAGATCCTTGGGCATCAAGGCCCTATAACCATGACTGATAGATATATATGGCTAAAGTCAGATAATATTATTCAATTAAAAATAACTGTGAATCATTCTTTATAATCAGATAATACAACTAACCAATAATCAGTTATTAAATCACGTTGAACTAATATGAATCCTCCTAAGTGCATCCATAACCAAAATACAACTTGATAATAAACAGCTAAAAAACAAAATAATAATAATTCACAAATACAAGAGTAGAAGCTGTTTAGTAAAACCCCGATCTCTCCTCAATCTAATTTCATAGAACCCAATCTTCTAGAACCCTAAATAACTAAATAATCACATATTTGCAGGGATTCCAAACCACAATAGAAAACAAATTCGGCAAAGAACCCTAAAACAATCGTTGAACAGCAGAACCAACTTGTTGAACAACATAATCCATAATCATTAAACAATTTAACCCATAATCATAGATCAATTTAACCCATAATCATAGATCAATCACCAAAACCAGATCACCGAAAATAGAATCGGTATCAGATTCACCAAAAAACAGAACCCTAAACCAAATCAATTTTCCCAATAGCAGAACCCTAAACCAAATCACCAAAAACCAAATCAGAGATTCGACAGAGGATTGAAGAACACCCATGAACCCTCTGAAAAACTCAATCTTTAGATTCGGCAGAGAATTGAAGAGACTCCATGAACCTTAAAAATTAGATTCGGTAAAGAATAGAAGAACATCCAGGAACTGTAAAACTCAAATTCGACAGAGAATAGAAGAGCATCCATGAACCGTATTTAGCCGAAGATTAAATCAGATTGAAACGAATCTGCAATTTTGGTAGGGAGAAAAATTTCTTCTCGGCAGATAGAAACGAGTTTCACCGAAAGTCAAAACTCTTTTGTTTGGGAGAGAGAAGAAGAAGAAGAACATGAATTATGAGAGAGATCAATAAAGCATTAATAAAATACTCTCTTTTTCGTGAACAGTGATCGTGAAAAGTGATTATCAATTAATGATCGTGAGCAGTGATTATGAACAGTAAATATTAATTACTGATCGTAAAGATTATGTACCCTAGCGACTGATACCAATTGTTGGAATAAAATACTATCTACTATGATCAATAACTTAACATTGAAGATTACACTGAAGATTATACTAACCTCTTCTCCTGCTCTTTGAAAATCACCTGTTCTTGAGTGGAGTCTTCCCTTGGATTAGCTGCATACCTCAATGGGATGGTTTCTGTGTTGTAGCCTCCAAGAGGGACTTCCTCTCTATTTAACCTAATAGGGTTAGAGATGTCTTCCCATTATACCCTCAAACCCTAATAAAGAGTAACACTAGGTCCCACCTACCTTAACTTGGTATAACAATTGGGCACAACCAACTACACCTATACGACCTATTATCATGTGTGCTCGTGAACCAGAAGAGTAGTGCCGGTATAGATGGAAAATCCAACAAAAACTCCATCCAACTTGGGAACTTGGAACCATTGTAGGAATATATTTCTAACTCCTTCAAGTTTGGATGTGGTTCAAGTAAATCACGCATCCTGTGAACCTGATCATGACTGTTGTTAAAGAAGCATCTGAAAACCTCAACTTCAAATCACAGAGGTGTTTTTTGCTTTTCAACTCTGCGGCGCCAGCCTCTTGTGTTTCCCCTTTGATATTATTTCTAGGGAACCCTTGAGTTTGCTGAGATAAGTATGAAATCTTACATTCTTCACTTGCAATAAACTTGGATAATGTTTGATGATGAGTTAGTCTCTCAATTCCAGGCGGTAAGCATTCAAGCTTAAAGGTACATTTATTTTCAAGATGCCTTAAGTTAACTAACTTTCCCAACCCTTTTGGAAGTTCACAAAGGAGACAACAGTAGAGTATCAATGTTTGCAAGTTCCTAAGATTAGAAATGGCTTCAGGAAGTTTCTACAAACTGTTGGGATAGATACAGATCGAAATAGATCCAAGATCGAGAATCAACAATAGCACGATCTTATCCTCCTTATTTAATTTCTGTTTTTCTCTTATGTAAGTCTACAGAGTATTAATCGCAAACACGATCTAAACAATTATGAAACAAAGAATAGTAAAGATTATCTACACACACAAGATTTAACGTGGTTCGGCAAAATTGATGCCTACGTCCACGGGTAAAGATATTTCACTAGAAGAAAGTGGCAATTACAACTGATCTCACAATCTCTCTATTCAACCTGCATGATCTCAAAAGCGATGATGATTAACAAAATTTTCTCCTCTCTACAATTCTGCAAAAGCGATGCAAGAGTTTTCTCAAAGCCTCTCTCTCTTTTTGTCTCTCACACAAAAATCAAGATTCACTTCTATCTAATTACAATTTCCTAGTAGGCTCTTCTATTTACAGGAATGAGTCCTATTAGAGTTACAATTCAGCTAGAAACGGCTGTTCCTCTTTCTGCGGCTAAACCTCCAAGCCTTCAATGTTGTAACCTCTACCTAAAACCAAGGGAAGCCTAACAATCTTCTTCGATGTGGACTTCAACCTCATGAAGAGGGAAGCCCAACAGTCTCCCCCTTACTTAAGATGAGGCGGGAAGTCTTATGACCCAATCAAGTCGATGATTGGTGCACCTCCACCATACCGGCTTTGGCACAACAATAATCATGCTTGCTTCTTGGCAAACACTTCGTCATCATATCCGATCCATTCTCGTCGGTATGAACTTTGTCAATGCTTAACAAGTTTAAGTCAAGCACATCTCTTATCCAATGGTAGCGCACATCAATGTACTTGCTACATGAATGGAAACTGGCATTCTTACTCAGGTGTATCGCGCCCTGGCTATTACTATACACAACGAACTTGTTATGTGCAATACCGAGCTCCTTGAAGAACCATTTCATCCATAACATTTCTTTGCAACCTTCAGTGATCGCAATGTACTCGGTTTTAGTAGTCGAGAGGGCTACACACTTTTATAACTTAGCTTGCCATGCAACTGCTCCCCCAGAAAAAGTAAACAGGTAGCCCGAAGTAGACTTCTTTGTGTCGGTATTGCCTGCCATGTCTGAATCTGTGTAGCCGAATAGCTTCGGCTTATCACCACCATAACACAAACATAACTTGGACGTACCTCTCAAGTATCTCAAAATCCACTTGACCCCTTCCCAATGTTCATTTCCTGGATTTGACAAGAATCTACTCACTACACCGACTGCAAAGGCTATATTTGGCCTTGTACACACCATAGCATACATAAGGCTCCCAACCGCTGAGGCATATAGAATCTGACCCATTTCGGCCTTCTCTTCTTCGATCTTCGGACACATCTCTTTTGACAATTTCAATTAGTTCCCGAGTGGACAACTAACCGGCTTGGCCTTGTCCATGTTGAACCTCTTCAATACTTTCTCCACATAGGTTTCTTGGGATAATCACAATTTGCCAACCTTTCTATCTCGAATGATCTGCATGCCGAGGATCTGCTTTGCTCGACCTAAGTCTTTCATTTCGAATGCCTTGCTCAAGTCGCCCTTAAGCTCGACAATCTTCTCGACATCTTGACCCACAATCAATATGTCATCAACATACAACAAGAGAATGATGAAACCACCATCGGCAAATATGCGCACAAACACACAATGGTCCGACTTAGATTTCTTGTAGTTGTGCTGGCTCATGAAGTTCTCGAACTTCTTGTATCACTATCGAGGTGCTTGTTTCAGCCCATACAAACTCTTCTTTAGCATGCACACTCTGTCTTCCTTGCCTTTGACCTCAAACCCTTATGGCTGGTCCATGTAGATTTCTTCATGCAGATCACCATGAAGAAATGCCGTCTTAACATCCATCTGCTCAAGTTCTAAGTTCATGCTAGCAACTAGCCCTAGAACAACTCGAATGGAAGTCATCTTTACCACAGGTGAAAATATCTCGTCATAGTCAACTCCTTTCTGTTGACCAAAACCTTTCACAACTAGTCGAGCCTTGTATCTCGGCTGCGAGTTGCTATCTCCCTTTTTGATCTTGTATACCCACTTGTTCTTGAGAATCTTCATTCCCTTGGGCTTCTTAACAAGTTCAAAAGTCTTGTTCTTATGCAATGAATCCATATCTTCCTACATTGCCTTCAACCATTCTTTCTTCTAACCATCTTCAAGAGCTTCTCTGAAGTACTTGGGCTCACCGCCATCAGACAGCAATACATGCTCGTTTACTAGATATTTGACTGAAGGGCGTCGAGTTCTTGTCGACCTTCTCAATTCGACACCTTCATTCTGAGGTAGATCGACCTGCGATGACACGACCTGTAATGGCACATCGACCTGTGGTCTGGGATCACCTCGGTCTCCTGGTGCATCGTCCTCATGAACTTTAGGTTCATGATCAACTTCTTCGACTTCTTGGTTCTCGGGAATCTTGACCTTTTCTCGGCCTTCAGTGTAGAAATCCTCTAAGTCGTCAACATAGGATTTCAGCTTCTCTCCCTTCTCGAAGTCTTCAATTGTCTAGCCTTCTAGAAACACAACATCTCAGCTTCTGACCATCTTGTTCGCAATAGGATCATACAGCTTATAACCCTATTTATCATCGGCGTAGCCAACAAGAACCCACTGCCTTGCCTTGCCATTCAACTTCGATCTCTCATCTTTGGGAATATGCACAAAAACTCAACATCCAAAAACTTTCAGATGTTCATAATCTACATCTCTGTTGCTCCAAACTTTCTCGGCAACTTCTCCATTCAGCGGCTATGAAGGAGAACGATTTATAATGTAAACTGCTGCACTAAGTGCTTCGCCCCAAAATTTTCTCGATAATCAAGCTTGAGACAGCATGCACCTCATAAGCTCAAGTAAAGTTTAATTCATTCTTTCAGCTATACCATTGTGTTGAGGTGTCTTGGGTACTGTCTGCTCATGTCGAATACCATATTTTCTGCAGTACTCGTTGAATGGCCCAATGTACTCTCCCCCGTTATCTGATCGCACACACTTCAAAGGCTGGTCAGTCTCTCGTTCCACCTTGTTATAAAAATCTTTGAAGCACTCAAGAAACTGATCCTTGGTCTTCAATAAGTTGACCCACACCTTTCTCGAAGTATTGCCAATAAAGGTAACAAAGTAGGAAGAACCACTCATGGTTTTCACTTTCATAGGCCTACACACATCTGTGTGTACAAGCTCGAGGATCTCCAACTTTAGTGCTGGAAGTGGTTTATGAAATAAAACCCTGGTCTATTTTCCCATCAAACAATGAGTACACTTCTGCAAGTGTATTCCCGTTAAGCTCGAGAAGGCATGTTTCTTTCTCAGGACGTCTAGTCTCTTCTCGCTCATGTGAGTTAATCTTTAATGCCAAAGCTCGATCGACATCCCCTTCTCAGCTACATTTAATTCAGCTCAATCTAGCCTAGCTCGATTTTTGTAAAGTGAAACAACATTTGGTGCTCTTGGCAACAACTTGAAAATCTTTGTTTAGCTTCCACTTCCCATTCCCGAATGCACTTACGTATCCTTCATCGTCGAGCTTTCCTGTTGACATGAGATTCAATCTCAAGTCTGGTACATGTCTGACTTCCTTGAGCACCAAGGAACAACCTAGCTCGGTGTTCATGTAGACATCACCCATCCCCATAATCTTGGAGACTCCATTGTTCCCCATCTTCACGCTGCCGAACTCACCAGTCTTATAAGTGGCAAAGAAACTTCGATGTGGGGTAACATGATACGACGCCCCCGAGTTAATGATCCACTTTATATCTAGACTTGATATACTCAAGCACGAGTCACCACAAGCGGACGCATACAAGAAATCATTCACGGACACAGAGGCAACAGTGTTCTTTGATCTGCCAACAATCTTGTCTTCATGTACGGTTCCATTCTCTTGATCGGTCATCAGAGAATAGCACTTGTTTCTAAAGTGTCCTTTCACACCGCAATAAAAATACTGGGTTTCCTTCCTATCCTTAGGAATACTGGACTTTCCTTTCGATCTCGACCTCTCATTACTACTCGAATAAGAATTCTCCTTATTCTTCGACCTGCCTCTCTTCTCTGCAACAAGGGCCTCATTAGTGCTCGGGAGATGAGTGTCACTCGACATCCTTCTCGTTTCCTCATTCAGCAACGCACTAGTAATTCTTTCAATGGAAACAACTCCATCAGCTAAGGAGTTTATGACCTCTACGGATAACGTAGTATAACTATCGGGCAGAGAACCAATGATAAACAGAGCATGCAGTTCATTTTCTAAATTTATCTTCATAAGAGAGAACTGGTTTATCATGTTCTGAACCTCGTTCAGATGCTCGGTCATGGATTCACCATCCTTGCATTTCATGTTGACAAATTACTTTATCAACAATGCTTTATTCCCAGTGTTCTTCCTTTAATATAACTCTTCATGTTTCTTCCAAAGTTCGATGACAATCTTGACTTGAGCAATATGGTGGTAGACAGAATCGTCCCCCCACTTCCGAATCTCGCCTATGTACTTTTGATCTAGCGTATTCCGAACACTCGGATCATCCTTCTCTGGCATCATTCCATCATTCTCGATGGGTTTTGCCAAATCCTTGCAATAAAGTATATCATCCATCTTCGATTTCCAAATTGTATAATTCCCACGATTTAGACTGATTATCTTGTATGTAGATACCGACTCCATAACTTACGTAAGTCACCAGAGTTCTCTTCCAAATCTAAAGAAGAGCCTCTGACTCCAAACCTTAGATCTTAATCACAGACCTTCGTCTCGACAACGGAGCCACTTGTTGGGATAAATATAGAATGAAATAGATCCAAGATCGAGAACAGCAAGTTCCAAGATCGAGAATCAATAATAGCACGATCTTATCCTCCATATTCAATTTCTATTTTTCTCTTATGTAAGTCTACAGAGTATTAATAGCAAACACGATCTAAATAATTCCGAATCAAATAATAGTAAAGATTACCTATACACACAAGATTTAACGTGGTTTGGCAAAATCGATGCCTACGTCCACGGGTAAAGATATTTCACTAGAAGAAAGTGGCAATTACAACTGATCTCACAATCTCTCTATTCAACCTGTATGATCTCAAAAGCGATGATGATCAACAGGATTTTCTCCTCTCTACAACTCTTTAAAAGCGATGTAAGAGTTTTCTTAAAGCCTCTCTCTCTTTTTGTCTCTCACACAAAAATCAAGATTCACTTCTATCTAATTAATATTCCCTAGTAGGTTCCTCTATTTATTGGAAAGAGTCCTATTAAAGTTACAATTCAGTTAGAAACAGCTGTTCCTCTTTCTGCGGCTAAACCTCCAAACCTTCAATGTTGTAACCTCTACATAAAACCAAGGGAAGCCCAACAATCTTCTTCGATGTAGACTTCAACCTCATGAAGAGGGAAGCCCAACACAAACTAGTGTGACAAATCAAGATACCTTAGAAGTATCAAATTCCCCACCTCATTTGGCAGCTCCTCGATACGAGCACGAGTCAAATCTAAAATCCTTAGACTTGTCAAATGTTGCAGGGATTTCAAGTCAGCTGAAAATTTTGGTATGTAAGTAAAGTAAGACAACCTTATAAGAAATGTACGCAAGTCCTTCACGTTCCAAATGGAGTGAGGGACGGAATCTATTTCCTAGTTATGGCACATTAAAGTTAAGTGTAGGGTCCTGACATTTCTAATCCCTGTGTCATTGCTTTCCACAATCAAACACTCATTGTGTTCAAGATAATTAACAAAATCATGCATAAGATTGTGCATCTTACAGCGAGCAATGTTGCCATTTTCTATTACGAGGTCCTAGAAATACGAACACATTGCCAATTCATCAAAATAATCTCGTCCTATTACTTCCATTTCCCTTGTCATTGTGGATTGAATAAAGCCTTGTACCATCCACATCTTGATGACTACATTCTTCTCTATTGAACTATCTTTTGGAAAGATTGAACAATATGTAAAACAACACTTTAAGTGTGACGGTAAAGCATAATTACTCAGCAACAAAGGCGGTAAGACGCCTTGGTTGATAATGGGAAATTCCCAGGTGTCACTTGCCAATACATCTTGCCAATCTTGTGTACTTTTTTTTATAGTACATTAGACTACCGATGGTCTTTACGTAAAGAGGTAAATCTTTGCATTTGTTCGAAATTTTTCTGCCGATACTTGACAGTCTTTGATGATCTTCTTCCATCCTACTCTCAAAGGCAATACGACTAAACAATAACCAACAATCATCATCAGATAATATCTGTAGATTGTTTATTCATGATGCTCACTCTGTGATGATAGTAGATGAGCTCAATTACAATGATTATGTGCTTCCCATGGTGCTGTAGGTTGCATTGGACTATATTGGCAAAAGAGGATCAACTGTGGGAATTACAAAAGAAAAGAGAATTAAGTATGTGTTGAAATCCTTTTTTGTTTGTTATTGTTTGTCTTTTGTTATTTGCCAAATATATTCTCAGAAAGGACCACTGCATTGTCTCCTGTGCAGATATGTGAAAGAAATACTTCAAAGGGAAATGCTTCCTCATGTGGGCGTGGGGGAGTATTGTGAAACCAAGAAAGCTTACTACTTTGGGTAATTAATTTTCCCTTATGTAATAAGCTCTGTGATAAAATCAAAAAATAAAATCAAAAACTTGTTTGAACATTCTTTTACTTATGCTGCTTTTTCTAGATATATCATCCATCGACTTTTGCTTTGTGCGCTTGGCAGAAGGCCTGAAGACGATAGGGACCATTACGGCAATAAGAGACTGGATCTTGTCGGTCCTTTACTTGGTGGTATCTTCCGAATGGTTTGTTAACTTGAGTTTTGACACTTTCTTTTTGTTCATTGTGCTCTATTTGTATTTGTGATTGTTACTTCATGTATGCAGTTATTTAGAAAGTTACAAAGGGATGTGAGATTAAGAGTCCAAAAGGTTCAGCTACCACTCTGTCTAGATTTTTATTATATTTTGTTTAATGGTTCATGTCATGGCTGATCATTTTCTCATGTCACTTCAACAAATAAGGGCTACTATGTCATCCAAATAAAGTCATTTAATACAATAATGACGTAAATTGGTCTTATTTGGGATTTTATCATGAAAATTCCTATTAAAATTAATTTACACCAACTGGTTATAATTACAATATAATGAAAGAACTTATATGAAAACTACAACAATGGGTTAATTAAGGTCCCAGACAGATTCGATGAACTTACTTAGAGATTCAAAAATGGCTAAACATCGTTCTTTGTTTAGCCCAGAGTCCATTGCTAACCATTCTGCAACAACTTAGTTTACATTTTCCTTGACCAAAAAAATACAGATGTTGAAAGAGAATAAAGATAGATATGATCTAACTATACCCCCAGTGAAGATTGGAGATGACAAGGAAGTAACAATTGAGAATGCCATAATGGCATTGAGGAGGGCTGTCAGATTTTTTTTGCCCATGCAGACAAGCGACGGGAATTGGGCCGCTGACATAGGAGGAAAATTATTTTTCATGCCTCCCATGGTATGTATTTTCTACAGTCGAAGGGGATTGAGGCTTTGTTCCCTATTCAGGCAATGACTTTTAATTTGATACTCGATGGGTCTGATTTAGTCGGCCGAGCGCGCACTGGGCAGGTACAAATTATCCCTTTATGAGTTCTTTTAGTTATCAATCTGATTATAGTGTTGTGTTTATGAAGTTAGGGGTTAGTTTAATTGTAGCATTGTACAATATGCTTAATTCAAATTGAAGGGGCAGTGGCGATTAAGTAGATAGTTTAGGCGCAGAAGCTTGGTACTTTGTAGTTTCACGGTTACTTGTTCTTGATGTGTTTCACTCTGAAGTTGAATTAGTTTAGTTTTATGCCTACGCCAAGATTTAAACTTATGCCTTGACTTGATTGCCTCTCCCTTCTTATTGGTACAACTTGTTTAGTGGCCTGTTTCATTTACAAACTTGACATTTACATACTACTCTTGAGAGTCGCTGACTAGCATATCTCATTGTAGGACTGGATACCTATAGTTGCCTATTGTGTCACGGTAGAGATAGAGAGGTAGCTTTGGGTTGGGTTGTAAAGGAGAGATGGAAATAGAGGCAGAGGCTTCACTAGGGTTCATAGTAGAAATACAGGAGGTAGAGAGAGACTGATAAAGAGTTCAGACGGTGTTAGTCATATAACAGGACATCTCAGTGTTCTTTCGTGATTATAGGGAGAAAAATTCCTTGCAGTATATTAGCTAAAAATATTAAGTACATTTCAACATTTGTTACACTCTAGTATCTAAAGTCTGCAACCCGTATGCCTGTGTTATTGTGGTCTATGATGCTCCAAGGAATTCTTTTGCTTTTAATTTTACTTTTGTTTGGTGGTCCACTATTTTTTTGTTTTTGCAATTGAATCTAGTATTACACCAAATTCCCATTAATACATAGAATTTGAGCCTAGTGCTTTGGTATTCACCTTTTTAGTGTGTATAAAGTTGTTTTATGTCGGTGACATTTCTATTTTCATGGCTTTTTCAGGGAAAAACATTGGCTTTTGTCTTACCTATACTGGAATCATTGACAAATGGCCCAGCAAAGGGTTCAAGGAAGAGATGTTATGGAAGAGCACCAAGTGTCCTTGTACTTCTAACAACACGGGAATTAGCTAAACAGGTATATATGCTATGAAAAGACTTATTTGATAAAAATATTACTCAAACTTGAGTACTTGTCTATGGAAGAGTATATACATTGTTGTATCCTTTCTGAAGGTTTTGTATCATGTTCTTTTTGACTTTCAGGTTTATGCTGAGTTTGAAGTTTATGGATGGTCATTGAACTTAACTGGATGTTGTTTATATGGGGGAGCTCCCTGCCACAGTCAAGAGACTTCCCTGAAAAGGGGAGTTGATATCGTTATTGGAACACCTGGGCGTATCAAAATAATTTTTTCCTCTGTGGTTGCTAATATGTGGTAATTGTTCTCATTTTTATTTAAATAATTGCATGCTAATTACTTGTGTATCCTGTTGTAGGATCACATCGAGAGGGGAAATCTCAACTTCAATTCATTAAAGTTCCGTGTTCTTGACGAGACTAATGAAATGCTGAAGATGGGGTTTGTTGGTGACGTTGAACTTATTCTAGGTACTTTGCTGGACATACTGAGTTCTTTCAGCATTGCTTTACTTACCTATTTGTGAAGCAATTTAAGATTAATGAATTCTCATGGATTGAATTTTAATTTTACATTGCAGGTAAAGTAAAAGATGTAACTAAAGTTTAGGCACTTCTCTTCAATGCTGCTTTTCCTCCATGAGTGAAAAATGTTAGCCTCTCTGCCCTGTTATACAACTCCTGCAACAATCTTTTCATTCTATTATGAAGTATTTGATGGTTATTTCACGTATTTGTTAGATTGCTTCTAGGTTCTTGAAACCCGATAAAAAGACCACAAATCTTGTTGGTAATGAAAAAATGAAGGCCAATAATAATGTTAGACATATTGTTCTTCCATGCTCTAGCCAAGACAAATCTCAGCTTATTTATGATATTATTCGTTGCTATAGCAGGTAGGTTTTTCTTCACAATTTAAATATTGCACATCGCTGTTCATTTTATGCCTTATAATATTTCTTTCTTAATCTATTATTTAGTAATGGTCGTACAATTATTTTCATTGAAACGAAAGATTTTGCATCTGAACTTTCTGGATTGTTACCTGATGCACGTGCATTGCATGGAGATATTCAACAAGCCACCCGTGAAGAGTGGCTTTTGGTGAACTTCATCATTATTTTTTTTCTTGTTGCTTTAGTAGATGTTATTGTATAATACTATATTGCTAAATGCAAATAAAAGGTGATACTACCAATTTGTAGTGATTATATGTATATATATATATATATATATATATATATATATATATATATATATATATATATTTGTTTTGGAAAATGACTTTAGCCATGGCTAGTTTTGTAGTAAATAATGAGTATTTTCCACAAACAAAATAGTGGTAAGCATTAGCCACATATATTATAGTGATGATTGATAAGTATTAGCCATGGGATATTACGTGGGAAAGTTCAAAGCCAATGGAGCTATTTGCCACGGTTTATAATGTATCCAATGTGCATTAATAGCCATGAAATAGCCACAGTACTATCTGTGGCTAAATCCGATTCATTAGCCACGATCAGGTTTGTGGTTGAGCATTAGCCACACACCCAGTTGACATGACCCTGGGCACGGGTATACCCGTGGTGAATGGTATTATCCACGGCCAGAGTAGTGGCCATTGGCGCTGATTCTAGTATTATACTTTAGAAGTTGTTTAGGATTGCTTCATCAGTAACACTAGCAAAAGTGGTCTTTTTGATATATGTGACCAAACAATCATTTACGAACTTATCTGCCACCCTATTACGTAAGCGATTCTTTTAAAATGCATAGTAGAAAAAACCCTATCTACTGTAGTTGTTGCAACTTGAAGTATTAATGCCAATGTTATGAGCGAGTAAACAAAGGGGTATGATTTATCTTTCTTTGTCTTAACCATCTCCTCAACAAGCCCTTGAATGTCATGTACTTCAGAAAATATACTCTCAGATCGCATTACAGAAGTATAAAGATCAAGCTTATCATCAAGTTTCATAAGTTCCAATGGAGAAAATTCATCCCCATACAACAGAGCAAGGCGGATCAACTTCTCCTTGTTATATATTGAAAAGGAATCACTTGGATTCAAGCAAGCCATACAAACAAGCAATTCGGTATTTCGTTAAAATGATCGTTAAGATCTGAAAGTTGATGATATAAATATGAATTGAACAATAACTGACAATAATAATGCTCATTTGTATTTTCTTCTGCATTTCTTCAGGATCGACCTAGTGCTATGAACCTATTTGCCATCTTGAAATCTTTCTTTCTTTATCCAATTTTTGTAACCCTTACTACTAAAACAATCACTGCCACCTTCGTCTCTATTTTTCGTATTGAAGAGATAGCAATATAAGTAAAAGGCTCTATTCTTCTTTATGTTGTATTCCAACCAAGCTAGAAAGTCGTTAAACCAAGTCTTAACGAAGTGCCTTTTGGACTTGTCATCTTGGGGAAACTTGTGGTTTTTAGGTTGACATGGTGTCATTTCCAAATACGTTCTTTGAATAATATCTTGTTGATTAGGATGATATTCAGATATTGGAATTCGTAACCCTAAATATGTAGGAAGATCATTTATCTCTACTGTAATGGCCTAATTCAGGGGACTCAAAGTGGTCTGGAATTAGCTTTTACACCAATGTACTTGTGACAAAATCTAATTGAAAACAAGAAGTAACACAGGTGTTTAACGTGGAAAACCTATGAATAGGTTAAAAACCACGATTTCGGGTTGAGGATTTTTATAATAGTGACGTTTATTGCTTGAGGCTGATATCTTATTACAAGTGATCTCTAGACTTAAAAATGCTTGATCTTATGAATAAGAAGTTTGAAGTTTTGAGAATCTAGAAATTATAGTTTTCCTCTTGATTTCTCTTGTAATTTTTTGGTTCCTATCTCTTATGGAACTTTTTCTTTATATAGGCCTCTTCTATAGTTTTTTCTCGTGTTGGAGCACGTTCTCTGAATAATGTAGTTAGTGGTGATTAACTGAGTAACTACTAAGTTCGAGAGAGATAAGTGGTTTTGACTTGTTCAATTTTTTTGGTTTGAGCTCGACCTACATCTTCTATCAGTTCGTGAAGTATGTGGCAATGTTAACTGGAAAAGTTATGTAGAGAATGCGTGAGTCTGATATATAAGTAGTTTGAACTGGAGATAGTTCGATTTTAGGTAAGATCGAGGGATAGGCCTCTACAATCGCCCTCTCGTAACTAAAGTCACGAGTGGTTTTGGTTGAGAAAGGATTGAATATATAAGTATTCAGGTCAGGAGTTTGAATATGATGAAAGTAATGATGGTGTTGACTACAAGAAAAATGCGCGTGTCAAGGGGTAAAATACGTGCATTGAATGTAGATGTGAATATTGATGTATGTGACGGTTAGGGTTTGAAGAGTTTTGTTTGTATTGAATGATAAAGCTTGGGGAAACATTCTTGCACAATAAATGTAGGGTTATATAAATAGTACCTGTACTGAGGATTGTAATAAAGTACCCTTGTTCTGTTGTAAAATCCTCTGCAAGTTCTAAATATGGTGAAGACGCGCAAGATAGCTCTTGAAGAGCAAATTGCTTCTGAAATGCAGAAGCTGAAGTTGAGATTTTTCGAGGACCAGTTCTTGGAGGACCATATCCCGCTCCAGTTCCTTCGACGTATCGAGGCATATCAGAAGACGAAGTGGCTGAAGCGGAGGAGGAATTTTATTGTAGATGGTGGTTTCACCACATTATCTTAGCATGCAAACAATGTTGGGTTTGTCTCCGCATCCTTGCGGAGGACAAGGTTGGGGAGACAGATGAATGGATAGGCGTAATTGTGGTGCAAGTGCACTAATTTCTTGTGTCACAATGGATTCTAAGGTTGGGCCCTCTTCTTTCTCTACCAACTCTGCGAGGGTGGTGGTTATAGAGAGGAAGTGGTGGTAGTGAAGGAGGGAGACAAAGAATAGAAGTCTGCTTCTGCACTTCCATCGCCACTTTACGCTGAGAAGACCTTCAATTTGGAGAGTTGGTTACAACATTGAGTCCTCTGCTTTCATAGTTTCTATTTGAAGTTTGTCTAGACTTCGACCAAACTCATGGGAGTGAGGATACTCGTTGTTTCCAATTTCTAATTTACATCAGGGCGAATAATCACTGAAGTAAGACAAACTGAAGGATTTGACGTTTCAGAGTACCGAAAGGCTTGTAAGTTGTAAAAGTGCTGTAAAACTTGCTATCTACAAAGTACTTGAAGTTGGGTACTGGACATACCTGTTTATTTGTAAAGTACCTGAAGTCGAGTACTTGAAAGACTTGCTATCTGTAAAAGCACTTGTAATTTGTTTTGAGATGAATGAAATTTGTTATTCCAAATTCGTGCTGATGTAGAATAACTCTAGAAATTGAGCTGTATGAAGAGTTTAAAATATTATATTACATGTATGAGGGCAGAAAGTAAAATACTTGTCCTAATCGAAATGTTATACATTTATTTGTGAAAATATGTGTTAAGAGGCAAATAGTAATCGGTTTGTGAGCTGGAAATGTGGGAGAAAAAAAATAAATTATATGAGTTTTAGAATGACGGATCGACCTTGTTGAGGTCGCTGTAGGTAATTATATCTGAAAAGAAGTTCGATTTGTAATATTTTGGAATGATGGAGTTCGATAGGAAGAGATACATTCTCAAGATAAGGGGTTTCTGTTACGGGATAAAATGATAATAACACGATTTGTGGGGGATTGGTATAAATAAAGGTAGAATGATTTTTGAACCTGGGGAAAGAGATAAGAATGGTGTGGACTCGATCCCAGAGAATTCCTTATGTTGCTGAAGAACGATTGGCAATAAAGATCGGTGAAGTGTGGGAGAGAATTTTTGGACCGCTGGATTATGATGCTGAGTTTCCAGTGAGGGAATGTCAGCTCGAAGGTTTAAATTCAATGGGCAGGGAACTTGAGTATGCACATTTTTTGTATAAGAGGTTTTTTCGCAAACTGGTGAAGGATCCTGCAGATCGAGAAGAGGTGGCGGGACTGATTGCTGAAGAAGAGATCGATTTTGTGAAAGCGAGGATTTTTGTAGGTTTATTGATTGGATGAAGCTTCCCAGGTCATGAAGGCTATTTCAGATGTAATTATATGTGAGGTGAACAGAGTTGATGTAAATTAAGGGTGATAAAATGTAACTGTTTGAGTTTGAAAATTTTGAAAATATTTAAAATCTTTGTTATGCAAGCATTGGAAATGATGTCATTGTTGCTATAAGAGTAGAAGAAGAAGTACGTATAGAGAAACCAAGGAGTTTTTGATTTTGTCCCTTGTACAAAAGTTGTGAAAACCCGATTACGTGTAATAGTGAGTCATCATGAGTGTGGTAAAATCAGAGGGAAATTTGGAAAAGAGAGAAAAAAATAGAGTAAAATATAAGGGAAAAGGCAATTATGGGGAGGTTTTTTTTTATCAAAAAGGTACAAGACGTCTGACATAGATAGTGGAATGGATACATCAGCTCTAAAACTGAGGACAACTCGTGCAAGGCTCAATAACTGCCAATAATTAGAGAGATAAAATATAAATACTATTTTATCTTTGTTAATCAAACATTTTTCAACTTCTGAAAACTTGAAGAGCAGCGAGAGAGGAAGGAAAAAAAGAGGCGAAAATAGCACAAAAAATTGAGGAGATTTAAGCAAAAAAAATCATCATTTAAAGCGTGATAGAGTCACTGAAACGGGTCCCCGAAGGTGGTTGTACAATAGCGTGGTGAAGAAAGGATTCGGCGCTGCCTCAGATTCATACTTAGACATAGATGGTTAGTAGAGACATGTGATGTTTATATGTGATCTTTGAAGATCATTTTGTATTGTAGACAAGTGATAAATTACTATGAATTTTTTTTGTTATCTGATATATGAAAGATATTTGAAAGTTGACGTATATTAAGAGATAATGTAGATACCTGGACCTTTGTGTAGGTCGAACGTGAAGAGTGCTGTGTAGGATAAAATTATTTTTTATAATTGATATGAGGAGTTCCCCTGCAAGTGAGGCATCAACCTCTGGTCGGTCGGTTGAGTCTGAGAGTGGAACGTCTGGAAAGGAGGAAGAAGTAGGTGTTGATTAATTTCCAGATTTCCCTGGAAGATTAGTATCCTATTCTCCTCGTTCGGATGCATTCAAAGAGTTTTTTAAACCCAAGGTTTTGATAGGAGGCAAATGGGGTAACTGTATAGATTATGCCTGTAAGCAAGTTAGGGGCTATACTGCAGCAACGAGAGAGGAATATTTTTATTTGTTGGCTGATTTGGATAAGGAGTGGCACCGTCTATACTTCCCACCCTACCAATCTCTCTTTCTCTTTCCCTTCCCTTTGTTTTCAACTTCCATAAACTCTCCTCAATGGCACCCACTCTCCGTTCCAGTTCTACCCGTGCCGGCAACTCCATGAAACACAATGCAGCTGGTCATCTATAACAAGTCATATCCTCAACCTTGTAATCCACAATAATCAATAAACAGTTTCTCCACCCATACTTCATCTCCTATTTTCATTGAATTTCTTGGTTTAACTTAGGTATCATGTCAACCTTCGACCCGACTGATACTTGGGGGCGACCTTGAGATTTTTCAAGCTTTCAGTTTCGAGCAAACTCGAGGGGCAAGGATGGTTGAAAGACCGGACCCTCGAGAATGCATTGGGGGCGAATAGTTATGCTTCACTGTGGCTAAGGCCTTCGAAGTCCAGTCAATTTCCTAGTATCTTCTATATATCACCGACCCGACGGATACTTGGGGGTGACCTTGAAATTTTCAAGCCTCCAATTTCGAGCAAACTCGGGGGGCAATGATGGTCGAAATACCAAACCCTCGAGGATGTATTGGGGGTGAACAGATATGCTTCAATCAGGCTCTGAAACTGTCGAAGTCCAGTTGATTTCTTGGTTTACCCCGGGTATCATGTCCACCCTCTCCCCGACTGATACTTGGGGGCGACCTTGGAATTTTCAAGTTTTTAACATTCGAGCAAACTCGAGGAGCACGAATGGTCGAAAGACCGGACCCTCGGGAATGCGTTGGAGGTGAACACATTTTGCTTCGCTGTAGCTTAGGCCTTTGAAGTCCAGTAAATTTCTGGGTTTTCTCTGGGTATCACGTCCCCTCGGCCCGGCTGATACTCGGGGGGGACCTTGAAATTTTTCAAACGTCTTACATCACTGTGGCTTAGGCCTTCAATGTCCAGCAGATCCTTTGATTTCAAAAGAGCATCACGATCATCTCGAAACTCTTCAAGGTTTGACTACTCTATAATCATTTGATAGATATAGCCCATACAGATGCTATCATACAGGAACATCTACATTCCCACCACATGCAAGAAGTTCCACAACATCATATATCAGAGAAGTTGTTTCAATACAAATTAATTCAAATCAAATTCCGTTTAGAGCATACATCAAGTATCTAGCACAAACAAGTCAATACAAATCAATTTTAAATAGCATAAGTTCCAAGATCTGTTTTAGCACAACAACTCAAAGCCACTCTAACCTTCTTGTGCTCACTCGAAGCCGTCCAGTCAAAACCCAACATTAGATCGCACTTTTCACTTCATAAAGTTCAGACTTCTACTTCGACAGCTCAGACTTCGACAGCTTCGACATATCACACCTTTCACTTCACAAAGTTCAGACTTCTACTTTGATAACTCAGACTTCGACAGCTTCGACAGATCACACTTTTTACTTCACAAAGTTTAGACTTCTACTTTGACAGCTCAGACTTTGACAGCTTTGACAGATCACACTTTTCACTTCACAAAGTTTAGACTTCTACTTCGACAACTCAGACTTCGACAGCTTCGAGAAATCATACTTTTTACTTTACAAAGTTTAGACTTCTACTTATAAAGCTCAGACTTTGAGAACTTCGACAGATTATATTTTTCACTTTACAAAGTTCAGACTTCTACTTTGACAGCTCAGACTTCGGCAGCTTAGACAGATCACACTTTTTACTTCACAAAGTTTAGACTTCTAGTTCGACAGCTCAGACAGATCACACTTTTTACTTCACAAAGTTCAGACTTCTACTTGCAAAGCTCAGACTTCGACAACTTTGATAGATCACACTTTTCACTTCACAAAGTTTAGACTTTTACTTCGACTGCTCAGACTTCGATAGCTTCGACAGATCATACTTTTTACTTTGCAAAGTTCAGACTTCTACTTTGATAGTTTAAACTTCTACTTCAACAGATCAGCCTTCTACTTTGACAGATCAAACTTCCACTTCAAATGATCAACCTTCTACGTCCGCAGTTCAGACTTCTACTTCAACAGATCAGCCTTCTACTTTGATAGATCAGACTTCTACTTTAACAGATCAGCCTTCTACGTCAACAGTTTAGACTTCTGCTTCAACAGTTCAGACTTCTACTTCAACAGATTAGCCTTCTACTTCGACAGATCAGACTTCTTCTTCAACAGATCAGCCTTCTATGTCAACAATTCAGCCTTCTATGTTAACAATTCAGACTTTAACTTCAACAGATCAGCCTTCTACTTTGACAGATCAGATTTCTACTTCCACAGTTCAGACTTCTACTTCAACAATTCAGACTTATACTTTGACAGATCAGACTTCTACTTTAACAGATAAGCCTTCTACTTTAACAGTTCAAACTTCTACTTTGACAGATCAGTCTTCTACTTCAACTGTTCAAACTTCTACTTCAACATGTCAGACTTATACTTTGACAGATCAGACTTCTACATCAACAGATAAGCCTTATACTTCAATAGTTCAGACTTCTACTTTGACAGATCAGACTTTCACTTCAAGAGATCAGCCTTCTATGTCAACAGTTCAGACTTCTACTTTAACATATCAGACTTCTACTTCAATAAATTAGACTTCTACTTCAACAGATCAGACTTCTACTTCGACAGATCAGGCTTCTACTTCAACAGATCTGCCTTCTAGGTCAACAGTTCAGACTTCTACTTCAATAGTTCAGACTTCTACTTCGACAGATCAACCTTCTATGTCAACAGTTCAGATTTCTACTTCGACAGATTAGACTTCTAATTCAACAGATCAGACTTCTACTTCAACATATCAGACTTCTACTTCGACAGATCAGACTTCTACTTCAGCAGATCAGCCTTCTACGTCAATAGTTCAGACTTTTACTTCAACATATCAGACTTCTAATTCAACAGATCAGACTTTTACTTCAACAGATCAGACTTCTACTTCAACAGATCAACCTTCTACATCAGCAGTTTAGACTTCTACTTCAACAAATCAGACTTCTACTTCAGCAGATCAGACTTCTACTTTAACAGTTTAGCCTTCTACACCAATAGTTTAGACTTATATTTCAACATATCATACTTTTACTTCAGCAGATCAGACTTCTACTTCGACAGATCAGACTTCGACTTCGGCAGATCATACTTTTTACTTCACCAAATTCAGACTTCTCCTCGTTCCTGGCCTCAGCAATAAAATTCTCCTACTCCACCATCTCTTCAGCAAATAATTCCAGCAAAAACGAACGGTGTCCGCGAAACAGACCTATCATCAGAAGAACATTTCTTTATTACCCCCTTTTATTACCTCCACAAAAAACCAACAACCAAACCGTTCAACTTCCAACGCCATACATTTTTCTCAGCAAAGGCCTCTACATCCATTTTTGAGACCTTCGCTGAGAGGGGGGGGGGGGGGGCGAATGTAGTAGCCTACTCGCAGCCTTCTACTCGAAGCCTTCTACCCCAGTCATACTCGAAGCCTACTCGCAACCTTTTACTAGAAGCCTACTTGCAGCCTTATACTTGAAGCCTTCTACTCGAAGCCCACTCGCAGCCTTCTACCCCAGTCACACACTGGAAGGCTACTTCGAAGCCTATCCTACTCGAACGTATCGAAGCCTCAAGGATGAACTCCACATCACAGCAGAAACACTTCGACCATATCCGTACATGGTCGAAATGTGACAGGACAGACAACCACCTCACTAGACAAGACAACACATTAATTGGTCTTGACAACTACAGTGATAGGCCCGACCACTGCGCCGCAGTACAGAGGCATCTCCAATAAATGTTGCAGTGACAGAGCAGACCTGTCCGCTGCCCATACCCCGCCGGGATATCCTGACAGTAATCATATAACCTGGCCCACACTTGGTGACTTAGCCTCCTTTGATTCTATAAATAGGAGAGAAGGGGAACCAAGGTGAGGTTGTAAGATCTCCCCTCTGAGCCCTTACAGTTTACCTTCGATCACTATGTAAAACCCAGTACTCGAACCCTCAATTACTCATCAGTAATATAAACTCTCTTAGAAATTCTCATCAGAGGCCGTAGAGCGCCACATTCGGGCCTCTACGCAAGTATATTTTCTATTGATTTCTAGCATTCTAGGTTATATACTTGAATTCCTTTGTTTGAAGATAAAACCCCGTGGTGTAAGAGCCGACTTCCCCTCCGAAAGAAGTTAGGCCCCTACAGCTATCGTTGCATTATCCTTTACTTGTGGAACCGAGATATGAAGAAATGACGGAGTTGGAGGCAGATCGTGCTAGAGAGAAGGTTTTCTTCCTGTATCAGTTTAACTTTGTGTTGTTGATGGTCTCAGAGCGCATCGAAAATCTTTGCGAAATAGTCGTTGCTCATGTGGAAGTCGAAGATGCTTTAGCGGGTAGCGCTACCTATGGTGGCTGCTCCGGGCACTGTCGTTTCCCCTGGGGTTGTGAGATGGTGGTGGTTTCAGAGGAGGAGGGTGGCTATTTTTCCTTTACTGGAAGATATGCCATATTTTGGTGAAAAGAAGCATGCAATTTTTAAGTTGCAAAGTAATCGAAGTAATTAATGTCGAAGGTAACATGTAACAGCAATCGTTATGAAATAATATATTGTTTTTATTTTGTATCGGTGTAAACGTTTGTACTGTTCGAAGTAACTGGTAACTACCATCTCGAACAAAAATATCGACAATTCTTCGGCAATGCAAAAATGTCTAAAATAACAAATGTCGAGTCATCTGTGTCAATTTTCTATAGGACCTCGACCGTTATAGAGAAGTTGTACAACATCAGGAAAGGTTACTTCGGTCGGATCGACAACCTGGTTATCGACCAAGAGAAAGTTGATAGTTTCTTTCAAGAAGTCAGGTTAAAGAGAACTTGGGCTAAAGAAGCGGAAATTTAGGTCATCGACGAAAAAATGTCTGCCATAAATAAGAGGGTTGCAGATTCGAGCTTGAGCGTAAGCAAGCTGTTAGGAATCTGGGTAGCTAATCCCAATCCTTCGCCCCAAGAACGATAAACAGAAAAGCCAATAAAAAAATTATACGAAAGCAAAAACACAATAATTTACCCGGAGGAGGGAAGTGGAAAACCCTTGCGGATAAAAAATTACTCCCCGCGAACAATTCACTAATCAAAAATCAAAGGTTTCAACGATCTCTCCAAGCTTCTCAAGCTTTAATGGAGTCTCTCAAACTCTAGGTTTCTCTAGAATTAAACTCACCAAGATGGCTAACAAAATAACCTAAGTCCTCTTTATATACTAGAGGACTATATACAAGTAGAATGGATCTCGAGGAGGAACTCAACGGTTGAGAAATAATATCTAAAGTAAACCAACGCCAAGATCGTTCGAACAACATCCAAGCTCGTTCGAACGAGATTGACTCCTGGGCCAAAATTCCAGTGAGTAAGAAAAAGTTTGTTCGAACGACTTTGAAGCTCGTTCGAATGACTCGTTCGAACGACTTCCATTTTCGTTCGAATGACTTCGACAATTTTCTACTTCGACAATTTCATTCTAGTTCGAGTTCACACCCAACACAAGCTACGTAGCCAACCCTTAAAAATAGTCGTACTATAGACATTAGAGATTACCAAAGGACTTGCAGTCTAGCGCAGGCTTCAAGGGTACCGAAGCTACTGTCACCCCCAGAAAGGATGACGCTCGGTTGGGAGAGGTGCGTTCAAAACACACTAGGTCAGATGGCTCTTGAGCTTGTTCCTAGACCGCACCCGCACGTCTATAGGTTTCTTTGATGGGGTTCATCATATGATAAGTTTATCATCCCACTTGTCCTCACGGGAAACCAAGGGCCTAAGTTCGCTTATTCCAGAGTAGTTAGAGGCAGATACTCAAGTCCCAAGGCTTTCTTTCATAGGCACTTTCTGGTGGCTGAAGAGCATTTTCGCCGAGATTGGCAAACTTCCAATGCTAGCTCTTTAGGTCTCCTTGCGTTGCTGTAGGGACTGTTTATCTCTATTCATAGACACAACAGCATCTCATCGTTGATTGAAATTTATTCTCATTGGGTTGTTCTTTATGTCATACTGAGTGCAGTGCATCGCTGCATATCACAATAGCCGCCTATATCTCAATTATTTAACCAAAGAAACATGTATTCAGTATCTAGGTCATTCGACCTTGATATTCAAATCTGAATTTATATATCATGTAACAATTAGTTATTTCATATTCTTCCTAACATGTGTTTCATGTGCATTTAGATGTAGTCATGTAGTTTTTTTTTTCTCCCGAAGAATTGACCTGCCTTCTTTCATATTTTGATGCAACATGTTTTCGAGATGTATTTCACACTCTTACGTTATTGTTGGTCATCATGATTCTCACAGGTCCTTTTGGACGGAGGCAGATGCATAAACCATTTGAAGAAGCCACATTTGCTTTGAAGGTTGGAGAGATCAGTGACATTGTGGAGACTGACAGTGGTGTCCATATCATCATGAGAACTGGCTGACTGATGCGAAGGGCGAAATAAGAATACTGTAAAACTTATTACAGATTACTTTGAAGGATCTTGGTTGTATTTCTCTTTGCATTTAGGCCATCGTGTTTTTATGACTTGTGTGGGATAATCCAGAATCGGTTTTATATGCTCAAATTTTCTGGTCTGATTACTTGTTTAATATGCTAAATCAGTTACTATAAATGACATGTCGAGGGAGCTCGCAGAAGGATATATGGTTGTGGCAGATAATTCTTGAATCTCAAATGAGCATCCTCTAATTAAAATGAGCTCTTTGTCTGAGCAGTCTGCTGATATGTACAACTATGAAGCTATATTTGTTTGTTGATCATGTAGCTCTAGGTTATATCCGTGCGGTCCCTTTTGCCTCTTCTGAAAGAGCGCCCGTTCTTTCACCATGTATGTTGAATAAGGCCGGTACCTGTTTGATTAGTTGTTCCTTGAGAAGTCGAAGGGACAAGTGAGGAAACAAATGTGCACGTATCTAACGTAGTCCTCCTTAATTGATCACCATTCACCACACCAGAGAAGAGAGAAGAGAGAAGAGAAATGGGAGCATCTACGTCTTCAGAGCAGATCTCAACAGAGCAGAAAGAGTTAGAATCTGTTGCTGCCTCTACTGGAGTTCTTCCAATACTTCAGAAAGCTTTCAGCAAGCTCTGCGATCTCCAAACCAACTCTATTCACTTTATGTAACTAAACTAGTCTCTTTATTTTCATTTTTAACGCTAATATACACTATTTCATTTTCATGAATCATTCTTACTAAACTTAATTTCAATACCTCATTAGGTATCGAAACACACGAGACACTATCATATAGTAGCATTTTTAGGGATTGTATTAGTCGACCTGTTGAATATATTAGTTTACATCGGAAAATTAGTAGATTAATCCAATTTATGTCAAATTAGCTAGCTCCAGTAATACTTTAATCATGCAGTCTAACACTAGTCTAATTCAATTTGATTCTATAATCAAGTGTCAACAAACAATTAATAAAATAGCACAAGAACACACGATATTAACCAGGTGGGAAACCTTTCTCAGGAGAAAAACTCTGTTATTGAATACTCGACAACTAAAATCCACTATGAAGAGAAAATTAAAAGCATCTTAATCACTTAGAGACTCGATAAGCACATCCCATTGCTACCTATCTTCAATCACTCTTCTTGCAATCAATCATCCGTTCTCACAACGCCTTCGTTCTCGCAATGCCTTGCTTTGAATTACACACCAAAGCTCCAAAGCTTGAATCACTTAAGTTTTTTTAATTCTCAAACTGGGTATTTGGGAAGTGAATTGCAAATCTCAAAAGCAAGAAGATTGATATTAATCTCTAAGAATTCTTGCTCTGGAAAGTTTATCTTTGATATGGATCATAGATACTAGCCAAACTAGTTTACATTGGAAAATTACTACCAACTTGAGATTAATCCAATTTAGGTCAAATTAGCTAGCTCCAATAATCCTTTAATTATACAGTCTAATACTAGTCTAATTCAATTCAATTCTATAATATAGTGTCAACAAGCAGTTAATCAAATAGCACAAGAACACACGATATTAACCATGTGGGAAACCTTTCTCAGGAGACCTTGTTATCGAATAATCGACAACTAAAATCCACATCTTAATCACTTACAGACTCGATAAGCACATCCCGTGGTTACCTATCTTTAATCACTCTTCTTGCAATCAATCCTCCAGAATTAAAAGCATCTTAATCACTGACAGATTCAAGAAGCACATCCAGTGGTTACCTATCTTCATTTACTTTCCTTGCAATCAATCCTCCGTTCTCACAACGCCTTCGTTCTCGCAATGCCTTGCTTTGAATTACACACCAAAGCTCCAAAGCTTGAATCACTTAAGCTTTTTTAATTCTCAAACTGGGTATTTGGGAAGTGAATTTCAACTCTCAAAAGCAAGAAGATTTATATTAATCTCTGAGAATTCTATCTCTGAAAAGTTTATCTTTGATATGAGTAAAAACTTTTAAAAAAATGGTTGAAAGAGAGAGATAAAAATGAGTTTTAAGAAAAATTGGGTTGCCAACGCAATTCTTGTTCGAACATGATTCACATAATCAAACTGAACCCAAATGGTTCGAACGGAAATTTTCATGTTTAAACGAAAAAATAATTTTTTCACAAAAAAAATTTTACAAAATGTTTTGAACTCGTACCAAAGGTCATTCTCCAATCAACTTACCTAATATTTGACATTGATGATAGTGCAGAGTCTAGCTGTAGACTGTAGTTGATCCATCATACAATCTCTGACTAAAAGGAACCAGGAACCACGGGATTGACTCTGAAAACTAGGACCGCTATAAATTAGTTTTAACACGAAATTAAACCAACACAAAATGGACGTTTCAAGTTGGATCAATCAAGTGTTTGGAAACAAACTTCGCTACTTCATCTGATGAATCCTTGATTTTGTTACTTATTTCAGGAATGTTTTTCTCTAAATTTCACAAACTCAATAGCTGAAGAATCTTCATCAGTGCATGAATGTTTTCCCAAGTTATTAGCTAATCTTGGGTCGGCCATAGTTAACACGTTTTTCATGGCGGACAAAGGAGGGTTTAACTGGGTTAAGTTCTTGAGAGGCTACATTAAGTGTTGTGGAAGGGAGTCGACATCATTATCACTTAATACTTTGTGTAGGCTATATGCTGCTACAAGTACAAAGGCCGGTATAACTTCAATACTTGAGTTTGAGTAAGATGATTTGGATTTTAAGAATAGTGGGTCGTTTATGTCTGTAAAAGCTTGTTTTTGTATTGGACGAAGATAGTGCCTTGCACCCTTGAAATATAGAATGTTAACTAAAAATTGAAAGTAATTAACACGAGATTTAGCGTGGAAAACTCTTGAATGGGTTAAAAACCACGACCCCTCCTGAGGATTTAGAAAGGGAGAGATGTTTATAGATTGCTAGCTATTACAAAGAGAGAGAGATGTTAGAAAAAGTCTCTCTAAAGATGTGTCAGAGAAGTTCCATAATCTGTAGCTCTCTAGTCCCCTTTATAGGTCTTATAACATGACCGTTATTGCTTTAATGAAGAACATTACAATATGAGTCTTCATAATGGTCGAGTAACGGCTTGAGTAACTCTTCTTCCTTGTAACTGCTTCATAATGTATCATAAATGCGCCACCAGTACCTTGACGAGGTCGAGTAAATGTGTGATGGCCGTATGCTGAGGCCTGAGCTTAAGATTCAAAACTGGCTCTTACATCCAATCGGGCTGAAGGTCAATATTTAGGTTTAGGTTGAGTATTGGAAATAAGCCACTACATTCGCCCCGTCTCAGCCAAGAGCACGAGAAGCATGATGAGCGAGTGGTATTGGTTGAGAAACATCATTGACCTTTGGATATATAAACTGCATAGTTGGATTATTTGAAGCAACTGTTCGAATGTAAGAGAATGTATAATAATGTAGTAGAATGGATGGTAATGTATTAGAATGTATGATAATATAGTAGAATGGATGATAATGTTGTAGAATAGATGATAATGTATTAGAATGTATGATAATATGTTAGAATGTATGATTGTAGTGATGTTGTATTCTCTTGTGTATAGGTCAAATTGAACAAGTTAATAACAAACTATTAAGAGATGCTTGATTGTTGAAATAGTAATGTTGTAGGTCTCAGTTACTGGTCAAATTGAGCATATCAATAAGCGACCGTAATGAGAAATTTTGATCTTGAAATAACTGTATGACAAGTCTCGGCCAGGTCGAATTGAGCAAAGCAATAAGCGACCATCGGGAGAGCGTGTATACTGGAAGAGCTATGTTGTAGGTCTCAGTTACAGGTTGAATTGGGCGTATCAATAAGCGACCGTAATGAAAAATCTTTATTTTAAAATAGTCATATGACAAGTCTCGGCCAGGTCGAATTGAGCAAAGCAATAAACAACCCTCGGGAGAGCGTGTATACTGGAAGAGCTATATTGTAGGTCTCAGTTACAGGTCGAATTGTGTGTATAAATAAGCAACCGTAATGAGAAATCTTGATCTTGAAATAGCTGTAAGACAAGTCTCGGCCAGGTCGAATTGAGCAAAGCAATAAGCGACCCTCGGGAGAGCGTGTATACTGGAAGATCTATGTTGTAGGTCTCAGCTATAGGTCGAATTGAGCGTATCAATAAGTGACCGTAATGAGATATATAGTATGTAGAGCTGGGCTGGTTGTATCCAAGCGGTAGCTTTTAGATTTATAGAATGTGTTCTGTTTGGTCGAATTGGACGAACCAATAACCGTCATGTAAGATGTTGGTCGAGCTCGCCCTGAGTATGGGTATGAGTTACGTCGATTGACAATTCAGTCTGTTGTGTCTGAAGCTGAGGACGAGCGTTGTGTCTGAATCTGAAGTCGGGCTCGCCCCGAGTATGATTTACGTTGATTAATATTAAGCTTGTTGTGTCTGAAGCTGAGGACGAGTGTTGTGTCTAAATCTGAAGTCGGGCTCACCCCGAGTATAATTTACGTTGAGTGATATTAAGCCTGTTGTGTCTGAAGCTGAGGACGAGTGTTGTGTCAGAATCTGAAGTCAGGCTCGCCCCGAGTATAGCTTGAATAAGTTGTAAACGCCTTAATAGTGTTGTCTGTGATAATACCGATTTCACGATAAATGCCGGTAGTCAAAATGTTTGTAACAATAGATTCTCCATAACCCATCGTAGCGCAATTAAGATAAGTGGGCCTAATTGTAAAAATCATTTGTGGAGAGAGAGCCATTTCTTCGGAGAGCTTCTGATCGTCATCTCATTTGTGTTGAACTCCTATTATCAGTTCGCGTTTTACCAGAAGGGTCACTACTTTCGATCAATCATTCGTGCTGATCTTGTTATCATTGATCTTGTTGTTGAGGCAGAGCTCGGTTCTCAGAGAGTGAGTGAAAGACCTCATCGTTGAGGTCGATTGAAGACCTGCCATTGTTGGGTTCGACCTAATTAGAACTTGTTTCAAAGTGGATTTGCGAACTGCTTTGTTCTTTGCTGCCGAAGATTTGTTGTTCCAGCTCGGTATCTCGAATTGTGGGTATGAATAGCTCAGGTTTGAATTGGATAATACATCCTTCATCAGTTCCCCTCCCAAGTTCGATTTAAAGAGGCTTTCTGTCGAGTTCGAGTGAGCGAAGAACGCTAATTGTTGATTGCTAATTGGAGATGGGTTCTGTTTTCTCCTATTTTTGTTGTACATCGCCTCCTGAAGATGATCTTTTCTTGGCAAGGTTTTAGTTGGTTTCTTCTGAGTATCGACAAGTTCTTGTTTGTCTCTCAGGATTTGTACGCAATTGCTAGCAATTGATAGCAGGGGCAACAGTCTGTTCACCTTCCATAGCTGTTGTCGTTGTCGCTTTAACAACGAACAAAGGTATATACCGGAAGATTGTAGCCTACGCAGCTGCTGTTATTGTAACGATTATATTGTTGAACTCACTTTGCTACCTGCTGTTGCAGTCCTTCGGTTGCCTGAGAATGAAACCAGACAAGACCTCACAACCAATGGAGGAGATGCGGATTGATTAGAGGTGGGAACATGAGCTATTGTTGCGGACTTCTGATTCACCCCAAATGAGATATGTTGTTCCTGCCCTTGTTGAATTTGCCCTATTGCTAAAATTGGGAGTTCTTCGTGGGAGTGGTGGTCGAGTATATATATTGATCTGTAAATTACATTGTGGGTTTCACGAACTGTAGGTATTCGATCCGTAATCTGCAACTGTTGTAATCTGCGTTTGTTGGTATTCGATATGTTTGAACTTGTTGTTTTTGTTGAGCCTGTTGTTGATTCGTTGTTGTCGTCGTTTACGAGCTTCGTTGAAGAACATTGTTGCGGTAGATCTAAACGTTGAAGTCCTCATCTTCGTCTCTGCGTTTTGTGAGAGAGGTGGCTAAGTCTCTTTGGTATGTTCTGATCTGGATTTGCCATTCGTCAAAGAGGAAAAGTAAATAACAACTGGATCGGAGAACGATGAGTAAACGCTTCGTTCCACAGACGGCGCCAAATGTAATAGCCTATTTTCGTATTGGACGAAGATAGTGCCTTACACCCTTGAAATATAGAATGTTAGCTAAGAACTGAAAGTAATTAACAAGAGATTTAGCGTGGAAAACTCTTGAATGGGTTAAAAACCATGACCTCTCCTGAGGATTTAGAAAGAGAGAGATGTTTATAGATTGCTAGCTATTACAAAGAGAGAGAGATGTTAGAAAAGTCTCTCTAAAGATGTGTCAGAGAAGCTCCCTAATCTGTAGCTCTCTAGTCCTATTTATATGAGTCTTCATAATGGTCGAGTAACGGCTTGAGTAACTCTTCTTCCTTGTAACCGCTTCATAATGTATCATTAATGCGCCACGTGTACCTTGACGAGGTCGAGTAAATGTGTGATGGTCGTATGCTGAGGCCTGAGCTTGAGATTCGAAACTGGTTCTTACATCCAATCGAGCTGAAGGTCGATATTTGGGTTTAGGTCGAGTATTGGAAATAAGCCACTACAATGTCTACTGATGTTCTCTTGCTTTTGTGCTTGTGTTGGATCATGCCACAAAATTTGAGCACTTGGGAGGGCATGAAAAAATAGACCTTCCGGATGTGAAACTTTCAGTCTTATCAGCTATCACAGCATGCACTGATGATGACAATGCTTTGAATGAATGGGATTGGAGCATTTCGGGATCGGAAGTTCAACTCCCTGTACAAAAGTGTCATATGTGGGCTTTGACAACAGCTCCAAGCCTTGGATATTGTTTTGCCTAGTATGTTAATGCTAGACTACGAAGATTTGCCAGTTCAGAGGTATTATCTTTCTTCCTTCCTTCCTTCCTTCCTTCCTTTTGGGTTGACTATAATATCTAATCTTGCCTATTTTTCTTCTTGATCGAGCAGGATAGTTTGGAGCCTTCTAGTTTATCAATTGGTAACATTTCCTCGAGTGAGTTGGGTAATACATGCTTGCTCACACGTGGAAGGGCTTGGGCGACCTCTCTTACCCTTAGAGGCACTGTAAGTGAAGATCTCTTAGTGGGATGCGGTCCTGGAAATAGCGATGAAGAATTAGAAAACCTTCTATATAGGTTAGTCATTTCATTACTAAACCCTTCAGCCACTAGCTCTTATTCTTTCCAGAATTTATGGCTAAAGTAGAATAGCTGACACCCCTTATAGGATGCTCTTAAAAAAACAAGGACCTGATATTTTCGACCATGCCAAATACATCCATACGTTGATGAACTTTTTCTAATACATCATCCTACCTGATATTTTCGACCATGTCAAATACATCCATACGTTGATGAACCTTTTATAATACATCATCCTCTTCTATGTCCATTATCAACTTTGTTTGTTCTTTCAGTACTAATAAACTGTGCTGAATGAATGTTAACAGTAAGTCGAATTCCATTGGACATGTTTCACCAGCCATTGGATCGTGATGTTATTTCTATGTGTTTGCCGTAGTTGGTTTTACAATACAGAATCACAAGATGCGAGCAGTGTGGGTGCGTTAGTATTAAGTTGAAAATATAGTTGTAGACCTGGTTGTGTTGCAATTTGTAACCCTTTGTGATTGACGGTGAGGTCACTTTTACAGTGAAGGTAACATTAGAAGAAGAAATAAAGGCAAACAGGAATAAGGGTGGATCTGAGCACATTGTTACCCTGATGCCTTTTCTTTTATGTGTAGTTAGTCCCACATTGAGTGTAAATAAAGTGATGCAAGTTTATAAAGTGAAAGATGCAGAATAACTACCAATAGCCACAAGACAAAGTGATTAGATCTTTAGACCCAGGAAAGTCCCCGGGCAACATACCGCAGAAATGCGACCTTGGAAACGTGGTGCTCGTCGAGGGAGATCCCTCTTTGGATTTCCCCGAAACTTTGCCAAACTCACAGTTATTCACTTGACCCACTGAGTTAACAGAACGGGGATTACGATCTTGTGGCTAACCTTTTCATTTTCTTAAACAATCCAAGTGAAATTACGCATTCTGAAACTGGACTCCGTCCATCACATTGAATGCCCACCTATACGGGGGAAAAATTAAGCTCGAGATGTCTAACATTCCATAGTGGCCAATGAGGTATTAAAAGAAGAAGATGCACAAGTAGACTTGTACCAGGAATCTCTCTGGTGAAAGCTTCATAGTTATAAGGCAAATATCTTGAGATTTCTTCACCTGGTTTGTAAAAAGAGATTCCTTGTACTAAGCTGTACAAGTTACCATAGCCCAGTCGTTGCCACTTATGAATACTCACCATATGCCTTGGATGGAAAAGAATTCTAATGTTACCAGAACTGTATTCTTATCAACTACTTCTGGATCTGATCATAAGAAAGCATTATTTTGCAGCAATTTTTTCATTCTTGCGCCCAATGATCTGCACCAAAGGATCCCTCTACACAATTTCCTACCCAACAACTCCCCCCATCAAGGGGGACTTAACCCATTTCTTGCAGCTACATTGAGCAACTTAGATTCAATCGTAAACTTCAATTAGAACTTTCTTGCGCCAAATGGTCTGCACCAAAGGATCCCTCAACACAATTTTCCACCCAACAGCTCCCCCGTCAAGAGGGACTTAATCCATTTCTTGCAGCCACGTTGAGTGACTTAGATTTCAGCGTAAACTACAATAAGAACTTTCTTTTATTCACAGAACGCTCTACCAATAATCAGAACACGAGCAAACACCTCCACTGAAATGGTGGAACCTATATGCCATGGATCCCTCAGCATAATTTCTCTCCCAATGTACCCACTAACAAACTTATAAACAGAATGACAATCACCACAAACACGTAGGTTCTTAAAGATTTTAAGTGGCAAACCTTCTGGAGTATTAATCAAACCAAATGCAAGGGCCAGCCTCTCACTGTGGTTCCACAGATTATGCTCCTTCTGTTCTTCATCCGTGTCATGCAAAGCAAAACTAGTATCAGGCACATAGCCAGCTTGCTTGATCAGTTTCTTAATATCCCCCAACTTTTCAAAAATCTGCACGGCCTGTGGATGGGATCGGTCTCCTATTCCGAACGAGCTCACCTTGTTCTTCATCTTAACCCAGCTATAAGCAGGTTTCTTTGCTATGTCAATTGACTTCATTTTCCTTCTAATGATTTCCACGTCTTCCCACCTTCAATTAGTCGCGCACATGTGAGATAAAAGAACATGAGCAGAGTCATCTGATGGGTCCAACTCTAGAAGATTCTCTGCAGCTTTCTTCCCTAGCTCCAAGTTATTATGAGTTCTACAAGCAGATAACAAGCTTCGCCAGAGAACGTCATTTGATGCAACTTGCATTTCTTTGATAAAATTTTCTGCATCGATGAACCTCTCCATTCTTCCAAGGAGATCGACTATACATACACAATGCTCTATTTCCGGTGAAACCCCAAAATCAATATTCATAAGAGAAAAGTATGCAAGACCCTCATCCACTAATCCACCATGGTTACATGCAGAGAGAAGTGTTACAAAGGTGACATGGTCTGGGGTTGGTCCCTCTTCTAGCATTTGATGAAACGTTTCCCTAGCTTTCTGGAAGCCGCCGTGTCTAGAAAACCCTGATATCAATATATTCCATGATAAACGTGACCGGTCCTTAGATGTGGGAAGTATTTGCAATACATCTAGCATTTCTCCACATTTTCCATACATATCCATTGCTGCATTTATGACATGGAGATCTGATTCAAATCTTAGTTTAATGATCATATCGTGAAGTTGTTGACCTTCCTGTAATAAACCCAGACTTGAACTAGCGGCAAGGCCTCCGGAGAAGCTGAACTGATCGAACTCCAATCCAGTGCGATGCATTTCCAAAACCTATTTTAGAGCCTCTTCACCGCTGCCATGATGAGCGTTAGCAACAATTATTGTGTTCCATGAGACAACATTTTTGTTAGCTAATCCGTCAAATATGAACTTACTTGAATCAAGATCACCACATTTGGCATACATCGTGAGAAGGGAATTTTGAACATAACTATCTCGTTCTAAACCTGAAAGAACTGTATAACCATGGATTGGCCTACCGTACTTTTTTAGGTTGTTCGGAATCAAGCAGGAACCAAGAACATTTATCACGGTGATGTAGTTAACTGTCATGCCATCTTGTCTCATCAAAATAAATGTGTTAATTGCTTCTTTTGGTTCTTAATTCTCAGTATATCCTCCTATAAGTGCATTCCAAGTAATCCTATCGCGCTCATACATCATCTGGAATACTCTTATGGCTTCCCTCATAATGCCACACTTCCCATACATGGTGACCAGTGCATTCCTTACAACCAAGTTTTTATGAAGCCCTGCTTGAATTATAAGAGCATGGACAAGCTTGCCTTCGTTTAAAGATTCTCGAGCTGAACAAGCAGCCAATGCACTAGCAAAAGTTGCGTAGTTCCTTATTTTGCTAGTCCCAAGCAACCCGATAAAGAGTTTTAGAGCAACTTAGTACTCTCCATTTTGAACATAGGAAGACATCATGGAGTTCCACGAAATCAAATCCTTTTCAGGCATTTCTCTGAACAATAATTCAGCATCTTTGCATTTTCCTGCATCCGCATAGAAACTTATAAGAGCATTGCATACACATACATTTGAATCTAGTTCAATCTTAGCAACAAGACCATGAACACCCCTTCCCCATTGAGATTATCTTCACTACTACAAGCAGATACCAAACTAGATAGTGTTGTAGAATCGGGTTTTACTTTGGAGTGACGCATATAATGGAAACATCTGAATGACTCCTGACATAGCTCATTACGTGAGTATGCAGATATCATCGAGTTCCACGAGATTGTGTCACGTTCTTCCATCCGATTGAAGACACGGGATGCCTCTTCAACACACCCAAAACCACCAAACATTGATATAATGAAGTTTGAAACAGAAATACTAAGCTCAAACCCTGAAACAACAGCATTTGCAAGAACCTGATGACATAATAATTGGTCCTCAAGTAAATTACTTCTAAATTACATGAAGTAATAACTGTGGCAAAAGAATTCTGATTACAAGCTACCCCTTCATGCCTCATTCTACAATAAACATTCACAGCTTCCTCTGGATCACCATTACTCGAGTACCCCACCATAAAAAAAGTCCAGGTAACAACATTTTTCTAGCCCATTTCCTCAAACAATCTCCGCAAGCTTAACATAATCCCATAGGTGGCATAAAAATGCAAAAGGGCAGTACTAACAAAAACATCCGATAAGAACCCAAATTTAACAACAAACCCATGAACCTGATTACCTTGAAAGACCATTGACGACTCTGACCACCTACTACAAATAGTTACAAGACTAGCGAGCAAAAACCCGCTTGGCGCAATCCCTTGAACCCACCACATTTTTCGAAACAACTCAACTGCTTCTGGGTACACCCCACCTCGAACATACCCCGAAAACATGGTACTCCAGGACGCGTCATTTCTCTGACGCATTTGTTCAAACGCATATCAAGCTGAAACAAATTTATCAAACTTGGAGTACATGTTGATCAATGTATTCGAGTAGAATACATTGAGATTGTCTGAGTGTTTGATCTTGGTCCCATAATCTTGCTCTTGGTTGCCAGTACTTATCAAATTTGAGTTTTGATTAGGTGACATGTAGTTTAATGTAATTTAGGTTAAAATTAAAATAAAACAGAAGACTTTACCATAATCTTGGTTGCCAATACTTGTCAAATTTGAGTTTTTATTAGGTGACATGTAGTTCAGGTTAAATTAAAAATAAAACAGAAGACTTTACATGCATCATTTCACAAAATAATTCAAACACATGTTAAAGTAGCAAATAATTGGAAAAAGTTATCGAAGCAATGTTGCAATGCCATAATTTCATTTTTATTGGGTGGGGTGGAAAAAAGAAAGAAAGAAAAATAAATCCAAGAGTCATGGGGAAATGCCTTCAGTTAATGATAACCTTCATTGAGGTATATGAAATATATCAACATTTTTAGGCATGTATGATTATCGATTTAACATAGGCAAACAGATTCTGATAAACTACTGCCATTGCAATCAGGAATCAAGATCTGCATCATAAATGGAGTCAGTTCTAAAGAAGCATCATCTCTTTTATTTAGAACAGTACAGAAAACGCATAAACGAAGTGCAGTACAGAAAAGACCACATACTTCGCCAGGATCTTCTTTTATTTGATCAAAAGATTAATTGTAAGCACCAATCTCTAATCGAAAGAAAAGATCTTCGTCTGATTAAAGTAAGAGCCAGAAGGGCCACCATCAGGCAACAAAGCCAACATTACCGGGCCTCTAGCACCTTCTTCAGGCATCAACTCTCCCGTGTTCAAGGTAATATCTGTTTTGACATACCCAGGGTGAACACAATTTATGCAGAACTTTGGGTATTTCCTCGCCAGGATCCTTGTGTATGCATTTACAACAGCTTTCGAGATCTTATAAGCAGAAATGAGCATAGGCCAACCATTACACTCCAACTTATCCTCCTTTAGGAAATACTGCACCAGGTCATCCAGTTTCTCTATGGTCAGATCAATATCCCTGAGCTGCGCTTTAACCTTATCGTTGGAGATGTACTGAAACATAAAATAAGACATGACACGTTGTCAACTCAAAAAATGTATTGTGACATAATGCAAAAACAAGCGCATGGCAATTTCATTATTTTAATTCATAAACTATCACTATTCTTTTGAATAATCCCTAAAGGCATGTATAATAATATCCCACAAATCAATGCCAAGTAAGTCCAAGATTTTCAAACAGATGGCCCTTTGTTGGTATTGTACCTCTAGCTCTTAGAGCCTCCACAGTAGACTACTTAGAAATATAGCTAGTTGTGTGATGTGGATGTGATTTTGAATTTCCTCCAAAAACCAAACTCCTTAGGTTAGCTAACTACATGTATGACGTGTCGTTAATTTATTGGAGGATGAATGAGAAGAGTTTTATCATTTTAAAACATTTTCCTACCTAATCAATTTGCCCATGTAGTTAGTTATTTTCTCTCTCCTTCCTAGCTATGTTTGAGGAGAGAATGACAACAGCTAAAAAAACTACTAACCTCCAGAGTCGGGTGTTTTTAGCACTTTTGCCTCTCTAAAATAGCTTTAGAGAGGCTGTTGTGGATGCACAATATTTTATTTCCCGGTAAAAAAGTTCAATGAAGATTCGTGTTAACCCTTACACTGAGCAGCCCGTATACAGAGGAAACGTTCACTATCTTTGCCGAATTAGAGAATTGAAGGAGAGGGAGAATAGCTTCAGTTACTCGTTTGGTTCCATAGTAGTTAGTTTTCAAGCATTCTTCTGCTTTGTCATACGGTTCATCTATTACATCCTTCACCGCCTTGGCATTCTCATCTAAGACCTGGGTGAATTGCAAGTAACTAAATCTTCAGAATGAAAGAAGTATGAGATAACAAAAAAATGTTCATGATACAAAATAAGTTTATCACAAATTGTCAAAAATATCCAAATTTTAGATGCCAAAAATAGGCACAATATTGTTTCTTGTCTGAAACTCTGATAGGCATAATCTAACGTACACACAATCACTGTCGTCAACTGTGACTTTATACTTGAGGAGTTGAGGTATCATTTATTTTGGCGTTTGAGGTTTTGCTACTGTATTTTAAACGTCATAACAATGACAGAAAAATTTGTCTGTTCTGACATTCATAATCAATTTCTAGAAAGATTTCTGATAAAATTTTGTTTGCAGAAATGGTCTGGCATCTAAAATTCAACTTTTGCAAGATTACTAACTAGGACTTACGAAATTGAATCCACCAAATGCTCTGAAAGGCCCAGGGTCTATTACGACTCCAAGATCCGCTGCGTTGTTCACCTGCATAAATTTTGTTTTTGGTCAACACTGATGTTAATGGAAATTAAAGTTTACATGAAATAATTAAGTGGAAAGTCATGTTTATATTTCTCACCAGGATGTCCAGTTTTCCAAATCGGGTTTTGATGAAACTTGCCAATGAAGCAATACTAGTAGGATCCTTAATATCAAGTTGATGGAAAACCACATTAGAGATCCCTGATTCTTTGAGATTTTCAATAGCTTCATTGTGACGCCCAGGCTTTGTATATAGGTTCCTTAGGTTGTAAAAGAGCATTGTACAAATTTTCATTTATTTTTGTAAAGGTTAGCTTAGGAAAATGGGGGAGTACGCTTCGTCTCCACTTTTGATGTTTCCTTTTAGAACTTAGCTGTTTTCCATTTTCATATATATGTAGAGGACTAGTCTTCTACACCCAAGAAGGAATTTAAGCTTGTAATAGTGCTTTGTAATAGTTGTTGATATTGAATGAAATGATGCCTTCAAAGACCCTTTGTTCAGTGTTTGTGATGCGTTGAGATTATGCGATGCGTTGAGATTATGTGATGCTAAATAATTGATTAAGAAGAGTAATTAGGCTTACTTGGGACAGGTGTCTCGAGTGCCGCACGTGCCAAGCTTGATTTTAAGTTGGTCCGTGTCAGTTGGTATCAGAGCGAGAATAGCTTGTTGAAGCTTAGCTCTTGAGTTGGTAGAGAGTAGATGGATTGTGCCTACGTCTGCCAGAGCTAGACAGAGTTGGGTCTAGGCTTATCCGAGCAAGGCTTGCTGAGAGTTTGCTTGTCAGAGCGTAGATGGGTTGTGCCTACGTCCGTCGGAGTAAACGGAGTAATGATTCCCGAGTTGGTAGTATGGGTTACCCATTTGGCTGTTGTTCTCTCCAGAGCCGTAGTTGCTCCCTAGAGATGTTCCAAGCACCGTTGTGAACGCTTGTAGAGTGCGTTGCCTACATGTCAGTCGATATTGGACGCAAGAGAAAGGCTCCATATCCGAGCGCGAGATTGCTCGAGTTAAATGTGCTTTGGACAATGACGCTAAGAGGAGGATTGAGGTTTGAGTTGGACGCGATGATCTATATCGTTGGTTGTCTCTAGAAGGCTGATCAGTGTCGCAGATGCTCTATGAAGAATAGTAATAGAGCGATCTAGCAGGTTGTTATTGCATTCGGTCCGTATCCGCGCTGCGAAGTTTAGTAACAGGTGTGATCAAGGACGATGCCCCTCAGCAGAGATCGATATGGTCAGTGTCCGTTGCCGAGTACTTTCGTGTGGAAGCCGCGATGCTTGGTTTGGTTGGAATTCCTTAGTGTCTACTAAAGATTGAAGAATCCTGAGAGATACTCGTTGTGATTGTCCTGAGTTGGACATTGAGACATTCCAGAGGTGAATGTCATGCGCCGAAGATGAAGCGGCATGAAGTAAGAGATGAAGACATGGTTTGGGTCCCGAGTTTGCACACAGTGATGTCGTCAGGTAGACGTCGAGGGCAGAGTGATTCGTTAGGACGCGACATGAACTGCGACCTCCCAGATGGGTTGTCGCTTGTCCGCAGTTGGTCCCAGATACTTGGGACCCTGCTTTGATCACTCCAAGAAGGCAAGTTGCCGAGTGATGTTTGTTCTCTGGCTCCGAGGTGAGTTTCAGGTTTGTCGGCGTTCGAGTGCTCTAGCCGAGTTGATCCATGTTGTTCCACATGGTGGTTCTGGGTCATTTTAAGCTCTCAGATGGAAGACTCACGTTTCCGAAGGTTAGTAAGTTACGTGGTTGTCGCAGAACAGAGTTGAGCTTCAGTCAGTTGTGCGGGTTACCTCAGACATGATCTCAGATGGGAGATTGCTCTAGGGTGAAAGATCCTGAGCGGAATTGGATGTTAGTTTCCCAATTCCTTATCACTTGGTGGTTGGCGGTAGGGATAGAGTTCCCGCGCCTCGTTCTTTGTTTATATCGATGGAGTGTCTTTAGAAGACCACATCTCAGTGACCGGTTTGAGTTGGCTGCGTTTGTTGAAGCTAGTTCAAGAGACAGAGAATGGCTACGCTTCAGTTCAAAGATGATTGCGACAGTATGAAGGTTGGTCTCCGCGAGTTTGATAGCAGTTGGACATGGCAAGCCAACGAGCTCAGGGCGATAGGTACAGTGACAGTATCTTGTTCCCAAGTTCCCCAAGTACTCAGGTTGGAGTAGGGATGTAGAGATGGAGAAACGCTTCAGTAGTCCGTCAGTTATATGTCACAGCTTTGTTCTCGACGCGGACGTCGAGCTTATCGAGTGTGGGAAGAGCTGTAAGTTGTGACGCAGATGTACGCAGGTTCCAGCATGGGTCATTGCCACCAGAGTTTGGCAAGTACAGATGCCAATGTTAAGTCCTCGTTAGAGAAGAGGCATTGAGAAGTCCTCGTCAGAGAAGAGGCATTGAGAAGTCCTCGTCAGAGAAGAGGCATTGAGAAGTCCTCGTCAGAGAAGAGGCATTGGGAAGCCCTCCTTGGAGAGTGAGGCAGATTAGAGTCCTCCGGAGTGGAGAGACCTTGGGGACGCCGGAGTGGCGATCACCCTTCCTGCAGCCAAGTTAGGTGCAGATGCCATCTAGCGTAACATGGGTTAGATGATGGCCTACTACGAAGTGGTAGAGCAGAAACGCGGCTGCACTGATAGATGTCTCATGGGTTTTAGAAGTTCACACAGGACGCCTTTATGGCGGACCTCGATGGTTAGCTGGCGGTAGGGAATAGAGTACCCGCGCCTAGATAGGCTGCCTCGATGGTTTTGTTGGCGGTAGGGAACAGAGTACCCGCGCCTCGTGAGAGTATGCTACCTTCTAGGAGCTACCCTCCCTCGCCCAAGTGAACAATGAGTACCAGTTCAGTTCTATACTGGTAAGGCTAGAGTGCCGCATCTTGATGTTGTACCCCCGATGGTCCGTAAGAAGGGCGGACAAGGTTGGAAGACCTTCGCGGAGTTGATTGAAGGGCAGTCAGGCAATTCAGTGTGCGGCAGATGTTCCGTGCAGTTGGGGTGAGTTACCCTTTGTTTTAGAAGACTTGCTCCTTGCCACTCGCAGATGAAGAGTGAAGTTTGAAGCCGAGATTCACAGAAGATTGAACTCTCGAGCAGCGAAGGCATTGTGCGACTTGGAAGTGAGCGCACTTTTGGACGGGATTGGAGATATCCTCGTCGGGCTGTCCGGAGGAGACGCCCTTGGTTTGTCGAGAAGAGCGACATTCCACAGTGTCAGGGGAGAAGGCGCTTTGCAGCAGGATGCAGCGCATTTCAGAGGGCGGGATGCTAGGGTGCACCGCCCATACTTTTTTCTCAGAAGGTTCGAGACCAAGAGACAATACCCAGAGGAGAAGGCAGACTCCAGTCGTATGAAGGTTCGGTCACTACGCACTTCAGTTGGAATAGGCGAAGTTAAGGTTCAGTTCTGAAGACACAGTTGTCAGCATCGAGACTAGCAGTTGGGCTCAGTATCCGCTAGTACAGAAGAAGATATAGTACTCTGAACTAAGTGCGGGAGAGTTGTTGGTTTCTTGAAGATGCAGAAAATTGAATCCTTGCAGAGCCGTGTTGGCGATGGTCCTCGACGAGGACGTCGAGATTATTTAAGTGCGGGAGGGTGTGACGACCTACCGAACGCCGGCCAAATCTACCCGAGCGTTTTGAGTTCTGTCCGAATGTATTTGTTCTCTATGCCCTAATATAGCAGCACGCCAAGTTTCGTCGCAAACGGATTCAGTTAAGGGGGCGAAAAGGTCCAGTACGCTTCGTCTCATGTTTTAACGTTTCCTTTTGGAAGTTGACTATTTACTTAGTAGCTATATTAAGGAGGAACCTTGGTCCGATCCTCCCCATGACTAAAAGAGCTTTAATGCTTGGTCATCAAGGACCCCGGCTCATGGACTATCTACAAGGGATAGTTATGAGTTCTCCTAGGCCTAGGGTAGGCTAGGGGACATTGCCTCGCAATGCGGGCCGGTTTTCATTAGAGGGCTTCATATGGCGCCGCTATGCCCCGCGGGCTATCCGAGACGCACCGCCCCTTTCAGATGGACAGTATAATTAGTCCAGGCTCGTCGCCCCTTGAGATATGAGTCCCTAAGATGGAAACCGGCATATTGAGCTACCCTGATCCGCTACAGGACAGGTGTGCTTCCGTATCTCGCGCGCGTCGTGAGAGATTACGCTGTAGGGATTATTGAGGGAACCTTCAGCGTTGTTGCCTATACCGAATACATATTCGATGACCCCTCACGAGTATCCAGGATAATCCGGATGTCGCTCTAGCATCCGTGGGTTGTATGCCACTGGCGCGCCGCGCCTGTGAAGATGGCTGGTACACGCCGACCTCGCGTCCGTGTACGCCGCACGGTCCCGTATTCCGCTGCACTCCGGGCACTGTAGAGTCGGTCCCGGCTAGGGCCGTGACAGTTGGTATCAGAGCACCTTGTTCTGATCAAGAGATCCCACCTCAAGCACGCGAGGTGACAGAATACACAAGGGCTAGTATCCAAGTACATTGGTCCGATGCAAATCATTGGTAAAGTTGGGAAGGTTTCCTACAAGCTTCAATTACCTTCCCACCTTCGCTTCATCCATCCAGTGTTTCATGCCAGTACTCTAAAGCCTTACCACCAAGATACAGAAGATCCCAGCAGAACTACCGTCAGGCCTCATGTTCCGCTCAACCAGTACGCTTAGCGAAGTTCCAGAGAGCGTTCTTGATCACCGAGTCACCCATGTTGATCCGGACACCAATGAGGAAGTTTATGAGTACCTAGTGAAGTGGAAGGATCTGCCAGATACTGAAGCCAGCTGGGAGCACCAAGATTCTCATCCCTCCTGGTCCGACTAAGGAAGACTGAGTCCAAGCAAGAGAGGAAAGAGAACAGACAGATGTGGAAGCAGAAGAAAAAGTCGACGAGGGCGTCTCCAAACTGAGTGGGAGAGAGTGTGACGCCCAGGCTTTGTATATAGGTTCCTTAGGTTGTAAAAGAGCATTGTACAAATTTTCATTTATTTTTGTAAAGGTTAGCTTAGGAAAATGGGGGAGTACGCTTCGTCTCCACTTTTGATGTTTCCTTTAGAACTTAGCTGTTTTCCATTTCATATATATGTAGAGGACTAGTCTTCTACACCCAAGAAGGAATTTAAGCTGTAATAGTGCTTTGTAATAGTTGTTGATATTTGAATGAAATGATGCCTTCAAAGACCCTTTGTTCAGTGTTTGTGATGCGTTGAGATTATGCGATGCGTTGAGATTATGTGATGCTAAATAATTGATTAAGAAGAGTAATTAGGCTTACTTGGGACAGGTGTCTCGAGTGCCGCACGTGCCAAGCTTGATTTTAAGTTGGTCCGTGTCATTCATTGCCCTTTTTCTCATCTCTAGCAGTTAAGACCACCAAGATGCCATTTGAAGCTAACTGTCGACATATTTCAAGTCCAATTCCTTTGTTTCCGCCTGTAACAACTGCATACCTGAAAGAGGCATGCATTATTATTTGATCTGAAAACATTGTTATGAAAGATCAACCTACTAGTAAATGTAAATGAAAATGAAATACTAAATGAAAATGTTTACTTGGTTGTTTGTTCCATGGGATTGTTGTTAGAATTCAAACACGATAACTGGATCTGTTCAGTTGACGAGCAATGAAATGTTTCACATACATATATATCCCACGCCAACTACATGAAACCCAAGTTAGACAGGTGGTTTTATTTTTAATAGTGCACCCGTTTTTTGTAGCGTGTGTGGATAGTGAGCTGCAGGACTTTTACCCCCATGATAACATAAACAAAAAACAAAAAACAAAAAAAAGGAAAAAAAACTAATTACAAGTGGGGGCAACTTCCTTCTTCTCCTATATGCAGGGAAAAAAAAAGAAGAAGCCTTAATTAAGTGGGCGTACTTACAATCGAATCCAGACCCCTGTTGCTTTTATCTTGTAGATAGCACATCTTTGACGATGATGATGATGTTGTTGTTGTTGTTTCCCACCATAGTTCTTCTTGAAATTACAGAACTTGAAAACTTCTTGGAATTACAGTTCTGTGCTCAATTGAGAGAGAGAATGATGGAGTTTGAGTAAGAGAAATAAATTTAAACAGTCTAAATGAGCTTCGCCAGCAGCCTTATTTTTCGGGCAAGGGAATGTTGATTTTGGGTTGTACAGAGTCTGAAACCAAGTAGATTTGTTTTTGTCCCGTACGACCTTGCTATTCCTATTTGCCCATTTCATTATATCATAATTGTTCGGATATGATGAATCTATAGCAGAATAATACTAAAACATGAACAAGAGAGAAATAGAGAAAACGATTTATTAATTATCATAACCGTGTTCTCTGTACATAGTACGGTGATATATATAGACGACCCATAAAAGATTCCCTATTCTATTCTAACTCTCCCCATACCCTATTGAGTCTATGGGTTTGCTAAGAGTCTATATAGGACACCCCAACCCTCTTGGGTTCCTAGCTTGGGCTTGGACCCAACTCCTAATAATAACATATATTTTTGTACATTCACATGACAACCCAACTCTTTTTTTCTTATGTTTTCTAGCTCTCAAGTATCACGTTCCGAAACAAGCACATTATCTCAAACTAGCGCTTTACCCATGCGTTGCAATGGGCAATAGAAAAGCAATATTTATATGACTTGCGCAACAAACTCATATAAAATATATCAAGTTTGATTAGTGTAATGACGTGTTTTCCATATGGGAAACTTCGTCAATACTTCAGTAAGGCGATTACAATTCTAAGCTATAACACAATAGACTTTACGCAGAAACTCAGTAAATCCTGAGAAAAACTACTACCTCAAGAAGGATTTGATAGTGAAATTCAATATGTGCTAGTTATTACAATTGCTGAAAGATATGATAGATATAAATAGTAAAAAATAATAGAGTTCTTAATACCTTTTAACATGTGCTCTATCTGTATTTATAATGGATACAAACAGTTACAAATAGTTAGTCTTCTATCTTAATGGGTAGTGGGCGAACTACACGGATCTCTTGCAACGGTTCTATTTGACCAAGTGTAACCGCTACTGTAGAGGATCGAGATCTGTGGATATGGACTTGACAACTTCTCGAATGATCAGGCACCTTCGACATGATTCTGCTAGCTTCTCCTTATCGAATCTGGGGAATATGCTACTACAATCGCCCATTCTCGATACAATTACATTTTTGTTTTGTCGAGAAGAATATGTTAAACCTCGTATGTTGGAAAAAGATACTTTGGAGAATGAAATTTCACAATTTGCGGCATGAATGTAGGGAGAGTATATTTACAGATGAAGTTTTGGAAGTCGATCAACATCGTGTGGTCTTGAGGCATATTGCAGAGGATAAAATTAGGCAAGATGATATTTTTGTTGCTGGATTGCTGATTCCATGTGGACAAGTGAATCATGTTCCTTGCTTTAAGTAAAACTATATGTGAACATGTGATGTAATGTTCTCGATGGTAATAAAAAGGAGATTGGAATTTTGAAGTTTGATATTTTCTCGATGTATATGGTAGTAGTCTTATCGAATATTATATGAATGCTTGAATTTTGAATTGTGGTTACAACTGTCCCATAAAAATAGGAGAAAGATAAAAAATGAAATATGTTTAAGAACTATTGTTTAGGTGTGTAAGGAATTGTAGTGGCCTATTCCGTATCTCGAACTTAAGCTTCATCTTCGACCATCATACGTTTACTCGACCTCATTAACATACGATTACATGGCACACTATGGAACAACTAGAGCTTTACTTATTATTCTCGACCTCTACATCAACAGCTCGATTCAACAAGCACTCCGTCATTAATGAAGCCGTTACAAAATTGAAGGATCAGTCCGTTGCACAATCAGTTCAAGGACTCACCAAATTCATATTGTAACATCCGTCATTAAGAATAATAATGGTTGTTAAACGGTCATATTATAAGACCTATAAATAGGACCAGAGAACTACAGATAAAAGATATGAAATTTTACACAAAGGATTCTACCCAGAAATTCTATACAAAATACTCAAAGCGTTCTTTGTAATAGCTAACAATCATCAATAATACCTTTCTTTCTAAATCCTCAAGATATAGGTCATGGTTTTAAAACTATTCAAAGGTTTTCCACTCTAAACCTTGTGTTAGCAATTGCATATTTCTTACTAATGTTCTGATTATCATCAGTGTGAGAAACTAAGTTCGATATACGAAATTAAGCTCTTACATTTGGCGTCGTCTGTGGGAACAAAACATTTAGCCACAGTTCTCATAAACAACTGATACTCTCCACAAAATGCCACTTCCAGACCAGAATACGCCAATTGGCCCAACAAACACTTATAGCATTTCACTTGACTTAGGTCAGTGTAAGGGTTGGTCTGTCAGTTATTTAATTTAATGTGATCATGAGTTCACGACTTATAATTCACTGATTGCCCTTGTTTTTAAAATTGACGTTTTTCAGAAGGTTTTAAAGTTGGTTACTTATAGAAAAAAATATGTGAATCAACATCGGACCCCTCATCATCATCTGAAACACATGAGTTGCCAACCTCTTTGGTACCCTTAGAAGACGAAGAGGTAGAGGAAGACTTAAAAGTAACACTTTTTATTCTTCTAAGGGTTTTCCATATGCATCTCGAGTTCAAATGTTCTTAACTTTCCAGCAAGCATGTCTGGTTTTATTTATTTTAAGATCTTGAGCTCCTCTATAACATCATACCTAGATCTAAAGCTCTTGGAAAGAGACCTCAAGACTTTACGAACAATTTGAACATCGAAGTAAGTTGTACCTAATGCAGTACTAGTGTTGACAATATCACTTAGTTTCGTATAGAACTTATCAAATGATTTATTCTCATATATTCGAATATTCAAGAATTGTGAGGTGACCATTTACAATTTGCTTTATTTGATTGCATCATCGCCTTCATAAGTTTAAACTAATTAATGCCCCAAACTTCTTTCGAAGTACTACACACATAGATGTGTCAAAACTTACTTGGGCTCACAACCATAAAAATAGCCTTGTAATCCTTATTGTTAACCAACAACATCCTTTTCGTCCTTAGACCATTGATTCTTTTTCGAAACTCACTTGGAACTCTTCAACATCATTACCATTCCTTTTATCATGGTAGGGTACATCCATCCATCCTCGATTGCAATCCAGATATCTTCTCTAAGTGATTGTAAGAATGCAACAATTCAGGCTTTCAAATAAGAATAGTCTTCACCATCAAAGAGGGGCGGACGATTTATGGAACCTCCAAATCTTTCAAAATCCATTAATCTCAAATACATGAGTTAAGATTCACACTCAGGTTGCTAAGCCTTCGAACGTGACCACTCTGATACCAATTGAAATTTCCGAGTCCTTGAGATTGTTCGATTATGAACAATTATGCCAAATTAATTAGGTCTAAAATTCTTTGAATCAAATTTCCAATAACGAATTATTAATCTGATTCAAATTGATTATATAATCTAGTGAGAATAAGAAATAATCAATATGCAACTATAATCAATACACAAGAACAAACAATTGTAACCCAGTAGGAAATCTTTCTCAGGAGAAAAATTCACAAGTCGTTATCGAATCCTCGACAACTAAAATCCATTATAAAATAAGGATTACAAAAATCTAGATCACTTACAGACTCGACAAGTACATCCCGTGGTTACCTATTTTCAATCACAATTCTCGCACAATAAATCCCCCGTTCTCGCAACACCCTTCGTTCTCGCAACGCCTCGCTTCGGATTACACACAAAAGCTTTTCAAACTCGAATCTCTCAGGCTCTCAAATCACAAAGTTGAATTAGGTTTATGTAATTCTAGATCGATTCAACTTGAGGGTTAATTCTCGTTGAATCTCTCGTTGAATTCTCTATTATCTTCAAATATCTCAAGCCCTTAAATTCGTTTTTGGAAGATGTGAAGTTCAAAAAAGAAAAAAAAAGTTTTAAAATTGAAAACTGAAAACTGAAAATCCCGTGCTCTGTTCAAACATAGCAAAAGTGTATTCGAATAGTGAAGATTCTGCTTGTTATGTTCGAATAGAAGAAAAGTCTATTTGAACAAAACCAAGTTTATTCGAACAGAGATGGTTCTGTCAGGTCTATTCGAACAGAACAAAAAGTCTGTTCAAATGGAAACCTATTTTCATCAAAAAAACACAATTTTTTAAACTTTTGTAAAATACTAAAGGGTTAGAGTATTTGAGCGACGAGGTGCAAAATCTAGGGTTGTACAAGAAACTGGCCAACCCGTGAAACCGACCCGATCGATTTGGTCCGGGTTTGCTAAACAATCGGGTCGGTTTCAGATCAAGATATATAAACCCGGTTATAGCCGGTTAGGTTTCGGTTGTTGGGATTGGGAACCCGACCAGACCCGAACCGGACCGACTTATATAAAAGTTTTGTTGTTACCCATTTCTCATACCCTAAGCCAAGCCCACAACCTCTCTCATCACTCTTTATCCCTCTATCATAATCTCATCCCCTCTCTTTCTCTCTCTAGAAACCTCCCTCCATTGTTGTTCAATCAACAACAAGAGCTCGATTATTTTTTCCTCTTGTTTCACCCCAATCTCTCAATTCGGTGAGATCCTACGTCTGCAAACCAATTACCAATTTCTATGAAACCTTAAATTTGATGTATGATTGAACTTGTGGAGATGGCGAAGGTGCCGAAACTATTGGTGTATGTGCGAAAGGATCATCGGTGGAGTCGTTTTGATAATGGTGTTGTTTGGGTGTAAAGCAAGGGATGCTTTTATGGTGATGGTGTTGGTGTATTGTATATGATGATTGATGATGGTGGTGTTGGAGTGCATCTCCGGGCGATTGAATATCAAGTTGATGGGATGATCTCCAAAATCTCCAACACTCCCAAAATATCAAGTTGAGGTCGGGCTATTTGGTGGTCTTTAATTTTTTTTGTTTGGTGATAATGTGATTGATGATGGTTGATAATTATAATTGATGATGGTGTTGGTGTGTTTTTGTTTTGTTTTTTTTTATATGGATTATGGGCTATTTGGTGGTATTGGGCTTGCATCTAGACTGGGTTTGCAATGCATTTAGAAAAAAAATAACAAACCGAACTCAGAACCCGGCCCGACCCGACCAACCCGGTTCGGTTCGGGTTATGCACCTGGTCGGTTCGGGTCCAGGCTTATTATTTGGTAACCCGGTAAGTTCGGGTCGGATCAGTCATGGGCCTGGACCCGGGCCGAACCGACCCGAGTACAGCCCTAACAAAATCTACGTACATGTTTAGTGTTAGTCCAGCTGTAGTCGTTCCACGTGCACTCTCTGACGATGAATAACCACGAGATAGTGTTGACACCTATTCTAGACACAAAATGAAACCAATACTAAATATGGATGTTTCATATAGATCGTGGATTGCTTTTGTTCTCAACAACATTATAATTTGAAGCCTCTCCGTTATGACGGGATAATGGCGGTTTATAACGTCTTTCAAGCTCTTCGTTGTGTTCACCCATAAGAAACCTCTCTTTGTGTATGTTTCTTCGTTGTAGTAGCTCGTAAAAAATCGGTCTCCCTCTAACCTCCTACACAATAACAAAAAAATTGATCACGATAAAAGATCGCTAATACAAACAGACCTATAAATGTGGACTTAAATAGTTATATATACCTTGTAGCCATTAAGAGGAATATGGTAAATGCGGTCTCACTGATTGAAAACCCCTTGATTTTCTTCTCTGCCATTAGTCCAACAAGAAGATCGAGTTCTTCAACGTCATCACCGTAGACTTCACGGAGAGCATGAACCACTTCGGGGTCATCCGTCAAGTCTCCCCATTTAGAAATGGGTATCATTAGTAGGCCTCTACGGAACTCATTGTACCGTGCAACTTTATTCTCCCTATCCCGATAAACTACATCATCAAAAAATTATTTAGCCGTAGTAATTAAATTAGGACAATTATGATGCACATAGGTCGTGTTTTTTTTACCTTCAAGAGCAGGCATATCGACATGGTCTGGTCTATCTTTACCATCTACACCTTGTGGGATGAGATCTCGAAGCCACATTGGATAGTTCCAGAGCGTGAGTGCCCCACACGATTGGTGCCCCATCGATACAAATTGTTTTGTAAATCCAATCTCAGATAAAGTTTTTTCTCCTTTGAGACCTACAAGATCACCCATGGGAACCCTGTATTGACGAAAATCGTAAACAAACTAATTAGTAACGACAAATATTGTAAGGGCTGGTCGTCAAATAATCGCGCCCTTTGTAGATCGTTCCTCGCTGGAAATTAAAATGTGACATAAATATTTATATATGATTTGATTGTTAGTTCGTTACTCTTTAAGCAAGGGTGGTGATTTGTTTGCGCCCGTTGGAGCTGAGATGTCTCTGAGAAGAAGGTTATCTGGGAGAAGGGGATGCATTCGATAGACTCTAACAAACTCCTCCGTCAACGAATACGGGACACTATGATTCTGGGGCTTCTTGAGACCCACAAGACCTCCCAATGCCACCCCTCCTACATGTCCAAACGAGTCCTTAAACTCCTTCCCTAACAAACCATACCTACAATAACATAGAGCATATATAAGAATTCGTTTCAAGTATCGTTCAAATGGTTTACGTTATTGTATAAAATGCTTACCAATTTGCTCGCATTGCTGCGTGCAATGTATCAGTCTTAAGGAGCTCGATGGTCCAATCAATGGTGTGAACCTTAGCGATCACAGCTGAAGTAACTAGTCGTGCATAACGATACAATTCTTCGTCATCAAAATTGAGATGTTCCTTCTGAAACATGACACGACAACATGTAAAGAATAAGGATTTCTTCATTGTGTTAACTTTGGACTAGGAAAGTGAAATTTTCTTAATATATACTAGCAGTCGGGCACACGCGTGTGCCTACAATTATTTGTAAATCATGACTTATGTTTTCAAATAGTTTAATATTTAATGTGTTATGCAAAATGTTAAGAATAGAGCCGATATCTTAAGCATCGATCACACGTTCAACATTAATTAACTTCAGTTCAAGGTAGAATGGAGTTTGGTATTATGCGTTAAATCATTTTGTTGCAAGTCTGAGGTTTGAATTATTATTTCCTGTATTCAATATTAGGAAACCGGAAAAACAAGTCTTCAAGTTATACTTGTAAGAATCTTTACAGGGTGCTTGATCACGGTACTCATCGCATGAAAAGTTTTGTCTAAGACTTGAAGGAATGCTGAAACTGATTCTTTGCTTAATATATGCGTGCTTATGGATTATTTGCAAATTAGGTATTGTCTTGTTTTTATTGTTTCCCTTCTATTTAGTTTCCTACAATTATGTTACCTTGAAGAGAATGAAAAACAAGAAGTGTAGGTTCATAAAATTGTTTGTATCCAACTTAAATAAACAGCAATACCGACATTTGGAGCAACAATGAGATAAGAGGAAGAATCCTGCCATAGAACAAAATTCAAGAGAAGTTGTAGTTAAAAAATACATTGGTAGGAGGGATTAAGAGGGAAGACCTTATTAATTGAGATAATCATGCCATGAATAGTGCACAATTCCTCTTTACATTGCGGATTCCCTAATTTTCACCATGGTAAAAAAAAATTGTCAACCAAGTAAAGAGGTAAGTCATGTGTTTTAGCCTTAAAGTTGAAGAACACGTTTACGAAGTTTATTTCTTGAGAGAAATCTAAGCTTATTGCTACAGGACGTTTTTCCCGCTTAACTTGTGTATTATATGATATGCTGAATGCATATGTTAAAGAATGGTGATAGTCAAGACGGTGATAGTCAATCCTTGCAATTTTGGACTCCTCTAGGGCGACAGACTCTGAAGAGGCAGATGCGATCTTCGTGATTCGAGGCATGGAGGCAGCGCATGGGAGAGGCATGGAGAGAGTGATGGTTCTCACAGATTGCAGACGTTTAGTCAGTACTTACGCGGCGAGTTCAGCTGACCTTTCTTGGGGCGCCCTCACCCTTGCGCCCGAGATGCTTGTGCTTGCCTCCCGTTTTTCTGAGTTCAGTTTTTAGTTTATTAGTCGTTTGTATAATTTTGAGGCACATGCTTTAGCCACTTTAGGAGCTTACTCCCCCGCTTTATCCCTTTTTGAGCCCGCACAGGCGGAGGACTTGTTAACTCAGTTGTATCCTTGTTGCCCATTGGGGCTTTTCTATATTAAGTAACTACCTTGACCCCAAAAAAAAAAATCCTTGCAATTTTTCATGTTTTACATTTATATCTGGTTTGATACTTGATTCGTGATTCAGCCCTTAGAAATGTAAAATCGTGCAAAACTCTTAAAATACAATAATAGCTTACTGAAATAGACTCGTCACACCGGGAAACTTTCAATAGAAGTTGGTACAAATATGTGTAAAACACTTGTTACAATACAACCCACATTAATCTATTGTCTTAAAATTCTTGTATATTTTTTTTTAGTTTTCTCCATAACGAATAAGTTGTTACATAAAGTGCCTACAAACTCGAATATTAGCAAACAAACATGGGTGAAGCATTCCACTTAATCATCCGCCTTTCCACTGAAATGAAATTGGGATTTCGAATTACTGCAACTGAGGACGAAAAATTGAAACATGAGTTTTCTTCATTAGTGGAATTTAGCTCAAGCTTCTGAAATGGGCTGCAGGTTCGGTGAAAAACAGATTGATCAGTTCAAGAAGACAATATTATTTTGGATAGGCACAATATAGCATCACGAAACAAAATGAAATAAAATAGAGTGACGAAAAAGAAACCAAAATAACAAGCTGCAAAACAAACCAAAATATATTAGAATAAGATAAAAGTGACAAGATTTTTTTGTATGAGTGCTCCAGGAACAATGTGTTTGCATATCAATATAAATGTAAGAATGATTAGTGTGAGTTAGATACAAAATATAATTACAACATCAAAGATCCAGCTTAGAAGAGTCATTCTCATGATGAACATATGTCATCTATATAAAACGGAGTTAAAACATGACAATGTGCTTAGAAAAGAGTCAAACTGAACCGTAACCTCTTTTTCATTATATTTCATAAATCACTTGATTTGGATAGTACACATTTCATAATTTAAAATATGACCAGACCACCATTTACGTGATCTAATCCCCTTACTTGAACCAATTAAAGCACTTACAAAACCTTAGCAAGAAATTTATTTAGCAGTTTTAGTGCAAATGCCTAGTAAACGCGTTGTTGGCTGACATAATCAAGTGTAAACCATGTGTAAAACATATTGGACAAAAGTTATAAAAGTAGTAAGCATTACCTTAAGAATACATCCAGCCCCAGTAAGAATATTCTGCGACATCATACCACGATGGATAATACGGTTGGAATGTAAGGGATCTAATCGCTCACTTGAAAATTATCAAAAGTAAATAAAAAAAATTGAGTTTGAATGTAGAGTAATGTTATTGTGCTAGAAATAATAACCAAACTAAACACCCAAAATCGAAAATCATAAAACATTCAATAAAATGGATGAAGATTTTAGATTTAGAGGGAGGGAGAGATAATTGTTTGAAGCTCTCAACAACTGGTTTATTAGCTTTTGCAACCTCTTCCATATTTAAGAATCTTTCAAACCATACACCCATTGAGTATCCAAGACATCCTGCATCACAACCATATTCCCCTTCTCACCCAAAACCCTAGACCTTACCCTCCTTAGCTCCTGCATATGCCCTTTGACACCCAAAATCAAAACCAAAATCAAACCCAAAGTGTCATTACATAAGTACCAGCTTCGCATGATATCCATAACACAACTAAATGCTTATCAACATCATACTCCATAAGATTACTCTCATAAATAGTCCTATCAGCATAACACTAAGAAATGCTTATCAACTAAATGCTTCACATCATAAATAAGTGGTTGGCGCTGAAACACAACACCCGTAGCCATCTCTAGCGCTCTAGACATCTTAGCAACATCGGGTATCGCCAAATGAAGCCTAACAATACAGACATACTCTTTCCTAGCTCCTTAAGTTGGGAGTTCACAAAACGAGTAGCAATATCAATACAAAAAATGAGATTACCAGTCACTTTGGGATCAAGTGTGACATGGTGACCAGTCTTATCGACTCGAAAAATACACTTAATCCAAGCAACAACCTCATGTGAAGATTGATTTGCTGGTTTATCAAGATTAATGTAGGTCCACCTTAAGAGTATCTGATCCCAATGCCCGAATCGCCCTGTAAAAATTCATCCAAGCACCACTAAATCATATACAAAGCATACGTTGTTTCTCATAAATATCCAATTATTATAGGGCAAATTATACTCACATATGTACCTTGTATTGAACAAGTTGTGCAACCCTTCATGTTGTTCAAGGATGTATTGGGAAATCATACCACACACAGCGATACACTCGTGATTTCTTATATTGAGGAGGACAGCATCAAACATCTTACCTCCAACATTTTCAAAGTATATATCAATGCCTTCAGGAAAGTACTTGAAAGATAAAAAAAATGATAGAAGCTGTCAGAGGTGACATCGCTTGGCAAATATTTTTGAAGTGGACTGCTAATTTTCTCTTTTTCAAAAATAGTATTTCAGGCTGGGAATATAAAGTTGTACTATTCAAGTTGCGAGGAGATGTTAGTAACATCTTCTAATTCTTGCCCCTCGGGTACAAGTAGGCATTAACAATACAAAGTGGATCACAAACTTTGAAGTAAATAGATGGCTTAGAATGACTGCAAATTTATAAGAGAGCAAAAGTGCACATAAATACAACTAACTGCAAGGACTACAAGTTCGGGCTTGATTATGCTTTCATTCAATTATAAAGGAGAGCTTGATTTTGGTGCAGCTTTAAAAAGGTTAGTGACTATAGTTACACTATAAGATCTTGAACATAAGCTAATACTATTTTTCTTGTAAAGTGCACATAAATTTTTGATCCATGGATTTTTTTTTTGTAGTCCTGAACTTCTTCGCCAAAATGGGCATACTTATAATACACATACATGGCTAACACACTTTTGATACCCTTCATGAGGCCCACATGAAAACAACTTATGAGATCTTTCTTCTTGGGGTATGATACCATTACCATGAATATCATGTATAAAGAGAAACAGACTACTCCAACATTGGCAATAACAACTCCAACTTGACCCTCTGTTGGACCTAAATTTAAATTGGGCTAATTAGCTTTTAGACCCAACATAATGGCCACGAATTGCGCTAAACCCCTATGATTGTTCTTTTTAGCTTTTAGAACCTAAAACACCCCAGAGCTGTTAACTTTTTTAAAAATACCAAAATTACCATTTTTATTATGTTTTAAGTTTTAAATAGAAAATTCACGTGTTAAATAATAATCTAGCTGGAATATCTACGTGGACTAAGAAAATCTACGTGGACATTTCTTAGTGTCCACGTGGATTGAGCGCCAAAACTTCATCTTCTCCGCCATTAAAACCAGAAATCAAAAGATTCAAAACAGAAATTAAAACATCATCCATTAACATCAACAACATCATCCATTAACATCAAAATCATCCATTAACATCAATATACAAAACAAAAGTTAAATAACCCAAACAAAAAACCCAAAAAAAATGATAATCTATTTATAACAAAACCCATAACTTGGGCTTATTCCCAAAAGATGTCCCTCATAAAAACTCAAAACTACACTAAAAAAAACCTAATAGAACCTCTTCCTCATCTTCTGAGGAGAAGGTTCATTATCTTCATCTTCATCTTCATCATCTGCATCATCATCATCATCATCATCGTCATCTTCCTCATCATCATCTTCCTCATCATCATCATCACCACCACCACCCAACAACAACTCCCGGTCTTCATCCACGTCGAAGTCCTCTTCGGGACATTCGTTCGGGTCCGAGGTGTATTCGGTTGGTTGCTCCCCCTCGTCACTATTACTATAATCCATTATTGGAGGAGTTAATAGAAGAAAATCCAACATTGTTGAGACTTGAGAGAGTGAGGGCGAGGGAGAGAGAGAGAAAAAAAAATAATAATAGAGGAAGATGGAGAGGTTGGAGTGTTAAGACTTGGGGTTACAAGCTTTATAGTTTTCAAACTGACAAACGTCAATCGACGCGTCTCTCCAAGGTCTCCTTCTTCCCAAATAACCACTCTAGATACCTAGCCATCAATACCCTATTTTTTAGATTTTGCTTTTAAAACCTCTGTGTTTCAAGGTTGTTAACCTTTAGACCCTGCACATTTCAAACACGTGATGCACAAGGTATTTTAGGGTACAACACAACTCGATTGCTAATTACCCGCCAATTAATTGTAATTTGTCGATTGCCAATTACCCGCCAATTAATTGTAATTTGTAATTTTGAGATTGTTTGATCAAGGCAGCTTCGAAGGTTATACAAGTATACAAGGTAAGCTAAAATTTAAAATTTATTATATACCATTTGACCATGTCTGATGATGAAATTTATGAGATATTTCACCTAGTAATTGAGTATGGTGGGGAGTGGGATGAGCCATCTTAGAGTGGGTACGGAGTGAGTCAATACAAGGGTGGTAGTTGTTTTGCTTTAACTGTGCCTGTAAACATTAGTTTTGTGGAATTATTGGGGTTAATTGCTTCAAAGATAGATGATGAGCATGGTCGAGATAATAATGTTATTGTGAGAGGGGGTGTGATTGGGTTGTTATTTAGTGTAGACGGTGTTTTGCATGCCGTTAGTAATGATTTAGAAGTTAAGTTGATTTTTAGGCACATTGAGGAAGACCCAATTCATGGGTATTACAAAGTTTTTATTGAAACAAAGGAAACACCTCAAATAGTGCCAATCATTGTTGAAGAATCACCATTATGGTTAGAATATGACAAACCAAAAATCAAGAAAAAAAAATCTACCAGATGTTTAGAGAAGATAAGTAGACCATTAAAAGGGCCTACTTCTAAGACTTTTAATCCATAATCCTTAAATAGAAAAGCAAAAACTAAATCACATAAACCTAAGATGAAGAAGGTTAGGACTGATTACCTTTTTGAGGAAGTGCTTGATGATTTTACCAAAACTATGGCAGTGCCCTACAAGAAAAATGACATTTTGCCAGGGACTATATTTTCTTTTGCCACGGATACTAGCTCAGTGGCAATTTGAGTTGGAGTCTGTGGTAAGTTACTCTTTCGATGGGAAGTATTATTAGTAAGTACCAACTCAAATCTCTCTCTCTCTCTCTTTCAGATCTTTCTTCAACCTTGAACAATGGGTGACGCCTACTGTACAGAGTGCAAGAGAAACACAGAGGTAGTCTTCGATCACTCAGCAGGAGACAGAGTCTACTCCGAGTGCGGTCTCGTCCTCGAATCTCATTCCATCGATGAAACCTCCGAATGGCGAACATTCGCCAACGAAGCAAGCGATAACGATCCAAACCGTGTTGGTGGTCCTTCAAACCCTCTTCTCAATGAAGGCAGTCTCACCACTGTTATCTTAAAGGCTAATGGTGCTTCTGGAGGTGATAATTTCCCTCATTGGTAGAATCGAGGCTCCAATCCCGAGCGAACCCTTGTTCTCGCGTTTAAGAATATCGCGGTCATGTGTGATAGGTATCCCTCTTTATTATTATGGCTGTCAAAGTTTTAGGTTTTTGTTTTGTGATTTGATTTGATTTGATTTCGGTAAGTTTCAGGTTGGGGCTTGTTACAACGATAAAGGTATGTTCTTTACATTGATTTTCCTCATTTTAACTTGGATGTTATTATTGCCACAAATTGCGGATTATTATGACTCGTTACAAATAAAATTGAGGGTTTTTTTTTTAGGCTTTTTTGTGATCTGAGACGAAATTCAAAGCTTGGAGATCTAATTTTTAAGTTCTTCTGATCTTAAAAGATTTGACTTGATTTTGTTTTTCTTACTTAATTTTAAGTGATTTACCAATGTTTGATTTCATGATTTAGTGAATTTGTGCTATCACAATCCAAAACTTCAAATGGTTATGCTAAAGTTACAACTTACAAGTGGGTTGGCAGATTTTTTTTTGTATCAAACTCCTTTAACTTTAATCATCTCTACTCATTTAATTTTTGAAGAATAGCTAAAAACCAAGCTACAGAGCTTTAGCTAATTATCTCCTTGTTTTACAACTACTGCCTTCTCCATGAGTTTCAACACCAATACATTATTGTCCCATTTTAACTACTATAAGAAGAAGAAAATGTTCAATTCATGGATCCTTATGAGTTTGTTGCAGTTTTTCCCTGCCTAGAGAGTGTCCGTTGAAGTGGGTGACATGTATCCCCTGTCATCGCTATAGATAAACATGCCTTTCCCCACCTAGACGGCTGGGGTATGAGTTTAAGGCTTTGCCTATTTTACTTCTTGTCTCTTGTCTCGCATTGCATGTTACATTACCAAGCGAGAGTGCAATGACTCTATCTTTTACTCAAGCTTCCCTTTTAGAGCTAGTAGCTTTAGCAATCCTTAGCTCTAACAGAAAAGAAGCATTACTCGACAGAGAGAGAGTTTGATGACCAGAGGTGCTAGGCTTTCGCATTACTCAACAGAGAGAGAGAGGTGCTAGGCTTACTGAACTTAAAATAAGCAAGCACTTACTTTTGGATATACATCTTATGACATGCTGGATATATTTTTCAAGGTCGATTATTCATTTCTTATAATTTTTGGTAACGTAGAATTTTGTAAAGTTGTGGATACCCATAGTCTTCACTGTATAATGTCAATAAAAAATAGGGTATGTGTTACTAAGAACATTTCAAGATTACAGTCGACATGGCCTCAACTTCTCCGGCCAGATCCATAGCATCTATACCATGGAATCGATTTTTTTTTTGTTTCATGGAAAAAGATGTCATGCTTTTTCTATAATAAATTTAAGTTTAGAAATCCCTTCTTTGTAGGAATCCAATATCAAGCTAATCAATCCAACAAGCGCTAACGAATATGGGGTTCATCGATGCTTCAGGTATGTTTATTATCTTATAAAACATAGGTTGGATAATGACATTATGGGATGATGAAGAAACATTTCAGGGTTTAGTTGCCATGATACAAGTTAGAAGTACGTTGTAGGGGTGGGGTGATGACTGTTGCATGCTGCGTTTGTTGCCGCTTTACCTTTGGTACAGTTCCGTTTGTCAAAACTGTTGTGATGTGCACCCTGATTCTCTCAGCTCAAGACCTAGTCTAATTGGTCTTTTGTTGCTATCAGTACGAGTCTTGGTGTTTCGATTAACTCAGTCAATAAAGCATAAAGTGATTATGATGGAGAAGTTAATGCCTTAATTATAGGTCTCTACTAGCCTCCTAATTAATTTAGGACTACTTACCCTGCTGCACTTCTACTTATAGTACTTGCTATATAAGTAACTAAAACTAACATAAGCTCATTATCGAAAATCCTCACTTCTATGGCCAACATTGGCATTGGTTGTGTGAGAGAGGAATAAAGGGAGTTTTTTTTTTTTTAGAGCATATATCAATCTTATGGCCATGGTATTATACATGCTTCCAGTGACCACAAACAGTTCTGTAAATTTCTGATATATTGTCGGACCATATCATTTGAGTATAAGATTTAAACCCTTGAAATGACTTTGTTGCTTTTCCTCATTGAGTATCTAGATACATCTTAAGTGTTAATTACTTTGTAGGTGTATGATAGATGATACTTATCTTTGCCTAAGCACCTCAAAATTAGGGATCTGTTATTTACTCCTTGCCATTGATTTACTGGTGACATTTCATCAAGTAAGATTTGATTGTGTAGTTATTTATGTCTGTTTGTGTTGTCATGCAGTTCCTAGAAACTTCCGCTTGCTGGAGGAGCTTGAACGTGGAGAGAAGGGTATTGGAGATGGCACGATCAGCTACGAAATGGACGACGGTGATGATATTTACATGCCTTCTTGGACTGGTACTATAATTTGTCCTCATAATGTAAGCCCTTTCCTGATTAATATTTTTTTTACCATTTATATATATATATATATATATATATATATATTATTGATGAAGAGACTTTACTAGTAAAAGATGTATTCTATTTGCGTCAAACAAACACACACAGATACGCACCGCTACCATTTGAAATACACAAGGTTTTCTAATACTGGCTCCTTTTTTGTGAAGTAACTAAATGGATAGCCCAATAAGATTGTTTATGTGGCTGGTTCAGTCCTGTTTGCCTAAGTACACCTTATTTGCTTCATAAGAGCTGGATTCCTACTCAAATGATTCCTATAAAGAAAATTTATCTGCGATGTAGTTTGTGTTAGGCTGTTAGCTAATTTTGCTTACCTTATTGACGATCGTACTTACTGAAGTGGGCATTTTTCAACACCGTTTCGTAATATTTCTTTTATATTTTCAAAAATCATATCGATGGATCCCTCCCACATAAAATTGATTTACAGTCGTGCTTACTTTCCTAGGTAAACTGCTCACAGTCCAATACTGTTTTGTTATCTGTTGACTGCCCTCTTTAGCTAATCCATCAAAAGAACTATTCCCTTCCCTGAATGTGTGATCTATACTGATGTGAAGTGCTTCACCCAAAGTTGTTATTCTCTGCCAAAGACCACTGAATCTTGCTGCTACTTTACCAATCTTATTATATATCAGTTAGCCACAATTTTGAAGTCCACTTCTATTATCAGAGGTTGCCATGCAAACTGCAAACAGAATTGTATCCCAATAAGAACTCCAAATAATTTTGCAACAGTGTTTGAACCAGTCCCTAAAGCAATAGAGAAAGCAAGCAACATTCTTCCCTCATGGTCTCTAACAATTCCCCCAGCACCACACTGCCTAGTGGATCTACATGCAGAGCCATCTGTGTTAAGCTTAAGAAACCCCATTCTTGGTCTTAACAACCTAACAGTAACAACAGGTTTCATCTTGACTTTCTTCTTGTGGAGTTTCAGAGCTTGCAATGAGATCAAATCAGAAAAGTTTCACTCAAAAATAACAGTTATCATACCTTGTATGTCTTGAATCTAGTTTACTATTTTGTTGATCACATCTTGTTGCACAATAGGCTTTCTATCAAATCTAAAACTGCATCTTGCCTTCTAGTTTCCCACTGTATAAAATCAGGAAGTGTACCCCTTATGATGCCCAGTTGAGTTCTTGTGTTTGCCAAGTTCCACCAAGTTCCTTGTCTAGCCCATATTGTTTGGTTTTGAAAGAAAGGCACTCCACACATGTTGAAGAAATGTTTCCAAACATTCTTAGCAAGATCTTCATTACTTAGCAGCTGATCCATAGTTTCATAGTTCCCAAACTCACAGCAAGAACATTTGGATAAGAGATATACCACTTTTTGAATCAAAGAATCTGTAGGCAGAATGTGTTTACACTACACTATCGTATGCCCTCACTTCTTATCTGAAGTTTGTATATTGGAACTCTCACGATTATAGACTACCAAACTCCTTAGTGAATGATACTCGTGTCGTGTGATTGTTTTAGTAGTGCTCCGACCTCTGAATTTCATAAGTTTTGCATTCCCTTAATTAGGTAGAGCAAATTCTGAACTAAGGCACTAACATCAACTTCTGGAGATGTAGGGTCTTTCAATGGGACATGAACAAAGGTTAGTTGTCAGAATTTGGTATAAGAGTTATCAAGCCAAAAAACCTCTAAGAAGTTTTACTTAATCGGAGTAATAAGTGTGTGCCATCTCATTGAGACGGATTAGTATTTATAGAATCTATTGGCGTCTCGATCGTTGTTAGAGAACCTTTCCGTAGGTGAGCCTCAATGTGCAAGTCTCCTATATCTTCTAAAAGATTGATTCCAGTAGAAAAGTAATTAGATTAGGAGTGATAATGAGATCATTACATTTTTAATAAGAAGATTAAGATCTTATTACTACAAGTTATATAGATCGAGAAAATGAGCTTGGAACCTACATGAATAATTATTGACAATGATCTATCTGCAAATGTGTGGATATGTGCTTTCTTTCTTGCATGAGGGTTGGGAGCTTTACTTCGATTTAAACTTAAAATTGCGTTGTAGGTTATTCTATACGTCACATGCATCAAGCCAAAGTCGAAAAAAAACTCGAAACAATTGAAGACGCTGTAAGTATTCATTGCATCCATACTTTTACTCTTTTAGTCTTAAGTGGATTGGATCATTGCACGTGATTTCACCATCAATTCTAACAGGCATGAGGCATCGATAATAATAGGATTATAGCAAGGGTCTCAATGTTCATTGTTGTAAAGTGTCATTTTATTACAATTGGTCCTATGCACCTACCATTGTTGATCATAGTAACTCAGTCTAGTTCTTATCACATGGGTCTTTTGTTTCTTTTTTTGTAGATGAAACACAACTGTCATATGGAACATGCCGATCTAAAGAGGATTATTGATATAGGAAATGTTAGCACAACAGCTTGTATTGCGACTGCCGGAACCTCTTTAGTTGTTGGGTATGTTTTTCCACATTATTTTGTGCACTTGTTGATCTTAAATGGTTTCTGGTAAATTTTCTCAAAGCTCAGCACTTGCTAAATTTATACCTGATGCTTACATTTTTTGTTTGTTTGTTGTGTATAAAGTTTCATAATACATAAATTTTCTTAAACGAAATAAATTCATCTATTTGGACTATGTAGCTAGAGACCGCCATCAGCAATTGACTCTTCATTGAGCTAAACTCAACCGTTAAACACGAGATGCTTCTGAGATGTTAAATTAGTTATCTTAATTCCTGTATAATTTTTTTTATATTTGTATTATAAACAGCGGTAAAAAATAAAATGAATGGCGTTAGTATAGATTTTTGTCCAATAGTTGAGAGTATATAAACAACGGTAAAAGCTGTAAAAAATAGGTCTAAGAAGGATAAGCATCAGTCTAGGATGTCATTTTTTTTCTTTTTCTTTTAGGAATGCCGTTTTTCTTACCTCTTTGCATCGACGCCGTTTGGTATGGCTTTGGCCCCTATTTAACTGATTAAGTGTACAACAACCATGCTGGCTCTCATAATCTGATTTCCACTTTCTTTTTCCTTTCAAATTTGGTGTCATTTAGAGCACTTTTGATCAGATAATGGAGATCACACTTTTCATGTTGAACAACTTGAGGTTAATCATTGGAAATAAAATTGTACAGGACATCTTGGAAAGTTAGTTAGATGATGTTCTTACTTTCTTTTTCTGCTACTCATAAAATTTTGTAGATTTTGGGACTTGAAATTTGTGCGGATACCATGGTAGGAGATGAGATGGTAAGGGGCATCTCTGGTGGACAACGGAAGCGAGTTACAACAGGTAATACACGAATTCGTCATTTAACACAGAAATATTATTTTTCTTGTGAACTTTAGTAAAAGTGTAAAACTAGTACTCTTGAACAGTCTTGATAATTCCTACTAGACGTAGTAGTTCTGAATATTCATGGTTGATATATTGTAGGGGAAATGCTGGTTGGACCGGCAAAGGTACTATTCATGGATGAGATATCTACTGGCCTCGATAGTTCGACAACATTTCAGATAGTGAGTTCACTCAGGCAATTTATCCATATTCTCCAAGGGACTGCTGGTCATCTCTCTTCTTCAGCCCGCACCAGAAACTTACGACCTCTTTGACGAAATTATCCTTATCTCTGATGGGCAAATCATTTACCAGGGTCCTCGTGAACAAGTGGTAGAGTTCTTTGAATCAATGGGGTTCAAATATCCTGTGAGAAAAGGAGTTGCTGACTTCTTGCAAGAAGTAAGTTTTGGCTCCGTACCCATTTTCTTTCATCTTTTGATTCTTTTTGCATTTGGTCTTATGAAGCCTTGCCGCAAAATAGCCCAGAAGGGTTGATCAATTCAATCACGCTAAACAACAACTATTATGTGAAATGGCAGTAATAAAATGACAGATTAAGACCATCAAAACTTCCCCTACAATGATGAGTTATATAAGTATCTCTAGAGCCCTAATTCGAGATCAACTCACATGAAATGGAAGTACTAAAATGCCTTCGGTTATTAGTACGCTAGTGTCATGCAATATACAACATTTACAACTTGCATTTTGTAGTTTTCTTACAATATAATCAACTAAATGTTTTGCCGGAGCTCAGTGAAGTTCATTGCCTGTAATTGCATCTCCTTCCTTATAAGTTTTATTTGCATAATGACAGTTCTGAGTTGGCTTGCCATAATGTTAATTTGGCAGCTGATAGATGATCTAGTACTCTCGTGTGAATTATAATCTGATCACAGCAAGAGTTGAATTCGTATTAAAAATACTTTCTTATATCATTTATCTTTTTAAGTTCAATGGAATAGATAAGTGACATCTCTGTTCTGTTTCCACCATGCAGATGATAATGCCCAAGATTTCATATCAACTGGAGCTGCGAAAGAACTTAGTCGTATATCGTTGGATTCCTCTCGTGAAGATATCCGCAACCTAGCAAAGAAGACGCTGGCGTGGAATCCAAACTTTCAAGTTCTGATGTGCGAGAAGAGGTACATGTTAGTTATCTTAACTTTTACAAGGATGTTTTAGTCTTTGGGAGGGCGTTTGTAATTCATGGTTAGCAAAATTGTACGGCGGCGGAATATGAAACTTATGTATTTTGCTTCTATTCAATTTTAATATAGAACCACTATCTTGAATACTTTATTATTTATATTTGAATGAAATCAATTTTTATAAACTTTTATATATTGCATTCGTATGCTATGAAGTATATTGTTGTAGGATTGAGTGTGCTCCACAAGTTCAGGGAGTATAATTTTGTTACAGGTGTTGTTTATTTATTTTTTAAATAGAAAAAATGAAATACTACGGACAAAGTGTGTGGCAAATTGTATATTTACCACGGACAAATGGTGTGGTGACATGCTACAATTATCACAGGCATAGTCCGTGGCAAAAAAATTGCCACACCCAATTTGCTACAGACCTCGAGCACGGTCAAAGTCAGTGGCAAAATAATTGCCACGGATAAACTCTGTAGTAAAGTATATGATAAAACTACAAATTTGATCCGTGGCAAAATAATTGCCACACCCTATTTGTTACAGACCCTACCACAGCTTTAGTCCGTGGTAAATAGCGTTTTACCACAGACCAAATCCGTGACATTTTGTTAAAATTGGTGTAGTGGTGAAGAAGAATTTTAAATTAAGGAGGATGTAGATAATGTTGATGAGGAAATTACAAGATGGACAAGAGAGCAGCTTATGAGGCAGTTTGAGAACAATGAGTTTGAAGACTTAACTAAGGACCCATTCTTTGACAATGTGGATGTTGAAGAAGACTATCATAGTAACCATACATCACAGGATGGTGATGATGTTCCTATAATGGATCACATAAAAGATCATGAAGTTTTTGCTGATAATAGAGATTTTGTGATGACTTCTTCAAACTTGTATGAGAAAGAAGATCATGAAGATAAGGAACCCTTTCTGCCACCTCAAGCACCATAATCTATGTTGACAATTAGGATGGAGTGGCCAAATATATCTGAGTGTAGGTCATTTATAAGGAATTTTATAATTACTCAGAGGTTCACATTTAGACAGAAGAAGAATAAAAGTAAAAGGATTATATATATGTATAAAGAGAGACCAAGTTGTCATTGGTGGGTGTTCATAACAAGGTTAAATGATGGCTACACCATGATACTTAAAAATGGTCATTTTATACATAAGTGCAGTGGTAAGAATGGCACATTGAACAGAAATGCAAATGTTATCTAGGTTACAAAGGAGATTGAGAATCTAATAAGAGATGCAAGTAAAACAAAGCCAATACAGATATTTGATATTGTCTATGGAAGATTTGGAGTAAGAGTTTCATATTACACTGCATGGAATGCAAGGAACATGGTGATGGAGAAGATAGTGAGGTCATATGATAAAGGTTATGCTTTATGCCCAGAACTATGTGTTGAGATTCAAAAATCAAACCTTGGTAGTATTGTTACTTGTAGTAGGGAAGATGGTAATCTTAAGTTTACAGATATGTGTACTATTTTTAAGGCAGCTTTAGATGGGTTCACCAAGTGTTGTAGGCCAACTCTTGGGCTAGACGGATGTTTCTTGAAAGGAAAGTATGAAGGCCAATGCTTGAGCATCATATCTCTTGATGCAAACAATGGTCTTTTCCCTATAGCAGTGTTTATTTGTAGAAGTGAGTGTCAAGCTACATGGATGAAGTTTTTAACTTTGGTGCAAGGCCAGCTCACCTTACACCCATCTAAATTAACATTCATATCTAATAGACAAAAGGGTCTTGTTGAGGCAGTTTCACAAGTGTTCCCTCATTCCAATCATCGATTTTATTTTAGGCACATGTACAAAAACTTTAAGCAACTGTACAGAGGTACTTATTTGATGACATTGGCTTGGAATGGTCAAAGGCATACAAAAAAACTGTAATGAAAGAAAATTTGGACAAGTTGGGAGTTGCAGAACCCGATGCAAAGATATGGTTGGAAAGGAAGCTATATGAATCTTGGTGTAGGTCTTACTTTGATGCTTCTTCAAAGTGTGAGCATGTGACCAATAATTTCTCATAATCAACAATTGGATTGTTAAGATTAGAGATAAGCCTTTAAACAAAATGGTAGAAAGGCTGAATTTGATGCAAATGACACTCAAGTATGAAAGGAAATTGAAGGCAAGAGAGTGGGATCAGAATGGATTTGTACCTAGAGCAGTAAAGAGGATTGAGTTGCTAAAAACATACAGTCACCACTATTGGTTAGAGGGATTTGAAAAGGATCAATAGTTGGTCCTTAATGATAGTGGCACAAGGTAGATATTGAACTTGGAAGAACACACATGCACTTGCAATGTTTGGCAGATCACTGGATTGCCTTGTGTACATGCAGTGAAAGTAATTGATCATCTGAAATATGAGTGGGTTTGGTAAGTGCTCTCTTTTTTAGTTAATATGTCCTAATTGTAATTTCATTGTGCCATTTTATAACTTTATCATGACCTATGTACAAATATTGTAGTCATTACCATAGGGTGGCAGCCTATGTAGTAACATACAACCAAGCTGTAAATCCAATTGCAGACTCATCAGAGTAGGGAGAAGTATGTTACTTTTGCCCTTAGATTACTGATTTATTGATTTCTCTTGATTTTCATTGTATACATTTACTCTTATGAAACAGCCTACAAGAGAGATTAGGCCACCACCATTGTTGAGACCAGCAGGGAGACCTAGAACACTAAGGAGAAGAGAGGCATATGAGTTCAATGGTATGGTGAGACAACCAAGAAGATGCAATAAGTGTCAAGCATTTGGGCACAACAACAGAACTTCTAAAGGTCAACCTGCATAAAAGCCAAGCATGGGGAGAGGAGGAGCAAAGGCATACAAAATAGACACTGAATTTTAGACACCTTCAACAAGGGGGATAGGGAGAGGGAGAACAGAAGAACCATCACAGCCACCTCAACCTTCAACTCCTATTTCAACTCAGCCATCACAACAATCATCACAACAATCTCAGCCATCACAGTCATTTCAACCATCTCATTCAACTGGTCAGCATTTTAGAACACCTAGGCAAGAAGATCCTAATGCTTAAGGAGAACATAGTGGATATAGAGCCACTCAGACATCCAGAGGGTTGGTACATTGGTATGGTGCTTTAGGGCAAGGAGAACCATCTAATAGGGTGGCTAGCAAAGCTACACCAGTTAGGCCTCCTTAGAGAATTTGATAATTGGGTTGTAAGACAATTTGAGTTTAACAATGGTGATGTTTAACTATTATTTGTAAGACAATTTGCTATGTGCTTTCTTATTTAAATACAATATTTCAGATGTTTAGCTGTTATTTTATATCATTACATTTTCTCCTTCTCCACTGTCATTTTTGTAGCAAATTAAACTACAAATTCATCTAATGACATCTCCACTGTCATTTTCACATTCTTTACAGATTGATCTTTTATTGCATCAGTTAACCAAATAAAATTGTTACAGATTGGATCTTCACATTTCAGAAACTTCTGCCCAAATGACTGTTGTGTCTTAGAAGAAAACATTTTCATAAGGTGATTACACCCATGTGCAGTACAGGGAAATCTAATCTAAGGGCAGTCTCACACCCAATGGTTACTTTGACCACGCCCAAAATAGCCATTTGAACTTGATGAACCTCCTTCTGCTCCCTTGGCTTGATTAACAACATCTGATAACCATTGGAAGGATCCACAAATTGAGTGTTGACACTTTAAAAACTTCCTTTCATAGTTATTTTTAGTGAGAGATATCATCAGCTTTATGATGCCATTGCACGTAACTTTCTTGCATTTTGTGTAAACCCAAGGACATTTCGATGTAATGTGACCCTCAAAATTGTACATTTGACAAACAACCTATGAAAAATTCAAGAAAACCAATGTTTTAATTTTAGTTTTTAGACCCCCTGTGTCTTAAATAATTAGCTTTTAGACTCTATTTTGAGTAGATGTGAAATAAACTTTTGACCTTAGATTGTGTGCCAGCTTCATGTTTTTCACCACCCATTTTGAGTTCTGAAGATGAAGTTACTTCCGAAAGAAGAAGATGAAGTAGTTAATGTGAGAGAGGAGAGGAAGATGAATTTCTGGGTTGGTTTTATAGCCGTAACTCGGGTTGTAACGGTCGGATTGATCGTAGCCTACGTGGATCTGGTTTTACAGCATGTCATTACGATATAATCTTGCGTGAGACTCATAATTACAGCGTGGCATTAAGATTAAATCATACGTTGCAGAGCTAGGGGTATTTATGGTACTTCATATTATTTTTATCTCGAAGAGCGATTTCCAGGGTATTTTAGGGTCTAAAAGCTAAAAATGACAATGGGTTAGCGCAATTCGTGGTCATTATGTTGGGTCTAAAAGCTAATTAATCCATTTAAATTTAAGTGATTATTGTTACAACAAGTGTTCATATATATTGCCAAAAACACAACAAATTAAGTGACCGAGATTAAGACACTTATCAAGTTTTGATCGAGGTTGTGGTAAAACATGCTTTCTTTAACACGGATATGTCATGCCTCGTGTTTTGCAATTTGTTGGCATCCATCTCCTAAGATACAACGATCACGATGAGAAGATTGAAGCACTTAAAGTCTTCTCATCAAACAAACCAGGATTGTGGGGTTTTCCCTCCTATAAAATAACTCAACAAAAATATAAAGGAGAAATCATCGAATATAGTCCTTAGAAACAAAAGGATCAATGTGGTATAAATAAAGGAGAAGTCACCTCTCTAAATCACCCCCTTAATGGACACACCCATTCATGATGTCTCTTAACCACCAATTTGGGACACACCCCAAAAGTTTCTACAAAACACCAAGAAACGATACAGAAAACGTTGCTTAAAAATATAGTCTAACATTCATTCAAAATAAAGTAAAATCTAATAAACTTTTCCAACAATTACAAACTGACCTTGCGATGGTGATACAGGTGCTACCCGCAGTTTGATTCAGTCCAGGAGTGCTTTAGTGCAGATACGAATGCCATGTTAAAATAATAAAATTTCTGCAAATAAACCTTATATATACAGTCTTAAAGTGGTTTGGATCTCATTTATATTTTCATCGATCTAACATTACAGCCAAAACAGTCAAAACTCCAACTTTGTCGTATGAAAAATGTAACTTCTTGCGGGAGCAAAGCAAAAGAGACCAACAACACTAATGTAGAAACTAACCAAAACGCTTATCCAAAACGCCCAACATGAAACCAAACTTTCTCCATCTTCTTCAGGTTCTCCTCCAAACATTCCCCGTGATGCAACCGGAAACATACAACCTTCGCCTGAAAACTCCACACATAATTCTGGATTCCCTGAAAAAGCCCCAAAAAATCTAGACATGTTCGTCGGTATCTTACCCGTTAAGGAATTATAAGACAAATCCAATGTTTTCAAACTCCACAATGACTCTAAACTCTCCGGGATTTAACCCATGAGATAATTGTGAGATAGGTTTAGTACTCAAACCTTGTAATCTAAACAGACCATCAAGTATCTCGCCGTGTAAGGAATTATCTGATAAATCAATCCCAATGCTAGACAAGAGCTTGTAATTGAAACCCAAATCCTTGTTTTTTAAAATATTCATAAAAACTACAATTTCATCCACAATTTTTACTGCAGATGGCATGCCGTTATTGCTGGCATATCGAACTGATGTTGAAATTACCTTGTGGTATGAAACCAGAAAAGTCGTTACCCGAGAGATCAATGTATTGTATTTGCTTGAAAGAGAATAACCAACTTGGTATAATCCCATTGAAATTGTTCCGAGCAAGGGAGAGAAATCTCTGATTGGACCATTTAAGGATCAATTCATTTACTTCACCAGATAGATTCATAACAAAGAAACTGAAATTTTGGGTAGAAGTTACTGGTGGATGTTGCATTGCTGCAAGTAAGGGTGATCGTATTTAATGTATTTATTCTAGTAGTTTTTGTAGCTTCCAATCTCAATTTCCAATCGCAGCTTCATATTTCCATCGTAGTGAATTACTGCAGCTCAATCAATGTCTGCACGGAGAACTCCTGATTCATAGCCAAGACCACTTACATGCCATCTCCGGTCTAGTGCCACCGTCTGGTTATAGAAGGTAACCAGGCCTAAAGGCAAGCTCCCACCCTTCAACAACTGTTGTTTTTTACCCTGCAACCACAAATCCACACAGTCATAATATATATATATATATATATATATAGTTTGTACTTTTCATAAACTCGGAATACCTCAATAGGTCAAAACGATGTTAATATAGATATGTTAATGCAATGCAAGCACGCTGAGAACATGAAAATATGACTCTTCCATGGCAATGAAAGTGGATCAACTGTGGAAGCTATTGAAGTTGAGCTCGAAAAGTTAAGCTCAACAGACTTTCTTTGTAACTTGTAGAAGAGAAAAAAAAAACATTTCCTTGAAACTTCACAAAATTTATTTTTGGAGAGAAAACTTCACAAACTTGTGATGTACGTATGCCATTAATGGGAGATCACATACAACTATTAGATGTTGGCACAAAAAGTTAATGTGCTGACGTTTGTACATAAAAAATGTTCAAGCTGAAGAGCATACTGAAACAATTCTCGTAGGAAGCAATATGTCTGCTTGTGAGTAGTTGCTTGGTTGGATTACAGTATCACAAGTAATAAACTTACAATTTTAATACGAAAAACACCATTCATCATATATTCACAGAGGATGATAAATTTTGAATAAGTGCAGTGCTAAAAATAAAGGTGAGTAGATAGACGCATTTAAAATAATTTGTGCACATGTTTCCACTTTTTATGGATACAATAAGTGTATAAAAATTTAAGTGCATGAGTTGCATTACCAATTTTAGGTATTTTTGGTAAACCGCTGTCACATTTTTTCTTCTCTACTCTTGCAAATCAAACACATTCATCCCAAACGCTCATGTGCATGCATTACAATCAAAGTTTTTTGCGACCATTGGGTCTGAAAAGTTGATGAACATATCCATTCGATGAAATGACGAGTTTCCTTCCTTGCAAGTCTCCACGGCACAGTTTATTTTCCCTTTCAGGTTTACTTTCCATAATCCCCTCAAATCCCTTTGCACCACCGCGTCATGGTCAAGAAGTACAATCTTATCAAGTAAAGGGTAGACCTCAGGTAGATAGAAATGGAGGTGGTTTAGAGCCGAAGAATATCTTGGGTCCCGAGCGTCTCTCTCTATCAACTTAGTGCTATATTTTTCAGAGATCCATTTGAAATCATCAATGCTCTCAATTTCTATTGCAGCATGACCAGGTGGGTTTGACAAAAACCACATTTTCATGGCAAGGAGATTCAGGGCATCGGTCACAATATGAAAAACAATTTTCTTTGGTTCCTGCGAAGTGGTCAAGTAGGCACAATTGTTAATCAGTTTAGTTTTAGAAAAAAAAAATCACGCTTATTACATGCCTTGATGAACTTTTATTATGGATAGATAAAAAAACCCAACTTCTATTCCAATTAAATTAGCTTGTTCATTAGTTTTCTCTGAATTATTTCTAATATATGCAAATTAAACATGAGATTGCAATCTAGGCTCCAGACATATCAGGCTCTCGTTATCAACAGACAATATTAACCTAAGAGCAATATACAGTATTATACCTTTCTAATTATTCCATGCACTTTTATGCACGTTCAGGAATGTATGTAGCTATAATCGTAAAACCCAAATGCAATGTAAAAATACTATAAATATCATAGACAGATGATTTACTGATAATTCTATATACATACCTGATACTAAAACATATCGAGATTATCAGTATGATGGTACTTTTAAGAAATATTCCTAAATACAATGACACAAAAAGTATAAATGAAATTTACTATGATGATTAAGAAAGATGTGATGTTTTAATGCCATGATAAGTTTTTAAAGGTATTTATACATCATTACCATATATCACTGAAGATAACTGTAGTAATGAGTTACTGTTAGTTTCAGGTTATAGTATATGATTAATTTTGATGTCTCTATTTTCTTATTAGAAAAAAAGTTCCCCAACTAAAAAACCTAAAAAAGGAAACTGATGTAAGACTTTGGAACTAAGTGTTCAACTGAAATGTAATTTCCTACCACGGAACTGGAAACGGTGGAGTTAACGACCACCGCACATGCAAGGATATTGTCAGAGAAAATGGTAAAGTAATAAATATCTGGATCGTGTTATTTTCGCTTGTTAAGGAGCTCTTGCTCCTCTGGTGACCTTGCAAAATAATCTGTTGTCAGACGCATGGAAAGGCAATGTAGACCTTTTGGAGTAGTCTGTGAAGCAAGCTGAACAAGATATGTGACTTGGTTTTTATGTGCCCGAAACTGTTCTTCGGCATTATTTGTCATTGCGCGGACCTTTGTTGCCATGACAGGGCAGTCAGTGTAAATTTGACTGGCTTTATACAAAGTACCCTCCATTGATTTTATCCTCTGCAAAACACTGCTGCACTCTTCTAATTTTAGATAATGTTTCAAAGATCCTGCCAATGGTAGATAAGAATCTAAGTAAATTACATTACCTTCTAAATAGCTCTGAATACTTGGTGGCTTCACCTAGAGTTTGTTTTATCCACTTGATCCGCAATTTCAGCTCTTTTACCATGTGGGAGTTGTTTGGTGGTGCAAAATTCAAATATGTCTTCACCCTGATTAACTTGTATTTCATCTCTCTTACTTTCTCATTACTTACACTTTTAGTCTGGGAATTCCGATTTGCGTCACTTCGTACAACGTTTTTGTTAGCTTGTCCCCGCTTTGGAAATTCCTATAGGTACACATAAAACAATCATCAATGGAAAATTTTCCTAGGTCTGGTATGAGCTGGAAAATTCTGTAAAATTTTAAAGCTAGTGGTGGTAATTAGTTACAAATACTGTAGCATGCTCAATTTATATGCCCAAACTGACATATTAAACAATGTTGCACTTATAACTTCAAATTCAGACTTTTGCCACAGCTCCTCAGTTTGGGAACGTGTAATTTGTTAGATCAATCATAGTTAAATTCTCATAGTTCCTGTCCTAAAGGTGGTCAAAGGTGGGCAACTGGAGAGACTGCCACACTGAACTTTAGAGCATGCAGAAACCGATATAGAGGGACCAAGAAAGAAAGGCTTGAATGGAAAACATTGAACAAAAAGTCATCAATAAGTAACTGATAAAATATCTTACTTCTTGCATATTTACGCCCTTATTTCCTTTAGAAATAGGAAAGCAGGTGATCTAGAATCTTATTTTCATGATAGTTCATAATGTATGAATATGATTAATGTGGCTCTTTTGGGTAAGTTAAATAACCAAATAGTATATTTTACAAAACTTTTAAGCCTAAAGCCTATGATACATTGACTAGGTGGCATACTTAGTTGGCAGAAATAGAGAATTATAGATACTAAGAGGGATTAATGAGGTATGATTGTTTCGTCTATCAATTCAAAATCTTTATCCCCCAGTTATTTAGGATCAACGGAATATAACTTGTCAACGTACACTTCTATATGACCTTGTATTTGGTTAAGTGAATAGATTTAATGTCACACATACCATCTCAATCAACATATATATATCTTGCTCTTTAAGCATCCGATAAACCCAGTAAGAAGTTGGGAGTGAAATGTACATGATTAAAATTTTCAAACAAAAAATAACGAAATTCATACTTAATTACTGATCCACACTCATTCAAACATTCACTCAATAACTTTTTAGAATATATTAATTAGACGATAAATACGACTTCATGAAGCTTACCAAAATCATACCTTTCCTCTAGAAGGGGGCAAAACATTTTTGTGTTGAATCATCCTGCTCCCATTCCTATAAGATCCTGAAACTCATAAAACCTTAAATAAATCTTCCAAACAACTTAAACCCAATCTACACAAATAACAACTCAAAACAAATAAATAAACAATAACCATTCCTCTCGAGTATATCAAAACTTCGCCTATTGTCAACTTTAAGTAAATAATCAGTATCCTCATCTTTGTATACAACAAATGTAGGCTCTTTCAAACCATCTCCTATATCCTACATTTCAATCATACCCAATCTCATAAATCAACAAAAATCGCAAACTCAATCCATAAAATTCAAAAAAAAAAAAAAAAAACATTATACTAAACAATCATCAACAATACCTGTTGGACCGAGTTTAGTCTCAAAGTATCAATTTTCAATGTCTGCATCAGCAAAAAAAAAACTCCAAACTTCAAAACTTTCACCGACACCAAAAAAAAATAAACAAAAAAACAACTAAAGAGCAAAGCGAATAAAAGGTTAATCGAGAATCATACAATGGTAGCTGTATCTCCAATTATCACACAAATCAATCAAAATCCACATCATAAACACCAAAACGAACAATGGGAACACTTAAAAAATCAAAAAAGGGTCTTCAGAGTTCTATGAAACAACTCAACAACATTTATATAGGTCCGATTAACTCGAGAAAAATTATAACTACTATAAATCAACGTAGGATGTAGATAATGGGTTAGTAACTTGCAATTTTCCCGAGAGATATAACTTATAGTTATCGTGTTTCCTCATAACTTAAATCAACAAATTTTGTACTCTTTTAAAATGGGAAGAAAAATTGTGTTGTTTCAGCATCCCCAAAATGACACCGAAACCTGCTTAGATGTTTTTCTTTATGATTAAACAACTTGTACAGAATATCTCATATAACATTTCAGTCTGAAATTTTATTTCTCAATGAAAAGATAACTTCATGCGTCATAACATATTTTATGACTTACAGCTGCAGAGAAATGAAGTTATAGCACTTGTTAACCTTCTCAACCGACTTTCTGAGTCTGTGAAATTAATCCGTGAAATGGGGCCCTCTGTTAAGAAAATCATTGAAGCACAGGATGCTCCATCTACTCATCAAAGCAACACATTGACAAAATTTTGGAATTTCTTCACTAGACACGGTAATATATTTGCTTATTTTGCACGCCAGTCGTTAATTAATGATCATGCCTAGGAGTGTACATATAATTTGTCCTCGTTGCTTGCAGGTGAGAGCAGCTAGTAGATTCGTGTATTTTGAAGTGACTTTGTAACGCCATTTGGTATATATATATATATATATATATACATCCAGGTTTGTACTCTTCACAAACTCGGAATACCTCAATAGATCAAAACGATGTTAATATAAAGTAGATCTGTCAAGATTTTCTCCAACAAATAGAAGCTTTAAAACTAAAGTTTTCACCCTTATGAGGGTATACGATATTGTTAAAGGTATAGAATTACAAGGGGGTTAAGTTGAGAACCTGAAGGTAAGGAAAATGTAAGGGCCTGTAATTTATAAGATCTGAAACTTGGACCCCATGTCAAGAACACCAATAATTATCAAATCTTAAGATTATACCTGGATCATCTGAAGTGTGTGAACTTCATTTCTGATTGCTTTGCTCCATAATCTCAAACTAATTATATAAACGAATATACATGGATCGACTTTAAATCGTAATGTCTGTTGCTTCATCATTTGGTTGATTATTTCATTTTTTAAAAACAAAAAAACAACTAAAGGGCAAAGCGAATAAATGGTTAATCGAGAATCATACAATGGTCGTTGTATCTCCAATTATCACACAAATCAATCAAAACCCACATCAGAAACACCAAAACAAACCATGGGAAACACTTAAAAAAAATCAAAAAAGAGCCTGCAGAGTTCTATGAAACAACTCAACAACATTTATATAGGCCCGATTAACTCGATTGCAAGTCTGGGGACATACCAACTTAGGGTAACTCAAAGGATTCACATTCCTCTTCTCAAACCCAAATTTTTCCTTTTCTCCCCCAAGTTCATTACAAACCCCTCACCAAAATTAACCCCAAATGCTCAATTGAGCTCAAACAAAGCTTAAACTCAAATTCTACTAAAGCCCCAATTCCCAAAATCATATTTTTAAATGAAATCACAACAAATTGCAGAACCTCAGTTCAATTAGCAACTACCACAACCATAAAATCAAATTAAACAACGACATCAAAGTCCAGTTTGAAAAGGAGTGAAAGAGAAGAGTACCTCAAAGAGATCACAACGCCCTAATTAAACTCCTTAAAAGAGATTAATTTTGGAGTCCATAAACTCCAGAAACTGTGAATTTCGAGCTTTTATCGACCATTTATAGGTATAGTCATGGCAACGGGATGATGAATGGAGCTTCAATTACCTTTGGAGCTTCAATCCTCTCAGATAATTGGCACTTGTAAGAACCCTAGAAATCGCCATTAAAACCCTAAAAATCGAGAGAGAGTTTAAACCTTTTGGTAAGTCGAAAATACAGTAATACCCTTGAGGAGTCAGTTCTAGGGATTTTTTTGCAGAGGCAAAATGAGGAATACAATACTACCCTCTAAGAATTCAAAATATGACAATTTCGTACACCTATTTTAGACTAAAAGATAAAAATTGAGAAGGGTAAATTAGGCAGGCAAAAAATATTGGTTTTCAATGATTTTGGCCGAATGCATCCAATGGCTCCTCATTTTTAGGTTATAAAGATAGGCTTTAATATTCCCAAGTTTGTGTTGGAGATTCGGATCGACGGCCGAGATCGGATCTCATTCCTTTGCTTTTCCTTTAGTAGTATAGATGTACCTTTAGAGTGTCACAAACTGCGTTGTGCTCCTTAAAAAAGAGTGCCTGCAAGGTCGATACTCCAGCCCAATTATTACGAGTATCTCCGGACAACGGTACCCCATCTTGATCATGGAGAAGAAGTCCATTATCCAATATCTTTAGTTTCCCGTCCTTGAATGTCCTCACTTTTGACAATTTTTCACGGGTGCTTCCATATATCGCACTCGCATCCCTTCAATCATTTAAGTTTAGTAAACACTTGGGGGGTACTGTATAATTAAGCAAGAAAAAAGGTATCCAGACGGACCGTATTTTCGTATGTTCTTACCACCAAGGGGTTCTTCTGTTTAGATGACCGGTCTTGATATCATAAAAACCTGTCGGAACCTCTACGGTCTTGTAAAATTTGAACGATTTGAGCGGGCACTTGCTTGCGACTTCACTAGGTGCAGTGAGCTTTATCTGCATTTAAGATCATGATCATAGTTTTAAACTTAGTTAATTATAACTTAGTAACAATTTGACTTATGTTTTCTTTGGGTTGAAATTAAAATACGAAGTTACTGATTAAAAATATTATAGTGGTTGCCGTCTTCAAACAACGATAGATACTATAAAAAAAAAACTTCTAGGAAAGGGTTAGTACGATACTTTTAAGGGATTAATCAATTCGAATACTACGGAAAAAGATCTTGTACGTATACAATATGTAATTGAACTTAGTATAGTAATTTATCGAACCTGGTTTGTTTGCTCTAAATGATCAATCCAATCTGAATCATAAACTGTATCCACGAACCTGGTTTGTTTGTACTCTTTTCTTGCTAATAGTTTTGTCGCGACCACCATCGGGTCTGGTGTCACTAGCTGCACCAATTAGTTCCATTAACAACCCTTAAAAATTACGGTAGCAAATACGTATATGCAAAAATCATACTGTATCTTTCTGATCTACTGGAGGGATGTTTCTTCCAAAGAAAGAACCTTGGCTACCCGCGACTTCATTAAACGGATCGTTGTATTTTCCGTCAGCAGTTCTATACGGGTAATCAACGGGATTGAAGTGAACGCCGATAGGGGTTGTGTTGAATATAAAATATATGTTGAATATAGAATATACCTAATATATAATATAAATATATACTAAATATAGAATTCTCTAAATATAAGATATTCTTACTTAGCGCCCAAGTAATTGTAACTATATAAGGAGAAAGTCTTCTTCCATTGTAATAATTGAATAATAATAAAGTTAGTCTTTCTCGAATCTCTTATTTTTTGTATTAGTTTCTACATGGTATCAGAGCGGGTTCGATAATTGAACCTGGTTCTTTCGAATTGAATTGAATTGAATTTTGCTGCGAATTACTGTCACGAAGCTTAATTCTGTTGTGAAGTTCGAAGTTACTGTAGCTGCAACAGTTCGAGGTCACTGGAGCAGTAGTATTTGAAGTTACTGCAGTAGATACCAAAAAATCAATGTAGCAGTTCGACCAATGGTTCCAATGATGATACAACAATGGTATCATCAAACTCAAACTATAAAAAGGGACAGCCTCAAGGTTCCTGGAATTCTCATAGGAAGACTCGACCTCTCCGCCTTGATCTTGAGTGTACCCACTGTGGAGAGAAGGGGCACACACAACAGAAGTGTTAGGAAGTCATTGGGAATCCAGAATGGTGGGATTTTACAAAGCGACCAAAGAAGAACATTGCTGCGAAGAAGGATGTTGCTAAAAGTCCTCCTTCAGTGAATGTTGCCCAGTCAGGTATGAAAACTAAAGGTAGTGTTTTAGTTGTAAATTCTTTGAATAGTACTTGGTTAATTGATACTAGTACATCAGATCACATGGCAAACGACTCTAGCATATTATCATCCATTACACCTTCAACCCAAACCTCTATATACACAGCAAACTCTGTCCTTATTGTCCATGCTCTAGAGTACAATATCTTGTCTGTCAGTAGGATCATTGTTGCACTTACATGTACTTTAACGTTTTGGCCTCAATTAAGTATTTTTCAGGACATAGTGACTCGGCAGGTTCTTGGTTGTGTGTTAGAAAATGCAATCTTTACTATTTGGACCTGACTAATAGTGGAGAGCAGAGAATTTATTAGGTGAATAAAGTCGGAGGAATTGAAGAAGCAAAAGCTAATGTGTGGTTATGGCATCGGCGACAGGGTCATCTCTCCTTCGGGTATCTTCAGAAATTAAATTCGTCGTTATTTTCGAATTGCAGTATTTCAGAGTTTAAGTATGATATTTGTGAACTCGCTAAGAGTCATCGTATTACATACTCTCCAAGTTTTAATAAAAGTTCAGAATCTTTTAGTATTATTCACTCTGATGTATGGGATCCTGCACGTATTCCTTCATTGTCTGGAGCTCGTTATTTTGTAACTTTTAATGATGAGTGTACACGTATGATGTGGGTATCCCTAATTACCCATAAAAGTAAAATCTTTGAAGTATTTTAAAAAATTTATCAGATGGTTTTGACCCAATTCCAAAGGAGGATACAAGTGTATCAATCTGATAATGGAGGAGAATTTACTAGTAATGACATGTCGGAGTTCTTGACAAATAACAGCATTCGACATCAAACCTCTAATGTTTATACCCCACAATAAAATGGGTTAGCTGATCGAATGAATAGGCAACTGTTAGAAGTTGTTCGTGCATCTCTTTTTGGAATGAATATGCCATTGAATTATTGAGGAGAAGCGTTAAAATCTGCTGCTTACTTGATAGGTCGCACACCATCTAGGACCATTGAATTTCAGACCCCCTTCCAAAAACTTCATGATCTTATCACCATCCCTGTAATGCCAAATCTAGAACCACGTGTTTTCAGATGTTTTATCTTTGTTCATATACCTAAACATCAGAGATGAAAATTGGATCACTGTGCTCGAAAGTGTGTATTTCTTGGATATGCTAATTTTAAAAAGGGTTATTATTGTTATGATCCTATGGAGGGGAAAGTGTATATCTCTTTGGATGTTTCATTTTGAGAATTGGAGGCTTATTTTGTGGGATCTTCCCTTCAGGGGGAGAAGCATAATGATGGTGAAGGAAAGTTCCCTATTATTGGGGATATGTTTTAGGAACTAAATGATTTGACGAGTAATTTGAACAGGCGTAGTAACCTAACTGATGATGAAAAGGAAAGTGAAACAGAGCAGATGACAGGGGGAGATCAGGGTATTGAAGATGAACTTCATATGAATGGAGAGGATCAGACGATAGGGGGAGACCAAGCTGAAGTAGTAGAAGTTGCCCGTGACTATAACATTCTAACACCATCTACCGAAGCACTGCCGCAGAATATCGAACCTCAGGTATTACCTAATCCTAACACTGTTAATGATATTCAACCTAGATATTTGGAAAAGCCTACTAAAGGTATTCCAAAATCTACTTATGAACCAGATATCAATTCTAAAGCCAAATACCCAATTTTTAATTATGTGTCCACCCATAGGTTAGCTAAGTCGTTTACATGCACTATGAATCAATTATCCTCTGTATCTATTTCTAGTAATTTGCAGGAAGCACTATCAGATCCATGATAGATGAAAGACATGAATGAAGAGATGAATGCATTACAGAAGAATTTCACTTGGGAACTTGTTGATAAACCCTACGGATATCGTATTGGTGGGTGTCGTTGGATCTTTACTGTAAAGATGAATTCAGATGAAAGTATTGATAGGTATAAAGCCAGACTAGTTGCCAAAGGGTATACGCAGACGTATGGTATAGATTACGAGGAGACCTTAGCCCCAGTGGCAAAGATAAATACTATTTGTGTACTCATTTCTCTTGCAGCCAATCAAGGTTGGTCATTATAACAGTTTGAGGTGAAGAATGCATTTCTCAATGGAGACTTAGAAGAAGAAGTATACATGGAGTTACCACCTGGAGTCACAAATTCTGAAGGAGGAAAAGTATGCAAATTAAAGAAGGCAGTGTACATGTTAAAACAGTCGCCACGAGCTTGGTTTGGACAGTTTTCGAAGAGCATGAAGGCATTTGGATATAGACAAAGTAATTCTGATCATACCTTATTTATAAAACGGAAGTCATGAAAGCTTATCGCCCTTATTGTTTATGTTGTTAATATGGTTGTTACTGGAAATGACTCAGTAGAAATGGAGGCACTGAAGAACTATTTATCACAAGAATTTGAGATAAAGGATTTGGGACAGTTAAAATACTTCTTAGGCATTGAAGTTGCAAGATCAAGTCAAGGTATTTTCATGTCTCAACGAAAGTATATATTAGACCTTCTTGCTGAAACTGGGATGCTTGATTGCAAATCGGTAGATACACCGATTGAAGCGAATCATCACTTGGGAATGTTTTTCGACCAAGTTCCATGTGACAAAGGAAGGTACCAACGCTTAGTGGGAAGACTAATTTATCTCTCCAATACTCGACCGGATATTGCATATGTCATTAACGTCGTAAGTCAATTAATGCATAATCCAAGTGAAGAACATATGAAGGCGGTCTTTCGAATACTAAAGTACTTGAAGAAATCTCTGGGAAAATGTCTCTTATTTCGGAAAGGTGGTGATATGGAAGTAATGGGATACACCGATGCAGATTGGGCAGGAGATATGACGAACATGAGGTCAACCTCAGGCTATTTTACGTTTGTATGTGGGAATTTGGTGATATTTAGAGCTAAGAAGCAAAAGATTGTTGCTAGATCAAGTGCAGAATCTGAGTTTCGAGGTATGGGTTATGGAGTATGTGAACTACTATGGATATAAAATATATTAAAAGATCTTAGATTTAAACTCATGAAAGCAATGGATCTACACTGTGACAATAAAACAGCGATTATGATTGCACACAATCCAATTCAACATGACCGTATAAAACATGTTGAAGTGGATCGATTCTTTATCAGAGAAAATATTGACAAAGGGTGTATATATATTCCATTCGTAAAGTCGGAAGATCAATTTGCAGATATTCTTACGAAAAGAGTTTGTGGACGAATATTTAAGAACATGATTGACAAGTTGGGCATGATTGACATTTATGCTCCATCTTGAGGAGGAGTGTTGAATATAGAATATATGTTGAATATAGAATATACCTAATATATGATATATACTAAATATAGAATTCTCTAAATATAGGATATTCTTACTTAGCGCCCAAGTAATTGTAACTATATAAGGAAAATGTTTTTTTCCATTGTAATAATCGAATAATAATAAAGTTAGTCCTTCTCGAATCTCTTATTCTTTGTATTAGTTTCTACAGGTTGCACCAACGTTAAATAAGTTGTGTTGCTGGTGAAGGTGTCGTCTAATAGCCAAATAAATCAAACCTAAGAACACTGGTAATCGGTGCCATAATCCCAACTTATCAACCGAGTGCATAATCTGGCAGCAACAAAAAACAATGGAAACATTTTAAAAAAACTTGTACTATGAATGTGCATCGTAAGAGGACCAGATGGAAAAAAAAAACGTAGTCTTACGAGAAATAGAAGTCTGCCCATGAGGGTCATCCTCGCAACAACTTCATGGAAGTCTGAATGAAGAACTTGATGAAATGGAGCTGTAAAGAGGGCCTTAATTGAGGCCATCTTCACCGTCATCTTTCTTTGTGAAATCTATGAAACTTTGTTTTTTTATCTTAAAACATAATTAGAGACACATATTTATACAAACATACACATGGTGTAATATATATCAAGACGAGCTAAAGCGACCCTCAAATAAAAAACAGAAAAGTCCCCCTTGGCGAACTATATGTAAACTATGGGTGTGGACTTTTTTTCACCAGAAAGCATTTCTTTTTGTAGAGAAAGAAACAGTTCATCAATTTATTTATGGAGAAATCGTTATTACCCACCACCCTTGCATGTCATGAATTCAGAAATAACCACCACCCTTGCAGCTTCGATTAAGCTAAAGTATTTAGTTTTTTTTTTTTTACTTTTAAGTCCTAATGTTTATACGGATATTAGACTAAAGTCCCGTTGTTTAGCAAAAAAACAATATTAGTTCTTGATTTGTAGTTTGACCGAGGTCAACCATAATTCACTGGACTTCATCCAAATCAACAAATATTAAAGACAACTTTGCCCTTTTTAAATTTAAATTGAAAAAATCAAATAATAAACCACAACCTTAGGATACTTACCGTACAGTAATCGGCAATCCAATTTTAAGTTTGATTTAGAAGTGACAGATGAATGACACATGTCAACAATTTTTAAGTTCAAACAACATTTCACATCATTTGCACCTGTTGAACATAAGGATATTTTAGCATTTGCCAAACAATCGCCAGATTTGAACTGGGTCAACTGCAGTCAATTGCTGTTGACCTGGGTTAACCTGTAAATCGAGGACTAAGATTATTTTTTTGCTAAACAATAGGATTTAAGTCTAATATCCATATAAATATTAGGACTCAAGTCAAAATCACCCCTAAATCAATGAGAAAACAGTTTTTTTTTTTTTTTTTTCTCGCTTAGATTTCTCACTTTTTTGGGTTAGCAAACACATGCACCGCATGTTTCTCCCCTTGTCCAATAATCTCAACTTATAAGCTTCATAGTTGGAATGTAGGCAAATGTGGGCAAATTTAGGCTCATCAAATCTTTGTGATTAATTAGTTTCTTGTCGCTTGGGTAGGCTTTCACCAAAGACGATTTAACATAAAGTTTCACTCTCCTAGGGTCGAATTTTAAACTCAGTTGGTTGTATCTGCATAAACAGCGTATAGTTAGTTTCACTCTCCTAGGCCGTCATCAATAGCAAATAATTCTCATAGTCACGAGCACTTAGGCACGCGCTAACGCGCATGCTAGACCGTTATACTAAAAAAATATTTAGACTTGAAGTCTGAATAGTATTTGTATTTATTGAAAAATGGCATTAAGTGTCGAAGGTATATTTGAAGTTGGTTTTGGTTTTTAATTTTTTATCTAAACAAAATATAAAAGATTGTATAATATATTAATTTTTACATGGGAAACATTATTATTAAATAAGAATTGTTGTAATATAGAACATGAAAGAAATATAGTCAATCTTTGTTGAAAAAAATATATAGATTATCTGAAAATCATAAAATATTGAATAACAATAAAAATAATATTTAGTTTGTCCTCTTCTTCGCTTATGTTTTCTTCCTTATCATCCATTTTAACATTATTGTTGGATCTATCATTTGAGGTATCATCATTGATATCTTCAGCATCTTCCATGTTATCAAACGCAGTTCTATCCGACTTTTCGATAACACTAAAAAGTTTACGATTCACATGCTTTTGTAAGATAGGGCTTTCATTTGTAGGTTCTCTCTCTGAAGCAACAGTAGTTGTGTCATTTTCAAGCATTTCCTAGTAAAAATTTACATATAGATATAACAGTTAGTAGTGTTATAAAATTGTAAGCAACAAATTGTATCATATTGTGTATTATTTATATTGTATACCTTAGTAAGAATGTCTTCCAAAGTTGGTATAGTTGGGGATCTAGGACTATCAAGTTCATCTTCTAGAGACTGAAAAATAAAACGTTTATGATATATAATTATTTTGTTAATAATAAATTTAAATTATATTAATAGGTAAAATGCAATTAACCTTATCTTCGGACGGTTGTTTGGTGAATTGTTTCCTTTTTATCGACTTTATTATTAACATTCCTTCATTTTCACCTTTCAAGAAGATGAGCATTTCTTTCAATTGTTCAATCTCTGCATCTTTTGAAGTTTTTTCACCTTCAAAGCTTTCACATGCTTCAGCATATTCATGCACCTTCTCTTCGAACAAAACTACACAAATGTTGGAGATCTGAAGGTCCTCATATAATATTGAAGCCCTGGTTTCCCATTGGTTAACCTCATTTCCTTTTTCTTGGATCTCAGACAACACCTCATCTTCTATGCTTTTTCGTTCTTCAACTTCTTCACGTAACTTAGTCAGCTGTAATTCAAACTTCTCATTAGGTCAGGAAGACACGCGATTTCCATGTTGTGATGAGTGTTATCTTCTGAAAGCCTGACATTTTGCTTTGCCAATACTTCTCTTATCACATTGGCCCCATCAGCTTCCATGATCAGACCCTTACATTTTTTTTTCCAACTTCACGTTCTCGTTTTCGGTATCCTTAAACATCTGCCCAGCTTCCAACAACTCCACTTCTTTTAGACACAACAAACCAATTACTGTTCCAACTTTAGCATTCAATTGGTCATTTTCAATCTTTTCTCTGTTCAGCTCATTCTTCATATGCTCAACTGACTCCTCCATTTTCAACTTTTCCATCTATACCACTTCCAACATCTCTACCATTGACCTAATCCCCTTCTCAAGAACTCCAATTACCCCTTGAAGATGATCCATTTCTTCGTCAAAATATTTTACTTCCAAAGCTTTCTCAGCACCAAAACTCTTGAAAATTAAAGAGCAAATGTCTAGAGCCAGGGTTTCCCCAAGAATAACATCATTTTTCTCTTCTAGCATGTTGTTTTTGACATTTGAACAGGATAAAGTTTTCACCAATGAACAGTATTCTTGGAGTAACTTATAGTTTTCATTTTGTGATACCAGGTATGTCTCTTGCAAAGACAACCTTGCGTATTGACTTTCCATTTCTGCCTTTAGTACTTCCTCTCACGCATCATGGGCTATCACTATTAATCTCAACTGTTCAATCGCACCCATGAGTTCATGTTTCTCGTTTTGCAGCATTAGTATCTTTTGATTCTTCATCTTGAGTTCCTGGTCAAAAATGTTTCTCTCCAATTCAAGTTCAACGGCTTCTGATTTCAATTGCTCCAAAAAAAAAATGAGAACTGACTTCTCAAATACCAGTAATTGTTGTTTCTGATCCTCGGTTTTCAACAGAGAACTTTTCATGTCTTTAATTCCTCCTAAAGCCTGATGAAGTATCATGCTATCATCGATATCATCCCGAACCTCTTATTCTGTTTCAATTTTGAGCAACTTCAAAATCTAATAAATCCTTATGCTCATTGTTTTAGCTTGGTTTAGCTAGCTTTGATTATAGAATGCATAACGAAAAGTTAGTAAAACTAACCTTCAACAACTACTTCTTCCTCTTCATCATCCCCAACTTGAACCCCGTACCTCTCGTTCAAGTAATCCAGTGTTGGCTTCGTAAGCACCAACTTATCATAATTCAAAATATCAAACAAGTTCAATGTCCTCGGAGACTGGTAAGTACCCTCTTTAAATAGAGAAGAATGATATAAAATAAAAGATAGACAAAATGAGACAAAGGGTAATTGACATAACAAAGTAAGAATAGTACCTTTTGTTCAGTGATTCTATGGATTCAATGCTGAACGTACCAACCAAATGAAAGCTCATACAGGATATTCACATACACATGTATGATTAAAAGGCATAATATTGAGAACCTTATAATAAATATGAAAATAGTTACTGTTATTAATGTACCAAATAACCACAAATAAGGTAGCGAAAAGTTGTAGATCAATTAATAGCATGAGTTGTACTGCAACTATTCTTTTGTTACATTTAAGGTACCTTTTATTGAGCAAACAAAATCCATACTTAAATTACTGGCAACATATTCCTTGGCAATTAGTGCATTCTGGCTTAAACATACGAGTAAATAATGTATATAGTTATATAAATAAGATTATTTATTAATTTATTATACCTAATTAACATGAAAACTACTATAATCATTTTTATTTTTTATTTTTTATTGAGTTTAAAAACTTCTTTATACACAACATTGAGAGTGTGTACTCCTGGTTCTCTATTTAATTTGTCATTTTATATTAAATGTCTAGTCATATTTCTTGATACACCTTTAGACAAAGCAACGTATAATTGTCAATGGCTGAATACCTGTTCTGGTAAGAAAATGGCAGTTCTAGGGATTGTTTGTTCTTGTGATTTGTTTATTGTAAGTGCAAAACATAAACGTATAGGAAATTGTCGACGAACAAGAACTAAAGGAAGGTTAATGTTTTCTGAAGATCTTAATGATATACGTGGTATGAAGACATTTTGATCTTTTTTATGTCCAGTAATTATTGTTGCCACTATTACGTTTTTATCAAATCTTTTGCATACCAGTCTAGTGCCATTACACAATCCATGTTTTGAACTGATATTTCGTAACAACATAATTGGCGAACCTATCTTTAGGGTCAATTTAAGTGGAGGTAAACCACCAGGAATAGTTGAGTTTAGAAATTCTGATGTAGATAAGTTATGGGGACCATTCTTAACAGTATCAATTGAATAATAAATAACTGGCATACCAGGAAAAGATCTAATTATGTGATTATTAACTAAATCCACATGCTAGTTTAAAGGTGTTAGAATGGCAAGTTTGTCATATAATCTCTATCATTGGCCATCTTAGTCAGTTTTGGGAAAGTAAAGTCAATCAAATAGTGTATTGAATTTCCATCTTCAAAATTTAAAACCATCTCGTCAGGCATGCGAGTCATTCCATCGTCGGGAGCAACGTTACATTCACCATTACCAACTTTTAGTTAAAACTCGGAGTGATTTATATCATTAGCTGTTCTTATATTTTCTTACGGACATTACTTAGAATTCTAATTCAATTAGATTTATAAAAGTAGGAAAGTAAAGAAAAGAGTAGGATTGCCCCTAATGCATAGTAAACCTGAACTTAGATTACTTAGAATTCTCATATTTTCTTTACTACCTAATTGATTTTACTGTACATCATAAATCTACCTAATAATAGTTGGAGCTATAAAAGTTATGAAACACCTACTCTAGGACCAAATTTCTTCAATTGTAGTTCTAAAACAGGAGATAAGTGACAGGTCAATAGGTCATGGATGCAATATAGAGGTTGCAACAACTTCATCGAAAATGTAATGACTTGTAAAGATATGAAGAAAAACCTTGCTGAAGCTAGGATTTGTGACATGATATATTTGTATGATATACAAAGTTACAAATTATAAGAGCTCGCCAAGCAGTGAGAATAATGCTGGGTATACTGTAGCAAAAAAGACGGAACTGGTTAGAGCATCTCAAATTCTAACTTCAAATTAAGACCTTCGCCCGCATTTTGGATAGCAAGGCTTTGGAGATACTCTTAATACGTGATAAAGTAACATGAACTTGGAAATACAATAAGTACAATGTTAGGGTTTTTACCAGTAAAAAAATTAACATCCTGAACTTCATTTAAGTCTCTTTTCCCACAACGACCCTGGATATTTTCCAACACTCCAGATCAGTTTACTTTGCTTTTCCTTTCCCATCCTCGCAAAAGACAATTTCTGCAATAGGTTAAGCTTTAGAATTTCATGTAGTTACCTTACTGCTTGTTACCAAAAATTTAAACATCTCTAGAGACAAAAAAGAAAAAACACATAAACGTCCTACGCATTGTGGTCAAATGCCATTGAGAAATGCATCATAGGTTTATTATTTGTATCTCCCTGGCGTTCGTGTTTTGACGTCTCTAGAGATGTTTAATAAATAAGAATTGAGCTGAGACAAACCTGCCTAGCTCTTTTGTCCATGGGGGTGTATGCAGGAGTAAGGGAACATGAAGCCTTCTCACTCTTGTATGAGCCAAAGAGTTGTGGTATGAGTTGTTGCTTTTGACACTTTTGTTTGAATATCCTCTTGGGATTTCTCCCCCCTCCTTGATATCTGTAACAATCAAGCGTAGATGGACTTTTTCTTTTGGCAATTCTTTCAACGTTATTAGGATACCCGTAACAAGCGTCAGTAGTGTCAGATAAACGTGATTTCTGATGCATTCTGCTCTTCTCCTTGATTTTGTTAAGAAACTCAACTGTCCAGGGTGACCCTTGTTGTAGCTTTGATGAATGAATAGCATTTGATAACGGTGTTCCACCATAAAAACTTGTAGATCTTGGAGTAATCTCCTCCTGTAAAAACTGTCTTCGCAACTGTAGGGGCATATCATCTTTGTTGTCATCTTTTATATGCATATCAGCCCAGAAATCTTCATTAAACATTTGATTATGATCCTTTGAAGATTTCTCTGAGTTCGAAGTGATCCCTGCCGAGGTCGGGCAGGAAGGACAATTACTTGAAGGTATTGGTGGTGAAACTCTTTTACTTAAAGAGCCTCCAAATGACATACCTCTTCCGAATTCTGGTGAAAAACATGCATTACTTGGAATGGGTGAGAAATCTTCACCCAAAAAGTAAGTGTTACCAAGGTCAATAACTTCACCTATGAAGTCTGCCTTCTCAGATTTAGCTTTGCCATTCCAACCCAAATCATTAACCATACCTTCAGCTAACCCAGGTATCTGTTCAAAAAATTCATCATTAAGAGTAAATTTGAACATCTCAATCTCGTGATTCTCGTCCAAGACGCCGTGACTTTTGGAAGAAATCCACGACTCAAGTGGCTGGTACACTCTAGGTACCTTAGCTGAGGGAGGTCTTCCAATACACTTTTGTTTTTTTCTTGGGGACTCTAGATTCGAACGACTGTTTCCTGAGTCAGGCACAGAAGATCCTGAAGAGCAATCTGTCATTCCAGATTTAGAATATTCCTATTCTCCATATTTGCATAGAGCATTAAACAGAGCAATACTTTCATCTGAAACCCTATACTTTCATATTGCCTGAATTTTGCGGTCACGTGACCACTCTAAGAATTCTACAAGCCTGCTTCCAGAAGATAATATTGCATGAGCTGAGAGTGGACTAATTGATGGAAACTTGGTAAGAAAAGTCTCGACAAGATATTCTAAGTCAAGCATTTTGGGATAGAGACCTCTATTTAACTTTATGCTGTAATTAATACAGCTCAGAATAATTTCATCAGTAAACTCAGGTGAGTATGAGCAGGAGAGCTGTAAATCTATTCCCAAACTAGCTGCAGCAGCGTAAAGTTCATCTGAAAATTCCATTACGGAATAGAGAAATTTGCTTTCCCCTTCGAAGATCTAGAAGAGAAACAGGAGATAAACAGGGTTACAAATTTTGTTGACTTTATTCTTTCAACAACTGATATAGAGAATTATAATCTTTGTACTATAATAGGTGCAAGAAATAACATATTTTGAATTCAAATTGTAAATGCAAATCTTTGTACTGTACACTTTGATACAAAAAATAAGAAGTCTAATATTTTGTCCTATCTGAGCATATAAACCTAGGATTTTCACATTTCTCAAGCTCTCTTTATATATTTAAATTATTGTTCCTTGGCCACTATGGTATTTCATGAATTTAATCTTTGGACCATTATTTCCTTTCTGATTTCTAGTGCAATTACATTAAGAGAAAATGAAATTTTCACTTCACCAAACATCATTGTTTGTTCATGGAGAGACTATCTATTAATGTCTCAGTGCCTTCGCCGGTTTACCTTTTACAGATTTGAATGTCAATTTTTTCATATAGAAGTTGATCGTTTATAGATAGATGGATAAGGCAGAGAAAGTGAGCAATAAAGCCAATCTCAATAACTTCCTTTTATTTGGAAACAAATAGTTCAGAATCAAGGATTTAATAGACAGAAAGACAAATTAGCATAATGCAGTTGCTGAAAGCAAAACTCGGTGACGTCAAAATGTTTATGGCAATATTCTCAACGCATAAGGGAAAGCATGAAGAAGCTTCTTTAGTAGTCGTATTCTCCCCAATGTTTCTGCAATTATACCATACTAAGCAAATTGCGGCACTAAAGATAAGATCCACAGGCAAATCAATTTCGCGTTCCACAACTTGAGCTCCTCCTTTATCTATTGCTAAGATCTTTTGATAGGAGCTTCTTCGAGATATTAACATTTCTTTACCAAAAGTGTTCACAATAACAACTATATTAGGAAAAGAAGGCATTCTGGTCTTACTCAAATGCTTATGATGGAGCTCATGTCTACTTGCTGTCTATAAGTTCAGTAAAAAACTCAAAAGAGCAAACGGGATGGTTCTTCCGTTTCAACCTCTTTCAATGTCTTTCAGCAATATAAATTACTATGTGGATATGCCCCTGGTAAGTCCAAACTTCTTTTACTTGTAACATTTTTTTCCTAGAATTTTTGTAAGTGCCCCTTCTTAGCCAGTATGATTATAGGAACTCAAGCAACAAGGCGTACAAGAAGACAGACTACAATTGCTGGTTAATGTTAGTGGATCATTTAGGCCAGGTGTACTTACAGCATTGATAGGAGTCAGTGGGGATGGAAAAACTACATTCGTGGATGTTTTGGCTGGTAGGAAAACTGGTGGATTCATCGAAGGGAGCATACATATTTCTGGGTATCTCAAAAAGCAAGAAACTTTTGCAAGAATCTCTGGGTATTGTGAGTAGAACGATGTCCATTCCCCATGTTTGACTGTTCGCGAGTCACTTATTTACTCTGCTTCGCTCCGGTTACCATCTCATGTTGACTCGGAGACACGAAAGGGAATATAATGGGAAACGGTTGTATGCTTTTGTTCTTTATTAACCTGAACATCGTGGAAAATGAAGTAAATTTTTTTAACTAAAATTCTAATACTTGTTTAGTTGAGAAGGAGTTTTTTTAACAGTTTTAAGCCCGTTCATCTTCAAACACTATCTGACTCTTAAAAAAGTGCTGTGTTTATTTTTCGATAAAATGGGTTTTGAACGTTAAGAATTTTTTTATTTTTTACGGTTGTAGCCTTGTGGGTACTAACTTGAAAACATACGAGGCTTTCTAAGTTCTAGGGATGATTGGGATTTAAACTCTAATGCAGTTTTAACTTCAATATAAACACTATTAGACTTCTATTAACACGTAAGAATCTCATTTTTCATGGTGTATATAAGTAGAACATGTGCCTATTCCATTCAGTTTATTCTATTATACCCCAAATATAATATAATTTTGGTAACTCCCTTCTGGAACCCATACATGTACTTGCCTGAATGATTTTCACGGGGTTTCATAGGTTTTTGTTGATGAGGTGATGGAGCTTGTGGAGCTCACTTCATTGAGTGGTGCTCTGGTTGATCTTCCGGAGGTAGATGGGTTATCGACAGAGCAACGGAAAAGGTAGACAATTTGAAGTAGAGCTAATAGCTAATCCTTCTATTGTTTTTATGGGCGAGCCTACGTCGGGGTTGGATGCCAGAGCTGCAGCCATTGTGATGAGGACAATAAGGAATATTGTGAATATGGGGCACACAATTGTTTGCACGATCCATTAGCCCAACACATATAGTTTACTAGGATACCAATGAAATATTAAAGCTTCTTTCTTGTAACGAATTCATGTCAAAATAGCATGCCGAATTCATATTTTATAGTTGCTAGAAACATGTATGCAACATTCATCAGCCAGTATAGATTTATTTTCTTTGGCTTCTATTTCTACAATACTAGATACATCTATTTCGAACAGATTCTTCCGTGCAGTGCTTTCTGCCGCGTATGGCTTCCATTTAATAAGCTGTTATTTTTAGCTATTATTTATGAAGCGCGGAGGACATCTCATCTACACAGGTCCGTTGGGTACCAAGTCTCAGAAGCTGGTTAATTTTTTTGAGGTTGGTTGTGCTGGGTTGTATATTTGAAACTGTATATTGTAGCTCACTGTTTACTAGTTGTTATTTTTGAATGTTCATTTCTTTTGAATGTTTTCATATGTTTCTCTCTCCCTCTCTCTATCTCTAAGGAATTGAAGGTGTTCAAAAGATCAGGTCTGGTTATAACCCAGCTGCATGGATGATAGAGGTCACGTCTTCATCTGAAGAAAGTCGTTTGGGTATTGATATTGCCGAAGTTTACTGGAGATCTCGTCTATTTCAGTACGTAATATATTTCCAGTGGATTCTGTGTGGGTTCACACCTGCCTGCATTCCTTTAGACTAATTGTGTTATCTTCTACTCTTTAGGCAAAATAGACATTTGATTGAGACACTAAGCAAACCAAGTAGTTATACAAAATATTTGAGCTTTCCAACCAAGTACTCCAAGTCATTTCTCAATCAGTTTCTTGCTTCTCTGTGGAAGCAAAATCTATCTTACTGGAGAAATTTGTAATACACTGCTATCCAATTCTTCTACACTGTCATCATATCTTGCATGTTTGGAACCATTGCTTGGAGATTTGGGTCAAAAAGGTCTCTTCTTTCAACAATACCATACGTGAATTCCTGAAGAGTAATTTTTTTTTCTTATTGACTCATCCCCAATATAGTTTTTTTTTGTCAAAATGAAAGGATATAAATTAGAATACTTTATTTTAATCGTTATCTTGGCTGATCCCTTTCGAAGAAATGTGATTGGTATTCTATTTTAGGTGTACCTGACTAAACTGTACTAAATTAGGTAGCTTGCACAATCTACGCCTAGGGTTTCTAAAGTCTTGTGTCAACATGCTTATTTGCTTTGACATGCTTAAATTCAATATTTTAATTGGTTCAACTTGATTTTTGCAGAGAGACCTAACAAGATATATTTAACGCCATGGGTTCTATGTATGCAGCAGTACTGTTCCTTGGAGTTACCAATTCCTCGGCAGTTCAACCTGTAGTTTTTGTCAAAATATTTTTTTCTTATAGAGAGGGTAGCGGGGATGTATTCTGCTCTACCATTCGCCTTCGCCCAAGTTTCATTTTTCCTTAATAACTTGTAAATACGTCTATTTGAAAAGTTACTTTAAGGTTTCTAAAGTAGTGAGAAGATGTTGCGGCCACTCATAATCCTTTAGATGCTTAAGACATGTGCATCTCAATTACACTATACGTCAATAGACTCAAGACACGTTTTCATGTCTCTAGAAATGTGTTAGTATTTTTTGTTCCATTTATGATCAGATTTTCAATCTTTTGTCCAAGTAACCATTGAGTTCCCTTATGTTTTCGTCTAGTCAGTTAGTTATATACATTACCATGTTCTACTCAATGGCGTCATTTGAGTGGGACCTTATAAAGTTCAGTTGGTACATATTCTTTATGTGCTTCGCATTGTTTGGGATGATGATGATCGCAGTCACGCCTAATCATAACGTGGCAGCAATTATTTATGCTCCATTTTATACGCTGTGGAATCTCTTCAGTGGGTTCATGATTCCTCCCAAGGTAAACAAATGACACATACAACTTTTCTACTTGTGGATTCATATATAAAACTAGGCTGCACCCTGAAGTTTTCAACTTTGAAATTGCTCTTACCAATATCGTTCTAGCACTTTCATTAGAAAAGGTCAAGGGCGCAAGCCTACTTCGATGGTACAATGGGTGTCAAAATTAAAATATCACATTACAAATCAAATAGACATTGGACTATATGCCATCTCTCAAAAAGTCAAGCCTACTGTCCGATTAATGTTAGAGATGCTTTACTTAAATGAGTACTCAATATACCTGCTTAACTTTGCGGTGTTGCCTTCTTTTGCAAAGGATCCCTATATGGTGGAGATGGTATTATTGGGCTCCCGTAGCCTGGAGTTTGACTAGCCTTGTGACATCCTAATTTGGTGATGTGGATATTACGGTGAAGCTTTCAGATGGCGTTAACTCCGTTGAGATAAAACAACTTCTCAAACATCTATTTGGCTTTAGGCACGATTACGTGGGTATTGCTGGCTTGATGGTGGTTTCTTTCTGCGCGATGTTTACAGTGATCTTTGCTTACGCCATCAAATCCTTCAATTTTCAAAGAAGGTGACGGGCGTCAAGAAATATTGGATACCAGTAACTATACTACCTTATATCATTGGTGTTGTAATATTTGTAAAACAACATTTTTTAGGTCTCATATATATATAGTAAAAATTATAGTATTAATTTGCAAAATGAAGTGATATATCGGCGTACATATCTTTGTATATTAGAAGTAACTAAACTAAATTGCCATTATCTTCACAATTGGAAGTCTCTAATTGTTATCCTCTCATTTTCGTGAGCAAGAGCAATTGCAAATAATTTTTTAAGTTTTTCATCGCATGCGTGTTCATTCAATTTTATTTTGATGCTCATTGTTTCTTTAAATCAAATGTCAATAAATAAGTTTTAGGATGTGATTATATTTTTAGATAAGTCATGGCTTCGTGACCAAATAAACCAGTGAAATTTCAGGTAAAAACACTAACATTTCTACGCAAGTCTCTCTCTTTCTAATCCTCATTCCTTTTCCTCTTCTCTCTGTCTTTGCGACACCTACCACCTTACTCAGACCTTTCAATGCTCATACCCTTATCTGCATCATCAAATCTACAAACCTCAATGGTTCAAGTCACACTGATACAAACCTCATATTGTTCCTAGGATAAAACTTGATGCACATTTAGCTCAGAATAATAAGAACCCAATGCACAAATACTTTCTTGGCAAATGATCAATGTTTCGAATTTTCGAGTGTAAATACCAATAAGCTTCAGACTTTAAGCGTACACAGCAAAATAATAAACCTAAACATAATAGCATTACAATAAATCTTACTCTCTTTTTTCCCACGAGAAATCTTAAAATCGTCAACATATATAATTTTCAATTTATTGTAGGCACACACGATATTGCTAGGATCTGTATACTTCTTTTCATATAATTAACATGAGCCCTGAATTAGAAACCGTAGGTGAAGAAAACACTTTCATAAACTGATGTCTCATAAGACTATCATAAACTTACATAAGCTTGCATACAAATCACACTGTTTTATTTATTTATAAAACTCAACTAGACGCCGAAATGCCTATGTCCTCTCTTCACAGGCTACTAAGAGTGTTTTCGAAAAGAGAAGCAAAGACATCCATTTGGGGCTTCTTCATAGCAACTCCAATCTCGAGACCCCCTTTTTCGCGATCACCATGTTCAGACAGAGTTACCCATCCGTAACTGGCAGTAGATGAAATAAGCTCAACCTTTTTTGGTGTTCCCCACCCAAAATCGACTTCATAACTTCTCATCCTTGGTGACCCAGAAACTCCAAAAATCCGTTGTGATCCTATTGAAGAAAACTTCGGAAACACGTTTTCAAAATCATCCAACACTGCTTTGCAAAATGTTTGAAGCGCCTTCCCGATCAATTCTGCTGCAATAACTATCCCGTCTTGTCCAAATAAATCATTCTTAGATATCGTCTTTAAACAAGGCGTTAAACAGTTTCCAAAATACGTTAAGGGTAAAGCAGGATCAATACGAGCCCTGCAGTCGACAGGAAGTGCCAAATGTTCCTTCGAATTGTCTACGACATTATCACCAGTATCCGATGCTTTAGTCCAACAATCCCATTTATCACCATCCAATGCTTTACTCCAACAGACCCATACACAAGCAAGAGTTGCAACTACTGATGTTACATTGAAACAAGGAGGAACCTTATCTCTCTCCGTGATCCGTCTTAAGACCCATTTCTTAAGTTTGTCTATGGTGGGAACATCCATGACAAAAGTTGCAACAAGCTTCTCATTTGGATCAGTGGGAGTGATGGGAAGAGTGAAAGATTGTGGGCATATGTTCATATTTTTCAAGCCGTTTATATGAGCGGTTTCTATCCCGTAAGGGTCGGAGATTTTGGTTCTGTCATAGGATGGCAACGCGTGACCAGACAACACACTTTTTGCAATCTCTCCACCAAAGCTACAAACCGATGCCCAAAATCTCATGAAATAATTGAAGGCAATGCCATCAGCGGCTGTATGGCTAATTGTCAGCCCAACACAGATTCCCGCGTTTGGAAACAATGTTACTCGCAAGGCCCTTACTGGGTACAGTATCGCAGCACTGGGTGATGACCGTGGTAACAAATGAGAAGTCAGTGGTGTAAATATATTGGCATCTCTAGGATTGTTACCACAAAGATGTCAAAGTCGAAATCAGACTCTACAACAGTGAACGAAATGGAGTCACCATCATGATAGATTATTTCAGGCACGGTAGACTTGGGAGACCAAGTGAGGTTTCCCGCGAGGGAAAAGAAGTGTTGTAGGGTGAGTGAAAGCGAATGTTTCATGTTGGGAAGGATTGATTGCATGAAATGAGTTTTGGAACACTCATGTTTGTAAAAGTAGAGGTAATGAACTGGAGGGTCGAAACCAACCTCCACAAGATCGAAATAGGTGAGACGGACAGATGTTTGAGGGACAGAACCTGAAGGTGGCGAGATTAGGCATTGCTCAAGAACCTTTATTGAAAGGGGATTCTCCATCAAGGCATCAATGTTTGGTTCACTATAGGATAGTCAATACATATATATACTCGAAAATGATCAAGCTCATTGCACAATATTTTTTCTCTAACTGAACTTCTGATTACCTCTATCAACAATTTTTATGGCTCTCAATGATTTATTTTTTGTTAGGTTGAATTAATTACAAATACAGCTATGTGGGGCTTGTTTAGATATATAGTTCTACGTGGGTATTAAGCCTTGCACCTCAATAATATAACATCCGGGGCCACTCCTCTCATTGTCAATTGGTTTTGAGATGAAACCTCTTGTTCTAATAATATTTATTTTCCGTGCACTCGTTTTACACGTGGTTTGTGTCTGTACAGGGGCGAAACTAGGACTTGAGTCCACTGGGGTCAAAAAAACAAAACATTAGGGTTCTGGAGAGTTAATTCAGTAGGACTTGATAATTATAAAATGTAGAAGTAAGGCTATAGGACTTGAACCCTTTTAATAAACTTGTCTACTAGACCAATAACAATTATATTATTACAACTGAGTGGGGTAAAATATATACAAATGATATATATATATATATCATTTTTAGCTATCTGGTAAGTGATTTCTCGAAAATCTAGTGGGATCATTTCCCCTAGTTTTGCCCCTGTGTATGTGTTTTGTTAGTTGTTACAGTATCGGCTAAGTGTTTCAGTGAAATTATACATGTTCTGTGCCCCTATATCTTACTGAAATTAAAATGACCGACCACATGTTACAGGCAAAGCGTGTGCAGAAACTTACTAGTTCTGTAATAATAGAGCATCAATTGAGAGATTTGGTAAGTTTGCATTGATATGACATGATATTGTTGTGGCCTTAACCCTGTATTTGTGGTTGCAAGGTGTACACGGGTTTGTTTTGATGACCTACTTCTTGGTTGAGTGAATTGCATCTACACGGATCTGTGGTGTTCATGTCAGTTATCAAAGAGGATGGGCCGGCCTGAAAGAGACATAAACTAATAGGCACAGCCCGACTTATCATTCTCCCCTTACAAACGGTTATTCGTTTAGTCTCAATTGTGGAACCCCCTTCATGTTCAAACCCTATATGGAGATGCTGGTAGTTTTGCTTATCACAACTAACATTCAGTCGAGGTTTAGACCCTATAGTGACTACACACTACTAAGTACTAACCTTTCAAAAAAAAATCAAGAAATGTTAGGTTTAGACTGTTTAGCACTTCTAACACATGCGAAGCTCATCTCTTTTGCATGGAGAAACCTTCGATGACTGGCAGATTTTTATGTGCAAATACATGTCAAATAATTCTGCAGATCATGAAATACTACCAAGAAAATCACCAAAATATTCGGGCAAAAGAGAAGTGGTCTGAACCTTTTCCTCCCACAGCCGGGAGTGGAGCATAAAGACATGTGGAGTCCTTTTGCGGTAACAAGATTTGATTAGCAAACAACCAGAAGAAAAATAATAATTATTCATGATTAGCAAAAAATTAATTCATGATTAAACTCGAGCTGATCTAGTGAGTACCAAAAACGAGTTGGAGCGATTGAAGAAGAAAATGGTCAAGAAAAATAGTGAGCTGAAGAAAGCTCGAGATGACCTATCGACCTCTGAAGTTGCGGTTGAGCAGTTGATTACAGCTTTACATGCTAAAGATATGAAGTTTAAGATAGTGCAACGGAAGTGTGATGAGTTGAATGAAACGGTGGCACAATTGAAGACCGAATTGGTGCAGGCCAATTCGTGTGCCAGAAACGCCGAGGCTGGAGAGCGCTCGAGGAAGAATAAAAGTAATGTTAAGGTTTCCCTTGTGAAAGGGGATCTAGTTAGCCTATCAGCTCGAATAAGAGAGCTGGAGGGAATTGTAGCTCGAACTCAAGGTCATGTGCAAAAAAGAAACGAACGATTAAGGGAGTACCAAAGTAAGTTGGGCGTTGCTCTTACCAGAAAACAAGGGTTAGAGTAGACTATCAAGGGTAAGGAGATTTTGATTAAGAAGCAAGATGAGTTGTTAAAGAAGTCTCCGGCTGGGGAACAATTAAATAGGGAGCTGGAGAAACTTCGTGCTCTGGTGGCAGATTTGAGGGCGATTAATCAGACTGAATTAACTAAAGCTGACAAGAAGGCAAAAACGAATATCACGTTCATGGCTTGAATAAATTGTGAAATGGAATAGCAAGATGAACGGCATAATAGGTTGCATAATTTCCTTCAGATGGTGAGATGAAATTTTTCTAAGGCGGTCATGCCCGAGGCATCGCGCTCAGAATTGATGATGGTGATGATCGCCTATTTTGTAGAGGAGGTAAAAATGCTTGAATTGGAGAGAGATGCCTTGCACGACTGTTTGTCAGAAATGGGATGTATTTGCAGAGCTGATATAAATCGATGAAATTGTATGAACTCAATAAAAACAAAGTTAGGCTCTCGACCTACTGAATTGGTAGAACGTGGCAGGATTGTTGTGACAGCTCGAGCTCAAGAATTTATGGTTGGTCGTCCTCCTGTTGTAGGGGAAAGCGTAGCTGACCTCCCAACAATTGAAAAGAATTCATTGTAGCGGTTGTATATGTAACCTGAAAAAAGTATTTATCGCAGACATATTGAGAGATGAAATCTAGTTTTACCTTTGTTTTATCTTATGTCTGGTAGAGTTCTTTAATTGAAAACTAGTATTACCTTTGCTTTAATCTCGGAGTATAGTAGAGTCGGTCAAATAAAGTGTTATCCTTGTTTTAACTAGTATAATGTCGTAACATATCAAGTTAGATGAAAACTAGTTTTACCTTTGCTTTATCTTATGTCTGGTAGAGTTCTTCGATTGAAAACTAGTATTACCTTTGTTTTAATCTCAGAGTATAATAGAGTCGGTCAAATTAAGTGTTATTCTTGTTTTAACCGGAATAGAGGTCGATTGAAAGCTAGTATTACCTATATTTTAATCTATGTGTTGTCTACACAAGTAGAGAGTTGTGTGGGAAAAAACTTGGAAGTTTTTATTGAATAGAAAAAAATGTATATTGGATGGAGATGAAAATCTCACTTTTGAAATAGAAAAAAAAAAAATTTGAAATAGAGTAGTGAAGGACTTAACGACGGTACCGTTTTAGTCGCCTAGTGTTCCAAAGATTTGATATGTGAACTCCCTCTTCTGTCATGAGGTAATATGATCCCAGGCCTGTGAGACTTGTGATAAGGATAAGGAATAGACCTGTGATAAAGAACATGTATCTTCTCTCTTTAGTGGTATTTGTTACAGCCTAATGTTCATGATTAAACTTCAAAATAAACCTGTGTAGTGGTATTAAAAATAAAGTCCGTACATCAACTGTTAGGAATACTTTCATCTTGTTGGAGTATATGGTATAGGGCTAGCTCTAAAGTATAATAATCCCTACGGTGTAGAATAAATATGCTATATAGACATAAGCTAGAGGCAAATAATTTAGGGACTGACCTGCACCATGGTGTTTTATGACTGTCGGCGGTAGGAGGCAAAGGGTGTGGGCATGTCAAGGAGGACACCAGATCCTTTTTAAGTTGCAGCTGATATCATCTTTGTTGAGCTTATATGCTCTTACATCAATAGCATGTTTAACCAAGGTTGTGCAAGATCAAACTTTGAGGAGTTATTCTCTATGGTCAATTATGCATACAAGAGTCTTATTACGAGCCTTTTCTTCTGTTGCATTCTTTTTTCAGTTTAGAGACAGCGCAACAACTCTGCTTTTTCCTCTAGTATTGCTTATAAACCAAGTAATAATTTAAGTGGGGAAAAAGACAACCAGTCTAGAATTATTGAGTTTGTGAGCCACCTTTTATAAGTAGTACAATCTCTATCCAAAACCCAATATTAAGTATTATATACCTCGCCTTCATGACCAGAAAGCAATGCAACCTTCTCAACTGAAAGCCTTCCATCAGTGTCAGGGTTCAACCCTAGATGCCATATTGCTATTCCCTTAGAGCTTCCAACAGCTACTACCTCATACGGCCTAGTAATTAAAGTGAAAAGTTAAAGGCAAGAATTAAAGACTTCCACTGGACGACAAATAAGAAATGTTTATCGCTTATCAAAGTTACTCAAGGAAATGAGCCTATTATGAATCATGATTTGCAAGGAATTTAAAATTTCCATTGTACTGATATCTTTCAACTTTCAGAATGTTTTAGCTTTGCTGTAGTTACGGTGAGGCTCAGGTCGAAACAAGATTGTGTATCTAAATTCATACTGTTTAGCCCAATCCAGATCAGGATCTTATTTGGTAGTTTCATATTTTATCCATTTCGAAACTGAATTAATTGGTCCGGTCCACTACGATTGGACCCGACTTGAAAATCGTTAACCTAGATAAACAGGGCCGCTAGGACGCTAATGATTAACCAATCATGTCATTACTAAGATCTTAAAAGGACATTCGAGGAGAGTTTTATGATACAATGGATCTCAAGAAGGTTGATTCTAAACAAGCTACACCATATCCAACCCAGTTCTAGCTAGGGTCATATTCAAGCACACTAAACATAGATTTCAGATTGTTCAGGTTTTGGAACAGATTGGCCCTAGGAATATTTGTTATTGAACACAAAACGAACAGAAAGAAGAGTTGGACCTGCCAATATTTTGTGCCCAAGCAACAGAATATACTTGGTCACCCGTATCTCCAGGTAAAGCTAACTCTGTAACTGGCCGCCAACGTTGATGAGCCTCGTCAAATTCCCATACCTGTAAAAATTTGAAACGTTAGATCACGAAACTTTTGAAGTTCTAATGGTATACAAATATGTTTACTAAGTATGGACAAGTAGGATAAATCAAACATCAAACTGGATTAAATTATCATTACCAGTTAACGACCTTTGAATCATTAACTGTCCTCTTCATTTTAGTCCTCCCGTTAGTGCGAATCTACCTTTTGATTTGCAAATAAGTTGTAAGGAAATTGCATTTACTGTATTTTTTACAAATAAAATACCTTTACCCAAAGATCAAAACCCCTACTTCTAACTGTTTCGGATTCTCCAAAATCTTAACATAGGATCTAGAAATTTATTGTATAAAATTGCATGGTTTACAATCATACTAGCATATGCATTCTCAATAGCAAGAAGAAAGCCTTCCATTGGGAATGTAACAAACACACAAAGGCAACAAAAACTAATATGAGGCAATGATTCTTGAGGAGGTAAAGTGCAATAAACAGTTAAAGTTCTTTAGACTCGTTAGAAAGGCAATAGGAACTTGTATACCTTGGAGGAGTTGAACTGTGGCATATCTGAATTAAACCCCAACACAAAACTTGATGGTTGGCTTTCACCTCTTTGAGGATTTCAAGAAATTGGCGCTGATAGGCATGACGGTTTTCCAGATATTGGTACATTATCGGTCACATTTTGAAACTCTGCCTGACAAAAACTTCTCAATCAATAAAATCCATACAAATCAATCAACAAGTAAAAATTAAAAGGATTTTTTAAGCTTTTGCCTCCCACTAAGAACAGAACGTAAGTTTTTACAGCCCCAAGCTACCATGAGTCAAACTGGGTTGACTCACGTTGAACTCAGATTTTAGACTTTCTTCACCTTCTACCCTCAAGTGAAAATGGCGTGACTTGGAAACCCAAGTTACCGGTTACCAAAACACGCATCGATAATTTAAAGATGGTCGAGATACGATAATAGCTTCAACAACCATCATTCTCAAACTTTGTTTCATCTCTCACACCTCTGCAACTCTCTCCACTTCATTTACTTAACCTGCAATAGACTTTTGCCATCAACACTGAAACAAAGTCTGGGTTCGTGCCCAATTACGCTGTAATCAATCAAAATATCTCTCACTTTTCCCCCAAAATTGGCTTTTGTGGTGTAACATTTGTTTACAAACACATGTTCTCAACTCAAAATCAAAACTTGGGGTCTCTTTGGTTTCCTTGCTTTTGTTTTGTTCTCTCCTCAAAATAAAAATTTGGGGTCTCTTTAAATTCCTTGCTTATGTTCTAACATAAGCTTCATTGTGAGAATCAACAATCATTAGAACCATCTCTCCATCAACAATGATGTATAATTAAAACCCAGATTGGGGTTTAACCCCAGGGAGGAATCTAGCTTTGGTGAGATCCCAATAGATTTCAGTTCTTGGTGGTGGTGGTGGTGGTGGTGGAGTAAAGGCTGATATTCAGTTCTTCGTGGGGGCAAAAGCTAAAAAATTATCTCAATCCAATCCGTGAATCAAAACAAGCAATATCAGGAGCAAAACTGATTTATTTTCATATGATAAACAATAATAGTAATGAATGGCAACAGCAGCAGCGGAAGTAAAATAAAAAGGCCAGTGAAATATACACCATAAGTGAGTTCTTATCTCATCCTAGATTCACTGATTCTGAGTGTCTCAGAAGTAACATCAAGGAAAAGACTACATTGATTTGTTTTTTTATCTGAAGTTGCCACTTCTTTAGATCCAACACTTCTTTAGATCCAACAGGTCAAGGAGTTCATAGACTCTAACGTGGCCATTTGAACACTCAGTAACCTATAAAATAAAATAAAATAAAGTGCTATAATGTAGTAAATGATAATATTGGTTCTCCTCTAAATAGTAAATATTATGAAATTAAGCGAATGAGATGGTGTAAGATTCCAGAAACATAGAAATGGACAATTCACTTTATATAAGAAGAACAACATAGTATATTCTAACAAAAACAAAGAAACCTGTAAAAGATGGAATGGTAAACACGACAAATACACGTAGGGAACTGGAAATGAAATGTGTCAATGTAATTTCAGACAGAGCTTAATAGTCTTCGACTCTATATGCACTTAATTAAGTTTAAATAAACGTGTTTTTTTTGTGCTCAGACCTAGCTCAACATCTAGCTAAATGAGGCAGCCACCTAGAAATCCATTGATTTAGCCGAGAATCACTAAAATAGGCCTACATTTTCCATATGCCTTACTCACTCCAGATGTAACAGGCAAGGAGCCTTTTTCTCTTTTTTCAAAAAATATATTCATCTAGCATGGTTGTTTAGCCGCAACTACAGTGGCTAAGCCTTTAATACCTAGATTATATTTTGTATGGTACTTGAAATGTATCATAAGATACATGTCAAAAGAGATATATCTAGGTATGCATCGTCTTTGCTTCAACAAAATACAACTCATTGCCCAAAGGATAAATAAGTATACAGTATGATACTCATAAAAGAGACCTAGATAAACTTGAAATCAGTAAGAGGACATTATTATTGCTTTATATATTCTTCAAGATCAACATGACTTGCATAAGACTTTTGAATAGTTTATTTGTAGCTCTTTGCTACTTTCTAGTCAAAATATCTGAACAAAAACATTAGGTGCAATTTATTCTTGAGAATATAAATACAAAGCTACTTCCCACCATGGGAAAAATATATTACTTTTTGAAAGTAACTATACAAGAAATTCAGAAAAATTAATTGTCAATATAGAGTACTCAAATAAAAGAAAATGACCATCCTAGCAAGAAAAGTTCACAATTGTACTTTTTCATAGGAAAAACAATATACATCAAGTAACAGACACCTTTGATGTGAATAGTATGGAAGACACATTTGATGTGAAATCAAGCGGACAAAAATCGGATATAAAAATCATAAGACCGGACACCACGAACCATTTGCAGAATTTTTACAAGATCCAAATATATAGGAAGAGAAGAAATAAAAAACGAAAAATATGCTAACTACTCACCATTTTCAAACTTGTAGAAGATAGACCAAATTGAAGATCCAATACTTGACTTGAATTGCTTTCAAAGCGATTGCAAAGATTCCATTTTAGTGATTGTCCATCTACAAGATAACACACACACAAATGAACCCTTTTCTTAAATGCTAACAATCAAAAGGGCAAACAAAATTAAAAAACTGATGTTTTATCATCAACATCCAATGCAAGGAGCAAAGTTAATGTACAAAATTAACTCCTGTTTTTGAGGCGCTTAAATTTAATTTTCTTGATAGTAGTAATGTAACTAAAGAAGAACCTACAAACTAAGAAACTGGACACCTATAGAGTGCTCTAAACCTTGTGGTTATAAAAGTGTTGGTTAAAGTACTCAAATATCATACCACACCGCCTATAACTTGGAAAAGAACTTACAAACTAAGAAATCATAAACCCTCTACTTTTTAGCATTGGAACAACTCTCCATTTAACCATAAGAAAAATCTTCCATCATTTACAGAGATCCTTTGACCACAGTAGTCTACCAACATTTTCACGCCAACGTCCATTTACAAATATTGTAAGTTTTCCAATTATTAATTTCCAATTGAGCTAATCCTATGGAAAACAATACAACCAATTGGAAACTTGTAATACCTTCAACAACTTCCTCCCATATCGAAACAGTCCCATCCCCAAAAATACACGCAACCGCATCTCCGTATTCTGGAGGCACCCAAACAACTTTCACAATACTTGCCTCATGTGCCTGTAACAAGTTCACCAACACAAACAATGTGGATTCAAACAATGCAAATTGGTGACATTAGAACCCTAATTATAGATTATTCTAACTTGCAAAAACATGAATTGAGATGAAATTACGAACCCTAAATTTGGAGGTGCAGGTGAATGATGATGAATCAGGGTCTGGTGAATCGAAGATGGTTAGAGATCCTTGGGTCGACCCAGTTGCGGGTCTTTGGTTGCAGTAGTTCCATGATGAGCAATTTGTGCCCTTTTCAAGTGTTAGCAAAGTTTTCTCCATCTTTTCTCTGAAAACGAATTTGTTTTCTCCCCGCGCAAATTATTTTATGACACAAGTCACAAGAAAGAAAGTGTTAGGGGGGTTTTCGATGGGTTGGGTTGAGGCGTTGAGCATATGCACCATCTAGGTGGGTGAATTTGGGTGAATTCACCCCATCTACCTTAGAGCACCTGCACTAGCTAGGTCGATTCTGACGTGGCAAGATAGATTGAGAAATCCACCCTCTAAACCTCAAATCCACCCCACAACAGCTAGGTGGAGGAGCTGACGCGTGGCTTTCCCAAGTCCACCTTGAGGGTGGTCTCTCCACCCTCTCTCTGGGTGGATTTTTGGTGGATTGATCCCGCGTAGTTCTGAACTGTGCGTAGACTTTGAGTCAATAGAATGATGACACTTGTCAAGCTTCCATTGGCTCCCCTGCCCCGCAATTCTGAATTGCGCGTAGAGTGTACGCTCCAGATGGAGACACGTGGACGGTTGAGATTCAAACTTGGCTAACGGTTACATATTGCCGCGCAGTTCTGAACCAGAACTGCACGGCTAGAGCCTGGATGAAAATTTGTAAGCCTCCCCTCTCCATACTTGGTTTTGTTTTTTGGTGATCAGAAGGCCTATAGTTTTGGGTATACTTGTTCAACAAGAACCTTAACGGCTATATTTTTTGGCAAACTTGTTTGGCAAGCATCTCAACGGCTAGTTTGTTGGCCAAACTTGTTTGACAAGAAGCTCAACGGCTAGTTTTTTTACCAAACTTGTTTGACAAGAAGCTCAACATCTAGTTTTTTTACCACTTTATTCTCTTACTCTTCTACACTCAACTCTATTATCTTAAAAACCATTCATCTTCTAAACTCTACTCTATTCTCTTGTTATCAATTTTGCCCAATCATGTCTGACCAAATTTTGGGGGCCTAATCATGTCTAATCCATCACTCTCATTCTTGTCATCATCGTCTTCATCATCATCCGGAAGCGAAGAGCTCTTCCGACGTCAAATTTTGATGATGCATGAGTATAACAAGGTTCTCAAGGAGATGGGAGAAGCGGAAGAAAAAGAGTAAAAGGCGACATCATCACCGAGGCGAGGGGTAGTAAAATGGGAAGGATTGACAAGCGGAAATGCCGTGATCATAAATTTGGTGAGTTTAGCCTTAATCGGGATTATTTTGGTGCCAACCTAGTCTACGCTGAAATTATATTTCGTTGTCGATTCCGTATGAGCGAAGGTGTATATCAACGTATTCATGATTATGTTATTTTTGCGAATCCCTATTTTATTCAAAGAGAAAATGCCGCTAAGACGATAGGCTTATCCTCGCACCAAAAGATAACGTGCGCACTCCGCATGTTAAGTTACGGTACGAGCGCAGACGCCCAAGACGAATACGTTCAGATTGGGGAGTCTACGGGTAATTTGAGTTTGAAATAATTTTACAAAACAATTATAACACTATTCAAAGCTCAATTCCTTAGATCTCCTGATAAAAATGATACATTACACTTGTTAGAAGTTAATGGATCGCGAGGCTTCCCGGGGATGTTAGGTAGTTTAGATTGTATGCATTGGAAATAGAAGAATTGTCCTACCGGGTGGGCAGGACAATATACCGTGTATAAGAAAATCTCGACGGTGATTTTGGAAGTCGTTGCATCGCAATATCTTTGGATATGGCACGCATTTTTTGGGGTGCTCGGTTCTAACAACGATGTGAACGTCTTGCATCAAGGGTAACTTTTTAATAACTTGTCTAATGAAGTTGCGCTGCCATACAATTACAATATAGGCACGGTCCCGCACACTATGGGGTATTATTTAGCAGACAGAGTCTATCCAAAATGGCAAACAATTGTTCAAACCATAAGAAATTCGTCCAACGATGCTGAAAGATATTTTGCAAAGATGGAAAAAGTATGCCGAAAAGACGTAGAGCATGCTTTTGGGGTATTACAAGCTAGGTTCCAAATTAATTATAGGGCAAGAGGGTTAATTTAAAGTGTAAAACTATAGAACGGTCAGGACAACACACTATTTGTAAAAGTTATACGAATGTAAAATAAATAAAAAAGGAGGAGAAGCTTTAATGCCCCTTTTTCCATTGATTTCTCCATGCTCTTAGTTTCGTTGTTTCGTATATAACTACCAGTTAGTTGAAGAATGATGCATCTTTCGTATTGTTCAGGTTTATAGACAGTTTATATAAACTGATAAATACAATCTCAAGTATAATTACCTTAAGATGATTTCTCCAAAAGTTTTTTCGTAGGAACGCGCAAGTATATAAATAAGATTAGGGCCCCAACTATTTATGTTGTGGTCCCTTATGCAATTCGTTGAGGTCACAGGACCCGCTGTTGAACTATTTTAGACGGAACGGAACGTGGTTTTCGTGCAGCAAGGAACATGTTTTTCATACAGCAATTTTAATTTATGTAGATAAGGGAGTTGATCAAAACAAGGTCAAGGTGGGTGATTTCTTTTATATGGATCCAGGGATGAGAAGTTATGGCGTAGATTTTGGGTGGGAGCTTTATTGGCATCTACCACCACTTGTGGATGTCTTCATTTGCTTCTCTTTTTGAAAACACTCTTAGTAGTCTGTGAAGGGAGGAGATATGCATTAGGAGTCTAGTTGAGTTTTATAACTTATTAAGACATAACAGTGTAATATATGCAAGCTTATGTGAGCGTATGAAAGTTGTGTTATGAGTTCTAAGGTTTTTGGAGGTGCTCATAGAAGCTTCAAGAGTTTCGGCCTCTAAAGCCACGACAGGAGGGATTGAGAAAGATCACGCTCTTGTTCGTTGGAGAGAATAAAGAGAGATCGTTATGAGAGAGAAATCATTTTGTTTCATGGTGAATATTTTTATCCCGGTCAGTGTGGGCGTAACCTTTGGGGTGAACCGCAATAAGCGCTCGGGTTGTGTAATTGTTTCTCTTTTATTTGTGGTTTGTCTATTATTCTACAATTTAATTAGTAATCCCTTATCAATTGGGCATGGTTACTGTTCTCCAATAGTAAAGTTCTACGTTTTCATGCATAGTTGGTGTTAAAGTCCTAAGTGTTTCTCCATTCGACATGCGTCCATTTTAACTCATGCAGTTAACCACAATTAACCTCTATCACTAAGATCCTCCAAATTCTTTTAATTATGGAGATTTGATTACTCATCCTTAATTACATTACACTACTTATATTCTTATAATTAATATATAAATAAATGAAAATCCATAAAATCTCCACAAAATATATTTTTTTCTCTAGAAAACCCACATAATTTATGCAGAGTAGAAGAAAAATCATAGAAATATTCCCATGAAACAAAAAAAACAAAAAACAAATCCAATCTACGACCAACAATTTTCGTAGGCTTCGGGGTACCATTAAAATCAAGCTTTATTTTAGCTAATTAATATATTTCTCCATATACTTTTTAGTTTGGAAATTATTTTGCTCAACTATTCATTTAATTTAAAAACCAAATGTGAAATATTAATAGTTTTGATTCATTTTGATATTTTATTGATCAAACCACTATATGTAATTAAGGATGAGTAATCAAATCTCCATAATTAAAAGTATTTGGAGGATTTTAATGATAGATGTTAACTATGGATAACTGCATGAGTTAAGATGGACACATGTAGAATGGAGAAGCGCTTAGGACAACTCTCGGTCTAAGCGCTTAGGACAACTTTTTCTCTTTCTCCTTGGTTATAGGATATAGGTTATAGGTTATCGGGAAATAGGTATTGAATGTAGTTAGGCAGTGTTTTAAACTGTGAAGACTTTGAGTTTAAGGTTCTTCGATGAAAATGAAAAATGAGCATTAGGTCCTTGGAGAAACATGGGGTTATTTCAATTTAGCGAGATATACAACAACAACAACAAAAACTTTAAGTGGAGTTTGATCTTAATCATACTTTTACCGTCTCTTCACGAGGATTGCTGGATTGCTTTGAACCCTAATGGTAGGAGAGCTTTATAAGCAATGAGATTTTTTTGTAACTACAAGGAGATACAAAAATTACAATTTTTTTGGAGAGGCAAGGTGAGGCCCCACAGTGAAAATAGAAGTCTCTCTCCTCTTTGTTCTTCTCTTTCATCTCATTGGGTCACCTTATGTGGCATTACCCCTGACGTCATATGAACATGCCCACCACAAACAAGAGAAGAACAAAGAGGCGAATGTGGTGTCATAACAAGAGGAGAGTGAGGCGACCATATCATCCGTGGTGTCATAGCACATTCTTCGAACCTCCGGGATGAAAAACTGAGACGTAAATTGTTTCGCCGCATCATCTGCTTCTTCATGAAAACCTTAATCCTCCTAAGCGCGACTTCCATAGTCTCATCGTTCATGTTCGCAAAACAAACCCTAAACCAACCGGGCTCGGTACAATGGAAAGATGAACCCGGAGAAACATTGAGCTTAACATCTTTGATGATCATACGCCACAATGTCATCTCCGCTTCGTAAGTCGGTTCTTTCAGAAGCCGACGTAAGTCCATCCAAAAAAATAGCCGGCGTTGCTCTTTAAGCTACCGATACCCAATTGAGAAAGCCCGTTCGTGAGGATCTTGTGTCTTTTAGCTAGTCTTAGAGAGCTCTCGCTGATGAAGCGATCAATGAACTCGTCATCGGATAACATGGACGCGATTAGGTGCTGGGTTTATGTTGAGACTAGCCCAAAACTCGACATTTTACGTGCGCAATTTACGACGTTTTCGTTGTAAGAGTAAATTATCCCAACGCGGAATCCCGGGAACCCCATATCTTTTGAGAGACTAGACAAAATATGGATGAGATCTCGGTTGCATATCACATTTTCTTCCTCGATAATTTCAGCAATGCTTACGAAATTTGGTTGGCTGAAGACCGTAGTCGGGTAAATTCCGTCGCAAATTAAGTGGATGTTGTTTTTGTTTATAAAGGTCACTATGTTTATACAGTGAGATGAAAGAGAAGAACAAAGAAGAGAGAGACTTCTATTTTCACTGTGGGGCCTTCACCTTGCCTCTCCAATTTTTTATCTCCTTGTAGTTACAAAAATATCTCCTTGCTTATAAAGCTCCCCCTAAGGGTATAATTGCTATTTCTACGCAAAATGTCGGCAGAGAATTTACCAACCCAAAATGTCGACATGAACAATTTGGACCCATGCACGCTTGTAACAATCTATATAAGATTAGTGCCCCAACTATTTATGTCGTAGTCCATTATTCGTTTCGCTGTTGAACTATTTTAGAAGGAATGGAAGGTGGTTTTCTTGCAGCAAGGAACATGTTTTTAATTTTAATTTATATATGCAGATAAGGGAGTTGGATCAGAACATGGTGTGGGGTGACTTCTTTTATGGATCCCTAACATAGTCCAGCTAATTCTTCAGAAACATGATAAGAAATAACCAATAAATGCAGCAAAGCAAACCCATACCACTCATGATAAGTAAGACAGAACAAAATAAGTTGCACATTCAGGAGATTTCCAATTGCAGAGGAATAAAGAAAGAAATTTTTTTTTTTATTCAAATGGAGAAGAATAACAACATGATTAAAGTTTGTGTTACTGGTGCTTCAAGTTACATTGGTTCGTGGCTTGTTAAGAAACTCTTGTACAAAGGGTACGTAGTCCATGCAACACTGAGGAACAAAGGTGAAATCTCTCTCTTACTATTAATTTCTGTGTTCATGCCTTTATATCAATATAAAACTAGTGCCTATACAATTTGAACTTTGGCTTTGTTAATTGTTATGACATGGAATAAGGAAAACAATATTCATAACAGAGATTGAGCATTTTGAGAAAGATGTCACAAGAGTAGGGAATTTATAGAAAATTTTCCCTAAAATAAAATTTACAAGGAGGAAAGTACTAACTGTTATAGAAATATAAGGGATTTCTCTCAAGTAGTGCCTCTATTATTAATCTATACTAGTAGCCATGAGCCCGTGCTTAGCACGGGCGAAATTTAATTAAGCTGAACATTACACAAAGTTTTGTAATGAATATTAATATCGGTACATACTACATACTTATTGTTGCAGTAATACACCAATTCTTGACATAATCATCATGGTTGCATGATAGCAACATATTTATCTCGGTGTTTGTATCTAATATATTGCGTGAAATAATTTTGTCTATTGAGCTGATGAGAGAAGTAATATTGGTTTTAATTGGAATTTTTTTTTGCCTTATTAATTTTTTGGTTCAATAGAAAATGACTCATGCGGTTCTTGAATCTAAGGGAAGATGAAGATGCATCATTCACTCATGAAGGGTGTTAGCCTTTATACAACCTATGACTATAAATCATTCCAGCATATGCCTATTAAGAACTGTACATAGATACATATTTATTTTTTATATTCCTCTTGAATTTAAAAACAATTTTCCTTGGGGCTTATATGAGAACTGAAGAAGAATTCGCCCCAGTAGCAACAACACATCCAACCCGAAATCCCCAAGGCACTTTGATTTGAGGAAGTACCGATCCTCAGAAGGCATTTCCATTTCATTTTGGCTTTAACAGAAAGAACTGAGTCCTACGAATCATTCTTTCTTTTAACATGACTTTGAACTCTTTATGATATTGCCAGTTTTAGCTGGACCAAGGATGCTGGACAGTGCTATTTGTTGCATCTCTCAAGTAGTATTCAATGTTTTCAGTGCTTCTTTTCTTTGGTTCATTCCTCCTGCCAATTAGATGTGCAAATGCCGTTAGTGTTTAAGAAAAACTCCCATAAATTATGAAAAAAGAAATAAGTAAACTGCTTTAACTAATGCATGACAGCTTATCGAGGTTAGTAACTTAAGTATTTGGTACGAAGTAGGGACCGGCAATTTTCTATTAATATAGGCAAGATATTCACTTATGGGGTAAATAAACAGTTGTTTTACTGTACTAGGTTATGATCGCACGACAGCTTAAGTTCATATTGATATACAAATTAACAAATGAGTTAGGGGGACAATAAGTTCATAGCCAAATTTAACAATCAGCATAAACCGAGATTTTGGTATGTTTGTCTACCCGGAAGAGGTGCCATAGTACATAATTTGTGATATTAAACACCTTAATTAATTTAGTCTTGTTTCAACACGACTACCAATTTCTTCGTCAAAAGCTCGGCATTCATTTCCATTTACACACAATGCAACCTCTTGACATTACCATGGTCCTCAACTTTCTCTTTCTAAGCTTCATAAGCATTTACTCGTCCAACTAAAACTAAACAATCTGGAGATTATGGAAAATTGTGATGACATGCAAAGATGCCAATTATCCTTGCACTGCAAAAAAAAAAAGAAAAATCAACTGTGAGTAGTAAACTTATGTAGTAAGAAGTAGTTTGAGGGAACTTAAAGTTTATTAAAGATTAAATTGGATATTATTGGATTTATTACTCTCCAAGTAATATATCCCGATGAAGTTCTAGGAAGCATTGTGTGTTTTACTATTCTAACAAAAGTTTACTAATTATCCATTCTCTTTTTCTATTGATCAAATGAGAACACATAGTTTGAAGTCTTAAACTTGTGAGTGATCAATCTGTTGAGATATGTAGTCCCACATCGGGCACATAGAGCCTTGCACCTCAAAATATAAGATCCTGAGCTCTCATTGCCAATTGGTTTTGAGATGAAACCTCCAGTTCTAATATGATATAAGAGCGGGCTTTTCTTCCACGTGTCGAGCCCAATGACCCACGTGCTACTCCGCGTCACCCATATATTCGTTCACGTGTTGAGCTCAAAATTACGTCCCACGGGAGGGGGCGTGCTGAGATATATAGTGATGTGGCGCATCCCACATAGAGTCTTCTACCCACCGTACCACCTATGTTTAATTAATGCTTTTAATGCTTTGTATTTTAGTCTTTAGCTAAAGCCTGTTGGAGAGGCCCAACCTAGGTTATTAGACGTTTCCCAGTTTAAGTAGAATTCTATTTCAATTAGAATTAGGGTTCCTAATTCTAACCCCCATTGTGTTCTATAAAAGGGGAGGTCTAGGTTATTTGTTTCTCAGTTGATTTTGATTAAAGAAAATATATTTGGTTAGTAGAAACTAGTAGTTTTCTCTAAGTCTCAAATACAACGTGATTTTCATACGAATCTTGCTTCCGCGTTCGTAGTAATAACGTCAATTGGTACCAGAGCTGCGTTAGAATCCAGTGTAGTCAGTTTCAAGAGCAAAGATGCCTCGTGGATGATCCGTGGCTAAGAAACCTACGCTCGCCGAAAATGTAGCGAGGATATCGGATAAACTTGATAAGCTTGAAGGGGTTTTCAAAGCTTTGGGTAGATGAGCTTTTTTCCTGCCCCCCAATCAAGGACGATATTACCGCCTATTTACGACGATTATCCTGAAGATTGGAGCACCACCGCACAGACCGGTGAAACAGAAACCCCGTTTGTATGCCTTCCCGTCGATAGCGATGTGAGATCGAAAACCCCGATGTTTGATACGGCGAGCAAAGAGACGCCGACCGTCTTGGAAGGTCTGGTCAATGACCTACCATTACCGACACACCCGAAGGCAACGCCGAACAGTGTCACAATTTTCATCGAATCCACGATAAAAAACTCCGTTACAATTCGTGATATCACGAGGATTAGCGACAAAAGAGTTACCAGAGTTCACCACGGATTCCAATGGACCCCGATGGTTGGAACCTTACCGACAAAAATTGGGATCGAAAAGGCCGTCGGTTCGAAAACCCTAACCAGGGTAATCCATAAACTCTTGGTTGATGAGAACCAAGGGTCAGTACCTTCACCGGAGTCCAATGGCCACTCCAAAAAAAAGTTATGTCCTGTAATGCCGTAGAAAATAAAGATCTCGCCGGGGATCACGCTGAGTTTGATCATGAAGAAGATACAGTACGTAAGAAAGAAAGAAGAGAGATGAAAATAATTTTTACATTTCTTGGGCATGCCTCATGGCATGCCAAGGCATGCCAACTTTTGGGCACATATGGGCATACCATGAGGTATACTATAGGGCATTCCTTAAGTACTCAAAGTAAAAAGAATACTATGTTCCAGCAGTACACATGAAACATCCATAGTTGGAGTTTGCTTCATTCTGTGTCTAGTTTAGATGTTAGCATTATCTCGCGGTAACTCATCGTCAGAGATTGCACCTTGAGCGACTACAGCTAGACTAACACTGAACATGTAAGTGGGTTTCTAACTCTTTGATCTATAATATCAAGCCCTATGTATTTTTTATAGAGTATGGAAAAGGGATAGGTATGTTTTTTATGACAACAAAACTTCTATTCAAATAGAACTGAGAACATTTATGTTCGAATAGATTTTATTATGTTTGAATAAAATGGCTCAGGCATTTTTTTATTCGAATAGAATAAAATCTATTCGAATAGATTGGCTCAGCCTGATTTTATTCGAATAGAATAAAATTTATTCGAACAGAGAACGTGATTTATGTTTTCTATTAAAAGATAACTTTTCTTTTTTCAAAATTCATTTATTGAAAAACCTATTTTTCTAGGGATTGTTTTTTAGAATGAGGAGAGATTGTTCTTGAGAGATTCAAGAGAGAATTAAATACTCAAATCTTGAATCAATCATCATTGATCAAGAAACTCTAATCATGGATTGAAGAACTTGAGGAATTCAAGAAAGAAGCTTCGACGAGAGATTGGAGCGAGAAGTTACCAGAAAGCGGAATCGACTGCGAGGAGTTCAATTAGGAAGAGAGGTAACCACAAGATGTGCTTATCTAGTATGTAAGTAATTGAATACTTATAATTTGATTTCAATAGTAGATTATTTAGCTATCGGGTGATTCGACAGCGACTTGTGGGTTTTTCTCCTGAGAAAGGTTTCCCACAGGGTTAAAATTGTTTCGGCTTGTGTTCAAATTTCCTATTTTTAGTTGACACTAGATAATTTGACCAACTTGATTGAGGTTAAGCTTTGACCATTAATTCAAAAAAGCTATGACCTATATATCGATTTAGACCTAAAAAATCGAAATTGGTTAGTCTCAAGCGTCTAGGAATTTCAACACATGCCAAGGAAAGTGCCAAAGAACGATCGAAAATCAATCGTTGATCGATCCATTTTGGGAGGGCTTTTTAGCGAAGTTCAAGAAGCAGGCTTCTATGTTTTCTTCAGTTTTAGATGTTCTTCAACATAGAGATTTAAAGACCTTGGGGGCGATTACAGGGTACGAAAATTTTTGTGGAAGACTTCATGATTTCCAGACGAGTTCCACCGTATAAATTTTGTGCACGTTCTACGGGATGAAGTCGAAAATACTGAGATGCGTACTACTTACGTACGTGAGTCTTTTGGAGCACCGCCCCCTTAATTTTGTGGACGAAATCTTTCCAGACGAAGGGTTTGATGTGGCGCATCCCTCATAGGGTCATCTACCCACCGAACTACCTGTGTTTAATTATCGCTTTTAATGTTTTGTACTTTAGTCTTTAGCTTAAAGCCTGTTGGAGAGACCCAACCTAGGTTATTAGCAGTTTCCAGTTTAAGTAAAATTCTATTTCAATTAGAATTATGATACCTAATTCTATCCCCCCTTGTGTTCTATAAAAGGGGAGGTCTAGGTTATTTGTTTCTCAGTTGATATTGATTAAAGAAAGTTGATTGGTTTAGTAAAAACTAGTAGTTTTCTCTAACTCTCAAGTACAACGTAATTTTCATACGAATCTTGCTTCCGCATTCGTAGTAATCACGTCATATAGTCCCTCATTGGGCATAGAGCCTTGTACCTCAAAATATAAGATCCTCGGGCTGCTACTCTCATTGCCAATTATGGGACCGCTAATTCTAATACAACAGGGAAACTGATAATCCTTGCTACAAAAAGTTGCTCATTTCTTATGAGGAAACTTATCATATTTTATAAATACATGTGTTCATAAAGATAGAATATGTCCTAGTTGATAATCATTTGCAAAATCAAGAAGTGATACGCGTCAAAATAGGAATTTACTTGAGGTTGAGATTGAGGTTGTATTGAGAACACATAATATCTCCATATTCCTTCGCCTTTGCCTAATTTAGGTTTATCAAAATAACCTTTAGTGTAACATTTAGAGTAATCTCTGAGAGCAGTAAATTTTCCTCTATGCAAAATCTTGTTTTTGCATATTGGGGAATACAATAAGCGCCTGGGCTGAAAAATTGTAAATAAAGCCATTGAAGTTTAAATATTAACTAACTTCATTATTCCAACAACTTCTAGGGAACTTTGTAATAAGAGAGTTAAACATTATGAACTTTCATTCACGATGAATTTTTGGAGGTCATAGAAACCATCACCTAAAAGATTGAAATACACACATATATATACAGAATTTGTCAAATTCAGTTTGAAACCAATAAAACTTGGTGCTGGGTCCTAGAAATCCCCAAAGATTATATTATATAACCCAAAAGTATACCTAATTTTCAGATGACAAATAAAAATAGAACATATTGATAAGAGAATTAAGTGCAAAATGTTAAAATTATGTAGTGATAAATCAATTTTTTGCATGTAGAAAAAGGAGGTACAAAAAGTGTGAAATATCCCTAATTACCTTAAGTATGGAGTATGACATAAGAGATTACCTCCAAGAGAGAGAGGCATAGTTGCCCGGTTCAAAGTAAAACGAAAGGTTTAGCTAGGTCCTTCATGATGTCTAGTAAAAGGTTTAATTTTTGTGCTTTAAATAAATAGGAGTAAATTTCCTATCCCCAGCCAATCTTTTCCTACAGTTAGGGGATAGTACAATGTTACTATTGGTATCCCTATTTTTCTTTTTTTAAGGCAAATGATTTTTATTGAAGCAAAAAGAAAATACAAAAGAGAAAAAGATAGGGCCCAGACCTTGGTTCCTTGCCTGAAATTGAAATCAAAGTTCTGGTAGAGTAGAGTAGAAGTGGCAGGTCCAAGGAGGGTCCTTGCTATCTCTGATATAGCTCACGGTGGCACTTCAGTCTCTACTGACACGCACATTCTTGATATTTTACTATCAGCAACTCTGGGCTCACAATCAATAGCCTGCATTTCGTGGAAGGTAATACTGATAGGGAAAGAGCTGCCAGTAAAGTCAACCAGACATTCACCTCGAGAACCCCCTATTTCTCTATAACCACCTCTGAACTATTAAGTGTAACATCAGAATTATGCATGAAAATACCAGCAGGTGTATGAGGGTCATGGAGGACATGGGGTTGGACGTTCGAGCTTACGACCTTCTCTAAGGTAGAAGGATGTGGGAGAAGCTGCTGAGCCAAGTGCTCATGTCATGTATTCTGCATCTTGATATTGATACATCTCAATACTGATCCATCAATTAATTACCAAGGGACAACTTTGATACACCAGTAAAAGGGTGAACCTTGGATATCAGACAGCCCTCTAAAACTTCATTAAGCCAATAACCGAATGTTATGGATTAAGTTACTTTCACCCCATGCTTCGCAATACTTCATTAAGCCAATAACCGAAAATCAGAATATTTTCAAAATAAAATAAAAATGGTAAGAACTAAAGACTAGAGCAAGTTGGGAAAAAGACCTTGGGCTCTTGGTCTGGTAGTGGTTGTACCTCTCCACCTAGAGAGAGGTTCGTGGGTTCGAAACCTCATGGGGTTGGAAACTCAGGTTATGGATCCCTTAAAAAAAAAAAAAAAAAAAAAAGTGATGTAGCTTCTGGGGAGGGAAGGACCATGACACTAAATGATTTTGTTTTGATTAATTGCAGGTGATGTAATGAAAGTGTTCCCTCTGAAGAGCCTTTTAGGTGCCGATACAAGACTTAAGTTGTTTGAGGCTGACCTCTATAATCCCGAAAGCTTCGAGGAAAGCATCCAAGGTTGCGAGTACGTTTTCCATGTTGCTACTCCAATGCCAGCCCCTAACGAAATCTCCAATGTATGTTATTTTGCCTTCAACACAATCTCTTAAAGATCTAGCACTTCACACATACTAGATTGTTTCCAAAGGTTATTTTTTTCATACGATGGATTAAACTTGGGAATATAATTTAACAGTGGGATCCTTCAAAAGCGGCGGTGACAGCGGTGAAGAGCATTGCACAATCTTGCATAAAGTCAGGAACAGTTAAACGACTCATTTACACTGCATCCGTGATGACAACAGCAGTAGTGAAAGAGGACGGAACTGGTTTCAAGGACGTTTTTGACGAAGATTGTTGGACACCGCTTGACTGCACATTCCCTCACTATGACCAATTTACTAAGGTGAGTGCATTATTCTTATAATCTCAACGTGAAGCCTCCTCCATGTTCAAACTCGATAAGGAATTCCCATTAAGTTAGTAACGTGCTTCTATTAATGGCATTATCTATCTATTGTGTTAATTAGAAATACTACAATGCTCATGAAATACCTGGTGTCAGGTTTACCGTCCATCCCAAAGACTAATTAAGTTCCTGGGTCAGCCCTTGTAGGCTCGTATTTAATTGTTCTTAAACTCTTTTAGGGCATAGAGGGTGGTTCCATTTACTCATCGAAATAAGACTGAATGAAATAAACCCACTGTTCTTATTGGTGTTTGCAGGGTTATGTACATTCAAAGACATTGTCAGAGAAAGAGGTGTTGAAGATAAATGAAACAAAAGAGGGTGGATTAGAGGTGGTAGCCCTTAATTGTGCGCTTGTCGGGGGAGACACAGTTCTCTCTTATCTTTCTGATAGCCAGATAGCTTGTTTATCACAACTAACAGCCATTACCCCTAACTTGTATGACCATCTAAGACTTTTGCAAGAAATGTTAGGTTCAGTACCACTTATACATATTGACGACGTATGCGAAGCTCATATATTTTGCATGGAGAAACCGTCAATGACGGGCAGATTTTTATGTACAAGTACATGTCCAACACATCTGCAGATGGGGAAATACATGCAAGAGAACTACCCGGAGTTTGATATAGAAGAAAAGTAAGTTTTTCAGTTACGGCCTTTGTTGGGACCATTTGAGAATCCCTGCAAAACAAGCAGGGTATTCGCATCAGTACTAGGCGAGGTTTATATGTAATTAATTCTTTCTCTTGATTTTAAATTAAAAAACAATGTAGGATTAATTAATGTTTATGTACGGAAATATATTTGAAACTTCAATTTTTTTCCAGGTTCATCGAAGGGCCAGAGACCGGAATCAAGTGTGGTTCTACCAAGTTAATAGATAGTGGTTTCGAGTATAAGTATGATCTGAAGAAGTTGTTAGATGACACTGTAGCATGTGCAAGAAGGCTGGCGTTCTCAACTAAATAACACCGAGGGCATGAAGAAGTGGTGGTGGGTGTGTTATATCCACCTTTGAGTACGAATAAAATGTTTATGAAACTACTATTATTATTGGAGCACTACGTGGTTAGTCACTATTGTGTTTCATGTATGGTTATTGTGATGTACGCTTTTGCAATATTCTCAGAATAAATATCGATCCTCTTTGTATTCGTGTACATTTGGCAATTACACGTGAACAGCTAAGGGCATCCATAGTATGTGAAACATTAGAAGAACATTTATAAACCAAAAAAATGTGGAGACCGGCCGGAGATCCAGTATTTCACAACATTGCACCTCTAATAAACACTACCTATTAGTAAATTTTCAGTTTGGGTTCTGAAACTCAGGAATATCTTATAGTTGTTTTTTGGTTAGTTGCTCTGGTTATGATTTCAAACTTACTCCATATTTGCATTGCTTAAAGCCACAAACAAGTAAAATAGGGCAGTGATCCTGCAAGCATAACCAAATGGAACTAATGTTGTTATATTTGTGCAGTGCTGCTTTATTTGTCATTTTTTTACCCACTCGACATGATTGCACTAAAACCCAACTTCTTTTGAGTAGTGTTGCTTTATCTTTCATTTCTTGATCCCGATTCTAGGAACACATTTAAATATGTTGTCAAAAATAAATAAGAAAGTGGGAGATGCGATTCAGTTGTTTAGCGTGGAAAACCAAGTTCGATGTCTCATGTACGGTACATAGAATGTAGCATCGTATGTGTAGTAGCATATTCCTCAAACTCGATGAGAAGTTATCAGAATTTTGGGCTGTACACAAACCCGCCAATCCGGAAAATCGGCCCGGACCGATCCGACCCTAACGGTTTGGACCGGTTTGAAAACAACCCGGGTCGGTTTCAGTTTATGATATAAAGATCCGGATCTGATCGGGTCGGTTTCAGCTTTTAGGCCTGGTTACCGGGTTAAACCCGAATCGACTTTGTTGTCCTTACTCTTTAAATTCTTTAGTCTCAGCAGTTAAACCCACCCCTCTCTCTCTCTCCCTTCCTCTTTCTCAGATCTGTTCTACAAACCTGAAGACTAGATGTTGATGGTTCCTCAACAGTTGTTGCCACTTCCTCTTCAAATTCTTAAGTCACATCTAGCCTTCTCAGATCTGTTGTACAAACCTTAACAGTTAAGCTTCTTCGCAAACCCATCACTCTCTCTCTCTCTCCCTTCACTACTAATAATATGTACAAAAGATGGAAGTGGCAACAACTGATGTTGATGGTTCCTTTGAAACCGAGCTTCTTCGCAAATCAGATCTGTTGTACAGGAGTTTCTTCGCAAACCGAGCTTCTACCATCAGAATGGGCATAACACCGTTAAAGATCTCTACCATCAATGGATACCTTGATTTGTGTTTTAGGAAATAAATTGGCAAGGGTCATTCGGGTTTTTTTTTTGTTTTTGTTGGTGTTTTGTTTAACATATTATTAGTAATGATGGATATGGTTTTTGTAGGCTGTTTTGTGATTGAAGTATTTATATGATGATGGTGTTGGTGTGCATATGTATATGATGGTGAGGGTAAGGGTATTGGTGTACATTTCTGGGCTATTTTTTGGGTGATAATGGTTTGTATTTGGTCATACTAGGCTTGCATCTGGGCTATTTAGTTTAATGTGGGTTTGCAATGCATCTGAAAAAAAATATTAACAAACTGAACTCAGGACCCGGCCCAACCCGACCAACCCAGTTCAGTTTTAGTTCGGGTTATGCACCTGGTCGGTTCGGGTCCAAGTTTATAATTTAGTTGCCCGATAAGTTCAGGTCGGATCAGGCATGGGCCTGAACCCGGGTCGAACCGACCCAAGTACAACCCTAATCAGAATCACGTAAAAGGTATTCGATCATTCGAAAAGATGTCAGGACTACAGCTAATCTCGAACCTTCATAAGTAGTCGTTACACTTGGTCAAATAGATTCGTTGCACATGATCTGTGAAGTTTGCCCACCACCTAAAAGATAGGAAGAATATTTGTAACTGCCTGTATCCATCTATAAATATAGGCAGAGCATATGTCAATAAGCTCTCTGGAATATCTTTCTTAAACTTTCACTGTATCACTCTACTCAATCTCCCTGCAAGTGTAATAGATTAGTATATAGTGGACTCACACCATAAAATCCTCCTCGAGGTCGTAGTTTTGTTTTGTTTGACTGAGTTTCCACATAAAATATAATGTGTCATAGTCTTTGTATGCAACTAATTCATAGTCTCTTTAATTAAGTATTGGTAAAGTTTACCAACCGGAAAACTAGCCATTACAATTGCCGCCATTTGTGGGAAACTCATTTTTCTCTTACTGAAATCTTATCCAGAACAGCCATTGCTATGACTAGTATCCAGAGGAACAACGAGGACGCTCCACAATAACCGTCCTACCAGAAATTGTCAATTTACACAATGCTGTTGTCAAACATCAAAACCAAATGGAGTCTGACAGGGTCCTGCGGCTCAAAGATCAGAGAATTCACGCTCAAGCCCTCCAAGTCGAGAGAGACGAGAGGAGGAATGCCTTGGAATAGTAGAGCCGAACTCATCAAAAAGAGATGGAAAGTTTGCGAAGACAACATGATCGATTCACTATTCGACAAAGCATCGCCCCCCCAAGCCTGAAGTGACCAACAATCACGAGCTTCCCAGAGGGAGAATGCACCAAGGGAAGAACAAAATCGAGCCTCCAAATCTCGATCAAGGAACCCAGACAGAGTATCACGATATTTTGGACTTACATCATCAGCATCGACCACCCAGGAAAGTCCACGCACTTGCCATCAGACCCCACCACCTCCTTTGAGGAACATAGTCAGAGAATGACTGGGCCCTGAAGGACAAGGGAATTTTGATCCTCAAACTGCAGTAGTACCAAACATTCTCTCACAATTCGTAACTTTGGATGACTTGAACAATCGGATTCAGGCCGTACATTATAACAATCCTAATCGAAGATCCGCTCTAGACAAGGTTGAGACGAATCCTATTTCCCCCTACCTCGAGGTTATGTCTATTCATGACAACTTTTACATTCCAAAGTTTTATCAATATGCAGGCCTAACCAACCCTCTCACCCATGTTCATCACTTCAAAGCAATAACTGGCTTGTACTTCAAGCTCGATTACATGTTATGCCGCCTGTTTAACATGAGCCTCAAAGAAGAACCTCTCAGATGGTTTCATACCATCCCTGAAGGATCGATCACTAGCTTTGCCCAGTTACGGCAACTGTTTGAATCAAATTATGCACATGTTAAAGAATGAGAGATAACAGTTGATTCTCTATTCTTTTTCAAACAAGACACTAAGGAAATCCTCACAAACTTTTACAGCCATTTTTGCAAGAGACAAGGAATATCGAAAATTTGGATCCAAAAATTATGATACAGCATTTACTTCCGCACTCCACATCGACTATAAAGTTCGAGAAGATCTTACGCTTCACAAGCCCAACAGATACAGAAATGATAGATGTCGTTAACAACTACATTGAGATCGAGCGATCAAAGAAAGATTAAATGAAAAGCTCTTCTGTTATTCAATCTAACGATGTTTCACCACCACACCTCAAACCTACAAATAATGCTGTCACAAAACAATGAGGGAGATCTGATGAAAACATCAAAGGAAAAGATGGTAAAAAAAATAGACCATTCCCAATTCTACCTCAAATGACAATAACCCTATCAGCTATTTTACCCATCCTAAAGGGAGACGAATTATTTCGAGAAGCACATCAAATTCTTGACGTCCCAAATAAAGCTTTCTGGCACTATCACAATGTCTATAGCCATGAGACTGATAACTGTTATTCACTCATATGTATTTTCATCAATATTGTATTGGCAGGAAGGCTACATGAATATGTAATCGATGTCCAAAAGTTTCTCGATGAAGAAGCTAAAATGAAGGAAGGCAAACAAGGGTAGGGTCAAGGTCAAGCTCGACTTCTTTACATGATCGAGATCGAAAAAAGCAAGGCTTTTAAAGAATACTTTTATTGGCTCTAGGCTCTCACTAGAAGAAAAAGAAACCCTCAAGAGACGCCAGAGAATGGGAGACAAAAGATCTTGCTCTTACGATTGATATAGGCGTAGTTGATTTGATGTTCTTGAGAGAGAAAGAAAGCAAGAGAGAGAGAGAGAGAGTAAGAGTAATAAACGCGACTTTAGATGAAAGAGAAAGAGAGACGCGAGAGAATTGGCATAGCTGAGTGCACAACTAAAAAATAGGGTGCTCAAATGCTGATGTGTCATTCATTCAGGTATGCCACGTGGCAGAATAAGGTTTAATTATACAGTGATTATGCTATTATATGTCTATTTAGATTGCATTGCTTAAAGCCACAAACAAGTAAAATACGGCAGTGATCCTGCAAAGCATAACCAAATGAAACTAATGTTGTTATATTTGTGTAGTGCCGCTTTATTTGTCACTTTTATTACCCACTCGACATGATTGCACTAAAACCCAACTTCTTTTGAGTAGTGTTGCTTTAATTTTCATTTCTTGATCCCGACGCTAGAAACACATTTAAATATGTTGTCAAAAATAAATAAGAAAGTGGGAGATGTGATTCTGTTGTTTAGCGTGGAAAACCAAGTTCGATGTCTCATATACGGTACATAGAATGTAGCATCGTATGTGTAGTAGCATATTCCTCAAACTCGATGAGAAGAAGTTATCAGAATCACGTCAAAGGTATTTGATCATTCGAAAAGATGTCAAGACTACAGCTAATCTCAACCTTCCATAAGTAGCCGTTACACTTGGTCAAATAGATTCATTGCACATGATCCGTGAAGTTTGCCCACCACCCATAAAGATAGGAAAAATATTTGTAACTGCCTGTATCCATCTATAAATACAGGCAGAGCATATGTCAATAACCTCTCTGGAATATCTTTCTTAAACTTTCACTGTATCACTCTACTCAATCTCCCTGCAAGTGTAGTAAATTAACATATAGTGGATTCACACCATAAAATCCTCCTCGAGGTTGTTTTTTGTTTTTTTTGTTTTACTGAGTTTCCACGTAAAATATAATGTGTCCTAGTCTTTATATGCAACTAATTCACAATCTCTTTAATTAAGTATTGGCAATGTTTACCAACCAGAAAACTAGCCATTACAATTGGCGCCATTTGTGGGAAACTCATTTTTCTCTTACTAAAATCTCATCCAGAATAGCCACTGCTATGACTAGAATCCAGAGGAACAACGAGGACATTCCACAACAATCGTCCTACCAGAAATTATCAATTTACACAATGTTGTTGTCAAACTTCAAAACTAGATGGAGTCTGACAGGGTCCAGCGGGTCAAACATCAGAGAATTCATGCTCAAGCCCTCCAAGTTGAGAGAGACGAGAGGAGGAAGGCCTTGCAACAGTAGAGTCAAACTCATTAAAAAGAGATGGAAAGTTTGCGAAGATAACATGATTGATTTACTATTCGACAAGGATTAGCCCTCCCAGCCCGTAGTGACCACCGATCACGAGCTTCCCAGAGGGAGAATGCACCAAGGGAATAACGAAACCGAACCTCCAAATCTTGATCAAGGAACCCATACAGAGTATCACGATATTTTGGACTCACATCATCAATATCAACCACCCAGGGAAGTCGACGCACTTGCCATCAGACCCCACCACCTCCTCTGAGGCAACCAGTCAGAGAACGGCTGGGCCCTGAAGGACAAGGGAATTTTGATCCTTAAACTGCAGTAGTACCAAATGTTCTCTCAAAATTCATAGCTTTGGATGACCTGAACAATCGGATTCAGGCCGTACATTCTGACAATCCTAATCGAAGATCCGCTCTAGACAAGGTTAAGGCGAATCCTATTTCCCCCCACCTCGAGGTTATGTCTATTCCTGACAACTTTTACATTCCAAAATTTCATCAATATGCAGGCCTAACCGGCCCTCTCACCCATGTCTGTCACTTCAAAGTAATAGTTGGCTTGTACTTCAAGCTCGATCACATGTTATGCCGCCTGTTTAACATGAGCCTCAAAAAAGAACCTCTCAGATGGTTTCATACCATCCCCGAAGGATCGATCACTAGCTTTGCCCAGTTATGGCAACTGCTCAAATCAAATTATGTATATGCTAAAGAATGAGAGATAACAGTTGATTCTCTATTCTTTTTTGAGCAAAGCACTAAGGAAATCCTCGCAAACTTTTACAACCATTTCTGCAAGAGACAAGGAATATTGAAAATTTGGATCCAAAATTGTGGTACCAGCGTTTACTTACGTACTCCACATCGACTATAAAGTTCGAGAAGAACTTACGCTTCACAAGCCCAAAACTAATACAAAAATGATAGATCTCGTTAACAACTACATTGAGATCGAGCGATAAAAGAAAGATAAAATAAAAAGCTCTTATGTTATTCTATCTAACGATGTTTCTCCACCACACCTCAAACCTACAAATAATACTATCACAAAACAACGTGGGTGATCTGATGAAAACATCAAAGGAAAATATGGAAAAAAGATAGACCAATCTCAGTTCTACCTCAAATGACAACAACCCTATCAGCTATCTTGCCCATCCTAAAGGGAGATAAATTATTTTGAGAAACACATTAATTTCCTGACGTCCCAAATAAAGCTTTCTTGTACTATCACAATGTCCATAACTATGAGACTGATAACTGTTATCACCCATACATATTTTCATTCATATTGTATTGGCAGGAAGGCGACATGAATATGTAATCGATGTCCAAAAGTTTCTCGATGAAGAAGCCAAAATGAAGGAAGGCGAACAAGGGCAAGGTCAAGGTCAACCTCGACATCTTTACATGATCGAGATCGAAAAAGTAAGGCTTTTAAAGAATACTTTTATTGGCTCTAGGCTCTCACTAGAAGAAATAGAAACCCTCATGGAGCTTTTAAAGAAAAATGTCGACATCTTCGTATGGTTTTTTCAAGAAATGCTAGGAATTGATCATTTCATTGCATGCCATCTGTTGAACCTCGTACCACACGTGGGAGAGGGATAGTCAGAGAAAAGAGAGATGTGAGATAGTAGGAAGGATGATTAAGATGTTTTAAGGAAGTGACTGCAATACTCTTATGGACGAAATTTTGGATGGACGAAGAGGTTTTGGTAGGGTCTTTCTAACTGTTGGGTTTTCCATCTATACTGGCACTACTTAATGTTTTATCTTCCAGTTCACGAGCACACATGTTAATAATTCGTATAAATGTTATTGGCTGTTTCCGATGGTTGTACCAAGTTAATGTTGGTGGGAACTAGTATTACTCTTTATTAGGGATTGAGAGTATAATGCGAAGACCACTTAAACCTATCAGGTTAAATAGAGGGGAAGTCCCTCTTGGAGGCTACTATACAAAAAACCATCCCATTAAGGTCTACAACCAATCTAAGGGAAGGCTTCACTTAAGAATAAGAGAATTTTGCAAAAGTAGGAGAAGAGGTTAGTATAATTTATTTTCCATATCCTATTATTGACCATTGTAATTGTATGCCATTCCATCAATTGGCATCAGGAGCTAGGATATGCATTATTATGATTAATTATTGATGTAAAGAGAGAAATAAGTAAAATTGAAGTAAAAATTGTTGTCAGAAGCTTTTTCTCGTACTTTAATGGTTTTGTTTTTTAGTACTTGATGTTAATTACTATTCCAGAGAAGAGTCACACTCTCTCTTTATCTCTTACAAATTTAAAAATTATTACTCCTTTAGCTTCTTCTCTCTTCCCCTCTTTCCAATTGAACAATAAATTAGACCTAACAGCTTCACATAGTTTCTCCCTCGCATCACCCTAATACACCTTTGCCATCACCTATGTTTTCTCTAAATTTAGTCAAAGGGATCCAAGCTGAAGCACACCTAAATCAATTAGAAATAAAGCAAATAAAGAATTGATATTGGGAGATTGGGTTGTTGTTGTTGATGCTTACGAGATTCAGTGTTGGGTTTTTAAATTTGAATTGAGATTTGATTTAGGCTTGATTAAACCCTAATAGGTTTTTGAAACTGGATATTAAGGTTTATTGGGTTTTATGCATTGATACTTTATTGTCTTCCTACAATCTGCAGTCAAATTTGGATCTGTCGTTAAACAATTTTGGGTTTCTTCACCGAGTATTTTTATGTCGAGGAATAGAAAATGTTGGGTTATGTGGGTTTTTATGTTTAGAAGAGATTGCAGAAGGAATTCTTGTTAATGGAGTTGCTGTTTGGTGAAGTAGGGAGATTGCTCTTCCCTACTGAGGTAACACAGCTTGAAGTGTTAGCGCAGGAGGATCGTTTTATGTTTTTGGTTGCCTGTATCAAATTATTGTTGATGATCCATTTTTTGGGTTGATATTGTTTTATAAAAAGCGTTTGGTTATACGCTCAGTCTTTTTCCTTACTTGTTTTTGATTTGCTTATACCTAGAATAAAAGATGTTTTTGATTCTTTTACTTTTACTTATTATTATAAAAAGATGAAAATTTTATATTTTCTATGCGTATGATCATGTTGATCATTGTTCCTATACAGTCTACCATTTGGCATAATTTTAGGAGTGAAGTATAAGTTATTCTTCTTCTCTCTCTCTTTTCCCATAATATATTTCTTTAATCCTAAAAGTACCGAGATTCATGTTTTACATATAAAGAAGTCTTAATTATTTCATATGTGGATTATTGTTAATATGTTGGGTAGTTGGATATTATTCTGAGTTAGTAAATATTTCTATATTTAATACAATAAATCAATAGTAAGTTATTCAAGCTGTAAATCATTAATGATATAGGGCTTTAATGCCCAGCGATCTCTAATGGGGTTTAAGTGAGATCAAGTAGTCATGAGGAAGGTGGGATATAAAATGACTATATACACCCAAAGGAGCTTTCTCCATGGAGTTGAACGTTTCTTCTAATTTTGAGACTTTCTTGTAAAGTTTTATTAAGACTACTTTGCACTAATTAAACTTGAAATATTTAAACCACCCAAAAGAGGCTAAAAAACTTATAATTAATTAGTGGGCCAAGATAGGTTATATGGTATGGGGAGATGAGGATAACCCTAGGCCTAAAGGTGAGAGGGTGTCTTGAGTCAAACTATAAGTGGTCAGCCTAGTCTTGAGCGTAAGTAATCACCAACTTGTGGGCAATGTATGTTAAATTATCACCCAAAGGAAGAATTTAATGACATATCACTGTACCTGCAAAGTGAAAAATTAATACGTTAAATATAGTATACACTCTGACTTGACCATTCTACCCCCAGGTAGGATCGAGATTAAAGACCTCAAGTTATAGATCTTTTACAGATTAAGTTAAACATGCATACAAAAAATTAACTTTTTACATGTCCTAATATAAGTCTTTGGTTTATGCAGCTATGGACCCTATAATCTATAGCCAACTTACTAATATTGAGACCTTGACAGACTCTAGCTGCTCTAACTGGAAGCTTAAAATTCAGATTGCCCTAGGCTACCTTGATTTCAATTTTGTTCTTACTGAAGCCAAGCCCACAAATCTCATGGATACCTCTTTTGATACTGAGAAAGTGGCCCATACCAAATGGGTCAAAACCAATAAAATGGCAAATCTCATCATTCGTTCTTCCTTCGATCTTATTATGCGGGGCGATATCACTGAGAAAGGTACTGCAAAGGAACTATTAGATATCATTAAGAAAAAGTTCGAGGGTTTTGTCAAGGAAGGGCAGTACAGTAACTTATCTCATTTTTATCGCTGAAGTATGTCGGTAGTAGAAATATGTGCTTGCACATTCTTAAGATCTCCAAGTTGGTTCTTACCTTAAAAGAACTCGGTCTCGCCATTGATGATACGATGATGGTTCACATAGCAGTTTGGTCTTTTCCAAGAAGTTTCAAGATGTTCCAGGTTCAATACCAGAATCTAGATAAGACTTGGGAAAAGAAATGAGGGAGAATGACAAAAGAAATGTAAAATATAGTTGGCTCATCTGACTACTTCGATGAAGAGTCTATCAATATTCAGCAGAAATGGAAGTTCAAGAATCAAGGTTTTGTAAAGAAGAAAGTTTTTAAGTCTGGTCCAGGGTAAACTTCTCATTCAAGAATGGGAATGGAAATTAGAATACGATTTTGTCAACAACAACTTTATCAGTTATAGAGTGTTTCTTTTACAAGAAGTAAGGTCATGTAAAGCATGACTGCCATTCTTACAAAAACTGGCTGATAAGAAAGAAGATATTAGTTCTATTTATGTTTGCTTTGAATCTAATTTGGCTGATGCTCCTACCAACTCTTGGTACTTAGATTCTGGGGCTACTGTTCACATTTTGAATTCTTCACAGGGGTTCATCAGCAGGCAGGGCCGATAAGCCCTGAGAAGCAGGTTTTCTCAAGAGATGCTAGAAGCCTTCCCATTGTGTTCGTTAACATTTTTTACTTAGTTTTAGACACGGGTGTTACTTTAGATTTGAAAGGCACGTTTTATCTTCCTTCGATGAGACGATCACTAGTTTTTGTTTCTCGGTTATACTCTTTCAGTTATTCTTTTAATTTTAGACATGATGGCTTTGACATTATTCATCATGATGTTATTATTGGTTATGGTTTATTAGTTGATGGGCTATATCGTCTATCTCTTGATCATTTATTTGAGACTTCTCTATTATATTTATCTGTTGAGGCTAGTATTTTATCTACTTCTAAATGTTCTAGAGTTTCTGAGCAATCTTTGATGTTATGGCACAAACGACTAGGACATATTTCTAAAAGAGGTCATCGATATTTTATCACTTTCATTGACAATTTCTCTTATTATACATATATTTTCCTTATCCATCAGAAATTTGAATCACTTGATGCATTTAAGACTTTCCAGTTAGAGGTTGAGAAACAGTTAGATCGAAAGATTAAGGTTGTTCGGTCAGATCATGGAGGTGAGTCTTATGGTAAGATCGATTAAGATGGTCAAATTTTGGGACTATTTTATCAGTATTTAAAGGATTAGAGTATTGTAGCCTAGTACACTACCCCTGGATCACCAGTGTAATGGCGTGTTTTCCAGGAGGAAAACCCTCGCCAATACTCATTCGTAAGGATTACTTAATAAAGAGCTAAACAACCAAATTTTACGTGGAAAACTCAGTAGAAGCTGAGAAAAACCACGACCTCGAAGAAGATTTGATGTAAAATCTAGTAGATGCTAGTTATTACAAGTTTTCATTGTATTGATAACGTTTAGGATTGTGAAATGAAAGACTTACGGTCATTTATAACCTATTCTTTGCCTGTATTTATAGTAGATACAGGTAGTTTACAAAAGAAAGAAAAAGTCTCCTATTTCGGGGGTGGCGGGAAACTTTACGGATCTCTAACAGTTCCTTCTTGACCAGGCTTCAACGGCTATTTTTGGTAAGTCGAGGATTCCTGGTACCTTGTAGGATGTTGATCTGTCTTCGACTAAGCAATGTTGAGTTACCTTCGACTATGTAATGTTTACGACTATATCATGCTGCCTTATTCTTGTCGTATCTGGGGAATGTGATACTACAATCGTCCCATTCTCGATAGAAGTACATGTAGTCATGTTAAGAAGAAAACTGGAAATTGAAGAGGTTATCGAATTTTCTCAGAAGTCAGCATATGTCATTACCGAGGTTAAGGTAAACTGTATCTAGTCATGGTGGTTTCGAGGCATAATTAATGAGGTGAATTGAATGTAATGGAAGGAATAAATTGCTCGATGAGGTAATGTAGTGTAATGTTATTAATGTTTGGTCTTTGTTCTAGATGTTTAAGAACAAGTTACTGATACTCGTTGATCAATGGAACTGGAGCAGAATAAACTGCTCGATGAGGTGAAAGCTCGGATGAACGAAGAAAAAATAAAAAAATTCAGGGAAGTGTGGATGCACCATTTAGATTAATTCAAGGAGTCAGAAGAAAGGAAAAAATATTACAAGGGACTAGTTAAACCTGGTGGTCTTACATGTGATGATAGTTCAGATAATGATGTCCCCCAGACGCCTGATGTTTGTGGAGTAATTGAGGTGGTTAACAATGAAGTGATAATAGAGGTTGAAGGTCCACATTCTGGGGAAGTATAAGATGTGCAGGTACCCAAAGGCGTCATAAATGAAGAAAAATCTTTGTTTTAAATGTTAAATTTTGTTTAAAGAATGCTAGTGAAGTGAAAGTATGTAACAAATGGTCAGTAGGACCGAAAACATTTTAATTTGGTGTGTGCGAAGGATTTTGGTGTTTTTTTTTTTAATATTTGGATAAATAACTATTGTGCATGTGTAAATTAGTTTAAGTAGTAGGAGTGATAATGTGATAGTAGATTCGAGCAGATAAGTAAAGAATGCTTCTGTGTGTGAAATGTGGAAGATGACCAATAAATGAAAAGTAAGGATTACCAGATGTGTATCCGGAGATAATATCTGGATTTAGATTTGGTGAAGAACAAGAGCTCATAAGAGGTTATTCGACAAGCGCGAAGTAAAAAGCGCGAAGTAAACTATCCTATAATTGGACAGTGGTCGCGTGAAGTTGATTGATAGGTTTTAGGATACTTGTGTAAGCAAGGACCTAAAAACAAATCAAGAGAGTAAGGAATTTGTTTGTCTCAAGCATACTTAATGTAGTAAAGATATCTTTTGTCTGATACATACTTGAGAACTATAGATCGAGATCAAATCAAAGTAGAAAGAGATCGTTTGTCAGATTTATACGTGAAAAATATAGATCGAGAACAAATCGAAGTAGTAAAAAGATAATGATAAAATAAATTTTTTATTTGATTCGAAGAAAACGATTACAGGGTGTCATTTGTAAAAGAGTTTTAGATGAGCAGTGTTCAATGGGTACTCAAGCTGAACTTCATCTTTAGTCATGAGCCAATAAGTTTTGCTATCTATTTTGTTGCAGACAATGTTGGGTCCCTCCTAGTTTTTTGATAACTTTTCATAATTCTTAGGTCTAGTATGATCTTGTATTTGTCGTAGGACAAGGTCTCCAATACCAAATTTATGTTCTCAAACTCTCTTGCTGTATGCTTTTTATAATTTCTCATGGTACCGTCCCAAATTCGTAATGGCCTTATCTCTTGTTTCCTTGATCCAATTGAGGTTGCAAAGGAGACCGAGTTCATTGTCTTCATCTGGAATTTTGCTTCGAGTACTTAGGATTTCGAGGTTTGAGTGTATAACTGCTTCAGTACCGAAAGCCATCATGAATTGAGTGTACCCTGTTGAGACTCGAGGAGTGGTGCAGTAAGCCCATAATACACTGATTAGTTCGTCTACCCATTTGCCTTTCTTATCGTCGAAGCACTTGTGTAAGCCAGATTTAATATTTTTGTTGATGTCTTCAGCTTGTCCGTTGCCTTGAGGATAATATGGTGTGGAAGTTGTCAACTGAATCTTGTATTTATGAAGGAAAGTAAGGACTTTAGCGCTGATAAAATATTTACTATTGTCAGAGCGTATCATTTGCGGATAACCAAACTGAGTAATGATGTGCTCCCAAAGGAACTTGATGACCTCGTTCTCATTAGTATGGCATAGAGGAAGTGCTTCAACCCACTTGGTGAAGTAATCGGTAGCATCTAAAATGAACTTTCTGTTTCCGGATGCTGGATGGAATGGGCCAATGATATCAATTCCCCATCGTTTAAATTGCCAAAGGACATTGCTAACATGTAAGTTGAGGGTCGGACTCTTGATGTCCTGAGCATGGATTTGGCATTTGTAGCATTTACGAACAAAGTCTTCGCAGTATTGTCTCATTTTGGGCCAATAGAGTCCTTGTGTGAATACACACTGGGCTAGCAATCTTCTGGAAACATGTGCACCACAGATACCTTCGTGAAGTTATCTGATTTTGATATGAGCCTATTTTTGGGAGATACATTCGATATGTGGTCCGCCTCCAATGAGTCGATATAATATTTCATTTTGGACTTCAAATCGAGGGCACTTGTCTAATAGGGATCGAGCTTCTATTTTGTTACTGGGGAAGATTTTGGAGTCGAGGTAAGCGTAAAATGGTCCTCTCCAGTCTTTAGGGTCGTCATCTTCAGTAACGGATATCTGGAGTGTGGACAAGATATCAAGGCTAGAATGTTTGAGGATCTCAATTTCTAAAGATCATTTTTCACTGTGTCCCAGCATGGCAGCGATGTAAGCTAATGCATCGGCATGGCAATTTTCTTGCCGAGGTAAATACGAAATGGTTGCATGCTAGAATTTTTTCATCTTTTCTTCGACCAGGACTGAATAATCAACCATTTTTCCTGTTGTCTTGAAAGTTTTGTTATAATGATTGGCGACGAGTAAGGAACTGACATATACTAATAATTCCTCAGCTCCGAGAGTAAGTGCAAGATCGAGACCGTGCAAGATTCCTTCGTACTCGGTTTTATTATGGGTAACATAGAATTTGCGTCTGATAGCTTTCTCTATACGATGATCGGAAGGCGTAACGAGGACTATGCAAATTTCGAATCCTTGTGGTCCTGTCGATCTGTCTATAAAAAGTCGCCAACCAAAACTTTTAGACCATGCGTTTGAATCTACAATTGAGTCGTCGGTGAAGATTTCTTCGAGTTCTTCCCAATCGGGGTCTTCTACGGGAAGATCTTTCATAAAGTCGGCCACTGCTTATCCCTTGATGGATATTTGAGGATCAAAAGAAATGTCACATTCCCCAAGGAAAATAGACCATTGTTGAACTCGTCGAGATTTTTTCTTTTTTGAGAGTTCGAGTTTGAGAGGGTATTTTGTAATAACGTTAATGGGGTGAGCACGGACATATGGATGGAGTTTTTGAGAGCAGCAAACCAAGGCGAGAAATTGCTTCTCAGTGGTAGTATATCAATTTTTAGCTGGCATAAGAGTTTTACTGATAATGTAAATAAGTTTCTCGATGCCTGAATCTTCTCGAATAAGGACTTAGCTGATGGAGTCTTCAGTTGTGGATAAGTACATTGTGAGTGCTTTGCCATCAATTGGAGTACTCATTATTGGAGGATGCCCCAAGTATTGTTTAAGATCTTGGAACGCCATTTCACAGTCAGGAGTTCAAATAACTTTTTTTTACTATTTGTTCGAAAAAAGAGTGGGGTTGCCACGAAGAAGTTAAAGAAGTTTGCATCGATCAGATGACTTTGAGATGAATCTGTGAAGAACGGCGATTTTAGCGGCAATTTTTAAGCATCTTTTTTTGTTCGAGGAGAGGGCATTGCCATGAGTGCTTTGATTTGAGCTAGATCGATTTTGATTTCTTTTTTACTGACTAGACGGCCCAGTAATTTCCAGATGCGACACCAAATTGATATTTCTCTGGGTTGAGTTTCATCTGGCACTTGCGAAGGATATCGAAGATAGTTAGGAGGTTTTTGAGATGATCTTCCCTTTTCAGGCTTTTCCAGATCATATCATCGATATATACTTACATAATTTTGTTGAGCTGACATTTAAACATTTGGGTGACCAGTCGTTGGTAAGTTGTTCCAGCATTTTTTAACCCAAAAGGCATTACTGTGTAAAAGTGAAGTCCTCTTTCGGTTATGATGGTTGTTTTTCATGATCTTCTTCGGCAAGTGGAACTTGGTTGTATCCCGTGGCGGCATCCATCATAGAAATAAGTTTGTGTCCTGTAACTGAGTTGAGAAGTTGTGGAATTAGTGGTAGAAAAAAACTTTCTTTGGGTGTGACTTTGTAGGATTCTGTGAAGTCGACGCAAACCCAAATTTTACCGATTTTCTTTGGTACAGTGATGATATTAGAAATCCACTTCAGATATTTAGCTTCCCGAATAAATCCTACGTGAAGAAGTTTATCAATCTATTTGTTCACTGTATCGCGAAGTCGGGGAGCTAGATTCCATCATTTTTGGATGATTGCTTTTCTCTCTGGAAGGAGGTTGAGGCGGTGGCAAGCAATTGGAGGATCAATCCCAGGCATTTCTTGAAAAGTCAAGGCGAAGACGTCGATGTTTATCTTAAGTAGTTGTATCATGGCCTCTTTTTTGTCGACTGACAACTTGGATCCAATGAAGGTTGTGCGTCCAAGGCCATCGAGTTCGTTAGTTTCAACCATTTCAGTATCATACTGCTCAAAGGTGGGTGGCTCTTCATGCTGTAGTTGTTATGCCTCTAGAAGTTTAGATGCATGAGGGTTAATTGAGGTATTTTTGTACATTCGTATGACTGTTTGGCAGCCCTTGATTTCATTGACTCCGTGATCCGTAGGAAAATGTAGCACTAAATGATAAGTAGTGGGTACTGCTTTGATAGAATGTAACCAACTGCGTCCCAAAATGCCCAAATATTTGGACTCTGCATCAATGACAAGAAATTTGACGAATGTGGCTTCTGAACCTGCTTGAACTGGCAGAGTGATTTCTCTTGTGGCTGACTCTTTCAAACCATTGATGCCTGTGATTGATGTTGCTGAAGCGTTTACTGAATTTACAAGGCCCAGTACTTCGATCGCTCTGCGGAATAAGGCATCTGTGCCACTTCCAGTATCGATGAGAAGCGTATATAAGTAATCCTGTATGATTTTGAGCATAATAACGAAGGGGTCATAATGAGGGTAGTTTACATGGATAGTGTTGCAGTCCTCGAATGTTACCTTGTAAGGACGTTTGGATTTGTTTGTGTTTGGAAGAAGTTTTGCCGATTTTTCTGAGGAGGTCATTTTGCGGCAAGACGTAATACGATCATCTTATTTTCTTTTCTTCCCTTTTTCAATCTCTATCATATACAAATGGCGCTTGTCCCTGGACCTAATTTTGCTTCACTTTTGTGGTTTTTGCTTATTATTCCAGAAATTTCTGAATGTCGATGACATAATTGTGGAGTCTTCCAGCTAAGGGGATACGATGAAAAATACCTATGAGGGAGTAACTGCTATCAGTTTCATGACTATGCACATTATGATACTGACGTAAGGGTCTGTTCGGAAGATCTATAATTGCTTGTGGCTCACGATAGCACTCATCTCCCTTTATCGTCTGCAGGATAGCGGAGAGGGTTATTGTCATTGGCGACATAATTGGGACAGGTCTGTCGGGCTTTCCCTCCTTTCTTCTAATATTATCATTGTTTTTATTGTGATGCTTCAGTAGTGACTGCTCGTATGGACGGGTTCGAAGATGCTTCTCGAGAATGTATGACTGATGAGCTTTTTATATTATCTTTCTTCGATCATTCCAGCTTGATGTAATTATTAACCACATCAATCATTTCAGTGACCGTACGCGGTTTGTGCAGAGTAAGCTCTTCGCAAACTTTTAAGTCGATGTGCAAGGCGGAGGTGAATGCTGGAGCCACGATTTTGGGGTCTAAATTTCCTATCTTCTGTATTTCCTGGAGGAAACGTTTATAAATTTTTTGCCAAGGTTTCTTTTGCGCCTTGCTCTAGGTAAAACAAAGAGTCAACGATTATTTCACACTCCCCCACATGAGCGTAGTTGGATTTAAATTGATTTTGTAATTGGCTGAAGGTGGTGATGGAGGCTTCTTGTATATTGTGGAATAATCGGAGTGGTTCTTCTTTTATTCTCATGTTGAATAGCCTACACTGCATATGGTCGAGTTTGGAGTATAACTCAACTGTGGTTTTAAAATGCCAAACATGTATAAGTGGACCAGTTAGGCCTACATACTAGATGAACTTGGGCATATGGAAATTTTCTGTAATGGGCATATTTTCGAGATATGGGGAGATGGGGTTTGTTTCAATTTTATCAGGCGGAGATCGTTGGCCTGGGATATCAGAGTTGATGGCTTCTATTCTTTTGTTAAGGTCATTTAAAGTGATGAATTGCTGTGGGGGAAGAGATAGGGCTGCAATCTAATGAGAAAAATTACCCTGTCCCTCTGGTCCCAATCGAATTTTGACAAACTTCCTTTCTGGAGGAGGGGTTTGGTGACATGTACGTCGACTTCCTTGGGTCGTCAAGGCTGAAGAAGTTAAACCAAAATGCTGAGAGGCTCTATTTGGATTTCCAGATCTGGATCAAGACATTTGTTGATCGTCCACTCTTGGCTAATCATCGCGTTGAATTGCTCTTGATCGATATTCACTTCGAGCCAGTGGCAGTAACGTTTGGCGAGCTATGATTCAATCTTGTATCCTTCGTAATCTTTCCATCTCTTTTTGATGTGCTTGACTCTGCTGATCCAGGGCTTTTCTGTGTTCATCTCTTCCCGTTTATAGCGCATGAGCATGGATATGCTGATCTTCCATTCTCTGAGTTTTTTCTACGACCATTTGTTTTTGAAGTTCAGGGACCGTACCATGTAGATCAAGAGCTCCTGGTATGTTCTGATCTCTTACGGTATTAGAATGAGTTCTCAATTTCATGTTTGTCATCGGATGGTGTTTATATTGGAAATGGTAGAAAAAAGTGTAGTATTCCCACAGACGGTGCCAATTATAAAAGCGTATTTTCTGGGAGGAAGACCCTTACCAATACTTGTTCATAAGGATTACGTAATAAAGAGCTAAACAGCCTAGATTTTATGTGTAAAACTCAGTAGATGCTAAGAAAAGTTACGACCTCGTGGAGGATTTGATGTAAAATCTAGTAGATGCTAGTTATTATAAGCTTTCAGATTGTTGTAAGTGTTTGGGATTGAGAAATGAAAGACTTACAGTCCTTTAGAACCTATTCTCTGTCTATATTTATAGTAGATACAAAGAGTTTACAAAAAGAAAGAAAAAGTCTTCTATTTTGGGGGTGGTGGGCAGACTTTGCGGATCTCTAATAGTTCCACCTTGACCAGGCTTCAGCGACTATTTTTGGTATGTCGAGGATTCATGCTACCTTCTAAAATGCTGAACTATCTTCGGCTAAACAATGTTGAGCTACCTTCGACTATGTAATGTTTTCGACTATATCATGCTGCCTTATTCTCGTCGAATCTGAGGAATGTGATACTACAATAACCTCATTCTTGACAGAAGTACTTGTAGTTGTGTCGAGAGGAAACATGAAACTAAAGAGGCTATCAAATTTTCTCAGAAGTCCACATATGTCATTACCGAGGTCAAGGTGATCTGTATCTGGTCTTGGTGGTTTCAAGGCGTAATTAATATGGTTAATTGAATGTAATTGAAGGAATAAACTGCTCGATGAGGTAATGTAATGCATGTTTGGTCTATGTTCCAGATGTTAGAGAGCAAGTTGTAGATGCTCGCAGATCAATGGAGCTGGGGCAGAATAAACTGCTCGATGAGGTGAAAGCTCGGATGAACGGAGAAAAAATAAAAAAGTGTTGGGAAGTGAGGATGCACTTTTTTAAACAATTCAAAGAGTCAGAAGAAAGGAAAAATATTACAAGGGACTTGTAAAAGCTGGTGGTCTTTCATGTGACGACAGTTCAGACGATGATGTCCCCTAGACGCTTGATGTTCGTAGAGTAATTAAGGTGGTTGACAATGAAGAAATGATGGAGGTTGAAGGTTCTCATTCTGGGGAAGTATCAGATGTGCAGGTGCCTGACGGTACCTTAAATGTAGAAAAATCTTCGTCTGAAATGTTAAATCATGTTTAAAGAATGCCAGTGAAGTGAATGTATGTAAAATATGGTCAGTGGGACCGAAACATTTTAATTTGGTGTGTGTGAAGGATTTTGGTGTTTGTTTTTTATTTTTTAAATATTTGGATAAATAACTATTGTGCATGTGTAAATAAGTTTAAGTAGTAGGTGTGATAAAGTAATAGTAGATTCGAGCAGATAAGTAAAGAATGTTTGTGTACGCGAAATGTGGAAGATGGCCAATAAATGGCAAGTAAGGATGACTAGATGTATATCCGGAGATAGATATCTTGATTTAGATTTGGAGAAGAACAAGAGCTCATAGGAGGTTGTTCGACAAGTAAAGAGCACGAAGAAAACTATCCTATAATTGGGCAGTGGTCTCGTGAAGTTGATTGATAGGTTTTAGGATACTTGTGTAAGCAAGGACCTAAAAAAAAATCAAGAGAGTAAGGAATTTTTTTGTCTCAGGCATACTTGGTAAGTATTGATCGAGAGCAAATCGAAGTAGTAAAGATATCCTTTGTCTGATATATACTTGAGAAGTATTGATCAAGATCAAATCAAAGTAGAAAGAGATTGTTTGTCAGATTTATACGTGAAAAGTATAGATCAAGAACAAATCGAAGTAGTAAAAAGATAATGATAAAATAAATTTTTTATTTGATTCGAAGAAAACGATTACAGGGTATCATCTGTAAAAGAGTTTTAGATGAGCAGTGTTCAATGGGTACTCAAGCAGAACTTCATCTTCAGTCATGACCCAATAAGTTTTGCTATCTATTTTGTTGCAGACAATGTAGGGTCCCTTCTAGTTTTTTGATAACTTTCCTTAATTCTTAGGTCTAGTATGATCTTGTATTCGTCGTAGGACAAGGTCTCCAATACCAAATTTCCGTTCTTAAACTCTCTTGTTGTATGATTTTTATAATTTCTCATGGTATCGTCCCAAATTTGTAATGGCCTTATCTCTTGTTTCCTCGATCCAATTGAGGTTGCAAAGGAGACCGAGTTCATTGTCTTCATCTGGAATTTTGCTTCAAGTACTTAGGAGATCGAGGTCTAAGGGTATAACTGCCTCAGTACCGAAAGCCATCATGAATGGAGTGTACCCTATTGAGACTCGAAGAGTGGTGCGGTAAGCCCATAATACACTGAGTAGTTCGTCTACCCATCTGCCTTTCTTGTCATCGAGGCGCCTGTGTAAGCCAGATTTGATGCTTTTGTTGATGGCTTCAGCTTGTCCGCTGCCTTGAGGATAATATGGTGTAGAAGTTATCAGCGGAATCTTGAATTTACGAAGGAAAGCAAGGACTTTAGCACTGAGGAAATGTTTGCCATTATCAGAGCGTATCATTTGCGGATAACCAAACTGGGTTATGATATACTCCCAAAGTAACTTGATGACCTCGTTCTCATCAGTATGTCATAGAGGAATTGCTTCAACCCACTTGGTTAAGTAATCAGTGGCAACTAAAACAATCCTTCTATTTCCTGATGCTGGATGGAATGGGCAAATGTTATTTATTTACCATCATTTAAATGGCCGAAGGACATTGCTAACATGTAAGTCGAGGGCCGGACTCTTGATGTCCAGAGCGTAAATTTGGCATTTGTAGCATTTACGAATAAAGTCTTCGCAGTCTTGTCTCATTTTGGGCCAATAGAGTCCTTGTGTGAATGCACACTGGGCTAACAATCTTTTGGAAACATGTGTACCACAGATACCTTCGTGAGGCTCTCTGATTTTAATCTGAGCCTATTTTTGGGAGATACATTCAATATGTGGTCCGCCTCCAGTGAGCCGATATAATATTTCATTTTGGCCTGCGAATCTAGGGCACTTGGATAATAGAGATCGTGCTTCTTCTTTATTACAGGTGAGGATGTTGGAGTTAAGGTATGCGAAAAACAGTCTTCTCCAGCCTTCAGGGTTGTCATCTTCAGTAACGGATATCTAGAGTGTGAACAAGATATCGGGGCTAGAATATTCGAGGATCTCAATTTGTAAAGATCTTTTTTCACTGTCTCCCAGCATGGCAGCGATGTAAGCTAATGCATCGGCATGGTGATTTTCTTGCTGAGGTAAATACAAAATGGTTGTATGTTTTTTTTATCTTTTCTTTAACCTGGGATGCGTAATCAACCATTTTGCCTGTTGTCTTGAAAGTTTAGTTATAATAATTGGCGGCGAGTAAGGAGTTAACATATACTGATAATTCCTCAGCTCTGAGAGTAAGTGCAAGATCGAGACCGTGCAAGATTCCTTTAAACACAGTTTCATTATTGGTAGCATAGAATTTGAATTTGATAGCTTTCTCTATGCGATGATCGGAAGGTGTAATGAGGACTATGCCAATTCCGGATCCTTGTAGTCCTGCCGATCTGTCTATAAAAGTCGCCAACCAAAACTCTTAGATCATACGTCTGAATCAACAATTGAGTCGCCGGTGAAGATTTCTTCGAGTTTTTCCCAATCGGGGTCTTCGACGGGAAGATCTGCCATAAAGTCGGCCACTGCTTGTCCCTTGATGGATATTTGAGGTTCAAAAGAAATGTCATATTCCCCAAAGAAAATAGACCATTGTTAAACTCTTTGAGATTTTTCTTTTTTGAGAGTTCTAGTTTGATGGGGTATTTTGTAATGACGTTAATGGGGTGAGTACAAATGTATGGACGGAGTTTTTGAGAGCTGCATACCAAGGAGAGCAATTGCTTCTGTGTGGTAGTATATCGTTTTTCTGCAGGCATAAGAGTTTTACTGATAATGTAAATAAGTTTCTCGATGCCTGAATCTTCTCGAATAAGGACTGAGCTGATAGAGTCTTTAGTTATGGATAAGTACATTGTGAGTGCTTCATCATCTATTGGAGTACTCATTATTGAAGGATACCCCAAGTATCGTTTAAGATCCTGGAATGCCATTTCAAAGTCAGGAGTTCAAATAACTTATATTTGCTATTTGTTCGAAAGAGGAGTAGGGTTACTCCGAAGAAGAAGGTAAAGAAGTTTGCATCGATCAGATTACTTTGTGATGAATCTGTGAAGAGTGGCAATTTTGCCGATGAATTTTAAACATTTTTTTTCGATTACTCTTTTACAGACTAGATGGCCCAAGAATTTTTTAGATGCGACACCGAATTGATATTTCTCTGGGTTGACTTTCATCTAGTTATTGCGAAGGATATCAAAGATAGTTTGGAGGCTTTTGAGATGATATTCCCTTTTCAGGCTTTTCCAGATCATATCATCGATATATACTTTAATGATTTTTCCGAGCTAACTTTTAAACATTTGGGTGACCAGTCGTTGGTAAGTAGCTCCAACATTTTTTAACCCAAAAAGCATTACTATGTAACTGTAAAGTCCTCTTTCAGTTATGAAGGTTATTTTATCTTAATCTTCTTCGGCAAGTGGAACTTGGCTGCATCCTTAGGTGGCATCCATCATAGAAAGAAGTTCATGTCCTGCAACTGAGTCGAGAAGTTGCGAAATTAGAGGTAGCAAAAAACTATCTTTGGGTATAAATTTGTTTGGTTATGTGAAGTCGACGCAAACATAATTTTTTTCATTTATCTTTGGCACAACGACCATATTATAAATCCACTTCGGATATTTAGCTTCCTGAATAAATTTTACGCAAAGGAGTTTATCAATCTTTTCGTTCACTGCATCATGAAGTCAGGGAGCAAGATTCCGTCATTTTTGGATGATTGCTTTGCTCTCTGGAAGGAGGTTGAGGCAGTGGCAAGCAATTGAAGGATCGATCCTAGGCATTTCTTGAAGCTATCGAACTCGATGGCCTTGGGCGCACACCTTCATTGGATCCAAGTTGTCAATAGACAAAAAAGAGGCCATGATGTAGCTACTTAAGATAAACATCGATGTCTTTGGATGATTGCTTTGCTGTCTGGAAGGAGGTTGAGGTGGTGGGAAGCAATTGAAGGATCGATCCCAGGCATTTCTTGAAAAGTCCAGGCGAAGACGTCGATGTTTATCTTAAGTAGCTATATCATGGCCTCTTTTTTGTCGATTGACAACTTGGATCCAATGAAGGTTGTGCGTCCAAGGCCATCGAGTTTGATAGTTTTGGCCATTTAAGTATCATGCTGCTTAAAGGAGGGTGGCTCTTCATGCTGTAGTTGCTATACCTTGAGAAGTTTAGCAGTATGAGGGTTAATTGTGGTATTTTCACACATCCGTACGACTGCTTGGCTGCCCTTGATTTCATAGACTCCGTGATCCATTGGAAAATCCAGCGCTAAATGATAAGTAGTAGGTACTGCTTTGATAGAATGAAACCAACTGCGTCCCAAAATGCCTAAATATTTAGACTCAGCATCAATGACAAGAAATTTGATGAATGTGGTTTATGAACTTGCTTGAACTGACAGAGTGATTTCTCATGTGGCTGACTCTTTCGAACCATTGAAGCCTGTGATTGTTATTGTGGAAGCTTTTACTGTATCTGCAAGGCTCAGTACTTCGACCGCTCTGCGGAATAAGACATTTGTGGTACTTCCAGTATCGATGAGAAGCGTATGTAAGTAATCCTATCCGACTTTGAGCATAATAATGAGAGGGCCGTCATGAGGATAGTTTACATGACAAGTGTCGTAGTTTTCGAATGTTACCTTTTAAGGACATTTAGATTTGCTTGTGCTTGGAAGAAGTTTTGCCGATTTGTCTGAGGTGGTCATTTTGCAGCAAGACATAATATGACCGTCTTGTTTACTTTTCATCCCTTTTTCAATCTCTATCATATACAAATGGCGAGCTTGTCCCTGGACCTGATTTTGCTCGAATTTTGTGGTTTTCGCTTGTTCTTCCAGATATTTTTGAATGTCGATGACATAATTGTGGAGTCTTTCTGCTAAGAGGATACGATTAAAAATACTTATGAGGGAGTAACAGCTATCAGTTTTGTGACTATGTACATTATGATACTGACATAGGGGTCTGTTCGAAAGATCTGTAATTGTTTGTGGCGCGCGATAACACTCTTCTCTCTTTATCGTCGATAAGATAGCGGAGAGGGTTGTTGTCATTGGCAGCATAATTGGGACAGGTATATCGGGCATGCCCTCCTTTCTTCTAATGTTATCATTATTTTTATTGGGTTGCTTTAGTAGTGATGGTCGTTGGGATGGGGTCGAAGATGCTTCTCGAGAATGTATGACAGATGACCTTATCATCTTATCTTTTATCAATCGTTCCAGCTCAATGTAATTATTAGCCACGTCAATCATTTTAGTTACCGTACATGGTTTGTGAAAAGTAAGCTCTTCATGAACTTTTGGGTCGATGTGCAAGGCGGAGGTGAATGCTGGAACCACGATTTTGGGGTCTGAATTTCTTATCTTCTGTGTTTCCTGCAGGAAACGTTTATAAAAATTTGCCAAAGTTTCTTTCGCGCCTTGCTTGAAGTAAAACAAAGAGTCAACGATGATTTCACGCTCCCTAGCATGAGTGTAGTTGGATTCGAAAAGATTTTTGCAATTGGCTGAAGGTGATGATTGAGGCTTCTTGTATAGTGTGGAATAATCGGAGTGGCTCCTCTTTTAGGCTCATATTAAATAGCCTACATAACATATGGTTAAGTTTGAAGTATAACCCAACTGCAGCTTTGAAATGTCGAACCTGTGTAAGCGGATCAGTTAGGCTTGCATACTGGATGAACTTGGGCATATGGAAATTTTATGGAATGAGCATATTTTTGAGATATGGGGAGATGGGGTCTGTTTTGATTTATCAAGCGCAAATCGTCGGCCTGGGATGTCAGAGTTGATGGCTTGAATTCTTTTGTTAAGGTCATCTAAAGTGAAGAATTTTTGTGTGGGAAGCGATAGGGCCGCAATCTGAGGAACAAAATTGCCCTGTCCCTCTGGTCCCAATCGATCTCTGACGTGCCTCCTTTCTGGCAGAGGGGTTTGATGACGTGTATGTCGACTTCCTTGGGTTCTCGAGGCTGAAGAAGTTAAACCAAAATGTTGGGAGGCTCTATTTGGATTTCTAGATTTGGATCAAGACATTCGTTGATTGTCCTCTCTTGGCTGATCATCGCGTTAAACTGCTCTTGATCGATTTTTACTTCGAGCCAGTGGCGGTGATGTTTGGCATGCTGTAATTTGATCTTGTGTCCTTCACAATATTTCCATTATTTTTTGTTGTGTTTGACTCTACTGATCCAGGGCTTTTCTTTGTTCATCTCTTTCCGTTTGTAGCACTTGAGCGTGGATATGCTGATCTTCCATTCACTGAGTTTTTTCTACGGCCATTTATTTTTGAAGTTTAAGGACCACACCATTTAGATCAAGAGCTCCTGATATGTCCTGATCTCTTACGGTACTGGAATGACTTATCAAGTTCAAGTTTGTTATCGGATGGTGTTTCTATTGGAAATGGCAAAAAAAAAAGTGGTATTCCCACAGACGGCGCAATTATAATTGCATTTTTTTTCGCGAGTAAACCCTCGCCAATACTTGTTCATAAGGATTGCATAATAATGGGCTAAACAACTAGGATTTTACGTGGAAAACTCAGTAGATGCTGAGAAAAACCACGACCTCGAGGAGGATTTGATGTAAAATCTAGTAGATGCTAGTTATTTCAAGTTTTCAGAGTATTGCTAGTATTTAGGATTGAGAAATGTAAGACTTACAGTCCTTTAGAACCTATTCTCTACCTGTATTTATAGTAGATACTGGCAGTTTTCAAAAATGAAAGATAAAGTCTTATATTCCGGGGGTGGGGGCGAACTTTGCGGATCTCTAACAGTTCATTCTTGACCAGGCTTCAACGGCTTTTTTTGGTAAGTCGAGGATTTATGGTACCTTCTAGAATGCTAAATTCTCTTTGGCTTAGCAATGTTGAGCTTCCTTCGGCTATGTTATGTCTTCGACTATATCATGCTGCCTTATTATTGTCGAATCTGGGGAATGTGATACTACAATCGCCCCAGTCTCGACAGAAGTAATTGAAGCTGTGTCGAGAATAAAATTGGAAACATAAGAGGTTATCAAATTTTCTTGGAAGTCAGCATATGTCATTACCGAGGTCAAGGTGAACTGTATCTGGTCATGGTGGTTTTAAGGCGTAATTAATGTGGTGAATTGAATGTAATAAAAGGAATAAACTGCTCGATGAGGTAATGTAGTATATGTAATCTTAGTCTATGGATTGGGAGAAATCCATAGACTGCTAGTTATTCTTTATCATCTATGGATTGGGAGAAATCTGAGTCTTAATCACTTGCGTGTTTGGGGCTGTCCTGCAGAGGCAAAATTGTTTAACTCGAATATTGGAAAGTTAGATTCGAGGACTGTAAGTTGTTTATTCGTTGGTTTCCCAGAGAGATCGAATGGTTTCAAGTTTTATTATCGTTCTCAACCCATGGAGATTGTTGAGTGTGCTAAGGCTCATTTCATAGAAGACGGACATCACTTTACCAATACTATTCATAGAGAAATTGTCTTTGAAGAGGGTTCTGAAACTAGGAGTCCAACTGTTATTCTGGTCAGTGTTACTATACTTGTGCATTTATCTGATATTGATGTTATGACGAGTATGGTTCCAGGTCCATCTATTATTCTTGACCCAGTTCCAGACCCTGTCGTAGTACCGGTTCTCCCTCAAATTTTTCCTCCACCCGCTCTCGCCCAATTTCCAGTCGCTCCACCTCTAGCCCAGCCTCTTGCTCCAACTAGGAGATCCTCAAGAGAGAGGCATTAAGCTACTTATTTAGATTATCATCTTTATTCAGTTGAAGGGGATTTATTTGATTTCAAGGATCCAATATCTTTTAGTACGACTGTGGCTAGTAGTTTTGCAGGTCAGTAACATAATACCATGACAGAGAAGATAGATTCTATATCTCACAACTCTGTGTGGGAACTGACACTTTTACCTGAAGGATCTATGCAGTTGAATACAAATGGATTTTAAAGAGCAAGTGTGATTCTGAAGGGAAGGTTGCGCATTTCAAAGCGAAACTTGTTACTAAGGGTTTCAAGCAGCGTCCATGAATTAATTTTGAGAAAACTTTCTCACCAGTTTTGAAGAAGGATTCATTACAGATAGTTTTGGCTCTTCGGCTGCATTTTGACTTGGAGATTCATCAGATGGACATTAAGACAGCTTTTCTTAATGGTCTTCTCAGCGAAAAGATTTATCTGCACCAACCCGAAGGTTTAAAAACCAAAGGGAAGGTTTGACTATGCTGTAAGCTTAATCAATCTATCTGTAGTCTCAAGCTAGCGCCTAGGTAGTGGTACCTACAATTTCATGTGGTGGCTTCGAACCATAGTTTTGTTGAGTGCAAAATAGATTGTTGTATATACGTCAAATAGAGCGAAAGACGTTTTATATTTATGCTTTTGTATGTCGACGATATTTAGTCGCTGGCAGTGACGTTCGATTTCTTTAGGAGACTAAAGCCTTCTTATCTCAACATTTTGATATGAAGGATATGGGAGATGCCAGTTATGTTCTTGGCATCAAGATTGAGCGAGACAAGACTTGAGGGATACTTGGCATATCTCAGAGTAGGTATATCGATAAGTTTAAAAAAGGTATGACATATAGGATTGCAAAGCAGGTAAAGTCCCTGTTGTAAAGGGAGATATATTCAAGAAGACGATGCCGCATGAAATAGGTTCTCCAGACATCGCTTAAAAGTATGCTTCAGCTGTTGGTAGCCTCATGTATGACATGATAAGTATGAGACCCGACAATGAGTTTTGTTGCTGGGATTTTAAGAAGATACCAATAGAACCCCTATATTATTCAGTATTTTAGAGACCTATCCCTCGATCTCACCTAAAATTGAGCTCACCTAGTTCGAATTACCTCCATCTCAGACTCACACATTTTTAACATAACTTCTCCAGTCAGCATTCCAAACTACCCCACTAACTTGTTAAGAATGTGAGTCAAACTTAAACTGAAATCCTTATCTAGTCAAAGACACATGTCTCATACAAACTCGGCAGTTACTCAGTCAACCGCCCGCCACTAACCACATTGTTTGGAAAACATGCTCCAGCACGATGAAGAGTTGCGGAGAAGGCCTATATAAAGAAAAAGTTCCAGAAGGGACAGGGACCAAAAAATACACAAGGGATCATTAAGAAATTACTTGTTCTAGATTCTCAGATACATTCAAAACTTCTTAGTTACAAGGTTCAATCATTTCTATATATGGAGATCACTTGTAATAAGATATCCACTTCAAAAAATAAAGATACTGTTACAAAAATCCTTCATTTGAGGTCATAGTTTTTTACCTATTTAGAGGTTTTCCACGCTAAATTTACCTGTGTCATTTCTTACTTTCCTTGAGAATATTATCACAGGTTCATTGGTGTCATAGCAAATTCCAGGCAATTTGAGCTTACAGAATTTGGCCATTACATTTGGCGCTGCATGTGGGAAAGATTGCATTTCCACGATATCCTAAGGTATTCTTTCCCTACAACTTTCAATCATGGTTACTTCCAGACGACCAGCTATAGGGACCCAACTCGATGTTTCAATGGAGCCAGGGCAACTCACAGAGTTACGGGCTAATCTCAACACTGAAACAGAGAAACGCGACGAGCTCAAACTTTAACTAACTAAGTATCGGGAGCTCCATGAGAAGAGCTTAACTCAGAACAACAAGCTAGTTTGACCGTACTCAAATGACATAAAGACCAGATGGCAGAAATGCAGACTGCCCTAGAGGCTTTGCAAAATACTCAGTAGCTTCCTCCAGTCAGAGGTCACGATCAGTTGCCAACGACCTCCTGTGTTTCTACAAGGGAAAGATTGGGACCTCGAAGTGTCGCCAGTAAAGCTATTTCTAGGAATCTACTGCACGAACCAAAACCCTCCATACATTTGGGGGGTGAAGTTCAGTCCGAAGCCAGTCGAGGTCACCGAATTTCCGTCTGTCAGGAGGAAGAATAGCAACCTCAACATCAAGTTCTAGTACGAGATCGCCTGAGTGATGGTACGGGTACTCATCAACCCCTGCCTACTCATCCAGCGATTCAGCCGATACGTTATTTCGTCATGAAAAAGGAGTTGATCGAAGCACAAGTTTTGGGTACTACCGACGACATCACTAAATTACAAGGAAGTCTGATTGCCAAAGAGCTATTTGATATGGAGATACAAAAAGATTTCCATACTCCAAAAATTCGTAAATACAAAGGTATTGACCCGAAGGAGCACATTCAGCAGTACCGTGATTCATTGGGCTTATACTCCAATCTTAACCACATCCTCTGCCGTCTGTTCGTCACAAGTCTACAAGAGGAACCACTCTGATGGTTCCACTCTTTCCCTGAGGACTCCATATATACATTTGACCAGCTGCAGAAATAGTTCATTAAGACATATGCTCACAACAAGGATAAAGATGAGAATTTGTATTCTCTTATCAGTCTTAAGCAGTCACACAGAGAGAAGCTCAAGGATTTTGTGAAGAAATTTTTAGAGCTCGCGCTTAAAGTGGATAACCTCGATCAGAAAATAGCTGTTACTGCTTTTACCAGCGCGCTCTAGATCCACTGCAAGGCCAAAAAATACCTCTTCCTCGACAAACCTGTGACCTTGGAGGATATGATCACCAAGGTCAACAGTTATGTCGACCAGGAGAGGATGATATTTGAGCGACAAATATCTACTAAATCTTTCCTCTTCACCAAAGGCCCATCTTCAGATCGAACTACTGAACAAAAGGAGGAATAGGGAGATCAGAAGCACATCGAGGACAATGCTGGCTACCTTCAGAAAGGTGGTCCACCAAACAAACCCATCCTCCCAAAGATGAACGTCCGAATCTCTATAATTTTCTACTATTTTTAAAGGATAAGCTCTACCGCGTCTCTCAACCACAAGAACCAATCGACAGTCGACCATATTACCTGTATCATAAGGTACACCATCATTCTACTGATAATTGCTATACTTTACAAAGGTTGCTCGAATACATTTTTAAAGAGGGACAGATGTTTGAATACATTGTCGACCTGGAATCATACAAAGATGACAGCTATAAGAAACGGCTTCAAGTTATTCAGTCAATGACCAAGCCGAAGATAGGCATCTTTACCATATGCACCACAACAACATGATCAAAATTAATCAGATCACCAATTCGAACTGGTACAAGCGTAGGAGACTATCAGAATGCTGCGATCTCACACCTCAAGATAAAGAAGTCAAGCTTCTTCCTGAGTCGAGCAATCGCCGGCTTGGGATTTCCTTCAAAGATTATGATACTAGCCATGTCAAATTACCACATCATGATGCGTTAGTAATAATGCCCAAAATGAAGAAGTTTGTCATGGACACAATGATGATCAATACTGGAAGCGGTATTGAGATTCTATTTCAGAGCACTATCAACCAAATGGTGTTGGTCAACCAAGTTATTCTGAGCGACACCGATATAAGTGGGTTCAATGGTTCTAGAGAAGAGTGAGTAGGAAAGATAATCTTACCTATTACCGTAGGACCAGCCACTATCGATGCCATTTTCTATGTCACAATGCCAAATCTCGTTATCTTGGGATTATGGGCCGTTGCTGGATACAACATGGAAGCAATCACTTCTATCTATCATCAGGCACTCTGATTCAAACACAGCAATGGAATCTATGAGATCAGGGGTAGTCAAAATCTCTCTCGGGCTTATGAAAATACGGTCTTTGCTATCCTAGATACTTCTGACAAATTTGCTGTATAGCAATTGCAGGAAGTTGATCACCTCAACAATCAACCTTCCACGAAGGAGCCAACAGAATATATTAACATTGATTTACCTAACAGAGGTACTTTAATTGGTACTAAGTTGGTTCAGCCTAAAAAAGATGCACTCATTCAGTTCCTACAATTAAATCGAGACATTTTCGTATGGTCTTTCGAAGAGATGCCTGGGGTCGATCCGGCCAAGGCATGTCATAAATTGGCCATCAACATCAATACCATAACAGTCAAATAGAGGTTGCGATGACTATCACCTAACCTTCGAGATGAAGTTAACACTAAGATCGAGAAATTGATCAAAGTGAGATTCATTCGAGAAGCCAAATATCTAGACTGGATATCCAACATTGTCACTGTCCCAAAAAAGAATAGAAAAGTCTGAGTTTGTATAAATTTCACTGATCTGAGCAAACATACTTTAGCTTTCCTCTTCCTAACATTCATCAGATCCTCAATTCCATAGCGGGCCATGACCTCCTATCTATGATGGACCCTGCTTTGGGGTATAATCAAATTCTACTTTTGGAAGAAGATCAAGAAAAGACAACTTTCATCACTGAAAGAGGTCTTTATTGTTACAAAGTCATGCCCTTCAGACTAAAAAATGTAGGGGCCATATATCAACGGTTGATGACTACTATGTTCAAAGCACATCTAGGGAAAGTCGTTGAAGACTACATCACCGATCTCTTGTGCAAGAATGTATAGCCAGCCAATCACATTTTAGATCTGAACACTATATTCAATATTCTTCAATCTTACTGGATGCGTCTCAACCCTGATAAGTGTTAATTCGGGGTACATTCTGGCCAATTTCTAGGCCACCTCATCAGCAAGTAGAGGATTGAGGCCGATCTAGATCAGATTCAAGCTTTCCCTAACATGCCCTCTCCAAAAACAACAAAAGACGTTCAGAAACTTATCGGCAAGATTGCCGCTATCAACCGTTTTATTTATAAATCTTTAGACCACTGTCGTTGGCTATTCCTATTACTCTGCGGTTGTACCAAACGTGGAAAAGTTTAGCCAAATGCAGAAGTCACATGGACACCAGAATGCGAAGTAGCTTTTCAAGATCTCAAAACCCATATTTGGGGAGGTCTTATATAATGAACACCCCAGTAGATGATGTAGAACTGATTATCTACCTAGCAGTCATAAATACTTCACTAAGCTCAGTTCACATTCGCTTGGAAAGGAAAATTGAGAAACCAGTCTACTTCATCAGCAAAATCCTCACTCCAGCAGAAACGAGGTACTATAAAATTGAGAAACTTCTTCTCACTCTTGTTTACACTTCATAGAAAATCAAGCACTACTTCTAAGATCATTCAGTCAAAGTCATGACGAACTACTCACTTCAGGTAGTTCTATCCAAGAAAGAAAAATTAAGGAGAGTGCAACAGTAGTCAGTCACTTTGGGAGAACATGATATCAAGTTCGATCAACATCATTTCGAAAAGGGTCGGACCGTTGCCAATTTTCTTGCAGATTTTCCAGTAGAGGATCCTGAGTGGGAGGAGTGCGACCCAGACCTTACAGAAGAAACTCTCAAAGATTCACCCCCCAAACTATTTGACGGGCAAGCTGAATGGATTACAACAAAGAGGTAGAGTCTTCTCACGGATAGATCAGTAGGACCCGCAGGGTCAGGAATTAGAATCGTTCTAATTACCCCTTCCAATGATAGAATTGAGAAATCAATCCTCTTGGATTTTGAGGCCTTAAATAATATCATCGAGTATGAAGCTCTTATTCATGAACTCGACCTCGCTCTTGAGCCTGATGTCCCCGAACTCTTAGTTTACACAGATTCTATACTCATGAAAAGATGATTGAATATGCAGCCTTAGTTACAGATAGGATGAGTAAGTTTGCGAAAGCAACTCTCGATTATCTTCATCGAGGTGAGAATAGATACGCTGATTTCTTGGCATATCTAGCTGGGGTCTTGGTAACAGAAGCTCAATATCTCCAGATCAAAATCATTTCAACCCCCAACATTGATCGCATTTCTGTATGCACGATCAACACTGGGGGTAATAAAGGGGGAGACGATGATTGATGAAAGCCTTTCTTAGCCTACCTCAGTGTCGACAACAGTTGCAACGGACCACTTCCAGCTGATCCAAAAGAGCGCAGACAACTGATCAACAACTCGAGATGCTGCACAAATCAAAATGGCATGCTATACTGCCTTTCCGTCATGGGGTCGTATCTCAATTGCCTCTCAAAACCAAAAGTAGATGAAATGCTCTGCGAATTACATGAAGGGACTTGTGGCTCCCATGCTGTAGATCGATTACTAGTAAACAGAGCAATTACACAAGGAGTATTCTGAGTTGGCATGCGCAGGCAAGCAGAGGAGTACTCATGCAGATGTGACATCTGCAAAAGACATGGACACATGATACGCGCCCTTGCGCTAGAACTTCATGCAAGCAAGGTGTTCTGGCCATTCAAAAGATAGGCACTTGATCTCGTAAGCGAATTCTCTAACTCTCCAGGTAACCGCCGTCACCTACTCGTAGCTACCGATTATTTTACAAAATGGGTAGAAGCAATTCCACTATGTCAAATCAGAGAAGAAGATGTCATCTCTTTTATCTGGGAACACATCATCACTTGGTTTGGGTGCCCCTACCAGATTCGTATCGATAACGGGCCCCAATTTGTGGGAGAAAAAATTGTAACCTTCCTCACCTACACAATATCATCCACTCGCCATTCAATCCTTACTATCCTCAAGGTAATGGCCAAGCCAAAATTACCAACAAAACCATCGTGGATGACTCATAAAAGGCTTTACTAAAAAAAAAAAGGGAATTGGGTATGAAAACTACCTCATGTCCTATGGGCATATCATACAACTCCCCGATAGTCAACAGGATGCACCCCAATACTCCTTGCCTATGGTATTGAGGCCGTCATTCCTTCTGAATACCATCATCCAGTTCAAGATCACGAGCTGACTGACTGACAAATAAATTATAGATAATACTAGCTTTTAATCAATCTTATACCAGTTAGATCGAGGATAACACTTGGTTTGGCTTACTCTACTTAATCCCTGCGATTGAATTAAATTTAAAAACTTGTTTTATATTAAAGACTCTACTGAACATGAGATTGAGTAAAGGTAATACTAGCCTTTATCTACTTCAACTTGTTTGGGACATTATACCTGTTAGATCAAGGATAACACTTGGTTTAGCTGACTCTACTAAATCTCTATGATTGAAACAAATGTAAAAACTTGTTTTATTTAAAGACTCTATTGAACATGGGATCGGGCAAAGGTTATACTAGCCTTCAACTACTTCAACTTGTTTGGGACATTATACCAGTTAGATCAAGGATAACACTTGGTTTGGCTGACTCTACTAAATCTCTGCGATTAAAACAAATTTAGAAACTTATTTTATATCAACGACTTTAACAGGCATAAGATAAGGCAAAGGTAATACTTTCCTTCATCTCTTTCAATATGTCTGCAATATTACTACAGTTAAATCAAGATTCAACTTGGTTTGACTGACTCACCCATCTCTAGGATTAGAACAAATGTAAAAACTTTTTTTATATCAAAGACCCTACCAAACATAAGAGAAGACAAATTCATACTAGCTTTCATCTATTTCAATATGTTTGCGACAGATACTATTTATTTTCAGGTCATATTATAATGGATTCCTTTTCTGCTGTTGGGATGTTAGCCATGCTTTACCCTTCAGTAGGAGGTCGATCAGAATTCAGTTCGCGAGTTACAACAACTCTACCCCTCTTTATCAGATCAGCAGGTCGAGGGCCTAAATTTATTTCCATGAAGGCCATACAATTCCCTAAATCTTTATTAATTGTACAAATGCATCCCTTGTCAGACAGGTTCTAAACATGGTATCTCATTCTAACTTAAATATTTTTACTTCCTCTGCAAAATACGCAATGGTAGACTTTAACAGGTCTGCCCGTGATACATGAGCTACAACAATCATTGAAAAGTGAGATCTCACCTTCTCGAGGCGTGACTCCAAATTCGTGCATAGGTTCTTCTGATGTGCCATTTCCCTGCCGGTCAAAGCATAAAAAGTTATATTCTCTTCCAATTTTATGACATATTTAGCTGATTCAGCCTCAATAGTGACCTCCAAGTTCACCACCTGAGCGCGAAGCCTCACGATTTCTGCATTCAAATCTTCCCCGGCAGAAGTATCCTTTAACGAGTCATTTTTCTTCTTTATTAGAATTTCCTTTGCCCTGATTTCCCTTCTAAGACCTTCTCCCTGATAAGTGCAGCATCCATCTTGTGCTGGCATTCCCTTAAGTTTGCATTCCCTTTCTGCACATGCCCTTGTATCTGAGCCACATCACCTTCCAGCTCTCTAATTCGACCTGAAAGGCTAACTACATCCCTTTGAACTAAAAAAGCTTTGACATTACTTCTACTCCCCTCGAGTGGTTTCTGGCCTCGGCTTTCCTGGTGCGCGCGTTGGCTTGCGCAAATTCGTTCTTCAATCATGCCACCTTCTCATTTAATTCGTCACACCTTCGTTACATTGCCCAAAACTCCATATCCTTGGTGGGTAGGGCTATATGCAACCTTTCGACTGCAGATTCCAAAGCCGATAAATTCTCTCGAGCTAGCTTCAGCTCGTTATCTTTTTCAATTATTTTCTGTCTCAGTCGCTCCAGCTCGCTTCTATAATTCTAAAGATCTGCCCGAGATTCTCCCTCTGATCTTTTTAGCGCCTGAATATGGTATTGAGCCATTTCAGCCTGCCTGCCTTTAACCATCAGCATGTCAATCCGACTCTGAAGCTTTGTGGCGTGTTCTTTTACCTCCGTAAGCTCTTTTAGTCCCTTGTCAATTTTGGTATCTTTCTCTTCGACCTTGCGACTGAGGTCGACAACATTCTGGGTTGTCTCAACAAATTTAAAATGTACCTTCATATGCTGGTCTTCACTGCCCTCATTAGCCTCCCTCACCCTATCCAACTCCTCTACAAATTCTCAGTTACATTGGAGTACCCCATCTTTACGCGAGCGAACTACATCTAATTCAACCTGCACAATATATATACATTGTATACAGTTTGGATTTGATGATCTCCCTTTCCCTGGCAAGCTCGGTCTCTAGATTTTTTATTCTGAGACTCATTTCTCTAAGTGCCTACAAAGAGGTTACAAAATACTCAAAAGTCTATTCAATACACACAAATCCAATAATTTACAAGACACTTCCAAAATACTCATACAAAATCATTTCTCTACCCTACCTTCTCATTCTTGCCCTCTGGGAGTTTAGTGTCATCCCCTTGACTGTCTAGTACCGTTTGGCTGGAGACACCATTCAGCATATTACCAACTGCCACCGCTACCTCTTAAACTTCTTTATCATTTCCCTCCTCGACATAGGTGTCTGCCTTAATGGTATCCACCTCACTCTCAGAATATCCTTCGATATCAAGTGGTGCCTAAGCCTTTCGCGCTCTGCCTGCGCCTCCACCTCCTCCAAATTTACCTTCGCCTCCACTTGTAGTTGGCCAATCGCTACTGCATGGGAAGCCTTCAGTGCCTCCAGCTTCTTTGCTTCCTTGAGAGCATCAACCTTCTCTCGAGCTACCTTCTTTTCAAGCTCGACCTTCACCTTTATCAACTCAGATTTTTCTTCTTCCACTCCGATCCAAATCCCCTTTACCAAATGAGCAACCTACAAATATAAAAATTAACCTCAGCATGAGTTCAAAAAGTAATAAATAAATACTTCACATGATCAAACATAAATACATACCATCCTGTTCATGTCCTCCTCTCCGTGATGAGCCGCCAGCCTGGCCCTTTCCTCCATTTCTTCGAGATCATCCTCAGCAGAAAATTGCTCTTAAGCGACCTTTTCACCCGACCTCTCCGAAGGTTTGATCCTTCTCTTTTTCTCTTTTCCGTCGACCTCACCACTTCCAGTGGTACCAGAGTCCGACAGACCCCTCAACATTTATATTTTTGGAAATGTTCGATTTAATTTGCTAGACGTAATAGACTCCAGCTGAGCTGAACTGTCTATTCTAGGGGTCTTGGCCATATTGGTTTGACTTTTACCACCAGTTCCTCTCTTCTTCCATCATCGACGTCCGCCATCAGCCTAGTTGATTGAGATTTTTAAACCTTTTTCGACTTATTCCCTACCCTTCTCTTTCTACTAAGGCCAAGTCCTTCAAACACAAATTCGTGCTTAACCTCTTACTCAGCAACTTCGTCCAACAATGAATCTTTCCTCTCCACCTGAGACTTTGGGCCTGCCATGCACAGCAGTTTGGTTATCAATTAAAGATCATCAGTTCAACATAATAATATTATACTCTATACATTATTATACTTACTTTGTTTTACTGTTCTAAGCAGAAGATCCAAAGGTTCTTCGTCATCTCTCTGAAGGCAATTACCCTTCACCCATATTTCATTGTCATTCTAGGCTCGACCTGCTGAATTTAGATTGAAGAAGCGACGCCGAGTTGCACTGGCACATAAATATTCCCCACCACTGGCGTGATAATTTTTTATCCCATAATATTGCAATATGACCTCAGAGGATATCCTCCTCACTTTCCCCTCATTCTCCCATTTTTTATTCAAATGGTCACAAACACTTATTACCTCCTACATGTTCCCGTTCAATTGAATGGGACATTCCCTAATCGCATTCATAATCCCCTTCGCCAAATTGGTAAGGGGAAGACTCAACCTGTACTCTAATTGAGACATGTAATACAGGAAACCTTCTGAAAGGTTATTCTGAACACTCCCATCGAAATATTCTAACGAGATCGATTCATCTATACCCCTACCTCATTTTTCCTCCTCCAAATCGGCCAACAAATAAAAATACTCCTCCTCTGTTACTACAGTACACCCCCTAAATATCTTGCCAGCGTATTCTACGTAGTAAGCCCATTTCCCTTCTACAGCAGCCTTGGTTTTGCAAAATTCTTTAAATGCATCTGAACCAGGGGGATAGACCACAAATTTGCCAGGAAAGCCTAAAAATTACTCCAATCCTACTTCAACCTCACTATCAGACTCTACCGTCTGACCAGAGGTCGACACCTCGTTAGCAGCTAACTATCCATCTCAAACTATAATTCTACAGGCAAAGTTTTGACCCTATACAAATACCTCTCACGTTCTACCTACATACAGGTTCAGCTATCTATCATTATTTCATATACATCGATCATTCACACATAACATATCTTTCATATATTCTGTATATATGTCAATTTTTGTAGATTGCTATAAATAACATTCTTTGGAGATTTACTTAAAACAAATTACGATTTGCAAAAGATATAAACATACAATACACGTCTCTACTAACCTTCAGTGTTAGAATGAGAATCCGCAGTAGCACCAAGTCCTTCCCAGATAACACTGCTGTATAGCCACCTACGTGATTAAATGCCTGCAACTTTCTTTAACTTTTGATCACCCTCAGATAAATTTTTACCAATCCTTTACAATATTTTCGTGCTTCTCTCTCTGTACTCTCCAAATTTTAAAAGTGAAAAAATGTTTGAATGATGAGAAGAAGCACTATTTATTTTTTCTCTCTCTCTAATGGCTGACAATTATTGCACCTCGCATGACCCGTCAATTTTGGAACTGAGGCGTCTTTTCCACTCTCAATGTCAAACATCTTGTACCTTCATATAAAACTGTCTTTCCATCCTTACCCTTCCCCTCATATTTTAATATATTTTTTCTCCTATTTCTATATATTTCTTTGACCTTCCCACACTCATGATGACTCACACTCACACAATATCAAATTTTTGTAGCTTTACATACAAAATGAAACTAGAAGCTCCTACATTTTTTCTGTTCTTGTTTCTTATACTTATAGTACTAGTGACGTCATTTTTAAAGCTAACAATTTTTTAAAGTTATTTAATTTTTTTTATCAAAACAGCCTCATATGGCATTCGCAACTGTAGAGGATCAAATTGACTATCATCTTTTCTGTTAAAATTAATAATACTTATATTTATTTATGATAACACTTTACATATAATTATATCTAAAGCAACATTGATGACCTGGGCGACCACATCCGATAAGATCACCTTCATCGATCATCCCATCTTCAAATTCGATCTCCACCTCAACAATCAGTTTAACCATCTTTTCTCGATCTTCAGGATCCCATACCAATTCACGAAAACATCTTTCATAAAAATACCGGGCATAATCAAGTTCCCTACTTCTTATATTTAGTTCTTCGAGCTGACACTCTCTCACGGGTAACTCTGCATCATAACAAAATAATTCAAAAATCATCTCCCGCATTTCAGCGATCCTTATGGCCAATAATCCTTCAGAGGCATGTCGACTTCTACGAGATCGAGTTTGCACCATCATAATCTTTTCTCCATATTCAAAAACTCATTATACCCTTATTTATGCATTTTTACAACACTTTCCCTTCAAAACACGATTTTGGCATTTTATCTCGTAATAGAAACCCAAAATCTGAGAACGACTATTTGAAATTATCCCTTCCCTCGAACTCATACGTTACATTATTTTTCTAAGTCGTACTTATTCTTTCAAATTTATACCTTTATCGACCTCTATTAGCTCGAATTTTCTGATTTTAGATTTCCTATAATTTTTATCTCCCACATTTCCAATACGTAGACATATCATACTTATATAACATAAATTTTCACACATATTTATCCCAGTTCGAAATTACAATCACAATACTTGCACTACTCATAAACTTCATTTCGTACATCCTTCAAACGATTCAGTCTGATTCTACATAAACACAGGTAATTGGATGACAAATTTATTCATGTAAAAAAAACTACACGTGATTTTACATATAGAAAGTCTTTCAGTAATCAATCTCAGGTATATTACAGATACCTAATCTGTCCAGTACCCAATATCAGGTACTTTACAGATAACAAGTTTTTTCACTACTTTTGTAAGTAACGGGTCATTCAGGAACTTTGACACATCAACTCCTTTAGTTCTGACTGCTTCAGTGATCTTTCACCCTGATGCAAAACAAATATTGGAACCAACAAAAAGCTTTCCTTACATGAGTTTGGTTGAAGTCTAGTAGAACTTTAATTGGAAACTATGCAAGCAGTAAACTCAGTGCTGGCACCAACTCTACAAACTGAAGGTCTTCTGAGCACAAAGATGTGATGAAGATGTAGAATCAGACTTCCATTTTTTGTCTTACTCCTCCACTGCCATCACCGCCCCACCTATAATAACCACCCCTGAAGAGTTGGTAGAGATGAAGAGGGCCCGACCTTTAAATCTATGGTGATACAAAAAATCAGCATAACTGCCTTGCAGCTATGCCTATCCCTGAATATGAAGCCCCAACCTTATCTTTTGAAAGAGTTCAGAGACATGCCCAATGTTTTTCACATGACAAGACGACGATATGAACCCCTACTTACAATGGAATTTTACCTCAGCTTCAACCGCATCGTCTTCTAACTTGCCTTGATAGGTCGGAGGAACAGAAGCGGGTATTGACATCTCCAAGGATTGGTCACCAATGTATTTCAACTTCAACCTCTGTATTTCAGACGCAATTCTTTCATAAGGGACCATCCTCTGAGTCTTTACCATTTTCAATATTTCAGAGAATTTGATAAATTACAAGCGAACTCTGCTTTAAGGATTTGATACATGTACTATTTATATAACCCTGCATTTATTGTGCATGTACATTTTACAAAGCGTCATCATTCATCACAGATGCAACTCTTCAAATCATAACCGTCACATACATTAGCATCCACATCCTCATTTAATTCACGTCATTTCCCTATAACCCGAGTAACATTCATACAGTCAAAGCCATCATTACTCTATTTCAATTTCCAAGAACTTCAACTATACCAATTAACCATACATCCTTTCTCAACCAAGCCACTCGTGACTTTGGTTACGAGGGGGTGATTGTAGAGGCATATCCTTCGATCTCACCTAAAATTATGCTCACCTAGTTTGAATTACCTCCATCTCAGACTCACACATTTTTAACATAACTTCTCCAGTCAATATTCCAAACTACCCCACTAACTGGTTAAGAACGTGGGTCAAATTTAATCTAAAAAGCCTTATCCAGTTAAAGATACCTGCCTCACGTGAACTCGCTAGTTACTCAGTCAACCACCATTAACCACATTGTTTGCAAAATGTGCGCCAGCACGATAAAGAGCTGCAAAAAAGCCTATATAAAGGAAAAGTTCTAGAAGAGATAGGGACCAGAAAAATTATACAAGAGATCATCAAGAAACTACTTGTTCTAGATTCTCAAATACATTCAAAACTTCTTAGTTACAAGGTTTAAGCATTTTTATATATAGAGATTGCTTGTAATAAGATATCCACCTTAAGCAATAAAGATACTTTTACAAAAATCCTTCACTCGAACTCGTGGTTTTTTTACCTATTCAGAGGTTTTCCATGCTAAATTCACCTGTGCCATTTCTTACTTTCTTTGAGACTATTGTCATTGGTTCATTAGTGTGATAGCGAATTCTAAGCCATTTCGAGCTTACACAATTTGGCCATTACAAGTGGCAGGCAGCCAAGAAGGTTCTTTGCTATTTAAATAAGACTAGAGATTATAGATTAATTTATAGGAGATCAGATGGCAAAGATGATAAGAAGTCTACTTTTGGTAATGTTTTTATGCTTGCTCATGCTGCTATCACGTGGAAAAGTATCAAACAGTCTCTTGTAGCTTCCTTGACTATGGATAACATGTATATTAACATTAAGTATGACATTATTATTGATAAGTACATAAATAGATTATCAAGATTCCTCATTTGTCAACACTTGAGATAATTGATGATTTGCTTACTAAGAGACTTCTGATACTAGCTTTCAGGGGACATGTTACACGTATAGGATTGTTGGAGTCTCTTGAGGATTGCTCTTTACGTGGGAGTAGTTATAGATTAATTTTATTTCCTGTTACTGCATTAAGATTCTTTATCCATGAAGAAGTTATTCCCGATTATTATTTTGGTCGACATTCAGATTAATTTTGATTATTTAGATGCTATTATATTTAGATCTGTTATCATATGTGCACATATTCAATTTTAATTATGCAATTGCAATAAAATTTTAGATATGAGTGATTTTATTATATGATGGTTGTCTAAGTATCAAGTGCTTATAGAGAATATGAAAGGTTTCTCAAGTTTCCTTTGATTCGATATAGGTAAGCTTTACATCCTTTGGCCTTCATTTTAGTATGAGCGACAATCTTCGCATAACGTTTTGTCTAAGTATTGAAATGACATGTATCTGGTAGATACATGTTGCCGGACACTAACAGAAATATACTAACATATCATTAAGGTGTACATTTGCCATTCACACGCTAAACTTCACCAGTAAAGATATGAAAGCTATAGAGGCTGCTAGCCCTATAATGGCCTAATTTTATAGCTCAAAGTGGTTCAGAATTAGCTCTTACACCAATGTACTTGTGACAAAATTTAATAAAAAGCAAGAAATAACTCAGGTTTTAGCGTGGAAAACCTATGAATAGGTAAAAAAAATCATGACCTCGGGTTGCAGATTTTTATAATAGTGACGTTAATTGCTTGAGGCTGATATCTTATTATAAGTGATCTCTCGAACTATAAATACTTGATCTTGTAAATAAGAGGCTTTGTGTTAGAGTATAGAAAATCTATTTTTCTTGGTCCTCGTCTCTTCTGGAACTTTTTCTTTATATAAACCTTACCCGCAGCTCATTATCGTGCTCAAGCACATTCTCCGAATAATGAGGTAAGTGGTGGTTAACTGTGTAGCTGTTAAGTTCGTGGGAGACAGGTGTTTTGACTTGTTCATGTTCTTCTGTTGTGCTTGATACACGTATTTATCACTTTGTGCTCTAGGTGTTAATGCTGACTATTTATATCATAAGTAAAATCGTAAGTATGATATGGAGGTAGTTCGAATTAGGTTAGTTGAGGGATAGGTTCCTATAATCACTCCCTCACAACTGAAGCACAAGTGGCTTTAGCTGAGAAAGAACCTTTGGATTGGGGGTTTTGGAAGTTAAAAGATAAGACGTTTTTTGATTTTGACTGGTTAGGTACTTGATATGTATTTATGAGGGATGTATCTATATGAATGATTATGGAAATGATTGATGTACGTGACGCTTGGGTTTCCAAAAGTGGGTCTGTTTTGAATAATGACCCTCAGAAATGTACCTGCGCATTAAATATGATTGTTAATAAATAGTACCTATATTGTATATCTTGGCAAAGTACCCTGTGGTGAAAAATTCTCTAGATTCTCTGAATTTCAATGGGAAGACCAGGTGAATGGTGTGTAAGAAAGAATCTCTACTAAAATACAGAGATTTAAGTTGAGATATTCTGGGGATCAATCTCTAGAGATGCCCACCCAATTCCTATACCGCCGACGTACTACGGTATGTCGAAAGACAAAGTGGCTAAAGCTGATGATGACTATTACTGTATTGGATATTTCATTACGTTGTCTTGATAGGTGAGCAACGTTGGAGGCGTCTCCGCATACTTCCAGAGGAAGGTTGAGAAGACAGATGTTGGAGCTAGTGTATCTACAAGGATGTATCGTCGATATCTTGTGAAGGACCTAGATTCTATGGTAGGACTCCTTTCATCTCCATCAACTCTTTGTTGGTAGGGGTCATGAAGAAGGAGACCATGGGGGTGGTGGAGGAAGATAGGTATTTGAGGTCTTACCCCTGCACAATCATTGTCTCTTGGCGCTAAGACCACAACATTCGTATCTTGGCGACCTAAAGAAGGCCTTTTTGCTTGAAGCAGTTGCGTTTGCAAGCAATGGGGACACCATATGCCTTCCATGGTCTATGACTTCGGACCAAAAAAAAAAAACCAGTTTTCTTGTCAAAATAAAAATGATTGAAGAAAGGATGGCTACTCAGTGGATTTCCAAGTTCCCAACTTTGGCTTCAGAGAACGCAGAGTGAAAAACATCACTGCAAAAAATCTGATATGCTTTTGAAGAATGAACTGTAACCAGGTATATAATACAAGCTTCCTCTAGGTAAAGTATCTTAAAGGGCGAATGTGTTGTCTGTAAATTATCTATAAATTGTATTCGAGACTTAATAAAAATGTTTTATTCAAACTCTGTATTGGTAAATAGAATTAAACTCCATTGTGATTAAAATGGAGCTATTAAGAAATTGACATATAGTTATGCTTAGAGGATGAAATGTAATACTTGAATCAAGAACTAGAAAGTAATTTTAGCAAAAAAAAAAGATCGAGGCTGTGAAAAACTGTGTAACAAATTTGTAAGAAACTGAAATAAATTAGAATTAGATGCGGAGGGAATATCGTAAGATAAAATAATTGGCGAATTAAAAGTTTGAGCTCGCTGGAGATCTTCAACGTAAGAATATTAGATTGGGGACAAAGATATATGATGAATAGTGTAGAAATGAGGTTGGTGAATCAAAGAGTTGAGTGTATAGGTAAGTTTAAAAACTTTCCTATCGGAGATCTTAGGCGTTTTACATTTATGGAAGAATATAGATTAAAATCAAACGAAATGTGGGGAATGTTGTAAGTTATTTTGATAATGTGTATAAATATGAGGGGAATGTGATTTAAAAAGGCGAAGAAAATATAATCTAGTGATGACTCATTCTGATAAAATTTGGCATTGCTGCTGAGGACGATTGGCGATAAAAAATACAGGAAGTGCGGGATAAGATTTTTGGCTTGGCTACGATTTGGATTCTATTCTGCCTATAAATGCTGAGTTATAGTTCGACAGGGCTTAGATTTAAGGTCAGGCCAATTATAAACTCGGCAGATTGGATGGCGTTTCTACTCCATAGATTTTCGTTGAAGTAATTGTTGGAGCCTACAAGGCTCGAAAAGCAGGCCTCGTGAGGCAAATTAGGCTGCTCATGAGAGATCAAGGAGAATAGATGGTGATGGTTACCCCTTGCTGGAAGCAAAACTGATTAGTGTAGCCTCCCATGACATCTGGATGCTTATGTGTAAGTATATGTGAGGAAGGAATTGTATAAGTCAGATAATGTGATCATAAATGTAGGAGGTAACTGTGTGGCTTTGAGAATATGTTCTTCTTTGTGTACAAAATGCTGTTTGGAAACTATTGTGATAGAAAGAAATTTAAATTTGATAGAGAACACTTTTGAAATAATGTCAGTAAGTTTTATGAAATAGCAAAATAATGAAGAATAGTAAATGGCAGGTCAGCTTAATTTTGTCTCTTGTGTAATTATAGGGATAAAAGATTGAATGTGTGTACGTGTTAATGTCTATCAGAGAGTTGGGGGGAGGTCAGAGGAGATTTTGCGGTAGGAGGAAAATGCAGAATATATTAAAAAATATAGGATCGGGTAGTCCAATGAGGGAAGGTATTGTTCACTGAAAAGGGTATCAAAATAGCTATGACATTACATTGTTGGAAGAGTACGCGCGCAGTTCGAAACATCGAGGGCGGCTCAGCATGCGAGCCCAAGTAAAACTGCGCGCGGCATTGAAGGGACAAACTATACGAGGTAGTAATCGTATTTTCTATATCTTCTATATTTAAACGTTAATCAACTTCAAACAAATTGAAGACACATGGAGAATAAGGAAAGAAACAAATATGTAAGATTCAGTGAGGATAGAAAGGAGCTTTTTATCATCAATCAAGCCCAAGAAAAGTTGGAAAGAAAAAAAAGACAGGTTCTGATGGTGGTTGTAACAACATCATTATAAAGAAGGATTTTGGCGAGTCTGCTTCAGATTCTATTTCAGACGTCATGTAAGGCTAGTATTGATGATTTGATGATTTGAAGGTGGTTTTTTGAAACGTTTTTTTATAGGTTCAATTTTGAAAATATTAAAGCAATTTATTAGTAATTATTTGTATAATTTTGTTTTGATATGTCCTAAAAAACAGATTCGATATTGATATAGCTATGCTACAAGAGGATGAGTGGTAAATATGTGGCATGATGGTAAATAAATAAGATAGAAGTACGCTGGACTGTATGTAGGTGATGAGCTGTGTAAGAATATCTATGTAAAATCAAACCTCATCCTTGGGGGGAAAGACTTATAATTTAGGATGCGAGACTATACAGATCGATGGAGGTATTGCAATCCTCATGGTCGTCATCGGACTTGTAGAGTCTGATAATGTAAATGTGTAAAAAATAAGAGTCTGATTAGGGAAGACGGAAAGTAGTACTGTTCAATTTCCTAGATTTCCCTAAACATACTATTATCATAACCACCCGAACGGTCCGGTATGTTTAGTGGCGTTCTATAAATTCAAAACCGTCGTTATAGGGGGAATATGGCGGGTCAACCTTGCAGAAACATTCTGGTAGGCACAAGTCAGAGCGTTTTATTATACGTGAACATTTTGGGAGAAGAAGACATGCTTCATATCTCACTTCTGCGCCTATATGCACTGATTTAGGGAAGGAGATAATCAGATAGGGGGATTATAAAAAAGTAATCAACTCCTTTAGTAGTTTATTTATAGATGGGAATATTCAAGTGACCTCCGAGAGGTTTTTTTGGTGTTTATTTGTGAATCAGTTGGAGATAAAAAAAAAAAAAAAAAAACTATGTGGAATTGAGTTTTACGCCACTTCAACAAATGCTCTGCCAAGTAGAATAATGAATTAACGCAACTTTCCACCGTTTTGTTCCAGGCTTCACCTTCCGAGGCCTTAACTTTGCAAATCTTGAGGATTGGATATATGGACAGGTATCAAGCGTTTGCTGAGAATTTGAGATAAGTGTGTGGGAGAGTGATGGGTGCGAATGAGAGAAACGCTTGTAATCTCCTCGGAGATGTTTTGTTTTTTTTTTGATCGTTTATATGGTGCTAGAAAATATTTACTCTCTGCAATTGAGAGTATCATACTTTTGTTCACACGGCGTCGACACGACAGACCTGTACTGTCTTTTTCGAGTTCATGAACTCAGAGGCATATGAAACTATGGACTGATTAAGCGCCTCACTAGATAGGGAGTACAAAGTGTGATTGCCGTAATCAGAAGAAGATAAAGAATTAATAGAAGACTATTTGTATACGACTGTACTATAGAAGAAAATAGGCATATAGATATTATCTCGCAGACTACTTTAATTGAAGCGTCTTATGGTCGATTGAAATAATGTGTTGTGTGTTGTTTGCTACTGGGCCTCATGTCATAGGTAACAAAGAGAGTCCTTACCATATAGTATATTTGTCTGTTTGGAGAATTGGGTTTTAGCTCTGAGGTATAGTTATGAAGGAGCGTTTTCTCAGTATTAACAGAAATATTGAGGCTAACAACAATGGTTGCCAGAAAGATAGTAAAGGATCTTTAGGCTAAAAGGTGTAATGATGGGGGTGATAGCATGCAGAGCAGAAAATAGGGCTGATAGAGAGAAGTCGACGTGGCCTTTGGGCGCAAAGCGCTAGCCTGAGCAGGCTAAGTATTTTAGTGGATGTGTCCAAGAATCTACTAATGATGAGAAAAGTTTAGCTTCTGAAGTTTTGAAGAAGAGAGGAGTTTATAGAAGCAATGAGCTGCGGCCTCTAAAAACCATAGAGAATTTGTAGTGAGCGTCGAGGGGGGTATATAAAAAGGAGGAGTGGTAGAGTCGCACTCAGCTTTTTGAAGAGGTAGGGGAGAAGGTCGTGAAAAAGTGAGTTGTGGAGGACAGGGTGAGGCTTGGAGCTCACAAGAGTATTGAGGAGATGAGTGCCTCTGCACAGTTAGAGCTGAGCAAAATAGTACGTTTTGATGATTTGTATGTTTCTAAGCTTTGTATTATGATTCGAGCTGAAAATATGTTTGATTATTGTAGATTGCTCGTTTACTGAAAGGGATCTGCCTTGGGTTGAGAAGGGAAAAGCTAAGCTCGGGAATGGGAAGGTGGAGCTCGAGAAGAAGGTAGCTCGATAAAGTTTGACCTGGCTATGGAGGGGAAGCGACTAGATTTTGTAAAGGCTGCGCAGGAGGTGTAGATTAGCAAGCTGCAGAAGAAGCGCAGAAGAACCTGGATAAGGTGGTAGTTCAGCGAGATGGATTCAGGCACCAACTCCTTTAAGAGAACGAGGTATAAGAGGACGTCCCTGGTGTGGTAGAAGGGTTGGAGGATATCTCTCCCAGGGCTAAGCTAGGGAACCAGGGGGAAGATAATGAAAAGGTAGATTAAAAATGTTAAAATTTTGGTTGTGCATTTATGTTGGGTTTGAGAACTGTAATTGTATGAATATTATTTTCTAGGATAAACTTGTGTAGGTTAAGGAATGTTTGTAAACCTTGTTTGTAGGAATTAAGGATATGCTCCTCGGAATTAAAGAATTAGATAGTGAGCTTGTTAAGGAGAAAGATGCCTCAACATCCCTGTTGACTTCACAAGTTGAGCTACAGGTTAGAGAAGAGCAAGAAATAATTGATTTGTATGTTGCATTACTGCAGAGCTACAAAGCAAAATTTAGAAATATAAAAATTAACCTTAGATGTATTAGAATTTTTAGGGGCAATGGTAATCAAATGTGTCCAGATAATACCAGATAATAATACCAAAGTGTTGAGAATGTAAAGCATATACAATATATACCTTGAAATAGGATGTAGGTATAATTGTCAACAAACTGGAATCATACTTCGACCTTAAGTTTAGAAGCTGTCTCACAATACTAGAATGCCAGAAAATTGAAATTTATTAGACATTTGAAAGTCTCCGCTATAATGATTGAATGTCGAGTGTTGTTGAATCGAACTTGATATATTGTTTATGTGATATAGGTCAAACTGGAGTCAGCTCACTTGAGTGAACAAGAAACACTCCAATATAACCAAGAGTTTGCGACAGACTTTGATAGGATGAGAGAGGCAACTGAAGATAGGGAAGATCAACACGTCAAAGTACATTTCAAGTTAGTCGAGGTAACACAAACTTGTAGTAGCCTACTCACAGCCTTCCAACACCAGTCAAATACTTGAAGGCTACATCGAAGCCTACCTAGAGACTCGAAATCCAGCAAAACTTATAACTAAGTCTACGAAGCCTCCTAAGATTAATCAAACACTTGAAGGCATCGTCGAAGCCAACTACGTAGTCAAAGCCTAAGACATACGGTCAGCATCAAAACTCAATACAGGAGAGACTTTGACCATGGTAATACATGGTGAAAGGTAGACACACCTGACAGCCAGCTCACTAGACATAACAGTGAAATGAGCCACCTGACAACTACAGTATCAGAACTGACTTCACGTACAAAATAGTTATCCCCAAAGGATATACATGTAATCTGACCTCCTATGGTGACTCACCCTTTTCTATCTCCTATAAATAGGAGGATGAGGCACAATGAGGGGGTTAAAAAAACTCTCCAAAAACCCCCTTCAAGATTACCTTTGAATACCCTGTAATCCTCTTCCTATTTGATCTGTTATCTTACTCAATATATATCATCAATCATTCAAATCCTCGCTAGAGGTCGTGGAGAAACCAATTCTTGAACTCTACGCAAGTGTGTTAGTTCAGTAATATAACTTATTATTGCCTTAAATACTTGCATCAGCCCCTAGTCGAAGATTAGCCCCTTGGTGTAAGAGCTAGTTTCCCCTCCTACTAAACTTGACCCCTACAAAACTGTTGATGACCTGACCGAAAGATTGAGGGAAAAAATCCCAAAATAGAAAGATGGCAAAAAGAACTCCGGAGGTGAAGGAGGAGGCAGCAAGCTCAAAAGCTAGAATTATACGTTGATGGTGAAGAGTACGGAAGCAAACATGGCTCGATAATGTATCCAGTCATTAAAAACAATAAAGAAAGAGTTACGGGGTTTTGTGGCAAGTTTGAAGGGCCAAATGATTTGAAAATAAACGAGCAAGAGCAGACTCGAGCTAATCTAGTGAGTTCCAAAAATGAATTGAGCATTGAAGAGTAAAATGGTTGGGAAAGATAGTTAGCTAAAGAGAGCTCGAGCTAACCTAGCCGAATGGGAATTATGGTAGAGCAATTGGGTATGGCTTTACCTGCTGAAGCTATAGATTTCAAGATGGTTCAAAGACGATGTAATGAATTAAACGAGAGGGTGGCCCAATTAATTGCAGATTTGACCACGACTAATTTGCATGTCAAGAAGGCCGAGGCAGGAGAGCGGTCGAAGAAGAAAAAAGGCGATGTCGGGATCTTCATTGTACATGGGGATGCGGTTGACTTGTCAGCTCGAGTTAGAGATCTGAAGGGAAATATAACTTGCATTCAAGCTCAAGTACAAAGAGGAAATGAGCGCTTAAGGAAAGCCAGGTAAGTTGGACAAAGCTCTTGGCAAAGAGCGTGAGTTAGAGGGGTGATTAGAGGGAAGGATTGGTTATTAAGGAAGAAAGATGAATTGCTAATGAAGTCTCCTACCAGTGGAAGTGTAGGTAAAGACAGGGAGCTTGAGGAACTTCATGCTCAGTTGGCAGAGCTGAGGATGACGAACCAGGCAGATTCAGATAAAGCAGTGAAAAAGATGAAGGAGCATAATTAGATTATGTCACGCGTAGATAGACAAATGGAGTGGCAAGACACACAGTATAAAAAGTGTAAGAGCGTTATCAGAGATTGAGAGAGAGTTTTTCCAAGGCAGTTATGCCTAAAGCAACTCGCTCACAGATATTAATGGCTTCTATTGCCTATTTTTTGGAGGAAGTGAGAAAACTTGAGTTTGAGAGGGATACCTTGTACGACTGTCTGTCAGGAAGAGGATGTATTTGTAAAGCCAATATATATTGAGGAAACTATATGAATGCAATGAAAATAGAGTTAGGTTCTCGACCTATTGAATTGGTATAGCAAGGCAGGATTACTATAGCTACTCGAGCTCTAGATTTTATGGCTGAACGTCCTCCTGTTATAGGGGAAGGCGTAGTTGACCTTTTATCAACAGAGAAGAACCTTTAGAAGTATCTTATAGATGTAACCTGTATAAGTTTCTATAGTTGCAAACATATTAAGATATGAAAGCTAGTTTTATCTTTGCTCTATCTTATGTCTGTTAGAGATCTTTGATTGAAAACTAGTTGTCCCCATAACCTACGTTCGAACGAGGAGGCACCGATTGATTAATCAGCCGACATCCCGTCATTACCCGGTAAAAATTACCATTCATTTTCCCCAGGGAACGCCCAAACGAATTCAACCTTTTTTTGTTAAATCATACAAGGGAAATCTCAGCCCTGCATCAAATTGCCCGAAGTACACGATGCATTAGTTGGACGCTAATGTTTGGCAATCCGGCCATATCCACTTACGACCGCCTTGAGCTTTCTCCCACTCGCTAACGACGTCCAAAAATTCTATTATGATTCCCGGACTCTCGTAATCAGCCAGCGTAGCAGGCAACCTCCACTCGCTTGGATAAGGCCAAAACAACTCAGACACTCCCTTCTCACGACCACTAATAATGTCTTCATGGGCCAGATCTCCAAGTACTCTCCTTAATAGCACGAAATCTGCCTGTGATTCTACCTTCAAGTTACTAGGCACGTAAGTTCCTACCTCGTGGTCGTAACCGCCCACCAACCCCACTGGCACGGCGCCTGATGGCCCAGCCATTGAGCCCTCCGTCGTTGACTCACCCTTAGAGATGACCATATTTCTACTCACCTTTTCTCTATTCCTTACCTCGTATCTATCAACCGATCTGTGCTTGGCACTCGTATGTCCCTTCACGAGCCAGACGTAAATGTCAACCTCAGCCCTAAGGTAGCGAAGGGCATAATGGCCACCTAATTACTAGGGTACCCTATGGCCAGGCCATCTCCTGGCGCGGCCCATTAACCAGGCTACCTCCTAGTGCGGCTGCTGAAAGACGACGCGACTCCGTGACGTATGACACGATTCATCCCGAAGCCACAATCACCACAACTATTTTGGTTACCACCGATAGGCCGCACACTCCCGTTTAGCTCGAGCATTTCACGTGATTCCAAAACAAACCAAAGAGATTACACTACGGAAGATTATACAAGTTAAAAGGGTCAACTCACCTGATAATTCCAATGCGAAATTACACAGCAATGAATACTTCTAGCTCCAACCCAAGTGTATCAGTTCTGTCCTTCCAAAACTTAGATTTTTTTTTCAAAAGAGAGGAGAAGCTTCAAGCTCCTAGTTGTCTGTCCTTTTATAGTAGAAGAAACGATTATGGGAAAGACAGTTTCCTTGAAAACTGTACCGGGCCCACGCACATCATTCGCCACGTTACCCACTGCATCAGCATCATACCACACATTTCCCCAAGAATTTATATTCTTCCCCCCTCCTGAGACAATGTCAGACAGACTGTCACACCCCCCGCATAACGACTAACTCCACATGCGGCTAGACCTACCTCAGATCTCCCTCCATGCGAGCCAGACCTGAGGGGGGGGGGGGCGATTGTAGTAGAACGCTCCCGCTAGTAACGAAGTCGTGGTAGTCTTACGAGCAAGCCCTTCAACGACCCCAACCTCGCATAACTAGAGCAGGGAAACGATAGGTTAGTCGACGAGCGAACTCTTCGGTCGACCAGCACGAGTAAGGATGCCCTGACAAAACTACTCTTAAGTATCTCTATACAACGAGAAATTATTAGCAAATGCAGAACAAATACGAGGAACACCCACCTCACGACTTTGAAGGGATAGTCATGGAATTTCCCTAAACACATGAGAGAGGATGCTCCAAGGTCAAACCCTCCTTATAAATTGAGAGGAGAGGGTAAACAAGAGGGGATCTGCTTCTTCTTCTTCCTTCTTCAAGCAAACTACTATTCCTCAGCAATCTCAAAAACATATCAGAGAGAAAGAGTGACAGAGGATCCCGAAGACAGTTGAGCGGTGCCCTCCTCTGGTTCAGTATAAAGCCCAATCCATTGGACGATTATTGTTGTCCCTTAATAAAATAAGGAGACTACAACAATATACTTTCCTGACTCAGCTAGGTTCGTGGCTTCTAAGTCTACTACCCGAGCACGAAGTTTCCCAATTTCTGCGTTCAACTCTTCCCTAGCTGGCAGATCTTTCAATAATTCTTCCTTCCTCTTCGCCAGCAAGTCCTTTGCTTTGATCTCCCCTTCAAGAACTTTCTCCCTAATAAGAGCAACATCCAACTTATACAGGCATTCCCTCAAATTTGCATTTCCCTTCATAACATGCCCCTGAATTCAAGATACGTCACTTTCTAGCTCCCTAATGCGACCTGAGATACTAACTACATCCCCTCAAACTATAGGAGCCTTAACCTCAGTTCTACTTCCCCCTGAACGCACTCTAGCCTCGGCTTTCTTGCATGAGCAATGGCATGGTCCTTTTTGGCTTTAAGTCGAGTACTCTCTCGTTTAAGTCGCCGCACCTTCATTGTATTTCTTGGATTTCATTTCCTTAACGGGGAGAACTGTTTGCAATTGTTCAGCTGCGACTTCCGAAGCTAATAGATTTTCTCGGGCTGCCCTCAGCTCATTGTCCTTTTCGATGAATTTTTACCTCATTCGCTCCAACTCGTTCCTATATCTTTGAAGATCAGATTGAAATAGTTCCTCTGATTGTTCCAGCGCCTGAATACGGTATTTAGCCGTGTTGGCCTAATTACCCTTCACAGCCAACGCTTTAACCTGACGTTGAAGTTTCTCGACACGTTCTGTTGCCTCGGATAGCTCCTTTAATCACTTCTTAATCTTAGAATCTTTTTCTTCGACCTGAAGGGTCAGATCAGAAATGGCCTGGCTTAACTTCACAAGTCTGAAATGTGCTTTTACGTATTGATCTTCTCTGTTCTCATTCTTCACCTTCATCCTATCAAACTGCTGAGCAAATTCCTGATTGCACATGAGTACGTTGTCCTCACGAGTACGAGATGAATCTAATTCGACCTGGGAAATATAACAAGTTTTAGTACAGTTCGATTCAGGAAAGCCTTTGAATATATACATACTACATTTCAAAGAGATTACGTGCTTTCTAAACATCTGCTTCCAAGTACTTTTAGACTAAAAGTTTGGAGTCCATTCTCAGATGAACCCTTCATGAGTCTTTTTCAGCGTGCAAGGTGCATACTTTCGATATATTACTCTATATTAATAGCGTTAAATTTTACTATGCATTACTATTTTATTTTCTTAATAACTAAATGTTGGTGTAACATGTAAGTCGAAAAACCTATTCCAATCTAACCTGCAGCTCCGCTTGCGCAGACAGCAAAGCTTTAGAGTTCTCTCTTTCCCTGGCAAGTCCAGACTCTAGGTCATTTATTATGAAACTCATCTATCTAATTACCTACAAAAGATTTATAAACAAAGTCAATCTACAGAAGTTTTCTTCCCCATACACAATTCAAACTACTCACAAATATTTATACAAAACATATGTCTACACTACCTTCTCACTACCACTTTCTGGTAGCTCGACGCCATCCCTTGATTGTCAAGCACCGTCTGGCAGAAAATACCATCAAGACCGTCCATAATCCCACAACTTCTGGTTCCTCCTCATCTTCCACTTCAACGTAGGTGTCAGCCTTAATGGCATCCATCTCCTCATCCGAATAGCCCTTCATCATCAAGTGAAGACCCTATTTGTCACGCTCCTCCATCATCTCGACTAGATTGGCCTTTGCCTCGACCTGCACCTGGCCGATCACCACGTATGAGAGGCCTTCAGCTGCCTAACTTCCTTAATGGTTTCAGCCTTAGATCGAGTTAATTCTTTTGCCAGCTCGACATTAACCTTCTTCAGCTCGCTTTTCTCTTCCTCTATACCAAGCCAAATCCTCTAGACAAGACGAGCAACCTACAAAAATTACATTGATCTCAGCGATAAGCCCTAAGTATATGAATCATGTCTTTCTGATAAAATAAACTTACCATCATGTTCGCATCTTCCTCTCCATGGAGAATCGTCAACCTGGCCCTTTCCTCGACCTTTTTGAGGTCGTCCACTGAAGCAGATCGCCCCTCGACGACCTTCTTTCCAGACTCCCCCGAGGGTTCGAACCTCCTCTTCTTATCTTTTACAACCTCACGACTTCCAGTGGTACCAGAGGCCGGCAGGAGTCTTGGATAAAATAGTTCAAACCTCCTCACCGCTGAATTGCCTTTTTCCTTCATCAACCCCCGTCATCGACCTAGTAGAATGAGCCATTCGAACCTTTTTCGACCTACTGTCAACTCTATTTTTTCTACTCAGGCCAAGTCCCTCAAAAATGAGTTCGAGTTCAGTCTCCTCTTCCGCACTTTGTCCAACAAGGATTTTTTTTTCCACTATAGACTTCACACCTCCAATAACACATTTTACTATCAACTACAATTGTCAACAAAACATAATAATAAATCTATCTATGCATGTCTATACTTACTTTGTTTTACAGTTCTAAAACGAATATCCAAAAATTCTTCATCATCTCTTTGAAGGAAATTACCCTTCACCCATATGATGTTGTCATTCCAGGTTAGACCTGCTAAATTCAGATCGAAAAAATGAGGACGAGTTACGCTCGTACTAAAATATGACCCCCCACTGGCCTTAAATTCTTCACCCCATAAAACTACAGAACGTCCTCAGGGGTTATCCTCCTCACTTTTCCTCCTTTCCCATCTTTCATTCAGATGGTCACACATAGCTATTACCTCACACATGTTCCCGTTCAATTGAACAGGACATGCCCCAATTGCATTCATAATCCCCTTCGCCAAATTGGTAAGGGGAAGGCTCAGCCCATACTCTAATTGAGATAGGTAACACATAAACCCTTCGAGAGGTCACCCCGAACATCCCCATTAAATACTCTAACGAGATCGATTCATTATACCCCTATCTCGTTTTTTCACTTCCAAATCTTCCAACAGATAAAAATACTCTTCACCTCTGCAACCATACAACCCCTAAACTGCCTACCGGCAAACTCTACACAATTTACCCATTTCCCTCCTACACCGCCTTTGCTTTACAAAATACTCTAAAGGCGTCAGAACCATGAGAATAAGATTCCAACTGACCAGGGAAACTCGGAAATTGATTCAATCCTACTTCCCCTTCATTATCAGACTCATTCGTCCGGCCAGAGGTTGATACCTCATTAACAGGAGGACTACCCATCTTGAAAATAGATTCTACAGGCCCATTTTGACCTATACAGGTGCCTCTCACACTCGACCTACATACAGGTTAAGGTATTTATCATTCTTCCATCTATGCATACATATATATATATATATATATATATATAAAATATCTCTGATCAATCATTCACGTATAACATATATCTTTAACATATAGAAATACCTCAACATATATCACAAACATTTCAACTAACCCTCAGTATCCGATGAGAATCGGTAATAGAGTCAAGTTTTCCCCTCACAACGCTGTTGTATTGCCATCTATGAGATCCAAAATCTTTTGCCCTCTTCAACCGTTTGTCACCTTCAGGTAACTCTTAATCGAATCCCCTAATCTTACGTCCTTCTCTCTGAGTGCTCTGTAATTTTTTGAAGTGGTAAAATGTTTGTTTGGAGATGAAGAATAACTATTTATCCTTTCTTTCTCATGCGGCTGGCATTTATTGTTCCTCACACGAACCGTCCTCGATTCTAGAACTGAGGCGTCCCTTTCACTCTCCATGTCAGGCGCCTTGTACCTTTTCGATAAAGCCACTTTCCATCATTACAACTCCCCTCATTTTTTAACATATTTTCTCCCTATTTCTATATCTTTCCTGACCTTCCCGCACTCATGCTGACTCACACTGTACGTGTCAGAGTTCTATTTCCTTTTGCATACAAAATAAAACTAGAAGCTTCTGCAATTTAATATTTTAGTTTTCGGTCCTTGTTTATCATACTTATAGTAATTGACTTCATTATCTAAACTGAACAAATGTTTAAATTTATTCAAAATGTTTCCTAAAACAGTCTCAAAATAGATTTGCCCCTATAGAGGATCCGATTGACTTATATTATTTTGTTACATTCAAAACAATTATATTATTCAAAGATACACTTAACACAACATTCAACACAACTTTGGTAACCAAGACAAATATCATCTAATCACATTATTCGTCGTCCTTAGATCGCCGAATTCGATCTCAACGTCTGCAATCAACTAGCCAACTTCTCTTGATTTACCTATTCTCCACAAACACACCTTAGAAAAATAACAAGCATACTGCCTGCTCTTTCCATCTAAGCCTCGAGCTCATTCCCTCCCCAGTAGTTCAGCATCATGACCAAACGAACCAAAGATCCTCTCACATACTTTTGCAATCTTTATAGACAATCGTCCTTCCACGCAACTCAAATCCTTTGAGATCGGCCTGTACCATCCCAAATCTCTCCTCCATTTTTTCTTTCATCCTACCCATATTTATACGTTTCTCACTAACTTTCCCCTTAAAATACGTGATTTTTATCTTTTATCTCATAACAGAAACCCCAAATCTTGGGATCAATTATTAGAACTTATCCCCTCACCAGTATACAAAATAGTCATTGCATTCGACCTTACACTACCACGGGTATTACCTCTTTCAACCTATAACAGCTCGAGTTTACATATTTCCAACAATTTTTGTCCCTCACCTATTAAGCATAAATAATTTATTCAGCATGACATTGACAACATATAATCATTTCAGTCCAAGCAGCATTGCAACATTATTTTATCACGTATCAACAGTTATTCAACTAACACCCAACACAATTCAGGTCGATTCAAGAAGTTTTTCTATACACAGTTTCATAAATATCAACTTTTATTCATATAAAAAATATTACATACGATTTACAAATAACAAGCTTTCACACAGGAATACAACAGAATATTATCCATCCAGAACCAAACTCCAGGAACTTTAAAGATAACAAGTCTTCCCTATTTGTTAAAAGCTACAGGTCATTCAGGCATGCCGAGGTATCATATCTTCCAGTTCTTCTTAATTCAGTGATTCTTCACCCTGATGTAAAGAAGACATTAGAACCAACAAAGATCTTCCCTCACATGGCTCGGTTGAAGCGTAGTCAAACTCCAGGCGAGAACTATGCAAGCAGTTAGATTTAGTGTTGGCCCCCATAAAACAGGATAAAGGTCTTCTGAGCGCAAAAATACGATGAAAATACATCAACAGGATCCCCCTCCCCGTTCTCCTTCTCCACTGCCATCGCCGCATCTTTTATAACCACCACCACCGAAGAGTTGGTAGAGATGAAGAGGGCCCAACCTTAGAATCCATGGCAACACAAAAAATTAGCATATCTGCCCCGCAGATACACCTTATCCTACATATGAAGCCCTAATCCTGTCTTTCCCTAAAGTGCGGAGGCAGGCCCAACGTTCCTCGACTGTCAAGATGAAGACATGAAATTTCCACTTATAGTAGAAATCTTCCTCAGCTTTAACCGCATCCTCTCCCGACAAGCCTTGGTGCGTCGGAGGGACAGGGGCTGGGATTGCCATTTCCAAAGAACGGTCACCAAAGTATTTCAGCTTCAACCTCTGCGTTTCAGACGCAATCCTTACTTTAAGAACCATACTCCGAGTTTTCACCATCTCAGAAAGAGTTACGCATACAGGAATTGCTCTAAAGATTTACTAAGGTACTCTTTATATAACCCTAACTTTATTGTGCAAGTATGTTTTCCTAAGCGTCATCATTCATTACAGACGTAATTATTCAAACGCAACCGTCACATACTTCGCATCATCATTTAATACCCATCACATCCCAATATCACATAACTTCCACCAGTCAAACAACATCATTGCTCCATTTCGAATTTCAGACTTTTAACTCATTCTTTCTCAACCAAAGCCACTCGTGACTTCGGTTACGAGGGGCGATTATAGGGACTTATCCCTCGATCTCACTCATAATCGAGCTCACAAAGTTTGATTTACCTTTATCTTAGGCTCACATAATTTTAACACTTAACACTCAAGTCAAACATTCCAACCAGCCCACGAACAACTCAAGAACGTGGGTCGAGCTAAACCCGGATAATGTTATTCAGCTAAAGACACCTGTCTCCTATGATCTCGTCAGTTATTCAGTTAACCGCCACTAGCCACATTAATCAAAAAATATGTTCTAACACGATGAAGAGCTGTGGAGAAGCCATATAAAGAAAAAGTGCCAGAAGAGACCGAAATAAGAAAAATTACTAAAAACTTCTTATTTACGAGATCAAAAGCATTTTATATTCTAGAGATCACTTGTAACAAAGATATTTACTCAAAGCAATAAATATACTTTTACAAAAATCCTCCATACGAGGTCGTGGTTTTTACCTATTCAGAGGTTTTCTACGCTAAAAATACCCGTTTTCATTCCTTAATTTCTAGTAGAGTATTGTTACAGGTTCATTGATGTGATAGCAAATTCCTAATCAAATCGAGCCTACAGAATTTGGCCATTGCACATACTATTCCAAATCGAGTTTATTCTTTCTAAGTATAATATTCTATAATGACCTCTACTAGATCGATTCTTCATTCTAAAACTTCTACAATTTCTTTTTGCCCCACATTTCCCGCACACAGATCGAAACATATTTGCCACTTAACACATATTTTCACAGATAAATTTCTAACAACTCAATTATTACAAATATTTTACTTTCAGAAGTCATGCATTTCTTACAATATTCGAAAGTCTACGGATCATAGAATTCGATTTCTCGAGTTATTCTATTTAATATCAACACAGAGCTTGGATAACAAACTTTATTCATCTTGAAACAAATTATATGTGCTTTTATAGATAAAAAGTCTTTTAAGTACTCAACATCAGGTATTTTACAGATAACAAGTCTTTCAAGTACTCAACATCAGGTACTTTTACATCTAACAAGTCTTCCAGGCACTCTGAAGTGTCAAATCCTTTAATTTGTTCTACTTCAGTGATCTTTCACCTTGATGCAAAGCAGACATTGGAAATAACGAGTATCCTTCCTCTCATGATTTTTCTCAAAGTCTAGGTGAACTTTAAATGGAACTATGAAAGTAGGAAACTTAGTGCTTGAACCAACTCTTCAAACTGAAGGTCTTCTCAGCGCAAAGTGGCACTGGAAGTGCAGAAGCAGACTTCCATTCTCTGTCTTCCTCCTCAAGTACCACCGCTGCCTCTCTATAACTACCTCCCCTTAGAGTTGGTAAAGATAAAGAGGGCCAGACCTTAGAATACGTTTGAGCGCAAGACATTAGCGTAACTGCCGCGCAGTCACGCCTATCCTTGCATTTGTCTCCCCAACTTTGTCTTACACAAGAATGCAGAGACAAACCCAACGTTGCTCGCCTGTTAAGACAATGTGGCGAAGCTTCCATCTATAGTAAAACTCCTCCTCAACTTTAGCCTCTTCATTTCCAACATTCCCTGATACGTCGGAGGAACAGGAACAGGAACAGGAGTAGGATTTTCCAGGACTGATCCTCAAAAACTTCAACTTTAACCTTTACATTTCAGAAACAATTCTCTCATCAAGACCATTCAACGGGTCTTTACCATCTTCAAACAGTTTCAGAGACTATTGTAAAAAAATAAGCGTACTTGGTCACAAATCTTGGTACAGGTACTATTTATATAACCCCACAATTATTGTACAGGAATGTTTCCCTAAGCGTCATCATTCAATGCAGATGAGACTCTTCAAACCCTAGCCGCCGCGTACAACAATGTTCCTCTCAATATTCAATGTCCATACATCCCCCCTTAACACGCGCATTTTTCATGCAGTCAAACACCATCAGTACTTCTTCATTATTCAAATTTCTAACCCGAATACCCATATAACCAAAAATTCTTTCTCAACCCAAGACACTCATGACTTTGGATGCGAGGGGGCGATTGTAGGGGCCTACCCCTCGATCTTACCCAAATTAAGTTGTCTCCAGTTTTGAACTACCTCTATGTCAGACCCACGCATTCTCCACATGACTCTCCAATCAATATTGCCACCTACTCCACGAACTGATAAAAAATGTGGGTCAAGCTCAACCATGAAAACTTGAACAAGTCAAAGCCACCTGTTCTCACGAACTTAGCAGTTACTCAATCAAACTGCTACTAACCACATTGTTTGGAGAACGTGCTTCAACACGATGAACTATGGGGAAGGCCTATAAAAAGAAAAAGTTCTATAAGAGACAGGGACCAGAAAATTACACGAGAAATCACAAAAAAACTATATTTTCTAGATTCTCAAACTTTAAACTTCTTATTCGCAAGATCAAACATTTTTAAGTCAAGAGATCACTTGTAATAAGATATCAGCCTCAAGCAATAAACGTTACTATTATAAAAATCTGTAACCCAGGTCATGATTTTTTTTACCTATTCATAGGTTTTCCACGCTAAACACCTGAGTCATTTCTTGGTTTTTATTAATTTTGTCACAAGTACATTGGTGTAAGAGCTAATTCCAGGACACTTTGAGCTTACAGAATTAGGCCATTACATGTATGGATCACAAATTCTATTACCAGTCAAATTTTGCTGTAACATAACCTTTACACTGTATCTACTATATTTCAGTTGATATAGTATGAATAATTCCTTTTTGAATTAATAACAACGCCTCCTCAATCACTCGAACTTTCAGACAACGCATCACCACGTGAACTTTCCCCACGCTCCAACAGTCGTAGACGCATTAGCTCTGTACCCTCGAAGTAATAATTTCTCTTCCTTCATCATGCTTGTTCTTAGTAAACGCACCAATTTTTTGACATAATATGCTCCAGATACTCATTCCGCACTAGCTGCATGTCTTATTATATGCAATTTGTAATCATGTTTTTATAAATCGTGTTCCTTTCTTCTTCAAGTCTTTAAAACTCGGACACAAAAAAGTAGAGCACCGCCGTCATTCTCTGTGATGCAAGTCACTTGCCTCAAGCTTAACCTTGTCAGGCACGACGAGTTCTGTAATCTTTCCTTCGCCTCATTCAACATAATTTCCAAATTCTTACAGCGATCTTCCATTACCTATTTTTTATCCACAAAAGTTTATTTCGTGCTTCAATCACCGTCATAAATTCATCAATTTGTCCCAACATAGCCATTGATTCTTCCATAACAAATTGATTATGACTCCTCTCTTCAACCTCCGCATTCAGACTTCGTTTAGCCATCTCAAGATCCACCTCCAATTTATTCTTCGGGCTAATCAATTCCCCAATTTCCATTTGATACTCTAAAATATTTAACTCTAAACCAGAACTACGTCCTCTAAAGTCGCTATCTTAATCCAATGCTTTTTCACTAATTTATTTTGTTCGTTGTTGGCTCCCTTTAAGTCTTTTACCCTAATATTAGCAGCAGGACACATTCCTTCTAACTTACGAGCATGCCCATCTACCTCCCTCACAACAGCTCGCATGTCAACTACTTTCGTTTCAAGCGTATTTATCCGAACTTGCAAGCATTTAGCACTGTCTTCTTCTTTCTTCAACATCGCCAACAACACTGTCATTTTAATTCGTGTATGTATTAGTTCCGCCTCCTGCTAAGTTACTCGTTTCAAAATATTACTGGCATGACGTTGATTTTTTTAAATATCTAACTTTTTTTTTTACGACCTCCTTGAATTCCTCTACTTTTTTTGTACAATGGCTAGTTTAACCTCCTTATCTTCCAATTGTTCGTCACACGACCGCCGTATTTTTCTCCTCAATCATCTTCGCCTCTATTTTACATTGAACTCTACATCATCTTTTAGTGCTTCACGATAAACGTTCAAGTCAGTATCCAGTTTTTCATTCAAAACACGCAACGTTTCTTACCGACTTTAAACCTCCTCTATTTCAACCTGCATGAACAATTACTTTTATATATATAACGAATTGCACATCAAAATAGTTTACATATCATAATTTACAATTTTAATCACAACAGTTTGTATGATCGATCTTACGATCGATCTACATCTCTTCATATCTATCACAAACAGAACAAATTTTATTTATCAAAAAAATGCAGTACAACTATCTAATGCATATGCAAGCATTGAACAACATAAAATACTTTACTTTCGCTCCTTCGAACTACGAGAGGACTGCCTCCTATCTCCCGATCACCTTGACCTATCTACCTATATATCTAAAGGTACAATAAAGGTCACCACCTCCTATTGGCATTGTTTTCACCATGACTGAGGTATCATGCTCTTGACCTCTACCTCGTCCTCTTCTGATAAATTTTGTGCCGGTATAGGACTTGGTTTTTCAACACCTTTTTCCTCCCCATCTTTCGTAAACCATATGTTTTCAGCTTTTTCGTTCTCTACATCAAAGGCTTTATCACAATACATAACATACTTCCTAAATTCGTCATCTACCCTTACAAACTCCATCCATAAAGATCAATCACACTCTCTATATGGAATTCATGGTCTGCTTGAGTTACGACCTTTGCTCACAACGGATGCAGATGTTCCCTCAATTACATGTGCGCTCCATGCAGACGATTACGCATTTCCTTCTGCAATACACCCAACGCTTTCAAATCACCTTCTACCTTTTGTCTAAAAGTTGTTTGTTTTATCAATAGATTACCCCGTGAGGTATTTTCTCCATACTTTTCTTTAGCACATTTTGCAACTCCTTTAACTCACCTTCTAACTTGCCTTGAACCCCTATCTGCTATTTCCTTATTTTAAAAAACAAAAATCTTCATGGTCCTTCGATCCTATATAAAGCCAAGAGCATTCAGTAAAGGGCCTATGTCACCCCATATGACAGACACACCAGCTCAAGCTGAGCATTTTCTCGTAACTATGCTATGACGATTACGTGCTTCTTGAGCTAAAAGCATAACTCGAGCTGGGTCAGGCACCACAATCCTTTCCTTCAAGAGCTCTACATAAGCCTCTTTTAAGCCCCGCTCACTATCTACTTCACCGTCAAAATTCAATATCAGAGTTACCAAAAGATTCTGACATCTGGCTGTATCACTAGGGTCAATAAAACAAGTCAAGTCTTTCAGTTTTCGTACTAATACCCCCCTCTCCTCTTCTTTTCTTAACACCTCATCCTTCTTTATTTTATTTTTGTATATCTACATTGTAGATCATATAATTCTTTACAGTTTTTCTCTGAATTAGATTTAAACTTCCTTCTCTCATACTTAGTTTTATTTAATACCTGTTGAATACGAGTCACATAGTCCCTCGCTCTACTCAATGGTGGAAACAGTTTTCTCAACCGCTCTATCTCCTACACAAATTACAAATTTTTGTTATATAATAAACATTCGAACAGAAAACAATAAACAGATAAACTTAACTATTTTAAAACACGCACAATCTCATCAAGGTCAGATAGAACTGAATAGTTTAAAACAGGATACCACAATAATATTATTAAATGTTCTTGCCAATCTCTACCTCAGACGGAGGATTTGCTTCAGTACCAGCAGCTGGAACTTACTCAGTTTGTAGAGAGGGTACATTAACTAGGGCAACAACATCTTCAGCCAGTTCGTCTTCTACATCCAATGCAAAGATTATCACATGGTACCTACCAGCAATGCCCAGATAGATATCAGCTTCAGTCAACCCAAAATGACGATAAGATTGGATCATATGGTTTCTTTCAGCCCTTATCTCTCCAAATGCTTTTGACATAGTCTCCTCGCGCTCAGACAATACCATATACTACTCTTCAGCATCATTCAAATCTTTGACCTTGCTCTCTTTCTCCTTCTTGAGCTCCTCCTCGAGCTTCTTCATTCGAACTGATTGAACATCAAACTTTTGAGTAAGCTCTCCAAACTCCTGGTTCCTTCTCAATAAAAGTTGTAGCTTTCTTCACCAACATCAATAGCTGCCAGTACAAGTCACGAGATCAGCAATACATATATCAACCATAATACAAAATTGAGAATATCAGTACGTACACCTGTTGTTTTTCTCTTGAAACATCCCTTTGAGCTATTTCGGCTCGGTCCCTACCATCCTAAAAACCTTTGCTCCATTTCTCTCAGCTTGGCTATAGCCTTAGCATGAGTTTGGTCACTGCCTTCAAGCTCATGTTGTTTCCTTTTTAGTGACCTCTTGTCTGCCTCTACAGGGGCGACCTCATTCATCTTCTGCTCCACCATACCCGCAACAACCAGCTTATCACCCTCCTTCCCTTGATTAGCCCCAACAACACACTGAGAAAATCCTTACCGCATCTCTTCGGCTTCAGGAATTTCTGTACCCCACTCGTACTCCTGGCGGGTGCTGAGGGATACTAGTCAAGTCCCCTAGAGGAAGAAGCATCTTCATATCTCAGCCATAGCTCGATTATCGTGAGCTCATTGAACTTTCGGAACACTAGAGTCTACCCTTTTATTCCTACAGATATTCAACTCACCAAGTACTTGCTTCAACTCGACCTGCTCAAGGGCTATACAGTTGAACAAGCTCGTGTTATCAGGAAAGAATTTAGGATTAAGACCTGACAAACTAAATCAAGGACATGATTAGCAGCTCGAAGAGACTGATATTTAGTCAGGATAACATGCGTTACTTACTCGGATTAAAATATTTATGGTCGAGGACGAGCGCCGATTCATCTGGAACCTGCATATAATTGCCCCCTACCCAGACAAAATTGTCATGTCGTGGTCTACCAGCAGATTTGAAGTAAAAAAACTTCAGCATAGAAGAATCTCTAAACAAGTAACCGCTACTACGAGCTTTGACATACTTCATTTTGTAAAATTTTAGCACGTCACCTGCTACGAACTGCTTTCTAGTTCCATTATCTCACCACTGTTCATTTAAAGCCTCACACACCCTCATCATCTCAAAAACATTCCATTCAATTGGGCCGGATAATAATGCAATGCATTCATAACCCCTTTCTGAAAAAAGGTCAGAGGAATCCTAAGGCCATATACGACCTGGTTCAGATAGCACAAAAAGCCATCATTCAAGCCTACCATCCCCGCCCCATTATATTACATAATTCTACGTCTTCACTAATTCGTCTCTCCCTCTTCCACAAATCTAGACTAAGCACTTGATAATGTACCCCCTCTTGCCCCTTCTCTCGTACCAAGGTCCTAAACCATAGGCCTTACTCCATCACATATTTCCCTACTCCCCTTTTAAATTTTAGATATTCTTTCCCTACATCTACTTCCTCAGGATATATGTAAAATGACTTATCTTTTACCTCTATATCATATTCCTCTACAACATTACTTACTTCACTAGGTCCTCCAGCCTCTACACCTATAGTAACTTCCCTCTTATCTACCATTTCATCCATATTTCCACAATTGTCCTCCCTACCTGACGATGAAGTTCCTCTGAACTGGATGACACTACAAATTTAGTCATAGGCTTTATATTTTTAAAACACATACTAGACATACAGGTACACACAATCTTTTATCATTTTCTCTACCTCTGTGATTCAGCGTTTACACAATTACATGTTATACCATACACACAGCAGAAATAAGCCCTACTTATAATCTTTTACCCAGCCAAAGCCTTTATTTTCAAAACATTCCAAAATTAATAGAAAATCATTTTCAACTTTCCCCCTTCTTCTCTAAAAACAATTTCTCTTTCTAAACGGTTGTTACCTTACCCAATTTTTTTTATACATATTCATTAAGACATGCAAATAATGATTCTCAGCCCCTTTCACGTCCCCAAGCAATCATATACAAAGGCGATGAAGTTTACACATATACAGAATACCATTTACTATAAAAAAAAAAATAGAGGAACAAAATTTAATAACCTGTACTAGAGGACCCACAATCTTCTACTTTACCCACACATTTCATAGAGATTGACTACTTCTGTTATTTCTTCACCAATTTTCTCTCACCAGATGAAGCCTTCTCAGTGAGATTACACTCAGAACTCAAGCATTTTCTCTCTCTAGACACACTAGTTACACAACTTTTTTTTCTCTCTACAACTATAGATAATTTATGAGGGAGAGAGAGAGATGAGTTTTATACTCTCCCTCAGTTTATGAAACAACGGCTCTTTCAGCACATATCGTTCACCCCTACTGCCCCTACATGCACATCTTTTCGCCCTATAGCATCATCATAACTTCTGTGATAACATTTAATGTTATCACGTCTGTCTCTGCCTTTAGCCATTAAACAATTCAGTCCCTCTTTCCCAAGACAATCTATACGATCCGTCACCTTGCTTTTATACTCAACTAAGATCGTGCCATAATATGCGCCATTCCCAAATAGCTATGTATTAAAAATTCAAAATTATCATCACAGCTGTTAGAATCAGACAGTTGTAATCCACAATATTTGCCACATAAGCAGTTCAACAAACACATCGATCCTATTTTTTCTAGTTCACAGATTCAATTTGTATTATTCTACATTCAACAGATAATAAAAACAAAACACTATAAATAGATTACTTATTCATTTCGAGCTATCAAAGTTTGAGCTTACAATCATATGTAGTTACATTTAAAGTAGCCCGAATGATTCACTTTACAATATGGAATTATCTCCTCTCCTGTTGACCTCTCATTCTCTTTATCTAGTTTATCTCGTGCGATCTCTCGAACAACTTCTTCTCGTAAGGTTGCATCCAACAACAACTCACGGAACACATTACACCAAAAATAATGATCATACTCTGCACGCCTACCTTTGTCATCTAACCCGCTCAACTTCAATAGCCACTCTGGTAATACTGCATTATAAGGCAACAAACAAAAGTAGCACTCACAGAGTTCAGCCACATTGATGTTTAACCTACCTTCCGCTGCATGATGAACACGCTGAGAACGTGTCCTCACCATGATAACCTTAATTAACGAATAACAAACTCTTCCTACAAAAGAAGACAAGGCATAGCATTTACGGGTCAACATCTTATATAGCTAGCCTGAAGATCTATTTACACCACTAATGTCGCCTACGCAACAGATTTTGAGGGAAAATATATTTTATGAGAACAAATTTTGGGAAATAAGGATATCTGCAAAATTTTGAGACTATTTTGACAGCTAGTACTTTCCATTATGTGAAAAGTATCCTCAGATCTTATTCACATGCTTCGTACAAATGACACATCCGCAAAAAAAGAGTTCGCACAAAATATTTAAGTATGTCCAACAGTAGCTCCAACCAAGCACCTACCAGCAGTTTACATAGAATGTTCGTGTACCTATATCATGGCATTCTCCAAACAGTTCGAAACATCTTCTCCAGAGAGCTATAAAAATACCAGGATACTGCAATACAAATTTTACAGCCAGTTCACATTAGCCACTAATTTGCTTAACTTCACCAAACTACCTCATTATATTTCTCGAACTTCCCTTTTCAAGATCACTTCCCAATATCTTCACTAATATACCCACCAAGTTTCATACAGTTCGATTCATTTAGAACAGTCCTACCATAATTGGATGTTTGATAGCTCGCACCAACTAAACCTTTTTTAGTTCGACACAAGTGTCTCTCACACTTCTACATAGGTCTAGAATTATTTTTCACCATTTTTACTTCCTCACATTTTAATTCATCAATAGTTCGAGTTATTGTTCTCAGTTCACAGTTCCTTTTATCAAACAAGCCATTTTATAAAGTATGCTAGACGTATACATTTCAGTTTGAACTACAATACAAAATGGCAGAACAAGACATTTTTATTATCTCGAATGATTCTTACATCTCAAAATTTATGGAATACTTTACAGATAACCAGTCTCACAAACATTTCTATAGATCGCTTTACAGACTACATTACATCAGTTCACAGCCCGAAACTCTTCTTCAAGAAAAAGAATGGCAGCAACTGAAGATGAAAAATTGAAGCATGCTTCCAATCTCTGTTCTCCTATTAGAATGGCCTAGGAAATCCTTCACACCATTTACTTTCTCAAGAAACTGAGGAAGCTAAGGTATATGTGCTTGAACCAACCTTCAGAAGAAGGATCTTCTTCACCAGATGATGATTGTGCGAAAGAAAAATCTCCTCCACCGCCGTCTCTTTCACCATAACCCCTACCATCCCACGTAATAGAGAAAGAAGAAGGACCCTATTTTTTATTGCACCCACTCACCAGCAGGGATACAAGTGAGACTCCCCGGACGAATGCCTGTCACATCATCTTCAGTTGTAACAACTTCCCCTGCCATCAGCCACAGCCCATTCCTGTGCTCTTCCTCCGATGTTAACAAATAATGAAAACGGACCATTTGATAATGGTCATCATCTGCTTCCTCCACCTCTTCATACGGTATACCGTGCTAGGTAGGACATATCAGAATGGGTGTCGGACGGTTCAGGGAATGGGTCCTAAAGTATCAGAACCGCAGTTTTTCTACTTTAGCAAGAATCTTTACCTCGCAAGATTGCAGTCTAGTGGTCACCATCCTCTTAAAAAAAGAAAAGTTGCAGATAAGAGAAATGGTAAAGGATATGGAATAACAGAAGCACTTAATGAATCACAACTGCAGCAACAAGCCACAATACTATTTATACTACAATTACCATTAAAAGGCGACTTTCCAAATTCTCAACGTCCAGAAGGAATTTCCATACAACAGTATTGACCAGAGCCATTGGTTCTAAGGAACCCAACAACCACAACAGATATTCATAAAGAAACATTGGAAATGATTATGAGGTAGTAATTACAATATTAATGATGCTTCTCAACCAACACCACTTGTCCTTAATGTTTCTCGTGCTCTTGGCTGAGAGGGGGCAGTTGTAGTAGTTCATTCTGGATCTCGAACTCAAGCCTCATCTTTGACCATCATGCATTCGCTCGACCTCGTCAACATACACGTGGCACATTTATGGCACACTATGGAACAACTTGAGTTTTCACTTATTATTCTTGACCTCAATATCAACAGCTCGATTCAACAAGTACTCCGCCATTAATGAAGCCGTTACAAGACAAAAAGATCAGACCGTTATACAATCAGTTAAATGACTATCAAATCCATATTGTAAGTCCATCATTAAGAATAGTAATGGTCATCAAGCGGTTATATTATAAGACCTATAATAAGACCAGAGAACTACAGATGAAGGACGGATGAATCTTTACCGAGAACTCTATACAAAACTACTCAGAACATCCTTTGTAATAGCTAGCAATCATCAATAAAATCTCTCTCTTTCTAAATCCTCAAGAGAGGTCATAGTTTTTAATCTATTCAAAGGTTTTCCATGCTAAACTTTGTGTTAGCAGTTACTCATTGTTTACTAGCGTTTTGATTATCATTGGTGTAAGAGGCTAAGTTTGAAATACGAAATTATGCTATTACAGATAGATCTCAGAGGAGATCGACGTCAAGGGGAGTAATCCAGTCTTGACGTGGACACATATGTGTTGTACTCTTTTCCCTTATAGTAAAGTTTTTGGTCCCTGAGGGTTTTTACTTACTAGAGGTTTTGATGAGGCAACGTAAACGCGTCCACAACCCATACAAGTCATAGGATTGTACATTTTATTTGCATAGTTTTTTGCCCAATGGGGTTTGTAAGGCGGAGGTTTTGACGAGGCAAGTCATCTTGGTATGAAACACCCCAAGGGGAGAGTGTTAGGGAGGTTCAGCCTTTGTGGGATACGAACCGGGTTGGGGTGCCTCATATCCTAACTTAACCGACAAGCTTGCTATTAGATTGAATTCCAAACAACTATTACTAATAGTAATCCATCTTAATGTAATACTCATCGGTCCGTCGGATTAGACCCTAACGCTTTCGGGTCTAAAAAGACCCGTATCTAAATAGGTATTCAAAAGTGGAATCCAAACCCGCAATAATCGGGTTCGGTTTCGGGTAATCGGTTCAAATTGCCACCCCTGCTCGTAAGAGCAGTTAGAGAGCCACATTCTTATAAATAGAACCGACCGATTGTCAATCAAATATAATACTCTCTTTCTTCATTATAGAGGGAAAGCTGGGATCGAGCTGGTGACCTTAACAGTGACCCGGGTCATGCTACTCGAGGTCAAAGATAAGATCCCATCAAACTATCAAAGAGGGTGGTAATTTGGCAGTGCAAGCTGCTGTGCATAAGATATGATCCCATCGAACCCTTCGAATATATTTACAATTTACCCAGAGAGCTTCCGGCTTATAAATAGACCCTTACTGTTGATAACAAATGCAACACTCTCTTTCGTTAAATTTGTTTCAAGGGCAAGATGGGATCAGACCTGTGACCTTAACATTAACCTCAACCATACCTCTTTAGGTCAAGGTAATTCGAATATCAAAACAACATATTGAGCAAATTAACTTTCAATTCTATTCAACCGTGAAATCTGAAAACTGTATTAAGAGCTAATGACCATCAATAATCAAATCCTAGATACCCATCACCAACAATTAAATTTTGCTCCAAACTAGTAGTCTACAACTCTAAACATTCTGGATTAAGCAAAAAAAAACTTTAAACATTCTCACTGAGCTTTAAAATTGCTAAGGCAAAACTAACAAAGCTCTATCTGAAACAACCACTAAAGTTTTTTGAATAAGATAAACTACTAAACTCCTTCGTGAACTGGAATTATTTTTCAAAAGGAAGCGATGGTGCTTGAAATTTCATCATCGTCATCAAGTCCATCAAAGAACGGGTCTTTCAGTAACTCTGAGGCCGAAGGTCTAGCATTGGGCTTTGCAAGGCATTTTTCAATGAAGTCTTTGACCTCTTGGTCCTTCACTTTGTTCATCGCTTTAGGTCTTACTCCCGATGACACTTTTTTGTATATCTTCACCGGATTGTCACACTCACCGTACGGTATCTCAAGCGTGATCATCTCCAGTACGCAAAGCCCGAATGAGTATATGTCTACCATCTCTGTATAATTTTCATCGTATAACTCTGGTGCCATGAACTCTGGCGTCCCAAGTATTGAATGAGCAACACGACTTGTCGACAAAGTTGCTGCTAAACCAAAATCACCAATCTTCACCTATATCAAATAAGATATCATGGATTAAGTAATCACAGTCACAAACAAAAATGAAATCTAGCTGGAGGACGAAGCAAATTGTAGCGCCCCGCTTTTTTTTTTTTTTTGTATTTCACGTTGTGGCCGTAGTTGTAGTTTAATTTGATTTCACCTTATAGTATGAAATCCTAACTTTTGAGTTACAAACCCATTCAAAACCCACCACCGAAATATTTTTCCCCGATTCTCTCCTCCCTATTTCTCCTCCATTTCAAATACAATTGAAAACCAAACCCCAACCCCGAATTCCTAACCTCTCTTCTCCTTGCATTCTAGAGAGAGAAACAAACCCAAATCCTTAATTCGAAAACCCTCAACCCCTCTCCTAACTCAACTTCACCATTGCTAGCCGTTTTGAACCAGAAATCAGATTGTTGGAACATTGAGAGCAGAGTTCTCCTTTCGTATTAAACCACGGATTTGTCGATTTAAGGCAAGTACCATTATCACCGTACACTTAACATTGAATGATTGTTATGATTCTGGATGCAAATTGAGTATAGTTAATTGTATATGCCGTATTAGTTGTTATCGCTGATTTCGTATACTCTCTTGCGATTTTAGGTCAGCATCGATAGTTTGAATTTGTATATGTTTAGAAATTGGTTATAGGCTATGTATAAAATAGTTGTTCATGTTTGGGGATACTAGTTGTATTAGTACAGTAGGTTATATAAGTGTATAAGAATTAAGAGGAAGCTTTCTAGCGCTTATGAGTTATGACATTTGAATTTGGGATATCAGGTTATTATGAGGGGTTAAATACTTCATATTCTATGAACAACTACTATTGTATGTTCTATAACAGTTAACTACCATGCCTATTATTTACAAGTAATGCACTACCTCGTTTTGTATATATTATTTAAAGATCGTGAATTACATATCTGGGTAGACTTTATATATTCCCTCTACCTAATATATATAGGTATATATATGCCCTTAGGAGTAAATACTTGGACTTTGTAAATATATATTGGCTTTGTGATATTATTAGTCAAAGAATGCAACAATTAGAAGAGGGTCTGGTAGTATGTGGCTTGTGGGTGAGCATTGTGGTTGTTAGTTCTTTTAACGTAAGGATCACTGAGAGACCCAATGTACTTTTAGTATATTAGGGTAAGTGTACATATGTTTACCGATAAATAAAGATATTCAGTTAGCGGCTTAACTTAGCCACGATTATAGGACTTTACTGATATAACATTTAATAACTTAAGGTAGAAAGATCATTAATAATCAGAGTATAATATCATCGAATGAGACCCCACTCCTATATTTGTGAGGGTAGAAAGGTCATTGAGCTTAAGATCGCCAATCATATGATATAGTCTCATTGTCTATAGAGCAAGGACAGATAGGTCATTTTGATTGAGTGTCGGTCTCTTAAATCATTCATGCATAGGATAACTTAGAGTCGTGTACACAGTAGGGCTATGATGTCAGGGTCCTTGGGTTCGATTCCCTAAACAAAGATTAGGTGACTGTTTATCAGTGTTCTAGGGTTGCAAGCCCCTAAAACTCTTCTCCAGTTACATATCGGCTTTGTTGTTCTTTGTAAATACTCCTCGTGGGCATAGATCCCTGAAAGTGAAAATAAATCAGGCTTTAGACCTGTAGGTTGAAACTCCTTGACCACCTTGATCCGGTGATTTCCCCGCTAATTTTTGGCTCACTAAAAAGGAATCTCTGCCAATCTCTGGCCCGACAATAAGGGATACGCTTTTGTTGAGGACAGAAGGGTGCGAGAGTGTGGTCCCACTGAATTAAAAGTGACTCTGTGTACATCGTCTGTTAGTTATCCCCCACACCTAATAATACTTTATAACTATTTTATAATACCGGTTGGCGCCGACGCTTAAAAACAACATTAATAATTGAGCCTCATTTCCTCAATGTATTGCATCATTTATATATATTTATAGGATATTATATCACACTAGTACTTCTGTATTATCTCGGTCTGTCATGTTCAGTGACCGGTAATAATTGTGTTTGCTTGACGCTCTGTGCGCTATATTTTTCAGGAGGTCGAGCACAGTAAGTTTTTGCTTAATGAGGCTTGGTTGATCATTTTTGGGATTCTTTGGAGTTCTTTGGATCGCTGAGCTGTCGTAGGGTATCTATGATCTATTTATTTCATATTTCATTGTCGTAGTTTTATTCTCGTTTTTAGAGTTAGTAGAGATTTTATTCATTTTAATATATTTATTCATTTAATTTATATTGAGTTATTTTCCGTTGCGTTTCTTTGGTAAGTAGATGTAATTTCTGTTGAAATATAATACATCTGTGGGGTTTCATCCGTGGAATGCTCGACTTGTCAAGCCTTAGAATGTGTTTTATGATTTATTATCAGAAAGCAGATTTTGGGGCGTGACACAAATAACCCGTAAACCTGGAAATTGTACAGCTATTCAAATCAACATAGGCCATAGGTCGTATTTGGTCTGTGTATTTAGCTTTCAATTTCGGTTAAGTACAATGGATTGGGTACTTTACTAAGAAGGTTTTTGCATCAGACACAAATATTCATACTTCGCGCTAAGTAATTCAAGGGAAAAATAAAAATTTACTAAAACTTACAGGCACAGGTACTAAAATCATAAACGAGAAAAGAGAAGTACATGAATAAATGTAGCAACTACTTGATTTTTAACTCTTAAATTGTAGTATGACAATATACATGAACTTTTATAACAAATTTGCCGATTTAAGGGAGTAACTTTATACTCAACCTAAGATACATATAAATTCTACAATTATCCTCCAATTTCATTTCGCATCAACTATTAATAGTTTCTGTAACACACAAACTCTAAGAACAATAGTGGGTGATCACAATTATTTGACTTATCAAACGATTGCAAAGAGTTTTTCCTATAATGAAAAACAACTTGTTGCCCCGTGAATGTACGTCTATGTTATTCATGGTATTCTAGTATCTAGGTGAATTAGGTTGTAAGACTAGATCTAAACCCAGTCAAGTTACTAATCCATCCTACCTTAACCAAATCAAGGTCAGATCATTAAACATTTAACCTAATTCAGAAGATACAGAACAAGAAAAACTAAAACAGTTTTCTCAAATTCCGACCGATATCAGTTTCCATCAAATCAAAATTTAAACAAGTCTAAAATGTGCGAAAAATATATATATATATATACCTGACCAATATTGCCATTGATGAAGACATTACTACAATTAAGATCTCTATGAATGATACATGGCTCGTGGGTATGCAAATATTCCAATCCCCTCAAAATCTGCCTCGTCCACATCTTGATCGCCTTAAGCGAAACATGTCGATGTTTCTTCCTGTAATCCCTCAAACTCCCCGACGTACAAACTTCGGTGATAAAATTCAACGTATTTTGCTCTTCATCAACCCAAAAATTATAACACTCTAGGATATATTCGTTCCGTAATCGTCGTAGTAACCTTACTTCCTCAAAAAGTCTATCGAACATCGCTTCATTCTGGCTAAAACTGGATAACCATACTTGATTCCATGCTACTTCAATCCCTTCTTCTTGATCAAAAGCGCGGTAAACTTTCTTACAAGCTCCCACACCCAGCAACTCTGGGTATCGCCCGTATCGTCCCGTGGGATCAGTCTCGACAAAGGGTTCCGCATCTTTGTCGGTTGGATCGGGTATTACACAAGGCATCTTGATCACCCAAGAACGTGAAAACAACTACCGATTGGTTGAAACAGAGAACAAGTGAGTTCTTGTTTCTCCCAGATACGAACACAAGATCTAACTATTTCACGTATATCTAGGAACAGAAGCAACGGAACTTAACAGAGAAGAAGAGTTAGAAAACTGAAAGAGCGTAAAAGGAGGGAGAGGTTTGATTTTATAAGCTCCCAGATTAATTAGGGTTAATTTAATTAATTAAAAAATATACTAATTAATTTGATTTAACAGTACAATTACACCTCTACCCTACTATTTTACCTAAAGTGATCACTAGAACTTGTAAATTAAGAGATTAACAGGGGTATTGACGTATTGTAGACAAAATAATATTTTAATTATTAATTAGGATTTGTTTAATTGTAAATATAATTAGACCTCGAAAATAATGGGATTGGGACGAGTTCTACTCCAAGTCTCCAACATACTTGTAAATCAGTGACACGTGGCGTTAGAGATTTGGTGGAGTTGGTCAAACAATGTTACAAACTTTACCACCTCCAGCAGTAAGTTTAACAATTGAAGAGGGTGACAAAATCAGACTACTGGTCTTTAGACTTGGTGTCTAGATGAAATTCAGTTCTACCGCGTTTATCAGGCTTTGCTAATGCAATGATCAGTCATTTTGTAAGTCACAAACAGGTGGGCGGTGGCTTTCCGTTGTTGCCGGTTAGTAATAAAACAGTCACATTCAAACTTGGGTACAGGACAGTAGTTAGAGAGTGGATCTAGCGGTTGACGAAGAATACTAATGCGTGAAGCCTGTGAGGCTGTGACCATTCCAAACCTTTCAATTTCACATAGGTGTATGAACACATGGAGCATGTGCTTAGACGCAAAATTGTAGCTTGACCAAGTATTCATAATCAGGTTTTATTCAAAGGGTTATACAGGAGGTTTAAGTTATAATAATATTACTGGTTGTATAAGTCAAATAGATAGTGACATTGCCATATAAACGAAGATTCATCTGCCCCATTGACTGTAAACATCGCACTCCATGTTAAACAAAGGAATATAATGCATTCGGTGCAAAGTATAATCATGTACCAACTGTGTTGCTGTAATCTTTTTAATTAGTATTATGAAAAGAAAGTTAGAAACTTTGAAGCAAATATTGGTGCACTTGGACTTTCTGCCTCTAAAGCCATTTTGAATTTGTGTCATCCGGGTTCCAACTTCAAGTTAAAACAGTTCAAGAATATGCGTAATATGGCTAAGTCAAGAGTTCTAACTAATAATGCATGCATGTATGTAAGAATCTCACTTCGAATGGCATGTTTATTCTGAAGTGTTTATGAGTACTCAAGATGTATTTGTTTTAAATTCTCTTAGCAAATCCTGATAAGAATATAACGACTAATACTCGAATGAATAAGAAAATGGGGAAAAGTATCTTTTTGCAAATCTGAAAATGAACGTCATAAACAGAGGCATGTACACTGCATACGCATTTGAACTAGCAGCCATTTCTAACATTGATAGGCTTCGAAAATGGAGTTGTCAACGGCCTTCAAAAGAAGGAAGGGATTCTGTAAGAGTGCTCTGGCCGGAGATCAACTATGATCTAGACAAACCAGCCACACTCCCATCTGGCCCAATATAAGTCCAGTCCTATTCAAGCCTAGCCTGCATCAACAGCCTTCATGGCAGCATGTAAGCTCTACCATCTTGCAATATCTTTGCCAGGATTACCCTTGTAAACCAAAATAAGGTACAGTGGGGCTTCGCATCAGGTTTGCATAATGAAACTCGGGTTGGCTTTGGGTGAACTCCCAAACCAACCCATTGTTAGGATAGATACAGATCGAAACAGATCCAAGATCGAGAACAACAAGTTCAAAGGTCGAGAATCAACAATAGCACGATCGAATCCTCCTTATTCGATTTCTGTTTTCTCTTATGTAAGTCTACAGAGTATTAATGGCAAACACGATCTAAACAATTCTAAAACAAAGAATAGTAAAGATTGCCTACACACACAAGATTTAACGTGGTTCGGCAAAATCGATGCCTACGTTCACGGGTAAAGAGATTTCACTAGAAGTAAGTGACGATTACAACTGATCTCACAATCTCTTTATTCAATCTGTATGATCTCAAAAGTGATGATGATCAACAAGATTTTCTCCTCTCTACAACTCTGTAAAAGCGATGCAAGAGTTTTCTCAAAGACTCTCTCTCTTTTTGTTTCTCACACAAAGATCAAGATTTACTTCTATCTCATATCAATTCCATAATAGGCTCTTCTATTTATAGGAAAGAGTCCTATTAGGGTTGCAATGCAGTTAGAAACTGTTGTTCCTCTTTCTGCAACTAAAAAACCACCAAGCCTTCAATGGTTTAACCTCTACCTAAAACTAAGGGAAGCCCAACAATCTTCTTCGATGTAGACTTCAACCTCATGAAGAGGGAAGCCCAACAATCTTCTCGTCTCTTCAGCTGATGAAGTGGTTTCCGTTGAAAGAATTACTAGTGCGCTGCTGAACGAAGAGACGAGAAGGATGTCGAGTGACACTCATCTCCCAAGCACTAATGAGGCCCTTGTTGCTAAGAAGAGAGGCAGGTCGAAGAACAAGAAAAATTCTCATCCAAGCAGTAATGAGAGGCCGAGATCGAAAGGAAAGTCTAGCATTCCTAAGGATAGGAAGGAAACCCAGTGCTTTTATTGCGGTGTGAAAGGACACTTTAGAAACAAGTGTTATTCTCTGAAGATCGATCAAGAGAATAAAACCGTACATGAAGACAAGATTGTTGGCAGATCAAAAAACACAGTTACCTCTGTGTCTGTGAATGATTTCCTGTATCGTTCGCTTGTGGTGACTCGTGCTTGAGTGTATCAAGTCTAGATATAGAGTGGATCATTGACTCGGGGGCATCGTATCATGTTACTCCACATCGAAGTTTCTTTGCCAGTTACAAAACTGGTGAGTTCGGTAGCGTGAAGATGGGGAATAGTAGAGTCTCCAAGATTATGGGGATGGGTGATGTCTACATGAAGACCGAGCTAGGTTGTTCCTTGGTACTCAATGAAGTCAGACATGTACTAGACTTGAGATTGATTCTTATGTCAACAGGAAAGCTCGACGATGAAGGATACGTGAGTGTATTCGGGAATGGGAAGTGGAATCTCAACAAGGGTTCTCTGGTTGTTGCCAAGGGCACCAAGTGTTGTTCACTTTACAAAAGTCGAGCTAGGCTTGATCGAGCCGAATTGAATGTAGCCGAGAAGGGGATGTCGATCGAGCTTTGGCATCGAAGATTAACTCACATGAACGAGAAGGGACTAGACGTCTTGAGAAAGAAACAAGCCTTCACGAGTTTAATGGGAATGCACTTGCAGAAGTGTACTCATTGTTTGATGGGAAAACAGACCAGGGTTTCATTTCATAAACCAGCTCCAACATGGAAGTTGGAAATTGTCGAGCTTGTATACACAGATGTGTGTGGGCCTATGAAAATGAAAACCATGGGTGGTTCTTCCTACTTCGTTATCTATATTGACGATACATCGAGGAAGGTGTGGTTCTACTTATTGAAGACCAAGGATCAGGTTCTTAAGTGCTTCAGAGATTTTCATAACAAGGTGGAACGAGAAACCGGCAAGCCTTTGAAGTGTGTACAATCAGATAACGGGGGAGAGTACATTGGGCCATTCAACGAGTACTGCACAAAATATGGAATTCGACATGACCAGACAGTACCCAAGACACCTCAACACAATGGTATAGCCGAGAGAATGAATCGAACTTTACTTGAGCGTGTGAGGTGCATGTTGTCTCAAGCTCGATTATCGAGAAAATTTTGGGGTGAAGCACTTAGCACAACAGTTCACATTATAAATCGTTCTCCTTCACAGCCGCTGAATAGAGAAGTTGCCGAGAAAGTTTGGAGCAATAAAGATGTGGAGTATGAACATCTGAGAGTTTTCGGATGTCGAGCTTTTGAGCATATTCCCAAAGAAGAGATATCAAAGTTGGATGATAAGGCAAGGTAGTGCGTTCTTGTTGGATACGCCGATGAAAAATGGGGTTATAAGCTGTATGATCCTATTGCGAACAAGATGGTCAGAAGCCGAGATGTTGTGTTTCTAGAAGACCAGACAATTGAAGACTTCGAGAAGGGAGAGAAGTTGAAACCCTATGTTGGCGACTTAGATGATTTATACACTGAAGGCCAAGAGAAGGTCGAGATTCCCGAGAACCAAGAGGTCGAAGAAGTTGATCATGAACCTGAAGTTCATGAGGACGATGCACCAGGAGACCGAGGTGATTCCAGACCACAGGTCGATGTGCCATCGCAGGTCGAGTCATCGCAGGTCGAGCCATTTCAGCAGGCCGAGCTACCTCAGAATGAAGTGGTCGAATTGAAAAGGTCGACAAGAGCTCGACACCCTTCAGTCAAATATCCAGTAAACGAGTATGTATTACTGTCCGATGGCGGTGAGCCCGAGTACTTCAGAGAAGCTCTTGAAGATGCTCAGAAGAAAGAATGGTTGAAGGCTATGCAGGAAGAGATGGATTCGCTGCATAAGAACAGGACTTTCGAACTTGTTAAGAAGCTCAAGGGAATAAAGATTCTCAAGAACAAGTGGGTATACAAGATCAAAGAGGGAGATAACATCTCGCAGCCGAGATACAAGGCTCGACTAGTTGTGAAAGGTTTTGGTCAACGGAAAGGAGTTGACTATGACGATATATTTTTACTTGTGGTGAAGATGACTTCCATTCGAGTTGTTCTAGAGCTAGTTGCTAGCATGAACTTAGAACTTGAGTAGATGGATGTCATGACGGCATTTCTTCATGGTGACCTGCATGAAGAAATTTACATGGACCAGCCAGAAGGGTTTGAGGTCAAAGGCAAGAAAGACATAGTGTGCAAACTAAAGAAGAGTTTGTACGGGCTGAAACAAGCACCTCGACAATGGTACAAGAAGTTCGAGAACTTCATGAGCCAGTACAATTACAAGAAATCCAAGTCAGACCATTGTGTGTTTGTGCGCAGATTTGCTGATGGTGGTTTCATCACTCTCTTGCTGTATGCTGATGACATGTTGATTATGGGTCAAGATGTCGAGAAGATTGCCGATCTTAAGGGCGACTTGAGCAAGGCGTTCGAAATGAAAGACTTAGGTCGAGCAAAGCAGATCTTCGGCATACAGATCGTTCGTGATAGAAAAGTCAACAAATTGTGGTTATCCCTAGAAACCTATGTGGAGAAAGTGTTGAAGAGGTTCAGCATGGACAAGGCCAAGCCGATTAGTTGTCCACTCAGGAGCCAATTGAAATTGTCAAGGGAGATGTGTCCGAAGATCGAAGAAGAGAATCCTGAAATGGGTCAGATTCCATATGCCTCAGCGGTTGGGAGCCTTATGTATGTTATGGTGTGTACAAGGCCGGGATATAGCCTTTGCAGTCGGTGTAGTGAGCAGATTCTTTTCAAATCCAACAAAGGAACATTGGGAAGGCGTCAAGTGAATTTTGAGATACTTGAGAGGTATGTCCAAGTTATGTTTGTGTTATGGTGGTGATAAGCCGAAGCTATTCGGCTACACAGATTCAGACATGGCAGGTGATACCGACACAAATAAGTCTACTTTGGGCTACCTGTTTACTTTTTGTGGGGGAGCAGTTGAATGGCAAGCTAAGCTACAAAAGTGTGTAGCCCTCTCGACTACTGAAGCCTGGTACATTGCGATCACTGAAGGTTGCAAAAAAATGTTGTGGATGAAACGGTTCTTCAAGGAGCTCGGTATTGCACAGAACAAGTTCGTTGTGTACAGTGATAGCCAGAGCGCGATACACTTGAGTAAAAATGCCAGTTTCCATTCATGTAGCAAGCACATTGATGTGCGCTACCATTGGATAAGAGATGTGTTTGACTTGAACTTGTTAAGCATTGACAAAGTTCATACCGACGAGAATGGATCGGATATGATGACAAAGTGTTTGCCAAGAGGTAAGCATGATTACTGCTGTGCCAAAGCTGGTATGGTGGAGGTGCCCCAATCATCGACTTGATTGGGCCAGAGGACTTCCCCACTAATTTTGAGTGAGGGGGAGATTGTTGGGCTTCCCTCTTCATGTGGTTGAAGTCCACATCGAAGAAGATTGTTGGGCTTCCCTTGGTTTTAGGTAGAGGTTACAAAATTGAAGGTTTGGAGGTTTTTTAGCCGCAGAAAGAGGAACATCCGTTTCCAACTGCATTGTAACTCTAATAAGATTATTTCCTATAAATAGAAGTGTCTACTATGGAATTGATATGGGATAGAAGTAAATCTTGATTTTTGTGTGAGAGACAAAAAGAGAGAAAGGCTTTAAGAAAACTCTTGCATCGATTTTACAGAGTTGTAGAGAGGAGAAAATCCTATTAATCATTATCGCTTTTGAGATCATACAGGTTGAATAGAGAGATTGTGAGATCAGTTGTAATCGTTACTTTCTTCTAGTGAAATCTCTTTACCCGTGGACGTAGGCATCGATTTTGTCGAACCACGTTAAATCTTGTGTTTGTAGGTAATCTTTACTATTCTTTGTTTTAGAATTATTTAGACCGTGTTTGCCATTAATACTCTGTAGACTTACATAAGAGAAAATAGAAATCGAATAGGGTGGATTCGATCGTACTATTGTTGATTCTCGACCTTGGAACTTGCTGTTCTCGATCTTGGATCTGTTTCGATCTGTATCTATCCCAACAAGACGAAACCACTTGTTGGGATAGATACAGATCGAAACAGATCCAAGATCGAGAATAGAAAGTTCCAAGTTCGAGAATCAACAATAGCACGATCGAATCCACCCTATTCGATTTCTGTTTTCTCTTGTGTAAGTCTACAGAGTATTAATGGCAAACACGATCTAAACAATTCTAAAAAAAAAGAATAGTAAAGATTACCTACACAGACAAAATTTAACGTGGTTTGGCAAAATCGATGTTTACGTCCACGGGTAAAGAAATTTCACTAGAAGTAAGTGACGATTCCAACTGATCTCACAATCTCTCTATTCAACATGTATGATCTCAAAAGCGATGATGATCAACAAGATTTTCTCCTCTCTACAACTCTGTAAAAGCGATGCAAGAGTTTTCTCAAAGCCTCTCTCTCTTTTTGTCTCTCACACAAAAATCAAGATTTACTTCTATCTCATATCAATTCCCTAGTAGGCTCTTCTATTTATAGAAAATAGTCCTATTAGAGTTACAATGCTGTTAGAAACGGTTATTTCTCTTTCTGCGGCTAAAAAACCTCCAAGCCTTCAATGTTGTAACCTCTCCCTAAAACCAAGAGAAGCCCAACAATCTTCTTCGATGTGGACTTCAACCTCATGAAGAGGGAAACCCAACACCCATGTCCAGCTATCTTTGACACTTAGGATGTGTAGCTATGACCGTATTTTTTCATGAGGTAAAATCCTGTGTAAATGGCATGTGTGGTTGGTGAAAATTGTACATGTCTGGACTCCGAAGCTGGACCTTAACACGAAGAAATATCTGAGAAAAATAGTTCCTATAGATTGGAGATTTGTCCAACAAAGATCTGACCTGACCCGTGAGGGATCACAGTCAATAACTTTTTCGGCCTATTTTATATGTTTTTCCTTTTTTCTGTAAAGGTGGTGGTGGTTGGGATCTGCTGGAATTAAGCAAACAAACTCCCATCTACCAAAAAACAAACCTCAATTTTTTAGAAGCCGTGCCGTCTTGGGTGTTGGCATGCATCTTTCTTCATGTGCCCCAAAGCAACACAAAACTTCACCAACAATTCACCTTCTTGTTCTCTTTCCCCACACACAACTTCCTATTTTTTATGTCAATGTGAACAAACACCTATGTAACTCTTACGAAGACAATATGCTTGCATTAAGCTCGTAATCACCATTGGATCAATCACACAAACGATATATCGTACTCGACACAGTATCTAGTCTGATGCCGTGCAGTGATCTTAGTTTTCGGATCAATATTTTATGTTTGCACATAATCCTTGATGAATCTGAATCAAAGGGTATACTCTGATGACCCTTAGATCAAAAATCGATATTGTGGTGATTAGATCGGACGGTTATGATCATATACACATAACTCTTGTGAGTATAAGAATTGCATTGAGTAACACAATGAAGGTGAAAGTTCTTCCCTGATCTACTCTCCAAGGCCGAATAAAAGCAAGAGATTTCAACTCTCCAATATCCAAGAACCCTTTTGAAGCCTTAAAATTTGGATTTTGTGGCCCACAACCCACTCGTGTGCAGTTGACCTTGACACGAACACGCTTGTGCTAACTAATAAAACCACCTCATTCCACTCTTCAAAACATACGTCTTTTTATTCTTCTACTGATTTTATCTAGTTCAAAAAGGAGCTCCTTTAGTACCTTTCGATTCTCGAGATGGGTTCTTGAGATCGGGTATCGATAGCGTAAAACTCTGTACAGTGTACTTACAGTTGGAGTGAAGTCTCTGCCATTTATACTTTGAAGAAGAGGGACTGTAAGAGTTCAATTGACCATGGATGCTCCAAGTCCAAAAACAAGTTCTCTGACCTTGAGTCCTTACTCGTCTCCAAATGTTGCTGCCCTGCTGAAGATCAGAATAATGGCATGGTAAATAAAACATTTACGTTTGCAAAGCTTTTTTATATGTTAACGGATAATAGTTTATCTGTGCTGAAACCAATCTCTTATTTCAGGAGCAAAGAAACGGGTTTACCTGTGTCAGTACATGTTCGAGTAGGCGGCAGAGTCTTTCATCTTCACAAGGTAAGAAGAAATAGAGAACAAAGGCTGTTTTCTTAATTTCGCAGTTTATAACCATGTTTCTCTTTTGTAATAGTGCCCTTTGATTTCCAAGAGCGGATACTTTAAGAAAGCACTACACACTTTGACAGAGATCGAGTTACCAGATAATTTTCCTGGAGGGCCAGAAGTTTTCGAAATGGTAGTCCTCTTTACTTATGGTTCCTCCACTCTCATTGACCCTTTCAATGTTGCATTGCTCAGATGTGCAGCAGAGTTTCTAGAGATGAACGAAGATTACGGTTTGGGAAATCTCTGTGAACGCTCAGATCTTTATCTTAACCAAGTTGTGTTACAAAGTTGGGATGATACTCTAATCGTTCTTCAAAAATGCCGTACTCTTCTCCCTTTGTCAGAAGAACTTCTGATCGTGAGTCGTTGTGTCGAGTCTCTTGCTTTCATGGCTTGTATGGAGATTCTTGATCCAGAACGTAGACGTGAAACACCTATTATTACCTTGGAGCATTTAGCTAGTCGAGCTTGGAGTTGCGAGACCGTGAAAGAAGTTGCTAGCCAAGACTTATGGATCAAGGATTTAATTGCTCTTCCCTTTGGGTTCTTCAAGAGGATTATTGGGTCCCTGAGAAGACAAGGGATGAAGGAAAAATATGTTAGTCCCATAATCGTTTTCTATGCAAACAAATGGGTTCTTTCGAAAAAGACCCATCAGTTTTGGGAGAATATAAATGACACAGAGAACAAGGTTTCAGTAATCTTACAAGGTATTCTGGATTTGATCCTTATGAGAGAAAAGGCGAGTAGAGTTATTCCAGTAGGATTTTACTTCTCCTTGTTAGCAAGAGGTCTCCATCTTGGTTTAAAAAGTGACAGTATGGCAAAGTTGCAAGATCAAATTGCAGCTTCACTACATTTGGCAGTAGTCTGCGATTTCCTTCTTCCGGAAAGTGAAACAGAATCCATTTCATCGAGTGTGGAGCTGGCTACAATGCAGTATATAGTCTCAACAAGCATATCACCTAATAGAAATACAGGACATGTGCTTTCAGATCGATATTCCCTAGTTGCAGAACTGTGGGATAGGTATCTTTCCGTGGTAGCCCTTGATCCAAATATGGGTCATAAAAGATTCATGGATCTTGTTGAGACCGTACCGATATCCTATCGTCAGAACCACGATTACTTGTACAGAGCAATGTGCACCTTTTTATTGGTAAGTTTTCATAAACTTGGGCATCTAACTTTTAGTGTCAATTTAAAATTCCAACTTCTTATCTCCTTGACAAACATCACACCCTGAATTTAGATTTCTGTTGAAGAGAGCTAAAAAAGAAAATGAGATTTTGGTGATTACTTGTCTACTTAAATCTCCTCTCCAAGTTTAACACTCTAAACATTAGCATATTTGAAACCTCACATCTTTCTTTGCAAGGGTTGATAATCACTACAACAATAGCAGAATAGCGCTCCTTAAAACCAATCAGTTATATATGGGATGGGACGGTTGCCATAGATAACTACTTTTCTCTCTTCTTTGTATGAATTAGTATATTTCTTGCAAACAATCTCTTCTCTTCTCACAATGCTTCCATGCTTATATTGGTGTGTCACTCTTGAGCCGCATGAGTTTGATGATCTCCCTCAACCCTATTTGCATTAATGCAACATTGCTGATGCACACTAGTCTTGCATCTTTGTGTGGGTGTGATCGTCTGATTCATTAAAACTACCTAGTTTTTGCAACCTTTTCTATTTTCATGAGCATAAAAGCATATTTCCTATTTCATTATACTTCTAAATTACAGAAACCCGTATATTAGTGCATATAGTCAGAATTTTTCTCCCTAGAGCAAATAGAGTGAGAGTTTTCTCCCTATTATTAGTGTATATAGTCATTGCCATTATGCCATATTAAGTTAAATCCTGTCAGTCTTTGTATGTGTAACCGTTGATCCATTAAAAACTAAGTTTTCTGCAACCCAAATATCACTCATAAATGTAAGAGTATTTTCTTCTTGAAATTTACTCTAAGTTTTGTCAATCTTAGGAACATCCAAATATATCTCAAGAAGAAAAGGTGTCAGTCTGTAAGTACCTTAACTGCCAGAAACTATCACAGGAAATGTGCATTGAAGCTGTTCAGAACGAGATGATGCCTCTTCGTTTGATTGTCCAAGCACTATTTGTTCAACAACTGAACACGCACCAAGCTTTCAGAGATTGCTCAGATTCATTCAGATATGCACATTATGGAGACTTCTCCGGTAGCCTTTCAAGCTCCAAATGTCTAAACCCCAAGAGTCAAACTTTGGGAGAAACTCCATCACAAGAAGCCGAAGCAGAAGCAGCTGTTAAACCCTTGGGTTTATTAATCCAGAAAGATATAATAACGCAAAGATCAGAGTTCTCCAGAGAGGATTATGAATCCACGAGCTTCAGAATTCAAAACCTAGAACAAGAGTTCATGTCTTTAAAACGACTCATCTCAAAGGGATCAGAGCAATCACACCCTGGAAATGAACGAAGCTTGAAGATGTTTGGTTTGGGGGGAAAAACGTTGAGTAAGAAGAGAAACCCACTTGGACAAGCTACAAGTTGCATCGGCTCTGTGAGCTTTGCTTCTCAAAGAAAATGTGCCAGTAGATTACTTAAGATTTTCCACAGAATAGCCCTGTTTGGAAAAATCAAATCAAAGAGGAAGTCAAAATGAATGGAGGAATTATATGTATGAAGTATGAACTTTAAATAAGACAGAAATATGTACGGTTAAAAGGTTATCTAATCTCACCACATGTCTATCTTTCTCATTGTTCTTCTCAACCTTGGTTTTTATCTTAGTATATAAAACAAAAGATTGAAATTCTAAATCCATAAATCTCTAAACAAGTCAGAATTATAATAAATTTACGAGTAGAGAATACAAATTACCCTCTAAGATGACAATGTAAATTACAAACAGTAGCTTATTGTCAGGATAACGCACCAATAAGAAGGGGTACCATACAATAGATGCAAAATAAATGTGCTTTTGCAATGACACGACTAAAAGATGGCATTGGTAAATGTTGATTGATGGTGACCAAAATAACAATAACCCCAAATTCACCTATATGGATGCTACATCAAATTTATAAATTAGAATCTCTGCATTTTAAGGGAAAATAAGGGGGTCATTTACACATGTGTTTTCTCATGCAAATTTTAATGATGAATGCAGCATTATTAAGTGCTTCAAACAAGCAGCAACCCAATTAAGTGTTTAAGCAAAAAACCATTTCAAATCGAGTTAAATCCAAAGTAAAAAAAATTACATACCATGATATACTAACACCAAACTATGAAGAAAAATAAAAACTCCAACGAAGGCCATAACCAGAGAACACTATTAAGTTATCACATCCATATTTAATACTGATTACCTAATAGGATAATTCTACGACGCTTCCCTTTCAATTAAATTTTTTTAATAATAAATCATAGAATCATTAAACTTACAAGGTGACGATGGTAGTCCCAACACAGTTGAACAGGACTCTTCAGGTCCTAACATCATAATAATAATGCTCCTCCCCTGAGCTACTGCAACCAAAATTGATACCAATATTAATTGAAGAAAGAACCCTGATCAAATCCTCGGTGTTGAAATCCGTCTTCATTTGAATAAATTGCCCATCTTCATCTTCTAGTATCCACAAAGTCTCTGTTGCGTCAACAGTTATCATTCCCTATTCCAAACCACATGTATCGATGAGATGTTGCGCGGCGACACAAATTGAGCCAGTCGTTTTGTGGCGTATAACATCCTTTAGATTTAGACTTCCCGTAGAGAGAAGGTAATCCTCTAGGCATTTTAATGCTACAAATGATGCGAAATTTACAAAAGCGAAATCTAAGAAAAATATTGCAAATGAAGGATTTACAAAAATGATTACCTTCAATAATATCATTGAAACTGAGGTCGGCGAAAAGGAAAATTGAACTTCCCTGCAAATACTTGTCCAACAATAACGATAATCTCGCCCCACGATAAATGTTTTGCCTCCATTTGCGAGCTTAAATTTTGAGGCTTATAGGTAGAGAATGGTTTATTGAGTTTACAGAATTAGGGTTTTGGAAGAGATAGAGATTTGGAGAAATTAGGGTTTGAGGAGAGGAGGAGGAATAGTTGAAAAACTGGAGAAAACAAGAGGGATTTTATTTTAGAAATAGAAATAGAAGAAATGAACATTTGAAAATAGGAGGGAAGACCGTAAAACCCCAAGTCCCAAGAAAAGTGTTCAGATGTTCACAATGTTAGTTGGTAGTGTTTTTTTTTTTTTTTTTTTCTTCCATGTGATGTTTTTACTAAATCCAACCTCGGTGAGAAACGATCAAATATCTTCAGATAAGAGCAAATATGATCCAAATATCATCAACGTATCAAGCAAAAATAGAGCAATATCAACTCCAAAAAAGAGAACAATATCATCCAACATGGTGTTCACATCCAAAATAAAAAGAAATACAATATCCTCCATGTTAAAGCATGTATTCAGAATTGAAGATGAAGATGAACGAAAAGGAAATGAAAAAGCTGAAGATCGAGGCTTGCAGTCGCTGCAATTTCCTTAAGATAGATTTCACCCTGCGTATGGTGCTTCACAGTTTGACGGTGCATGTCTCCCAAGATACAACGATTGAATCGTATAGACTTGAAGCACTCAAGTCGATACGTCTGTCGAACTATCTGTGATTTCACTCTCAAGAAGAAATCAAATTTAGAAGAGGAAGAATGAGATTCGGTGATGTTTTATGTGTGTCAAATACATCAAGAATGATTGTTTAAATAAAGGAGAATGTGTCCTTTAGAAGCACTTGTAAATAGGGTTGTGTTCAAAGACACACGTCTGAGAAGAGTTGTGCTTTTTGAAGATAACTGCATGTTTTATTCGAATATAATCTATTTATGTTCGAATACATTTCTTACTGCCAGATTTATTCGAATAGAATAATATTCTATTTGAATAGATTCTTCCTGCTAAATTTATTCGAATAAAATATTATTCTATTCGAATACAATCTTATTCGAATAGACTTATTCAAATAAAATCTATAAAATAGTCCAAATGGGTCATGGGCTGGTTCGTGCACGCAAGCCCATGGGCGTCCCCATAGCAAGCCTTCACACACTCGCCTCACACACTTGTGAGGGCACCACTTACTTACACATGTTATACATGTGTAACCCAATATAAAGTGAAAATACTCTTTTTACTTATCCAATGTGGGACTAACAGTAATCACCAAAGTTTTATTTAAACCATAACGAAAAGACATGCGTTTTTTTCCAACAATCCCCCACATTTGAATGAAAACGGGAAATACGAGAATGAACAAGAATCTTGAGAGTAATTGTAGGAATGGCTCTGCATCGAAAAAGGTATCTTGTGGACGTAAACCTTCTCTGGTGAAAAACTATCGGACATACTTGGTTAAGCAGTAAACATGATGTCTTGAACTGTTCAGCCGTTGATGTAAGCTCAGACAATAGTATTCACACAGTTCCGTTCCTGTCACAGACAGTTCTAAATGTTGTATCCATTTTGGCCCTGGACAATCTTGGATTCATGAGTGTTATTAGAGAATTCAGCCATCTCAATTCTCACGGAAGTGGCCCTCACTTCTCACTCACACAAGTTATTTCCAATTAAGAGTACCCTGCCATACTCTACTTGTATACACAAGCTATATGAATCATTAAAAACAAAGTTTACCCTAACAAACTCTATAGGTTGTACTGTTACATCAGGAATGAGATGGAGACCTAGTCTCCGCAGTGCTTAGGTGAATAACCCTCAGCCAGTTTTCCTATTGATAGATCTTGGGATCCTCCAGTCAACTTGGTTAGGTTACCATTGAGATTACTCGTGGATTGGCCGCATTAAACCCATTCCTTTTGATGTATAATATACTTGCCCTTTTGACAACCCTTTTCTAAATGAATCCGCTAGGTTGCCTTCAGATTTTACAAAATCAATGGATATTATTCCATTCGCAAGTAACTACTTAACGCTAATATGTCTGTGAAGTATATGTCGTGACTTACCATTATATACTTGATTCTTAGCCCTTGCTAGTGCTGCTTGATTATCACAATGAATACATATAGCAGGCACATGTTGTGGCCATAAAGGAATATCCTCTAGAAACTTTCAAAGCCATTCTGCTTCTTCTCCAGCTTTGACGAGTCAAAATCCGAAATCTAATTTGCATCACTATATCCTTCAAGTACAGCTGGATAAGTAGTATAGAGTAAACCATAGTGTAGGGTGTACTTTAAGTACTTTAAAACCCTGATGAGTGCCACCCAATGTGCATCTCCAGGATTACTCGTATATCGACTCAGTTTGCTTACTGCATAAGAAATATCTGGTCTGGTGCAGTTCATAATATACATGAGACTACCTATGATACATGAGTCCTCAAGTTGATAAACGCTTTCTCCCTTGTTTTTCGCTAAGTGTTGAGTTCTATCAAATGGTGTTTCAACACATTTACACTCAAACTTATTGAATCTCTTCAGCACATTTTCTATATAATGTGCTTGTGACAACACAATTCCCTGTGATGTTCTATTAATCTTGATTCCAAGAATAACATCTACAGTACCTATGTCCTTCATGCCGAAGTTCCTGGTCAGCATTTTCTTAGTGGACTTTATTACATTAATATTAGTCCCCAAAATTAGCATATCGTCTACATAGAGACATACAATTATGCATGTAACATCAATGCGTTTATAATAAACACATTTGTCACATTCATTGATTTTAAATCCATCCTTGATCATAACATGATCAAACTTTATATGCCATTATAAGGGCACTTGTTTTAATCCATGCAATGACTTCACAAGTTTACAAACTTTGTGTTATTGTCCTTGGACAACAAACCCTTCAAGTTGGTTCATATAAATTTCCTCATCTAATTCACCGTTTAGAAAAGATGTTTTCACATCCATTTGATGTATTTTAAGCTTATGCAAAGCTGTAATAGTTATCAATATTCGTATAGATGTTATTCTTGTAACTAGTGAATAAATGTCAAAGTAATCTAGGCCATCCTTTTGCCTAAATCCCTTGAAGATCTATTTACAACCGATTGGTTTGTTACCAGGTGGAAGAGTTACCAACTCCCACGTATGATTTTGCATAATAGAATCAATTTTACTATGCACTGCCTCTTTCCAACTAGGAGCCTCAGGAGTTGACATAACCTCCTTGAAGGTTTGAGGTTCATTCTCTAACAGGTTAGTTAGATATTCAGGACCGATTCTTACGGATACGATCTTAACACGTTTGCCACGTCTAAGTTCTGGAGCTTGCTCAGAACTTTCAGGCTGAAGATCACTACGTGAAGCAATGTCATGTGATCTTTTCAAAGAATTCGCATTATCACTCTTTTTTGCTTGGGAAAATATCCTCAAAAAAGATAGCATCACGTGATTCGATGAATGTAATCTCATGTATATCAGTGATCTCTAATTGTGTACCAGAAACCTGAATGCACTACTATTATTAGTTTTGCCAATAAAAATATAGTCAATGGTTTTGGGTCCCAATTTCACACGTTTGGGAACTGGAACTTGCACTTTTGCAAGGCACCCCCACACTTTCATGAATTTAAAAGAAGGTATTCTACCCTTCCAAAGTTCATAAGGAATGCTATTAGTCTTCTTATGAGGAATCTTATTCAGTAAATAATTTGCTGAAAGTAAAGCTCCCCCCCCCCACAATTTTTGTGGCAAACCAGAACTAATCAACATGACATTGATCATATCTTTCCAAGTTTTATTTTTCCTCTCATCAACTCCATTTTGCTGAGGTGTATATGGTATTGTAGTTTGGCGAATAATCCCTTTCTGAGCACATAACTCTTCAAAAGCGGATGAAACATATTCACCACCTCTATCTGACCTTAAGGTTTTAATCTTATTTTCAAGTTGATTTTCAACCTCATTTTTCTAAAGCGTAAACATCTCTAATGCTTCATCTCTACTTCGGAGTAGATACAGATGATTGTACCTAGTACAGTCATCGATAAAAGTAATAAAATGCTTTTTCCCACCGGATGAATTTTAAGTCACATAAATCGCTATGAATTAATTCGAGAGGTACTGTCTTCCTTTTATCAATTGATTGAAATGTATGTTTTGCAAATTTTGCTTCAACACATGTTGTACATTTTTGTTTGCAATCAATGCTTAATTTAGGCAACAGTCCTAAATTCATTAATCTGCGCAACGAACCATTATGAACATGGCCTAATCGTGCATGCCAAGCATTAAAAGATTCAAGAATGTAAGCAGAACCTTCAATTTTATTGATAAATATTAGGGTTACATAAACATTGAATTTAAACAGGCCATCACACAAGACTCAAGAATGTAAGCAACATCTTCAATTTTATTGATAAATATTGGGGTTACATCAATATTAAATTTAAACAGGCCATCACACAAGTAGCCCTTTCCTACAAATATTCCACTTTTAGTCAAGACACATTTGTCCGACTCGAATACCAGCCTAAAGCCTTTCTTACTTAAAACTGATCCAGACACCAAATTCTTTCGAATATCTGGAGCATGCAAAACTTCATTCAAAGTAAGTTCTTTTCCTGTTGTAAACTTCAGAACAACCTTTCCAACTCCTTCAACCACAGAAGTTGTAGAGTTTCCCATGTACAATTTTTCATCACTGTCCACTTTGTTGTATGACAAAAACTGTGTTTTGTCAGAACAAATATGACGTGTTGCTCCAGTATCAATCCACCAATCTTTGGCGTTACTGATCAAGTTCACTTCAGAGACCACAACAGAAAGGTTCTCCATTTCAGACACGTTGGCTTGAGGGGGCTAGTTCTTTGAAGAATTGCTTTTATTCTTCCTGCAATCCTTTGCGCGGTGCCCTTTCTTACCGCAGTTATGGCAGTTCCCAGAAAACTTCTTGAAGTCTCTTTTGGTTGAACCCAGTGTAGGGTTATTACCCTTCTTCCCATTCTTCTTATGGGATCTACCCTTATAGTTTGAAGGATTGCCTTCAACCACATTGGCTTTTGATTCCAGTGAACTAATTCCAATCGCTTTCTCAATATTACAATTATCTTCTTCATTCCTCAAATGCACGATCAAGTCCTCAAACTTCATTTCCTTGCGTTTGTACTTCAAATAATTCTTAAATTCCTTCCAGGATGAAGGTAATTTTTCAATTAATGAAGCAACTTGAAATGATTCACTCATAATCATTCCTTCTGCATGAATTTCATGCAGGATAATCTGTAACTCTTGCACTTGACTGATTACTAACTTATAATCAATCATCTTGAAGTCAAGGAATCTGCTGATAATGAATTTCTTCATTCCTGCATCTTCTGTCTTGTGCTTCATATCCAGGGAATCCCACAGTTCCTTGGCAGTCCTGAGTGGACTATAAACATTATACAGTTTATCATCCAACCCATTCAGAATATTGTTCCTGCACAAAAAATCAGAATGCTTCTACGCCTCCATAGTAGCGATAATGGTCTTATCAGTTTCACTGTCTTTGAGAACAAGGGTACTCTCCTGCAAAAAATTGGCAAGGTTTAGAGTTGTCAGATAAAATATCATCTTTTGCTGCCAGTGTTTGAACTCTGCTTCATTAAATTTCTTCGGCTTTTCTTGATGAACACGAACAACAGTTTCGTTGATAGACATCTCCGTAAAACTTGAACACAAAGAAGATATAATAAAATCTTTCTTAAGATTGTTAAAACATGTATTCAGAATTGAAGATGAAGATGAACGAAAAGGAAATCAAAAAGCTGAAGATCAAGGTTTGGAGTCGCTGCGATTTCCTTAAGACAGATTTTACCCTGCGTATGGTGCTTCACAGTTTGATAGTTCCTATCTCCCAAGATACAATGATCGAATTGTATAGACTTGAAGCACTCAAGTTGATACGCCAGTCAAACTATCTATGATTTTACTCTCAAGAAAGAATTAAATTTAGAAGAGGAGGAATGAGATTCGGGGATGTTTTCTGTGTCACAAACACATCAAGAATGATTGTTTAAATAAAGGATAAGGTGTCCTTTAGAAGCACCTGTAGATAGGGTTGCGCTCCAGGATACACCTCTGAGAAGAGTTGTGTCTTTTGAAGATAACTGCATGTTTTATTCGAATTAAATCTATTTCTGTTCGAATACATTTCTTACTGCCAGATTTATTCGAATAGAATAATATTCTATTTGAATAGATTATTCCTGCTAGATTTATTCGAATAGAATATTATTCTATTCGAATACAATCTTATTCTTATAGACTTATTCGAATAGAATCTATAAAATAGTCCAAATGGGTCATGGGTTGGTTCGTGCACGCAAGCCCATGGGCGTCCCCATAGCAAGCCTTTACACACTCGCCTCACACACCTGTGAGGGTATCACTTACTTACACATGTTATACATATGTAACCCAATATAAAGTGAAAATATTCTTTTCACTTATCCATTGTAGGACTAACAGTAATCACCAAGGTTTTATTCAAACTACAACAAAAAGACATGCGTTTTTTTTCCGACACTCCAAGATTGGGAGCATCATCCAAAAAAAATACATATATATCATCCAATTCATGGGAATATCATCCAAAATGTAGCAACTAAAATAGTGTCACTAGAGATAGAAAAAGAGATAAGAAACACCAAGTAGGAATAGTATCCACACCAAACCTAGACCGTAAGAAGTTCTTCCTAGTCTGCTCCTTCATGGTGAGAAAGTACGTAGTTGTGACCCTCTCTCTTGCAAAAATAGTCATGCAATCAAACAACTTGTCCATGTTAAACCCAAATATGCTACGAAGAGTTGCATCACACTGTCCTCCCATTGTCCAATCAAGGGATGTTTTCTTTGATATCTTATTCGTAAGTTTTTAAATAAATGCATTCATTAATGTACACATCCTAGTATCTAGGACCAGTGAAGTAGGCTTGAGCATCTATCTTTTGGCCATAGGGGTGGGCATCCTACTCTGAGTCTGAGGAGCAACACTACCTCCTGGCATAGCATAAGAGGCGTCACCCTCACTCTGGTATTGGGTTTGGCTCTGGAATTGACTCTAGAACTCACCATCACCCTGGGTCAGTGGGATTGACTCTTGGCTAGCAAGGTTAATATGCTCCAAGTCAACTGCAATCTCCTCATCCACTAAATACCTAATAGATCCCCCCCCGCTCTCTTTCTCTTTCTCTCTCTCTCTCTCTCTCCCGTGGCATCATCATCCCCAATAAGGGGATTCATCTCCTCAAACTCAGCAAAAGATTTTTCCTTATAGGCTTTTAGTTTCTTCCTAGATGGAATTAGTAGAAGTACATCCCAAACCTCATCATCTGTTGTTACCGTACCAGCTACTGAATCCCAGCCAAATCCACTAACTCCTCAGAACTTTAATATCATATTTAACTTTTAATTCCATGTTTTACACCTACTTCAGATGTTTTGTGCTGAAATCACCAACCCAAGTTCATGTAGCATATCTTGTCTCACCGCGGTGTATGCTTTTACTTTCCACCCTTTTTCAGCTTTATTCCCTGCTAACAATTGCTCTTCAAATGTATCAATGCACACCTTGTCCATTGCGTCATTCCAGTTCACTTGGGGGGCTCTTCCAACTGCAGCCATTGCACTAAAACAATCCAACAACAACAATAAACAACTTAACCAGCAACAACAAAATCCATAAATAACAAGACTATATCAACAACATCATCAAGAACATATATCAACCCCATATAACCCAATTTACTACTATTCACCAACACCTATATATAATCATCAAGAACATTGACCCCATATAACCCAATTCACTACAATTCACCAACACGCATATAAAATCATCAAGAACATCAATCCCATATAACCCAATTCACCAACATCCATATAAATTCATCAAGAACATCAACCCCATATAACCCAATTCACTACAATACACCAACATTATTATTAAACCCAAATAACCCCATATATCAAGAACCTACAAATTTTGAAACTACAATTTAAAATAGAGAAGCGGGGGGTGGGGGTGCAAGAGAGGTGTCAAAAAAGAGAAGATGAGCTTGTGAACTTAACGCCGGTGATCTCGTTCAATTTCGTGAGGGAGAGAGGGGGAAATTTGAATTTTTGTTTGATCATTTTTTTAACTAGAGAGAGTGAGGTGTTAGGTTTTGAGGCTCAAAAGAAGAGGAAGAAAAAAGAAATTTGTTTTTGTTCGAATAGGACATTTCCTGTTCGAGTATAAGGAGTCAGACCTGACTTTGTTCGAACAGATATCGATGGTAACTTGTTTTGGCCGTAAAAAAATACCTTGTAATACGTAATTCGAAGGTGTTTTGTATGTCTCTTATTATATAAAAGAGACCTAGGGGATCTAGTGAGACCTAACCCTAACCTAGGAGAGATGCAGCCTCCATGGCTAAGCTTTGTAGAGATATGGATCTTTGCAAGGTTGTAGAAGTTGGAGAGTTATCTTGGGGGTTTGATGAAGAGAGGGGAAAAGTCTCTCCGATGTTAAGCTAAGATGTAAACCGAAGGGAAGAAAGTAGAGATGGTTCAAGAAGAAGTTAATCAACGATAGGAAAAACAATGATAGTTCAAAGACGATGGTTTCCATAGAAGTTTCAATCGAGATGGGTCGTAGTGGTTTCCGGTGAGGTTAAGGTAACTTTAGATTTCTTGATGGTTCTCCTGATGTCTTGTATACCTTGAGGGGTTGTTTGGATATTAAATTTTTTAGGCCAGCAAAGGATAAACCTGGTTGGCCTATCCAGGATATGTATAAACCTGAACCAGTTCAGTTTAATATATTGTTTGGTAATTTTTACCAGTTATACGTTGTTTGGATAATTATATTGTAAACCAGTTCTTATAATTTTTTTAACTTTTTCTAATAAAATGCTCAAATTAAATTTAATAAAAACTTCAATATATGTACTAAAAATTATTTAAAAAAAACCCATCAATACATGCAAATGATTATAATATTACTTATTGCATTATTAATTATTCAAATTATTTATATAAAAACCACATCTTTTATTCGCTTTCTTCACTTTGCTTATCATTCTACATTACATTAGCAATTGCTTATCTCATCTGAATTGCGCTTTCACGTTGTGTTATTCGAGAAGTACCACCAGCTCCCTGTATTTGCACTTGATTCTCTTCACCTTCATATTTGCTATTATCTTCTTCCATTTTATTAAATAGCCAATCATTTATGTTTTCCCTTCTTATATAGTTATATATGATGTAACATGCCATAACAATCTTTACCTGTGTTTCAAATGGGTAAGTAATCAACACTCGAATCGAGAGTAACCTAATTTGAAAAATAATACGAAGAATACACAAATTGGTAGGATAATTTCCTTTTTAGAGCTACAATTTCACAATTACTTGATTTCAATTAAATTCTTCTCAAACCCTAAGTCCCTCTTACAAAAACTTGGATCCTCCCTCTTTCCCTAGCCTTGCTCTTTTATAAAGGTTATAAGTTTTTAATTACAAAACGAACTAAAATGCCCTTTTCACAACTTAACTTTAAGTTGAATCACACCTCTATTCGAATAGAATAATTGTCTGTTAATTCAAACAAAAATGAGTGTATTCTAACAAACTTTTAGTCAATTCGAACAATTTACTTAGACATGTGTTTCTTTGAACAGACATAAAAAAGTCTATTCGAACAAACATGAGTGTATTTGAACAGCCTAAAAGTCTATTCGAATAATTTACTCAGACATGTGTTTCTTCCAATAGACATAAAAGTTTGTTCGAACAAACATGAGTTTAGTCTGTTCGAATAGACTTTAAATAAAAGTCCAAAAAAATGATCCAGATCCTCCTGGATCATGGCTCCCCTCTTTAGGAGTCTTGAGCTCCTGCTCAAGCTAGAACTGGAGATGTGGGAATGCAGCTATGCCCATTTCCCTGTTGTACCACTTGGACTTGCTAGGTAGTTAAAATTTCTTCCCAACTCAGAACGACTCAATACTATCACGTCTTGTAGTATGAACTTTCCCCTCTAGAATGCTATCCTCCTGCAACGAATCTTCTCTTTCCATCCACAAGTCATTAACTGACGGTAGACGTGTGTTGATTGTAAAGCCTTCTTCTAAAAGAAATAGCTCAAACAATGTCAAATACACGGTATTAATCACCGAATACATCTTCATAAAAGGTGGCAAGTCTAATTGGAATGCGTTGTTACCAATTTTCTTGAGTATCATAAATGGATAGGCTTGAGTTTCCTACCTTCCCCTTTTAATCGTTCCTTACCCAAATATAACCAAACTAGGTCTCCCTCTTGAAAAGTACACTTAACCTGATGCTTTTCGTGTTAAGCCTTATACTTTTCTTGAGTCTTTGTCAATTGTACTTCAATCGTCTCATAAATCCTGCTTATCTTCTCAATGAAACACTGAGCTTTAACTTGTTCCTCTTCCTCCTTTCCTGACATCGTCTTGTCACCAAGACTAAAAACTAAATTAAAAGGGCTTTGAGGCAAGTACACCAAGCAAATTTCAAATGGAGACTTCAAAGTGGAACCATGAATTGCCCAGTTAAACGTATACTGAAGATATGGTAAACTTTCATTCCAAGTCTTAGGATGCTTTGAATAGAATCCTCGTAGTAAATGAACCAAAGTGTGATTAACTACCTTTGTTTACCCGTTATTCTACGGATAAAAAGCGGTACTTCTCTTCAACTTAGTGTTTATCATCCCCTATAACAATCTTTAGAAATTCCCCAAAAAGTGGCTATCCCTATTAGAAAGAATAGTTAAAGAGAGCCCAAAATACCTCCAAACATCTCTGAAAAATAATCACGCTACTCCTTCCCTGGTGACTGTCTTCTGTCATGGAATAAGAGCAATCATGTTCCTGAATCGATCTATCACCACAAACAAAAAGTCATTCTTACACTTGGTTATGGGCTATAGTTGCATATTTTCCAGGAGGAGAATCTATGCCATTACTATTAGTAATAGAAATGCAATAATAGGTTTAACAAATAGGATTTTACGTGGAAAACTCAGTAAAATCTAAGAAAAACCATGACCTCGAAGAGGATTTTGATGTAATTCAATATGTTGCTAGTTATTACAAGTTTTGAGTGGTTGTAGGGTGAAGAAGTAAGGACAGTAGGATTGCGGATTGCAGTCCTCTGAATAATCTATTATCTTCCTGTATTTATAGTTTATATATGTAGTTTACTAAACTGAAAGAAACAGTCTCCTATTCTGGGGGGAGTGGGCAAACTTCACGGATCTCTAACAACTCTTTCTTGACCAGGCACAACGGCTACTTTTAGTAGGTCGAGGACTTGTGGTATCTTCTCAAATGCTATCTGTCTTTGATTATGTATGACTGTCTTTGACTATACTATGCTGGCTTACTCTTGTCAAATTTTGGGAATATGCTACTACAATCGCCCCATTCTTGACATAAGTACTTGTGGTTATGTCAAGAAGAAATTGGAAGCTGAAGAGGTTACTGAATCTTATCACGAGTCATCATATTGTCATTTCCGATGTTAAAGTAAACTGTATCTGGTCATCTTTTTTCCCGAGGAGAAATTAATATGGTACATTGGACCTAGAAGATTCACGTTGGGTATAAATAGATGGTCTCAAGGAGGGTTGTATGGTGGTGGATTATAAGGATGTCACCCCAAGTGTGAAATAATGCGTCGCCCTAAGTATAAAACAACGCATCGCCTGAGGAAGAAGATGTTGAAGAATCTGAGTTAAAGGTCTCTCTCAAATCAGTCTTTTTTAACTTTTCAATTGATCCTATCATTATTTGGAGGGTGGGGGGGGGGGGGGGGGGGGTTAGAGTCAGAGAATGTTTTCATCCGTCGAAACCATTTGGGTCACCATGCGGTGCTGAAGGTAAAAACATCACAATTACTAACCTTATTTACGTGTTGTCTCCATATCCCTTTCTTTCACCCACTTCGCTCTCGCAATCAGAACACTGATCTCCTCCTTCCCAATTGTAGACAACAAATCCAGAGATGAGCACAAGCAATTTGCACTTGAGAGATTTTTTTCAGAGTTTACAAAATGTGAATAGTCGCCCACCTCTGAACTATTTATAGACCCCACGCGACTGTTCACCGCACCGCTTCGTGGCTATTCAACTACTTGACCATAACGCCTTACACGTCTTTTTTTGAAGTCTTTGACTATATGCCTTCTCAAAACCAACAGACACCTACATTGTTGTTCCAATCCTTCCATATCTCGACGAATTTCTTCTAACACATTCATACTCCACAAAGCACAATCTATCTTGTCACGCAAGCGATGTACATCATCTTCCTTGTACTTTAAAATATCCCCTACAGGAACAAATCTTGTCACGAATCACTTTTCCCATTACCTGCCTCCATTTTATACTTTATCTATAAATCCCTATATCTAGGGCAAAGTTCAGCGCACATTCAAATTCAAAATTCATTTGACTTTCAAAATACAACGAGCAACACATAACATAATTCCATAATTTTACCAAGTCAAAATTTGTTCGATATTAAATTCATAACATAAAATATTGACAACTGCAATCGGACATCAAATTCAATTCACATTTTATTTTAACTACAATTCGACCATTACATATATTTCTTCCAAAAATTTATATTACAAGCCCCTAGCTGCAGCGTTATCTTCTTTCTTAATCAGCCTCTTCACACGAGTCCACATGTAACTCACACGTTCAGGCATACTCTAATATTGCAATTGGTACCAAAATTAAAAGTCCTCGTCAACATCCTTTGCCTCTGCCTCGCTCATTCTATCATAGTTTGGTTCTATAAGATCTTCCAAGTGAATATTTGCATTCTGAAAGCCGATGTACCAATCATATATTTCCCAATACTTTGCTTGAACACGACTATATACCTCATTATAGTCCTCCAAATTCAAAGTCAAAATAACACATATATTTTACCTTGGAACCATACATTTTCAACAGTCAAATCAATCAATATCAAAATCCGTTCCTGGACCCACTCCGTCAAATATACTTCGAGTTGTAGTCAAACATACATCTATTCTAATCATCTTACTTTGATATTTAACCATCGATGACTTTCATATTTACCAGTATATAGTCGACAATGAATACATAATTAAAGTCGAGAAATAACTTTATTTATTTAAATGGTTACATTTTACAGCCGACATCTATCTCCTTCGATTACATTACATCAAAACTACACTACTATCTTTACATTCGACTTGAATGACTAATTTCTCTGTGCTTCTTTTCACTTGGATCTGACATTATTGCATCTTTTTACTAGAATTTGGTATTATCTCTAGCAGCAGGGTAGTGATATCCTAAGAAACTCAATAAATCTCAAATCACTGAACTTCTAATAGGAGTTGCCTCAACAGATGAAAGGCAGTAAAAAATGGTAACACCTCCTTCATTCGGCAAGATCCCTGGACTCCCAACCAGCCAACACATCCTTGCACTTACTACAAACAATAATCCCTTCTCCCCCAAACTGATACACTCCATTACCTTTAGCACCGTATGGTGACCCAAATAGTTCCGACGGATGAAAATATTCTCTGACTCTAACTCCCCTTACCCTCCAAATTATGATTGGATGAATTGAAAAGTTACAAATGACCGATTTGAGACAGACCTTTAACTCAGATTCTTCACCATCTTCTTCCTTAGGCGACACATTATGCCACACTTGGGGCGACATCCTTATAATTCACCACCATACAACCCTCCTTGAGACCACCTATTTATATCCAACGTGAATCTGCCAGGTCTAATATACCACATTAATTGCTTCTTGGGAAAAAAGATGACCAGATACAGTTCACTTTAACCCCAGAAATGATAATATGACTCATCGTGATAAGATTCGGCAACCTCTTCAGCCTCTAATTTCTTCTCGACACAACCACAAGTACTTATGTCGAGAATAGGGTGATTGTAGTAGTATATTCCCCACATTCGACAAGAGTAAGCCTGTATAGTATGGTCGAAGGCAGTCATACATAATTAAAGATAGGTAGCATTCGAGAAGATACCACAAGTCCTTGACCTACTAAAAGTAGCTTTCATGCCTGGTCAAGAAAGAGCTTTTATGCCTGGTTTTTCTCAGCTTTTACTGAGTTTTCTACGTAAAATCTTATTTGCTTAGCCTTTTATTGTATTTCCATTACTAATAGTATTGGCGAAGATTCTCTTCCCGAAAAACACGCCACTACATGGGCAAACCGCCCATAAAATCCATCAAAATGTTCTCTTAAGGTCGGCTAGGAACTGGTAATGGTAAGTACAATCCTAACTTACGATTGAAAGGCTTCGATATCTTATATAACATATAACCTTGGACCATGCAAACACACTTAGATCCTTGTCGTCGTCATACCCTACAATATATTCAGAAGGAACAATAGGCTATATCTACATAGCTACCAACAAAGTGGAAATAGTTAGTAATAGGGGCCAAGATAGCATATCAACCATTTTGTTGTCCACTCATTTTTTATACTTGATCATCAAGGTGAATTGTTGTAGGTATGACATTTACTTCATATGGCAAGCTTGTTGTACCTTGGACTACGTAGATAAGAACTGTAATATTTTGTGATCGAAATGTACTTCAACCTCCTTCCCCAATAAGTAACTCCACTAATACTTCACTGATTGATACAATGCGTAAAACTCCTTATCATAGGTAGGATAGTTGTGTACTGCTCCTGTAAGCATCTCAAAATGGTAGGCAACTAGCTTCCTATCCTGTAATAGAATTGTCCCTATTGCATAGTCTGACGCATCTATTTTGACCTCAAAAGACCACTTTAAATTGGGTAATGCTAATACTGGTGCATCTGTAATCTTGCACTTCAAAAATAAAAAGGTCTTCTCATGGTGATCTTCTAACACAAAATTTATACCGACTTTTGTCATGGAATGCAACAGTGTGGTTATTTATGAAAAATTATGTATAAAGTTTCGTAAATACTGATAAGAACCCATAAAATTTCTCACTTTCATCACAGTACGGGTTCTAGGCCAATTAGTAATGACTGAGACCTTCTCTGGATTAACCTTAAGTTCACTGCCACCAACGATCAATCCCAAGTATACTAGCTCCTTCTTCACAAACTCGCACTTCTTCCCATTAAGAAAAAGTTGTTGTGATTGTAATGCGCCAAACACTTTGCATATATGCACCATGTGCTCCTCTCATGTTTGATTATATATTAAGATGTCATCAAAATACACAATCATGAAATCATCAATAAAACTACAAAGTACCTCATTCATCAACTGTATAAATGTCGTAGGAGCGTTGCAAAACCTAAGAAGCATCACCAACTACTCAAAGAGTCATTGTTTGGTCTTGAAATTTCTCTTTCATGTATTGCCTTCCCAGATTCTAACTTTATGGTAGCCCGACTTAAGATCCAGCTTGTTAAAAAATTGAACCTTCTGTAACTCATTTAAAAGCTTGTCAATCCGTGGAAGCGGATAACAATTCTTCACTATAATCATGTTTAGCGCTCAATAATCTACATACATTCTCCAAGACCCATCCTTCTTTGGTACTAGTAGCACCGGTGAACCACAAGGTGAGAAACTTGGATTAATAACCCCTTGCTCTAGGATTTCTTATACCTATTTCTTAATCTCATCAGACTAGGTTACAAAAGTCCGATATAACTTAATGTTGGGTAGTGGTGCACCATTCACCAAGTTGATATCATGCTCCACATCCCTCTTGTGGGGCATCCCTTCTATGCCCAAAAACAAGTCTTTATACTCCTCTTGCAACTTTCCCATTTCGGTTTATTGCTTAGGAGACATTGCCAATGTAAACAACACCTTAGCCGATAAACCTTCTTGAACCAGTCGCACCAATGACAATATAAACTTGCCGCTCGTATTAACTAACCTCTTTGCCTGAGTCGCCGTTACTAAATTATTGGTGGTAACATGTTCCTTATAAGCATTTATATGAAACTTCTTACCCTCCTTCACAAGACGGTACTTGTGAGCTCTACGGTAAAGAATCTCATCCTGGTCCTAAAGATAAAGGCTACCCAAGATAACTTGGCACACAACTAAATGAACCACCTCACATGTCACTTCATTAATAAACTTTTTAGTAATCGCAAACTTAAACGTATACTGCTTCGTGATCTTCAACTCTGCGTCTTTCTAAATCTAACCCAAACCATTCCGCTTAGGATGAGCCATAGTAGCTAAACCCATCTTCTTCACCACTGCCTCATAGATCTAATTCTTCTGACTACCCAGATCAATGATAACCTCTACTAAGCTCTGCTTCACTTGAATGCTAACATGAAAAAGTTCTTCCTGAGTCACCTCCTCGGTAGCCATAGTTTGCTTAAACATTAGAGTAAGCATAAGATTTGGCTTATCTAAATATGGATGATCAACAATCTAAAATTTTAGATGAATATCGTCGATTCCATCCATTGTTGCTTTATATTGTTATTTCATAGAGTATGAAAACCTGATTCTTATACTAACAATGAACATTTAATATTTTATACTTAAAATGCTATGTAAAATGGATTATTGTGAACTCTATCATTAGAGTTGATATTTAAATGTTTACTTCTTTTTAGGCCGCTAAGCTTCTGGGGTTTTCTACTACATTTGAAGCATAAAAGCTAATGGTAAATTTTGTTAACGATGAGATGGAAAAGTGCACTAGAATTATTAATATAAGAACCTACACCCTCTCTCACTGTGATCTCATGACCGATCATACCTTAGCTATCTTGCGAGTCATCAACGCTGATTAGGTACTTATGTGCATTATTTATTCTGCATCTAAAATGGCTATGATGCAATTTGATTTTAACGTTAACTCAAGGTTGAGCTCGCCTTATTGGTTTTAGAAATGCACCTAGCATTATTATTCATGAAGATGTAAGCTCAAACTACGATAAACATGTGATAACAGCAAAGATTGAAGTAAAGTTTAGGAACATGGAAGGAGGTAATACTCACTTTAGTGAAGGTTACTTTAATATTTAACTCACCTAGTTATTTACATGGATTTCACGCCTTACTACCACCATTTAAGAAACAATCACAAACACTTGTGGATATATCTTTGACCCGATCCACCACATCAATGGTCTAATGTAAACTTATATTCACTTCCCATTACAATAAAACGCTGCGATACATGAAAATCCATATCAACATAAACATCATTTTTATACCATGTTACATGAAGAATACCTTATCTAGACAAACCATGATCTTATTTAGATAACTGTGAACCCTTCCATCAAAGTCGTCTTCACCTTCAAACTTTTTTAACGTTGAGCTTTTCATAAGTCTTTATATTAAAAGTCCTAGGTGTAATGGCTAAATTCTGTAAGCTCGAAATGGCTTAGAATTTGCTATCACACCAATGAACTTATAACAATATTCTAATGGGAAGTAAGAAATGAAACAGGTGAATTTAGCGTGGAAAACCTCTAAATAGGTAAAAAAGCCACGACCTTGTGTAGAGGACTTTGTTGAAAGTATCTTTATTGCTTGAGATGAATATCTTATTACAAGTAATCTCTAAAAATTGAAATGCTTGAATCTTGTAACTTAAAAAGTTTTAATGATTATAGAGAATCTAGAACAAGTAGTTTCTAGGTGATCTCTTGTATAATTTTTCTGGTCCCTGTCTCTTCTGGATCTTTTTCTTTATATAGGCCTTCTCCCTAGCTCTTCATCATACTCGAGCACGTTCTCCGAACAATGTGATTAGTGGCGGTTGACTGAGTAACTGACAAGTTCGTGGGAGATAGGTGTCTTTGACTAAATAAGGTTTTTTGGCTTAAGTTCGGTCCACGTTTTTGACCAGTTCGTGGGGTAAGTTGGGATGTTGACTGGGGAAATATGTTTAAAAAGTTTGAGTCTGAGATGGAGGTAATTCAAACTAGGTAAGCTCGACTTTGGGTGAGATCGAGGGATAGGTCCCTATAATCGCCCCTTCTTAATCAAAGTCACGAGTGGCTTTAATTGAGAAAAGATTAACTTGTAATCTCGGCTAAAATTCTTGATAATTGAAATGAAATAATGATGGTATTGACTGTGTGGAAATTACGCGTGATGTGGGAAATGATGTGCATTTAATGAGGATGTGGATACTGATGTATGTGATGGTTATGATGTGAAAAGTTGCATCTGTAATGAATGATAACACTTGGTAAAACGTACCTGCATATTAAATGTAAGGTTATATAAATGATACCTGCATCGGATTTTGAAAGCAGAGTACATTTGTCCTTCGTAAAATTCTCTGAAAATTTTTAACATTGGTGAAGACTCGCAGTATGGTCCTTGAAGAGAGGATTGCATCTGAAATACAGAGGTTGAAGTTGAGATGTCGATACCCACTTCTGTTCCTCCGACGTATCAAGGCATGTCGGAAGACGAAGAGATTGAAGTTGAGGAAGAGTTGTTCTACTGCAAGTAGAGGTTTCATGTCGTTGTCTTGATAGGCGAGGACCGGTGGGTCTGTCTCCATATTCTTAATGATGACATGGTTAAGGCTTCATATGCAGGGATAGGCATAACTGCGGGGCAGTTATGCTGATTTCTTATAACATCATGGATTATAAGATCGAGCCCTCTTAATCTCTACCAACTCTTCAGTGGTAGCAGTTTCAGAGGAGGGGATGATAGTTGTGGAGGAGGGAGACAACCAGTGGGAGTTTGTTTCTGTATTTCCATTACGATTTGGCACTTAGTGGACCGTTAATTCGCGAATTTGGTTCTAGCACTGAGTCTACTCCTTGCATAGTTTCTATTTGAAGTTTGATTAGACTTCAACCAAACTCATGCGAGTGAAGCTTTTTGTTAGTTTCAATTTCTGCTTTGTATCAGGGTGAAAGATCACTAAAGCAAGAAGAACTGGACGAGTTAATGCGTCAGCGCGCCTGAATGACCTGTGACTTTTAAAAATAGTGAAAAACTTGTAAAGTACCTGGAGTTTGGTGTTAGACGGATAATGTTGTTGTTGTATACCTGAGATGGATGTACTAAAAAACTTATTATCTGTAAAATTGTATGTAATGTTTTCGATATGAATAAAAAGTTATCATTCAATTACTTGTGTCATGTAAATAGAAAATGTCTCTTAGAATTGAATTGAATTGAATTATGCAGGATGTATAAAATGAATAGTAGTTTTTAAGTAATGAAAACATTATTTTTGTGATGTTCGAATTGAGATAAATACGTGTTGACATTGATGTTGTGATGTAAGTATGATTTTGTTGTGTGTTTAAACATGTGGGGGGAGAAAAATTGTAGGAAATATGTAATGTAGAAATTTGAGCTACTACAGGTCGATAGAAATATAACTCTTGGTAGAATAAGCTCGACTAGGATAAATAATATAATGTAGGTACCGGAGTGAAGGGATAAGTTCAAATAGTCTATTTTGAGATTCTGGGGTTTTCTGTTACGAAAATAAGGTGAAAATTACATTTTAAGGGGAAAGTGTGTAGAAAATGCTAAAATAAGGGTAGGATAATTTGTAAAAATGGAGAAGAGATTAGGATGGTACGAACTCGATCTCAGAGGACTCGTCATACCGCGGAAGAACGGTTGGCTATAAGGACTACTGAGGTGCGGGAAGGGATTTTTGGTGTGCGTGGTTATGATGTTGAGTTACCAGTAAGGAAGTGTCAGCTTGAAGGATTAGATGTATAGAGTAGGGAACTCGAATATGCCCGTTATTTCTATGAGGTATGTTTTCATGAATTGGTGAGGGATCCGGTAGATCGAGAAGATATGGTTGGTTTGATTGCTGAGGTTGAAATCAAATTTGAAGATCGGAGGAGTGACAAATAATATGATCGGATATTGTCGTTCAAGTTATTTAAGGTTGTTTTAGACGTTGTGTAAAGTATTTATCATAAGTAAAGACTAGTTTGCTGAATGTAATAGAAAGATGCAAATCAATTGGATCCTCTATAATTGCAAATACCGTTTTGAGGCTGTTGTGGCAAATAATTTTATATAATTTTGAATATTTTCTCAGGTTTGAAAATGAAGTCATTATCACTATAAGTATGATAAATAAGGACAGAGAAATTAAAATAAGGAAATGCTGAACCTTCTAGTTTTATTTTATATGTAAATTTGTAGAAATCTGATACCGTATTGGGTGAGTCATAATGAGTGTGGGAAGGTCAATAAAAGATATGGAAACAGGAGAAAAAATAGGTTAAAACGTGAGGGGAGGGGTAATAATGGAAAGACAGTTTTATTGAAAAGGTACAAAATGTCTAACATGGATAGTGGAAAGGATGCCTCAGTTCTAAAACTGAGGATGGGTCGTGCGAGGCGCAATAACTGCCAGCCGCTAGAGAGAGAAAGGATAAATAGTACTTCTTCCTTATCATTTAAACATTTTTTAACTTCTAAAAATTTGGAGAGCACAGAGAGAGCAACGCAAAAATATTGTAGGGAATTTGATAAGGAGTTACCTGAAGGTGATCAACGGTCGAAGAGAGCGAAAGACACTGAATCACGTAGGTGGCTATGCAGCAGCGTCATGAGAGAAGGACTTGGCGCTACTGCAAATTCTTACTCAGACACTAAAGATTAGTAGAAATGTATGCAGTGTATATGTATTTGTACAAATCGTAATCGTTTTTTATGCAAATCTTAAAAATAACTATTTATGAAAATTTATATAATTTTAAAATATATACAGAATATACTAAAGTTAATGTTGTACGTAAATGATCGATGAATACAAAATAATGATAGATACCTGAACCAATATGTAGGTTGAGCGTGAGAGGTAATTATGTAAGGTTGAAAATTTGCCTGTAGAAATTATTGTTGAGATGGATAGTTCACCTATTAACGAGGTGTCGACCTCTAGTCGGACGATTGAGTCTGATAGTGTGGTTGAAGTAGGATTGGAACAATTTTTCAGGTTTTCTTGGTTAATTGATATCCTATCCTCCAGGTTCTGATGCCTTCAGGGAATTTTGAAGGCTAAGGCGGGTGTAGGAAGGGCGTAGAGTAATTGTATAGAATACGCCGGTAGGCAGTTTTGGGGTTGTACGGTAGCGGTGGAGGAAGAGTATTTTTATCTGTTGGCTAATTTAGAAGTAGAAAAACGAGATAGAGGTATAGATAAATCGATCTCGTTAGAATATTTTGATGGGGGTGTTCGAAGTGACCTCCCAGAGGGTTTTTTGTGTTACTTGTCTCAATTAGAGTACGGGTTGAGTCCTCCTCTTACCAATTTGGCGAAAGGGATTTTGAATATGATTGGGGAATATCCTATTCAATGGAATGGGAATATGTGGGAGGTAATAGCTGTTTGCGATCATCTAAATGAAAAATGGGAAAAAGAGGGGAAAGTAACGAGGATAACCCCTAATGATATTTTGTAGTTTTATGGGGTGAAGAATTATAAGGCCAGTGGTGGGGCATATTTTTGTGTGAGCGCAACTCTACGTTGCTTCTTCGATCTAAATTCAGTAGGTCGAACTTGGAATTACAACGCCATATGGGTGAAGGGTAATTGCCTTTATAGAGATGACGAAAAACCTTTGGACCTTCGGTTTAGAACTGTAAAACCAAGTAAGTATAACCATGCATAGATAATATTATTGCTATATTTGAACTGATGTCTGTAGTTGATAGTAAAATGTTGTGCATGGCAGGTATGAAGTTCCCCATGGAGAGGAAAGAGTTATTATTGAACGAAGCTGCAGAGAAGGAGGTTGAGCTTGAATTTGAGTTGGAAGGACTTGGCCTTAGTAGAAAAAAAGGGTTGATAGCAGGTTGAAGAAAGTTTAAAAAGTTTAGTCGACTAGGTTGATTGCAGGTGTTGATTAAGGGAAGAAGCAAATATCTAGTATGGAAGGTCAAACCAACTTTGCCAAGATCCCTGGGATAGATAACTTGGTTCAGCCAAAGCCCATTACGTCGAGCAAAATAGCTCAAAAATATCCAAAAAAATGGATGTTAAAGACTCTGCCGGCCTCTGGTACCACTGGGAGTGGTGAGGTTGTAAAAGAGAAAAGGAAAAGGATCGAACCTTCAGGGAGGTCAAGGGAAAAGGTCGCTGAAGAGTGACCTTCTGCTGAGGATGACCTCAAAGCAGTGGAGGAAAGGGTTAGGCTTGTCACTCTTCAAGGTTAAGAGGACGTGAGCAAGATGGTAAGTCGTTAACGCTTTATCATGTGAAATATGTTTATATCTTGCATTCCGAGCTCACGCCTGAGGTCGAATTATGTTTTGCAGGTTACTTGTTTGATGAGGGGCATTTGGCTCGGAATTGAAGAAGAAAAATCCAAGCTGAAAAAGGAAAAAATCGAGCTTGAAAAGAAGTTAACTCGATCGATGGCGGATGTTCTTATGGAAATCAAGAAGCTGGAGGCCCTAAAGGCTTCCCATGTAGTAGCGATTGGCCATCTTCAATCGAAGGCTAGGGTAACTCTTGAGGAGGTGGAGGCAGAGCGCAAAAGGTTGGGGTATCACCTGATGTCGAAGGGGTATTCTGAGGAAGAGGTGGATGCCATTAAGGCAGACACTTATGTCGAGGAGGAAGATGACGAAGATGTCGAAGAAGTAGCGGTGGGGGTCGTTGATGGTCTGGACGGTGTCTCCTGTCAAACGGTGCTTGACAATCAAGGGGATGACGCTGACCTCCCAGAGGGTGATAATAAGAAGGTAGGGTAGAAATGTGCTTTTGTATGAATATTTGTAAACTGTTGGATTGTGTGTATGGAGAAGACTTTTATAGGTTGACTTTTCTTTTTGTTATAAACCTCTTGCAGACACTTTGAGAAATGAGTCTCAGAATAAAAGATCTAGGGACTGGGCTTGTCAGGGAAAGAAAAACCTTTATAGCCTTGATGTTTTCGCTAGCAGAGCTGTAGGTTATATCAAAATAGGTCTTTCGACTTGTATGTTATATCGACCTAAAGCTACCAAGTAAATAGGTTGTAGATGCAGATTGAAATTTGTTATTGTTAGCTTTAGGAAAATAACACTAATATAGTGCATAGAAAAATTCAATGCTCTTTATATAAAGTAACATATCGAAAGCATGTACCTTAGACTTCGCAATATACCTCATGGAGCGTTTATCTGATAATGTACCCCAACCTTTTAGTCTTGAAGTATTTACACACCGCAGATGTTTGAAATCATATATAATTTTTGAAATGAGATATATATATGTGCATATTAATATTGATGGTGTTCTGAATTGAGCTGTATTAATATCTTTATATCGTACAGGTCGAATTGGATTCAGCTCACTCACGTGAGGACGATGTACTCCAATGTAACCGGGAATTTGCAGAGGAGTTTGATAAGATGAGGGAGGTGAATGAGAATAGATAAGATCAACACGTAGAGGTGCATTTTAAACTTGTAGAGGCCACCCAGGTTATTTTCGACCTCACTCATAAGGTCGAAGAGAAAGACGCCAAAATTAATAAGGGGCTAAAAAAGCTAGCGGAGATAACAGAGCACGCCGCAAAGCTTTAAAGTCGGGTTGACACATTGATGGTTAAGGGTAAGCAGGATGAAATGGCTCAACCGTATTCAGGCGCTAGAAAGATCCGAGGGGGCAATTTAAATCGGATCTTCAAAATTGTAGAAATGAGCTAGAGTGACTGAAACAAAAATTGGTTAAAAAAGACAACGAGCTGAGAGTAGTTCGAGAAAATCTATCAGTTTCGGAAGCCGCAACTGAACACTTGCATATAACCCTACCTGCCAAGGATATATAGTTTTGGTAAATACAACGAAGGTGTAATGATTTAAATGAGAGGGTGGCACGATTGAAGACCGAACTGGCACAAGCCATCGTGCGTGCCAAGAAGGCCGAGGTTAGAGAATGCTCAAGGGGAAGTAATAATGAGGTTAAGGTCCCTCTAGTCTAAGGGGATGTAGTTAGTCTCTCAGGTCAAATTAGAGAGCTGGAGAGTGATGTATTTCACATTCAGGGGCATGTTCAAAGAGGAAATACAAACTTAAGGGAATGCCAACAGAAGTTGGATGATGCTCTTATCAGGGAGAAGGTCTTGGAAGGGGAAATCAGGGCAAAGGAAATGTTGATGATGAGGAAAGAAGAATTATTAAATGATATTCCGACTAGGGAAGAGTTCAACGCAGAAATCAAGAAACTTCGTGCCCAGGTAGTGGGCCTAGAGGCTATGAACTTGGCTGAATCAACTAAATATATAAACAAATTAGAAGAAAATGTAGCTCATGATGCTAAAGTCGATATGGAAATGGCACATCAGAAGAATTTGTATGCTAGATTGGAGTCATGCCTCGAGAAGGTGAGAATGAAATTTGTAATGATGGTACCTAATGCGTCATGCTCAGACCTGCTAAAGTTGATTGTTACGTATTTTACAGAGGAAGTAAAAAGACTTGAGTTAGAGCGAGATACCTTATTTAAAATATGTCGGATAAGCGATGCATTTGCAGAGTTAATATAAAACAAGGGAACTGCATGGCCTCCATTGAAACTGATTTAGGCCCTTGACCTGTTGACCTGATAGAGAGGGGTAGAGTTACTATAATCCGTGAACTGAAAGTTTGACCTCTTGCTGTAGGGGGAACCAAGGCTGATATCCCATCAGCAGAAAATAATTCCTTGTAATATGAATTTGACCTGAAAAATAAATTGTATCTGTCGCAGACACATTGAAATAGATGAAAGCTAGTATGACCTTTGCCTTATCTTGTGTCTGGTGGGGTCTTTGATATAAAACAAGTTTTTACATTTGTTTTAATCATAGAAATGGGTTGAGTTAAACCAAGTTGAAACTTGATTGACCTATAAAAATGTTGCAGATATATTGAAAGAGTTGAAAGCTAGTATGACATTTTCCTTATCTTATGTCTGATAGATTCGTTGATATGAAACAAGTTTCTACACTTGCTACAATCGTTAAGATTTTCTAGAGTAAGCCAGACTAAGTGTTATCATTAATCTAGCCGGTATAAATGACCCAAACAAGTTGAAGTAGATGAAGACTAGTATTATCTTTGCCCTATCTGAAGTTTGGTAGTGTCTTTGATATAAAATAAGTTTCTACACTTACTATAATCGCAGAGATTTAGTAGAGTCAGTTGAACTAAGTATTATCCTTGATCTAGCCGGTATAAATGACCCAAACAAGTTGAAATAGATGAAGGCTAGTATTATATTTGCCCAATCTGATGCTTGGTAAAGTCTTTGATATGAAACAAGTTTCTACACTTGCTACAATCACAGAGATTTAGTTGAGTCATCCAGACCAAGTATTATCCTTGATCTAGCTGGTATAAATGACCCAAACAAGTTGAAGTAGATGAAGGCTAGTATTATCTTTGCCCTATCTGATGTTTGGTAGAATCTTTGGTATAAAATAAGTTTTTACACTTGCTACAATCATAGAGATTTAGTAGAGTTAACCAGAACAAGTGTTATCCTTGATCTAACTGGTATAAATGACCCAAACAAGTTGAAGTAGATGAAAGCTAGTATTATCTTTGCATTATCTGATGTTTGGTAGAGTCTACATAAGTAGAGAGATGCTGTGAAAAACTTGGAATTTTCATTGATAAGTTTAGAATTTACATTGGATGGAGATGAAAATCTCACTTTTGAAATTGAAAAGCAAAATAACAAAAACGAGGAAAGAAAATGGAGTAGTAAGATGCTTAACGATAGTACCGTTTAAGTCACCTAGTATTCCAAGGATTTGAAATGGGGATTCCCTCTTCTGTCATGAGATAATATGATTCCAGCCATGAAAGATCTGTGAAAATGAATGGACCCTCCCAATTGTCGATAAATTTACCAGCGTGAGGCTCTTTGCGATGTTGTGGAATTTATCTGAGGATGAGATCTTTGATTTGGAAGGTACGGCTTCTGACTCGGTTGTTGTACAATTTGGCAGGCATATGATGATACCGACCTAGGTTAGCGATGGCACGTTCCCTGGTTTCATCTATCATATTGAGGTTGTAAGCCAACTCAAACTCATTTTCCTCGTCAGTTAGCTCGTGGTCACGAACTGGATGATGATATTCCGAAGGAATGACGGCCTCAGTGCAATAAGCAAGGAGGAATGAGGTACACCCAGTTGATTATCGGGGAGTGGTACGATAGGCCCATAGGACATGAGGCAGCTCGTGAACACAATTCCCTTTTTTCTGTGAGTGAAGCCATTTTTTGAGTCCATCCACAATGATTTTGTTGGTGATTTCGGCTTGGCCATTGCCTTGAGGATAGTAAGGATTGGATGGTGAGTTGATGATATTATGGTGGTTTAGGAAGGTTGCGACTTTCTCCCTTACAAATTGGGGCTCGTTATCGATATAAAATAGGTAGGGGAACCCAAACTGAGTGATTATGTGGTTCCAGATAAAAAAGATGACCTCTTCTTCTCTGGTTCGACATAGTGGAATTGCTTCTACCTATTTTGTAAAATAATCGGTAGCCACGAGTAGGTGACGGCGGCTACCTGAAGAGTTAGGGAAATTACCGATGAGATCTAGTGCCAATCTTTTGAATGGCCAAAAAACCTTGCTTGCATGAATTTCGAGCGTAAGGGAGTGTATCATACGTCCATGTCTTTGGCAGGTATCGCATTTACGGTAGTACTTCTCTGCTTGCTTGTGCATGCCAGGCCAGAATACTCCTTAAGTGATAACTCTATTTGCTAATGATCGACCTGCAGCATGGGAGCCACAAGTTCCTTCATGTAATTCGCGGAGCAGTTCATCTACTTTTGATTTGGAGAGGCACTTGAGGTAAGGCCCTCTGACAAAAAGGCGGTATAACATACCGCTTTGATTAGCGTAGCGCTTTGAGTTGTTTACCAGCTGTCGGCATTCTTTCGGATCTGCTGGGAGTGTTCCATTGCAGTTGTTGTCGATACTGAGGTAGGCTAAGAAAGGTTTTTGCCAATCGTCGTCTCCCCTTTTATCGCCCCCAGTGTTGATCGTGTATACAGAAATGCGATCAATGTTGGGGGTTAAAATGATTTCAATTTGGAGATATCGAGCTTCTGTACCCAAGACCCCAGCTAGTTATGCCAAGGAATCGGCGTGTCTATTTTTACCTCAAGGAAGATAATCGAGAGTTGCTTTCACGAACTTGCTCATATTATCTGCAACGAAGGTTGCGTATTTTATCATCTTCTTATTCTCCTTGTATTGCTCTGAGTAGTGGTGGACGATGAGTAGTGAATCTGTATAAACTAAAAGTTCGGGGACATCAAGCCCAAGAGCGAGGTCGAGTCCATGATTGAGAGCTTCATACTCGGTGACATTATTTGAGGCCTTAAAATCCAAGATGATTTATTTATCAATTTTTTCATTGAAATGGGTAATCAAAATGATCCCAGTTGCTGACCCTGCGGGTTCTGCTGATCCATCTGTGTGAAGTCTCCACCCTGATGTAGTGATCCATTCAGCTCGTTCGTTGAATGGCTTGGGGGGTGGATCCTTGGGTGCTTCTTCTGTGAGGTCAGGGCCGTGTTCCTCTCACTCAGGATCTTCCACTAGAAAATCCGTGAGAAAATTGGCAACGACCTGACTTTTTTCGGAATAACATTGTTCGAACTTGATATCATGTTCTCCCAAACTGACTGACCACTGTTGCACTCTTCTTGATTTTTCTTTCTTAGATAGAACTTCCTGAAGTGGGTAGTTCATCATAACTTTGACTAAATGAGATAGGAAGTAGTGCTTGAGTTTCTGTGAAGTATAAATAAGAGTGAGAAGAAGTTTTTTAATTTTAGAGTACCTTGTTTCTGCTGGTGTGAGGGTCTTGCTGATGAAGAAGACTAGTTTCTCTATTTTCCCTTCCAGGCGAATGAGAACCGAGCTAAGAGAAGTACATGTGGTTACTAGGTAGATAATCAGTTCCTCATTATCTACTAGGGTGCTCATTATGAGAGACCTCCCTAAATAGTTTTTAAGATCCTGAAAAGCTGCTTCCCATTCTGGTGTCCATGTGCCCTCTGCATTTGGCTGAATTTTTCCTCGTTTGGTACATCTGAGGAGTAATAGCAATAGCCAATGGCAGCGGTCTGAAGATTTAGAAATGAAACGGTTGATAGCTGCAATCTTGTCAGCAAGTTTTTAAATGTCTTTTGTTGTTTTTGGTGATGGCATGTCGAGGAGAGCCCAAATTTGATCTGAATCAGCCTCAATTCCTATTTTACTGATGAGGTGGCGTAAAAAGCGGCCAGAATGTACCCCAAACTGGCATTTGCCCAGGTTGAGATGCATCCTATAAGACTGAAGGATGTTGAATATAGTGTTGAGATCTGAGATGTGGTTGGCTGACTATACGCTTTTGCACAAGAGATCATCGATGAAGACTTCAACAGCTTTCCCTAGGTGTGCATTAAACATAGTAGTCATTAGCCGTTAATATGTGGCACCCGCGTTCTTGAGTCCGAAGGGCATGTCTTTGCAACAATAACGACCTCTTTCAGTGATGAAAGTTGTCTTCTTTTGATCCTCTTCCAAAAGTAGAATTGTATTGTACCCCAAAGCAGCGTCTATCATAGATAGGAGGTCATGGCCTGCTGTAGAATCGAGGATCTGATGAATGTTGAGATGAGGAAAACTATCATTTGGAGTATGATTTTTTAGATATGTAAAATCTACGTAAACTCGAACTTTTCCATTCTTCTTTGGGACAGCGACAATGTTGGATATCCAGTCTGGATATTTGGCTTCTCGAATGAATCCCACTTTGATCAATTTCTCGATCTCGGTGTTAACTTCATCTCAAAGATGAGGTAAAAGTCGTCGCTATTTCTGTTTAATCACTGCGGTGTTGATATTGATAGCTAATTTGTGATAGGCCATGGCTGAATCGACCCCAGGCATTTCTTCGAAAGATCATTCAAAAACATCTCGTTTGAGTTGCAGGAACTGAATGAGTGTATCTTTTTCATGCTGAACCAACTTAGTACCAATAAAGTTACCTCTGCTAGGTTCATCAATGTTGATATATTCTATGAGCTCCTTTGTGGATGGTTGATCATTGAGGTGATCTGCTTTCTGTAATTACTATGCAACAAATCTTCCTGAAGTATCTAAGATAGTAGAGACGGTATTTTCACAAGCAGGAGAGAGCTTTTGACTACCTCTGATCTCATAAATATTGTGTCGTGTTTGAATCGGAATGCTTGATGATGGGTAGAAGCGATTGCCTCCATGTTATGTATCTAACAGCGGCCCATGATCCCGAGATAACGAGATTTAACATTAATGACATTGAAAATGACATCTATAGTGGTTGGTCCTGCGGTAATAGGTAAGATGATCTTGCCTAATCGTTCTTCCCTAGAACCGTTGAACCCACTAATATCGGTGTCACTCTGAATAACTTGGTCGGCCAAACCCATCTGGTCGATCGTACTCTGAAAAAGAATCTCAATACCGTTTCCCATATCGATTATCATTGTGTACATGAAAAAATTCTTCATCTTGAAAATTATGACTAATGTATCATGATGTGGAAACTTGATGCTGAGGTCGCTGCTCTTCTTCCTGGAGGATTGTAGATTCCTAGAAATAGCTTTACTGGCGACTCCCCGGGGTCCCAATCTTTTCCTTGCTGAGACGCGGGAGGTCTCTGGAAGCTGATCGTGATCTTTGGCTGGAGGAGCTTGTTGAGTATTTTACAGATTCTCTAGGGCAGTCTGCATTGTTGTCATCTGATCTTCATGTCGTTTGAGCACTGTCAAATGAGCTTATCATTTTGTATCGAACTCTTTTTTCTGGAGCTCCCGATCCATTGTTAACAGAAGTTTAAGTTCGATGTATTTCTCTATCTTGGCATTGAGTTTTGCCCATATCTCTGTGAGCTGCCCCGGCTCTATGAAAACTTTGAGCTGAGTTCCTGCAGCCGGTCGTCTGGAAGTAACCATGATTGAAAGTTGTAGTGAAAAACTACCTTAGGATATCGTGGAAATACAATCTTTCCCACAGACGGTGCCAAATGTAATGGTAAAATTCCGCAAGCTCGAAATAGCTTGGAATTCGCTATCACACCAATAAACCTGTTACAATAATCTAATAGAAAGTAAGAAATGAAACAGGTAAATTTAGCGTGGAAAACTTCTGAATAGGTAAAAAACTACGACCTCGTGTAGAGGATTTTTGTTGAAAGTATCTTTATTGTTTGAGGCAGATATCTTATGACAAGTGATCTCTGAAAATAGAAATGCTTGAATCTTGTAACTTAAGAAGTTTTGATGATTATCGAGAATCTAGAACAAGTAGTTTCTAGGTAATCTCTTGTATAATTTTTCTAGTCCCTGTCTCTTATAGAACTTTTTCTTTATATAGGCCTTCTCTGCAGCTCTTCATCGTGCTAGAGCACGTTTTCCGAACAATGTGGTTAGTGGCGATTAACTAAGTAACTGACGAGTTCGTGGGAGACAGGTGTCTTTGATTGGATATGGTTTTTTGGTATAAGTTGGGTCCATATTTTTGACCAGTTCCTGGGGTAGGTTGGAATGTTGACTGGGGAAATGTGTTAAAAAAACGTTAGTCTGAGATGGAGGTAATTCAAACTAGATGAGCTCAACTTTGGGAGAGATTGAGGGATAGGTCCCTACACTAGGGATTTTCTCTTGACCTAAAACAGACCTTTAGCTCTTCTCTCAAACCCCCATGTTTGATAGTGTTGAGGTTAACTAGCTTTGGTTTCGCATGCTAAGCTCTGTTGGAGGCAAAATGCCTCTTAAGTAGGAACTTTTGCCAAACGGTCCTTGATTCACTTTAATTCATGAAATAGGGTGGGAATGCTTGGCCCGATCGATCCCATCTTTCTATCTTTGTTGGACGGTCTTTAAAATAGGGTGGAAAGGTGACCAAAGTTTAGCTTTTTTCATATCCGTCTATTGCTCTTCTTCTTTGTTCACACCCCTATTTTGATAACTATGTTTCTCCTTACCATTTTAGTTGGTGTGGCAGATCTTTTATATTAAGTATTAGCCAATGTTTGGATGAAAATTCAAGGATTAACATTGGATCTTATCATTATGGTAGTGTTAACGACTCTAATGGTGATTAAAATGTTGATGGTGGTGCTTGAAAGATTTTGGCTTGTCTCATTTCATGTATGTAAAGGTTCATGGTTATCTCAGTCGAAGGCAGTGACAAGATGAAGACTTTGGTAGGTAAGTTGGTTAAGTAAAACTCTGATAAAGGGAGCCAAAAATATTTTTCTAAATTTTCTAAACTTTTTGGGAATCTTGTTCGAACGACCCAAGGTCTCGTTCGTACGAATTCTGGTCATTCGAACGAGTGATACGAGTTTAAAACAACAATGCATATTTAATGAAGGCTTATTAGGGATTTCATTCGAATAACCAAAGGTCTCGTTCGAATGAGTCTCAAGAAAAGCTGAAGCACTATTTAAGCAAACATTTCTTTTTTTTCTCTCGCTCTCTTTTTCTCTTTTCTTTGGCAAAAAGTTATTTTTGAAAGAGCTCAATTTCCTTTACCAGAGAGACAATTTGACATCAATTAAAACCTAAAAACATTAAGGTTAATATTGAGTTAGTGTATTCTGCTTCCCATAAATTGTTCTAGAATAATTCAAGAAGGGTTATACTTGGTGCGAGATCAAGGGGCGTCGTTGCGAGAACGAAGGGGATAGGGGGTGAAGCTTTTATTAGAAGAGAGATAAACACGAGATGAGGTTATCAAGTCTGTAGGTGTAATTTATATTAAACTCTTTTTGATTAGTAGATTTTTGGTTGTCGTGTTCATCGACAACAACCTGTGGTTTTTCTCCTGAGTAAGGAGTTTTCACAGGGTGAACAATTGCTTATGTTATTTAATTCCTTGTCTTTACCATTGATTATTTATGTTTATTCCTAGATCATTGATTGATAAAATTAGGTCTGACCTATTTCTTGAAATACATTAAATACCAAGCACATAAAATTTTAATTGGTGTCATAGATGAATCGCTTGTAGGATTTATATCCTGAGCGGTAATCCTGTCTTAAGTGCTTAATTAATTTAATGGATTCTAAAAAATTTGGAGGTCCTCTAAATCACCCACTACTCTTTGATGGCACGAACATTCCCTACTGGAAGGTTTGAAAGATTGCCTTCTTATAATCCATGAGAGAAGATGTCTGGATTTCCATTGAAGATGGATGGGTACCCCCGATTGTTATGCGGGGTTAGCCTACAACAGCTGTAGAAATTCCTAAACTCAGAATTCAATGGATAATAATGTAAAAGAAACCTCTGGGCATAATTCTAAAGGTCTTAATGCTATCTTTAATGCGTTAAGCCAAAGTGAGTATAGGCGCATCTCCGCGTGTACCACTTCGAAAGAAGCTTGGGACATCTTAATGTGCACTTGTAAAGGTGATGATACGGTTAAAGAAAGTAAACTGCAAATGCTTACCTCTTAATTTGAAAATATTTGTATGAGTGAGGATAAACCGTTCAGTGAGTTTTATGCTAGACTGAGTAACATTGTCAACAACAGTTCCTCTTTAGGAGCTGGACACACCGATGTTTAAATAGTTTGCAAAATTTTTAGATCTCTTCCAAAGAGTTTCAGATCTAGACGTGATACTATAGAAGAAGCGCAAAATCTTAAAACCATGAAACCTGATACACTTGCTGGAAAATTACGAACTTTTGAAATTGAAATGGAAATATAAAACCCTAAGAAGAATAAGAGTGTAGTTTTTAAGTCTTCCTCCAACTCTTTGTCTTCTCAGGGAACCAAAGAAGTTGACAACTATTGTATCTCTAACGATGATGAGGAACTTGACTCCGATTCACAGATTGCTCTTATAAGCCAACAATTTAGAAAACTTTAAAAAAAATGCAATTTGAGAAACAATGGCAAAATGTAAATTACAGGTCACGTCCTCATGACCGTGTTAAGTCTTATGGAAAACAAACTAATACTAAACAAGACCTAAATAAAGTTAAATGTTATAGGTGTCACAAGTATGGTCACTATGCTCATAGCTGTCCCACTAAGAGTTCTATTAACAGCCACAAGGCTATGAACATTACTGTTATGTGGGATGATAGTGATGATGACCATGTTTGTAGTAGAGAAGCGTAAACAACAGGTTTTATCGATATTTCGCGAGGATCAGTGGAATTGACAAGCCGGAGAGCTGCGTAAAGGGACCCCGACTTGCAGAAATGGAGGATTTGGGATTCGGGATTGAGAGAAGAGAGTGAGGTACTATGAAACAGCCTCATTAAGTTTGAGGGTTTGAGGGTTTGAGGGTTTAAGGGTTTTTGAAAGTAACGGTAACATATCTATAAACCGCCAAACATAAGATTTATTAGGTATCCTTATTGTAATAGGAGACTGAAAGAAACCTGAAATTAGTCCAAATTAGAAACATAATCTTTGATTTCAAGTCTGACTGAAAGTGTTCCTCAGTTCCTATAATTAGTCTTTGAAGCCAAACCTAAACTTCATTATTTCCTTCTGTTGAGTTGAGTCTCTCTCTCTCTCTCTCTCTTGTTTCATTCATGGAGAACATCTTCTTCTCCTCTGATCTTTCTCTCTCTTTAAACCCAATGACTTTTTTTCAATCCCAGAAACCCCAATCTAGCAAAACCCAAATCTTCAATGTTCTTGGTGTTGATGAAATTGATAAAGAACTCTTAAACCCTCCTAAGTATTTCTACGATTTCTGGGCACTGGAGAAACTCAAACCCACAAAAACCCAAATCAACAGTCTTTCTGTTGAGGATGTTCAGCAACTCACAAACCCTCCTGCAATGTTCTTTGATTTCTTTGAATTGGAGAAAAAACCCCAAGTCTGCAATCTTTGTGCTAAAGCTTTAGAATCACAATCAAGAAAACCCGATGTTAAACAATCTCAACAACTATCAAACCCTTCTGTGGTTACTACTAATACTACTATTGAGAGTGATCAGATCAAGAACTTATCGGCTTCTTCAACTCCAAAGATAGCAGAGAAGAGCAAGGAGTGCAGTGGAGCGATAAGGGACGTTTCTAATATGGCATCAGCAACTTCTGAAAAAAGTACTCTTGAGAGGGTTCAAAGCAAGAACTTAGAGGTTTATTTGACTTCAGTGATAGCAGGGAAGAGCAAGAAGCGTAACGCAGCAACAAGGGATGTTTCCAATGAGGCATCAACGCCATCAACAATTTCTCGAAAAAGAACGAAGATGGATACCATTAACAGGGAGAGGGCTTTAGTGATTTATGATCTTAATCTCCCTGAGGCTGCACATGAAGTTGTACCGATCAGAGCTGTAAACCCAAATCCTCAACCGCGTGAAAGGTTTAATATCAAGAAAGTTCTCACAGCGAGCGACGTAAATACTCTCTCTCGGTTTCTAATAAGGAAAGCTGACATCAATACCTACATTCTTCCTGGCTTGAGCGAAGAACAAAGGCATCAAGTGAAGAGCTTTGAAGGACTGCCGGTAGTTGTAAGGGATCTGGACACCAACAGTGAGCACCAATTAAGGTTCAAGTTTTCGAACAAGTCCTGCGCCTATATTCTCATAAGCAACTGGTCTGAGGACTTTGTTAGGAGGAGGGGATTGCAAGAGGGCAACGTGGTCGGCATAAACTGGGACGGACAACGCTTGCGCTTTTCATTTTCTGTGCTTTCGCGAGGTGGAAGAGTTGCAGCAGTCGATCTATGAGAATTCAACCCGACCTAAATAAGAAAATTGCAAATGGTTGAAATGTTGAAATTAAATTTGTTAATTATAAAGTTATAATTGAAATTAGATTTGTTTTGACATGTTTTTTTTTAACTTTCGAGTATCGAATTTGTATTGAAATGTCTTATTAGGGAACAGGTTATTGAGTTAGGATGCAAATGTTTTATAGAAATATCCTGGCCATGACCTTAGTTAGGATCATATTCTCACAAGTTGAAACCAATAAACTTAGAGTTCTGCCTTCAATGTAGAAATGAAATCTCTTCACACTGAATGAACACTCGTTATAGTTACCTTCTCTCACTGAGGATATGACTTGTAGTATTGTAGTACCAAGAGAATGAACTCCCTTAGACCAATTTATGGGCACACAAGCGATAGAACTAAGACCAAAGTGTATTCCAATAATCCACAATATGATAGAGAAGCTCTACCTAGCTGAAAAGTACGAAGAACACCAATTGATTGAGAAAAATAAAAGCTTTAATTGCTTAAAACGAAGTTAATTACAATGAATTACTCCAAAACCCTAGGCTTCTTCCTCATAACTCTTTCTAGATCTAACAAAAGCTAACAATGCCTAGCGTTGCCCCTTTTATAAGGGTTACAAGTCCTAGTTACAAAATAGGGCAAATATGCCCTTAAACTCCTAAAGAAAAAGGCTGAATCGCGCCTCTGTTCGAACAGAACAAGTTTCTGCTTGAATAAAAAAAATGTATTCGAATAGACTTTAATCTATTCGAATAAAACACCTCAGGCCAAAATGTATTCGAACAGAAAACAATTCAGTTCGAATAGACCAGAAGTCGTTCGAACGACTCCAAATCTCGTTCGAACGACTTTTGGTTAAAATTGAAAAAAACTTATTTCTTCAGATCTCCTAGATCATGGCTCCCCCCTTTAAGAGCCTTGAGCTCCTACTCAAGCTAGAATCGGAGATGTGGGAATGCAGCGCTGCCCATTTCCCTGTTGTACCACTTCGACTTACTAGGTAGCTGACCCTACATCTGCATAGAAGGCGGAAAATCCAATTCATACTCACATGTCTTGCCTTGCAGCAACTTTCAGCAAAACACACTACGCCCCTTAGGATCATCATATCCTGCAACATATCCTGACGTAACAAAAGGTTGTATCTGCATAGAAAACAACATAGCGGAAGTAGTTGGTAATTGGGGTCAAGATAACCTATCAGCCATTTTGTTGTCCACTCCCTTCTTATACTGTATAATAATCCACAATACAATTTGTGATCGGAATGTACCACAGCCTCCTTCTCCAATAAGTAACTCCGTCAATGTTTAACTGATTGATATAGTGCGTAGAACTCCTTATCGTAGGTAGGATAGTTGCGTACTGCTCCTGTGATCATCTCAGAATGGTAAACAACCGGCTTCCCATCCTGCAAAAGGATTGACCCCAATGCATAGTCTGACGCATCTGTCTCGACCACAAAAGGCCGCTCTAAATTAGGCAATGCTAAGACTTGTGCATAGGTAATCTTCCACTTCAGTAACATAAAGGTTTTCTCATGGCGATATTCCAACACAAACTGTACCCCAGTCTTCGTCAAAGAATGTAATGGCACAACTATTTGTGAAAAATGCAGAATAAATTTTTGCAAGTACTGACAAGAACCCATAAAACTCCTCACTTCCGTCACTGTGCGTGGTCAGGCCAATTAGTAATGACCGAGATCTTCTCTGGATCGACCTTAAGCTCGCCGCCACCAACAATAAAACCCAAATAGACTAGCTCCCGTTTCCCAAACTCGCACTTCTTCCCGTTTAGAAAAAGTTGTTGGGATCGCAACACACCCAACATTTTGGGTAAATGCCCAAGATGTTCCTCCCATGTACGAATATATATCAAGTTATCATTCAAATATACAATCACAAAATCATCAATAAACGCACTAAGTACCTCATTCATTAGCCGCATAAATGTCGTCGGAGTATTGCAAAACCCAAAAGGTACCACTAACCACTCAAATAAGCTCTGTTTGGTTTTTAGCGCTGTCTTCCAAGTATCCTCCTCCCGGATTCAAACTTGATGGTAACCCGACTTAAGATCCAACTTGGTAAAAAACCGAGCCGTCTGCAACTTATCTAAAAACTCATCAATCCGTGGAAGCGGGTAACGATTCTTCACCGTGATCTTGTTCAACGCCTGATAATCCACACACATCCTCCAAGACCCATCCTTCTTTGGCACCAGTAACACTGGTGAACCACAAGGTAAGTAACTTAGATTAATAACTCCTTGCTCTAGAAGTTCATGTACCTATTTCATGATCTCATCAGACTCTGTAACAGAAGTCCGATATAATCCAATATTGGGTAGTGGTTCACCATTCACCAAGGTGATATCATGCTCTACATCTTCCTTACGCGGCATCCCATCTATACCCAGAAACAAGTTTTTATACTCCTCTTGCAGCTCCCCTATATCGGTTTGTTGCTTAGGAGACATTGCCAAAGTAGACAATACTGTAGCCAACGGACCCTCTTGAACCGGTTGTACCAACAATAAAACAAATTTGCCGCTCGCATTAACTAACCTTTTCGCCTGAGTCGTTGTTGCCAAATTGCTGGTAGTAATATATTCCTTGCACTCATTAATATGAAACTCAGTCCCATCTTTCACCAAGTAATACTTGCGAGCACAACGGTAAAGAATTGCATCTCGGTCCCAAAGATATAGGCTACCGAAAATGACTTTACACACGTCCATCAAAACCACCTCACACACTACGTAAAAATGTGTAAATACCAATACTCATGGATAGTAATTTGCGACTTGGCGCATGTGTCATACTTTGAATGAAAAATACAACTTTCATTAGAAGTCGTAATTTTGGAACCCCCGTCGTTTTAATTTTTTTCCTTCTTATTTATGTCTTAAAATATACTACTGTTTAAGGAGTTGTAAAACTATTCTAATTTAGACACTTGATCATGTCGCATTATTTGATTAGCAATATACAACTTTAATCCTTCTCCCCAAAAACTAACTCTATTAATTCCCCGCTCAAATTAAATGAAGAGAGAACCAATATACCCGCGCAAATCCAAAATCAGGATCCAATCAAGTTGGGATTCATTAAATCTATAAGGTAAAGTTGAAATCTAACTTCCCAATCCATGTATCTCTCTACGAATTTGTCTATCACAGAAAATTCTATATTTCCCTCTCAACTTAAACACCCAAAAAACCCTAACCCCGCACAAATTGATCAATCTTCAACAATTCTGCCACAATCTGAATTAAGTATTTTCCTAAGATTTCATTAAAGTAACTACTGAGAAACAAACCCATCCCTAACAATCCATCTTAGTGGAACAGGGAAATGCAACAAAGGAACATATGAAATATATGAGCTATCTGAAAACAACACTTAAGGGGCATTGTCTCGTAGAAGGGGATACCACAGGAAAATTATACAATTACATTGACAGCAAACACTGGCCTACATGAGATGTTTGTTAATCTTTTGGCCTTTGATCTTGTGATCTGATTAGGTTTCCTCGGATATTTCAAATGGTAAAAACTTCTTTGAATCTCGAGTGATGAATATTTCTAGTAAACTCTTCTAGATTATGTTCCATATATTTTGTGACAGTTTGTTCCTTCCTTCTTGAGGTACTCGTAAAATAGATTGTTTGTCAATTAAGGAAAGTAGTAAGCCATATGATCTTACATCTTTCTATGGACTAAACAGAAGACTTTTATTTGAGAGCATAAAGTGATCTTATAAACAAAAGGCTCATTCAACAAGGAAGAAGAAATGAACATAACAAAACAATCAAGGGTCTCAGATGTCTGACATAATTCATATACCAGGTTTCAACGTAATAAGAACTACTGTAAATGTTGCTCTTGCCACAAACATAATTTGGTAGAAAGGTGTTTGATTAGGTGTGCTTATTGAGAAAAGTGATAATTAGTTGGTTAACCTTATTTGGAAACTGCACCTGAACAAAGTGAGATCTTTCGCTACACCAAAAATAGGAGAAAACAACTATGACAAACAACTTAAATTACAGTCGTTAGTACTGGACTACATTTCATTCTTAGACATTTTATTTGGCATTTGTCATTTTATATGGCATTCTACGATTTGCGACTAATTCAACTTTCTCTCCTGGCAATTTATTTTCCCTCCTCCGTACAACTTTCCCCTCCCACGATTCTCCCTGGTGATTTGAAGCTGTCATGATTCTCTGGCCAAAATTTCAATTGCAAAATTGGCTTTTGTCCTCCCCACGATTCTCTTCCCCACTCCCCATGATTCTCTCCAAATATTTCAAAATTTTAATTAATTATTCAGTTAGGTTTCAAATTAGGATTCTAATTACTTCTCCGTAAATCTGAGGATTCTAATCCATTTCCCAGATAGTTAAAGGTACTACCTCTCTCCTATCTTTTGTTGATCTAAGTAAGTTTTTGGTTTTAACTTTGCTTTATTATGTTTTTTTTGTTTTGCTTGACAATTTTTGTACATATACTTCTATGTATTTTCATGTAAAACCTTATTCTTATAATCTTGTTTAGAGTTTGGAGTTTGTTCCTAGCCTGATCATGCTTTGGCATCTTTGCTATGTATTTCTTGTCGTCTTTCTTGTTAGCATGGATAATAGATTTTGTATATACTTTGTTGTATTTTGAGGAACAATATTGGAATTGCTTGATATATCTATTTGTTCGGTAAACTATAACATGATTGTGAATTGATATCTATCAGGCATGAAATTTGAGTTGTAGGTTCAATATTTTGAATCATATTAAATTTAATTATAAGTTTTAGCTAAAAAAGTTTTTTGCTCTATTCTTCTATAGTAAAGTAATTTTTTTTTCCAATTATTTTCTTTAGAAAATAGCTTTCGAGTATTCTCATGGTTACCTAGTATTTCTTTTCAATGTAGATGTACAATTTTAATGATATTTATATTAAAAAAAAGTTAAAGTATAAGATCGTAGTAAAACCAGAACCAAATTGATATTTTTCAAATAAGAGACTCAATCTGGGTCAAACGAAAACGAACCCTGATTCACTCGTAATATTTACTTAATTGTTAATTTGGGTAAATCAATTGTTGGGTAGACTCAATTATTAATTCAATTGATTGTTCTTAGGATTTCTTACAACTTCTATTTGTTTTGTTGTTGTTTTCATTTTACAAAGGTATATGCTTATTTTCTCGTAATTGCTGGAAGATTTGGGTCATTGAAATTGAATTGGGGATTCAGACTGAGGTAAGCTATCTTTAATTTGTTAATGTATTTTTTTTACTTTAATAACATACATAATTTGTTCCATGTATATTACTTAATAGTTTTGTTCTTTTTAGTTTCATAGTATACATAATTCAGGGAGATATATATAATATGTTGATTCTTTATATATAATATCCCGATTTGGCAAATACATGGTCTCCATATCAGGAACGTAATCTCTCACCATCTCATTTAAAGAATAGGCCAACCCCGAGAATTTCAAAGAATACTCCTTCTCACCCATGATCACAAATGTAGGAAATTTAACCGCTAGTTCTTCTAAGCCATTAGAACCTCCCAGCAATGCCCTGATTGAATTTTCACAAGTTGTTAGGACATGCGAGTCAAATTTTTTATCACTTTCAAGCAAATTTAATAGTTCAAAAATTACTCTTTTACTGTATGAAACTTGCAATGGGGTGCGGAATCCAGATTTCTCATACAGCCTTGCATAGTTTGTGAGATCATCCTCTGAGAATGGGATAAAGGAGTAGAAGGCTCTACTAAGTCCATTATCTGGTCCTATTTTCTTGGGATTGGATTGCTTGTAATTCCGATTCCAGACCTCGAATAACAGCTCTGTATGTCAATGGCTTTGGTCTATCCAGGCTTCTTCCAGATTTTAGTAGCATGGATGCCCTTGAAATAATAGACTTGCAGAGTAATAACTTTAAAAGTAGACATAAGGTATCTTGTAATGCCTAACCAAATAGTTTTAGATTTCTTGTCTTCCTCTTGGAAACTAATTTTTTTTCTTAAAATAGACATCCTGGGATAAGGATTGGAGATATCCCTCAAAGTTAGGATATCCCACCTCACTTATTCCATGTGACTTTAGCAACTACCTTCTCAAAAAATAGTACTTCTCGAAGATTAAGCAAGCAATAAATATGGAATTCCTAAAAGAATAAACGAAAACTTAATGGCAAAACAAGAAGAAAAATTACAGATTATTAGAGTTAGAAGCTTTGTGTTCTAGAAAGTGAATTTTTTTACATTCAGCTGAAGTTAGTCAAATTCATTTCAAGGTGGCACATTATGGTTCCAGAATCTGACTGAATTGCCGCATGGTATGCTAGCTCCAGTTTTTCCTCTATTGATAGCTAGTCTGCACTATTTAAATGCTAAGGTAATAATTGTATTCTTAATAATAAAAAATTGTCAGGAAACTATAGGGCAAAATTCATTTGATAGTGGCTAGTTGATCTTATGTTAGGAGAACTTTTTTCCTCCATTGATCGCTGGTCTGCACTATCTAAATGTTAAGGTAATAATTGTATTCATAATTTTTGTTTTTGTTAGGAAACTAAGGAAAAATTTCATTTGATAGTGGATAGTTAATCTTATGTTAGGAGAAATTTTTTCCTCTGGGTCGCTACTGTCGTGCTCCTTGCCTCAGGTCCCTCATAGCCAAACCAGCATTGTCTTGCATTAGTTCACGTTATCTCTAGTCATTGCCTCTGCCAAGCTACAGTCCTTACTTTTTACATACTTCCTGATTAGTTGCAGTCTCCTTGTCAACTCTTGTTGTGACTTGTGAGCATCCTTGACTACCTCTTTTTTTTTCTTCCTATTTACTTTGTTACGATCCTTACTTTTTGCCTTCTTCGTCATAACATATTTCATCTTTGGGGGTGGGCGCCTGGAAGTTGAGGCCAGTAGCTTCAGTTGATGACCAATGCCACAAATTAATATCCATAACTTTCTTTCAACTCGCCAAGCTAGTCACTGACTTCCCTAGTAGACTATGTAAAGTGCTACATCCTTTTCGGCGCTTGCTAGATGATATTTCAATATTTAAATGTCAATGGAATGTGTTGAGAGCATTCAATCCTCTTAAGTATTCAAGATTACTTTTTGATTTCATTAGTAGCATTTGAAGTGTCCTTGGATTAATAGGTTAATGGTTATGGTTGTATTATTTTTCAGAGATCTTTCAAGGCATCTATGGTTGAAAAAGGGAGTGGCCCAATTCATTTATTGGCAAAATTGATTTAATAAATGATCTTTATGTTTACATTTTATAGGGACTTACATTAATATTATTGCTCACATTACCAAGTGTAACATATTCTGTAGTATTACAAGCTCTATCTGGAAATTCTTGTGATCCCTATCTTACTGGTTGGGTTTTATATTCCTTAGGTAACTCTTATACCTTGCTAGACTTTTTATTTATTTCCTGTTTTCTCGATTTGCCTCTCTAACCGAGTGTTTTGCGCCTAGAGCAGTTAAACCCTCAGTTTATTCTTCTAAAGACCTGGCCCCCTAGACTCAAGTTTTCTGTCATAAATAACTAGTTATCACTCGACCCAACCAGTTTTCTTATGGCTAGCCTGCCCCCTGCTAAAAAAATTGACCAAATTACTCCGTTCATTAAAGTAATATAGTGACACATATACTAATCTCGTAAGATCAGCTTTATCAACCAAAGTTTGGAGCGCCGCTTTCTCAATCCCTTTCGACTGACTATATATAATTAGAACTTGTAATATATAAATTAAGTTAATCAATCTGATGTAGGCTTTGATGCAGACGAACACAAAGCTTCTTTTGATGTAGGAGAGACTCCTGTCATCCAAGGATTATGCCAAATATATGTGTTTACCCTATTCCACAATGACTCTGCAGTAGTTTAGAGTTATATTTCTTTTCTTAGTAGGTATCTCCGTGCTCAGAAGTAGTTTATAGGTATTTCAACTGTTCAAAATGTTCTTTCTTTCAAGTAAATTTTTTGATCCATCTAGTCCATGAGATATATCAAGCTTTCAATTAGCTACTATGTATGCTTGGTTAGGAGCATCTTTTAGGATGTCTCTTTGATCCATTTTCTGAACAGTCTGGACAAGTTTCTAAAACTGTTTTCTAGTCACCCTTTATTGAGCTATTGTTGTGGTTGTTTGCTTATGCAACCCATACGAGGCATATATAAGATGTATTAGATCTTTAATGTCTCCTTCATCCACTTTCTGAACAGAGTTAGTCTGGTTTTCCCTGGGAATTAATATCTTTTCAATTCATTTTCTAAGCCATTTAGATCTTCTATAGCTAGAGATGATGCCTAGAATGGGCTACTACTCCACGAGATTAAGGAAAGCAGAAAAAGAATAGTGACATCTGTAGATGATGCCTAGGGTGTCTTGCTAAAGCTACCGATAGGCGAAGGACTGACTGTCAAAGCACTAAGGAAAAGATAGACGGCCACACCCAAACCCTACAGAGAGATAAGAATGTAAGCACGTGGACTCTTTACTTTGTAGCCATCTATAGAAGCGTCGAGCCATGGTTGTTAGACAAAAAAGGAGTAGGAGTACAAAGGCAAGCATCGGTAGGCGCTTTTGTTATAGATGTCAGAGTGTGTTACAGAGAGAAAAAAGGATAGGCATATAGGCCGAAAGCCTGATGAGCAGTAATAGGCCTCGACCAAACCTTGGAGATGGAAGGAGCTACTCGACAAAAGAAAAGAATCCGCGAAGAGAAGTTTGCAGAAGTAGAACTGGACCAGTAGCCACAAAAGATAGAGCTAGACAAACCCACTATTGATATAGGTCAGGGAGAAAAAAAAAGAGTAAGGATCACGAGGTCCAAACTGCGGGCAGCATTGATTAAAAGTAGAGGTCCCATAAAAGAAACCACGAGAGATTACCGCCAACGCCTTTATTTTAGCCACCTCCACCTTTAGCTCTTATCTGACCTGCATTCATTCGCAACTTAGATTGACTTCTCTACTTAGATCCTCTGTGCCTATTCTACTTGCTTGACAACACACCGAAAGCAACTAGCCTTGTGGGTGTAGCGATCTTCTATACCTTTCTTCTTAAAAAAGCTCCTGATCTTTACTTGAACCTGGCAGTAGTACACCCCTGATCTTTGCCTGAACCTAGCAGTGGTAGTATGTAAGGGTTTCTTGAAAAGTAAAGCGCCAACTGTTTGTTAAAAAGGTGGTTTTATCAACGGATCCATCGCTTTCAACCACCAATTGTATAGCCATGGCAATCTACCGTAGTAACAGGAGATTGAGATTTGCTAGTCTTGAAGGTAAAGCTTAGACTGACGTAGAAGGTCCATATAATGGATTTGATGATATCGTAATCTTTAAAAGTCAATTTTATGCTATCAGTGATTTAGGAGTTCTCATAATTTGTAATATTAGTAGTGCTCAGCCAAACGTATTGGAGTTCATGATGTCGCATGAAGATTTACAATTAATAGGTAAGTTATATCATGTGGAGATAGTTGGGGAGCTCTAGGTGGCTCTTAAGAAGTACTTTAATCATGGGATAGTTTATTTCAGTAAGATACGTACTGAGGGGTTTGAATTTTACAAGTCTAATTTTGATACTAAGAAGTGGAGCAAGGAGTCTTGTTTGCATGATTGGGCTTTTTTTTTCGGTATTAATTCTTCCTTTGCTCTTTCTGTTTTAGACTGCCCAGTGCTCAAAGGCAATTGTATCTACTTTACCGATGATTTTCATTTCAATTACTACGAAAGCGGTGGTTTTGATATGGGGATCTTTGATTTGAAGGAGCCGACAATTCAACCAGTTTATTCAGGTCATAATTCACGTTCCCAGCTATTTCTACTGGTGTTCCTAACACCAAATCTGTGCTAGAGCCCTGGCTCTCTTTATCATTAGACTTATTATCTAAGTAATTAAGTAATATTTATCGTATTGGTCATTTAGTATGTGACACTTGTTTGGAATTACGATATTTTTCAAAATAAAGTAATTAAGTAATATTAGGTAATTAAGTAATATTTCTCCTATAGACAGACACACTATGACATAAGGATCTTAGCGTAGATATAACTGGTGACTCGTCTTTTCTTTGAAGGTGTTTTCGCCCACTGTCACCACACGTTTTGGCCCACTTATTTGTATGTGATTTGCAGAAGGCCTTATAATTCTGCTGCAAAACTTAATTTTTCATCCATCTATTTTTTATTTACGTTTTACTTATAGTTTTTATCATTTAATGTTAACTTTGTACTATTTAAATTTACTTATAGGGAAGACGATGTTCACCACCACCTCCCGAGTTATCGAGTGGCAATTCATGCATATTGAAAGATATGTTTGACACTAATGTTGCTTATAGAACTGAGTTTTGCATTGTTATAATCGATGAAGTTATTTGCTAAGAGGCGTGTTTGTATGTTGAGAGTCGTACCCTTGGTGATGTCTCTGCAGGTGAAGCCATAGCTTGGCTAAAGATTTTTGCCATTATCCAGTGAAGAATTTTTTTTTTTTTTTTTTTTTCAGAATTTAAAGCCAACCCTGGTAAGTTGTTTGACATTTCTATTTTCATTTTAGATATTGGTAAGCTGTTTGACATGATCTTTTAATTGGTATTTAACTATCTTTATTTTATTGAAAATTGCATGTCATTATTGCTTTATATGTTAGTTAATTGTGCTGTCTAATTATTTAAAATTCGTGAGGGCTTGCTTAAGGCGCAAAAAACAACGGAAAAATTAGTTACAAAATACAAAAAATAAGGCAGTACCTACAACGTATATCTAAGTCCTTTTTTTTATGTGACACATAATACGACGCACTTATGTGTTACAAAGTTTTATCAAAAATGATGATTGTAACAACCATTATTTATGTCGTGTTTTGTATGACGCTTAATACGACCCTCATATTAGTCGTAAAAATAAAAAAATGTTACGTATTTGGCAACTTATAGCAGAGTCGTTATAATTCGACCAATAAAACAACAACTATATCAATTAGAAATTGCGACAAATACAACGAGTATTACGACTCTTATTTATGCTATTTAATTGTGACGCATAAAACGACATTCTAATGTGGTCGCAAAAATTGCAAAAAATAACAGTTTTTACTACTTAACTTTCAATCGTAATATTACGACTCAAGTAAAAGTTGAAAACAAAAAACTACTGCAAAAAATACGACTCTTATTTCGACTAAAAAGCAAGTCGCTTTAAGCAAAGAACGGCTGACTTATAAAGTCATTTTTTATACTTTTTTACGTAGTGAAATGTCACTTCTTCAATAAACTTCTCAGTAATCGTAAACTTGAATGTACACTGCTTAGTGATCCTCAACTCCGCGTCTTTCATAATCAAACCCAAACCATACGGCTTCGGATTAGCCACAGTAGCCAAATCCATCTTCTTCACCACCGCCTCATAAATTAAATTTTTCTGACTACCCGGATCCATGATGGCCTCGACTAAGCTCTGCTTCACCTGAATGCTAACAAAGAAAAGCTCTTCCCGACTCGCCTCGCCGATAACTAGATGTTGCTTGAACATTAGAGTAAGCTTAGGATTTGGCTTATCTAAATCCGAAAGATCCATAATCGCTGCGGCTAGTGCACATTTCTCTTTCATGCCCTTCTCCTCCTTCGGCCGAAGCTCCGGGTAAAGTTTCCAACATCTATTGAAATTGTGCCCATTAGCCTTGTAATGATTATAGATAGTACCCTTGAATGAAGACCCCTATCCTTTGAACTCCCCTTTTGATTAAACTTCCAATTAGCCTTGTACCCAGACGTGTTCTTGTCTTCTTTCTTGCCGCTCTTCAAGTACTTGCCTTCAATGGTAATTCCTTTAACGGTAGCATCCTCCATATTCGCCACATTGAAGAGCTTTAATTCTCTTCTAATGGACTCTGACAAACCCCCCGTATACTTTATAAACACGTCGTACTCATCCACGTCAGCATCCAAAACCAACGCTTGGTTATGCAATTCGGTAGTGAATTGTTGTACGGATTGCCCAAACCTTTGGCACAAATTATGTCATTTGTACCACCGCTCCTGTTCATACCCAATCAGATAGAATTGCTTCCTCACCAAAACCTTGAATTACTTCCAACTCAGACTTCCGACATCATGTCATTTTCGATTGAATTTCCACCTCATTAGTGAGTGACTCGTGAATTTTAAAGTGGAGAAATAAATCTTCTGAGCGTTTAAATATTTATCAATGGAAAAATAGGTCTCCAACCTATCTAACCAATTATCTAACTTCTCAGCATCGACGGAACCATCAAAAACTGGAATCTCAATCTAAAAGCCAAGACGAAGATTACGCATAGGATTCGTTGACTTACCAAAACCTGAGTACTCATTGACGGAATCGGAATCACTAGAATCATCGATTACAGGAACGTCCTCATCCCTATCCACCTCCATAACCCTTTTCTTCTTCGAACGGCCTCACCGTTCCACTTAAGTAGAATCCTTAGCGAGGTTCGTGGGATGCAACTGCTCCGCTAACTCCCCTACAGTAGAAGTTAGGGCAAAACTGTCGTTTCCAAAATTGTGAGTCTTTTGTTGGGATCGCCCATCTCCAAATCGTCCTTCTTCATCAAATTAGGTTTGCGATAGATCTTCAACAGACTCACTAGCTTCTCCTTCGTTTGCTTGAGATGGTCACGTGTAGAGACCATAAACCATAATCAACTCCCCGAGAATCAAAAACTAGAAAATTGATACTACTTAATCCACAATACGATTGAGAAGCTTTTAGTTAGTCGAGAAACACAAAGAACACCAATTAGTTTGGAAAAATAGAGAATTCGATTACTAAAACGTAGTAATTACAAAGAGAATCTCTCAAATCCTAGGCTTCTCTCAGAACTCTTTTCAGATCTAACATAACATAGAAAATAACCAAAGTTCCCTTTATATACTGGGAAACTCGAAAATCATAAAAGAATGGATCTCGAGGCAAAACAACGCCTGAGATTCCAAAACAGTGTCAAAGTCATTCGAACAAATTAGGGAGTTGTTCGAACGACTTTATGCCTAATTGGTCTAAACCCTAAAAAAGTAGACCAACTCGTTTGAACGAAAATATGGCTCTGGGCCAAATTATAGAAAGCATGACAAATCGTTCGAACAACAATGAAAGTCGTTTGAACAAAATATGGTTCTGGGTCAAAATTCCAGTAAACATGTCAACTCGTTCGAGCGATACTCAAAGTCGTTCGAATGACTTTGAAAAATCTTAAAAAAACACTAGATCCTCCTGGATCATATAAACAAGGGGAATTTCTAGAGATACGACATCCCCATCATCTGGCGAGCTTGTTGTAGCTTGAACTGTGTAGCTAAATACTGGAACGGTTTGTGATCAGTATGTACCAAAACCTCCCCTTGTAACATTTCCATGTCGATTAGTTACCTATAAGACATTGTCATAGTAGAAAACACTCCAGCCGACGTACCCTCCTGAACCGGTATAACCAATAATACAAACCTGCCGCTCGCATTAATCAACTGCTTCACCTGAGTTAGCATTGCTAAATTAGACGTAGTAGCATGCTCCTTACAAGCATTGATATGGAAATCTTTTCTCTCCTTCACAAGATGATACTTACGAGCTCTACCGTAATAAATCGCATCTCGGTACCAAAGATAAGGGCTACCCAAGATGACCTGACACACATCTAAAAGAACCACCTCATACGTCACCTCGCCAATAAATCTTTCAGTGATCGCAAACTTGAACCCATCTTCTTGATCACCAACGTCTCATAAATCAAATTTTTCTAACTACCCAGATCCACAATGGCCTCGACTAAACTCTGCTTCACCTGAATACTGACATGAAAAAGTTCTTCCCGACTCTCCTCCTCGGTAGCCAAATTCTGCTAAAACATAAGTGTAAGCTTAAGATTCAGTTTAACCAAATCCGGGAGGTTAACAACCTCTGTGGCTAGGACATATCTCTCTTTTTTGCTCTTTTCCTCCTTCGGCCTAAGCTCCAGGTGAAGTTTCCAATAATAATTAAAAATAATCCCACTCACCTTATAATGATTGCAATAAAACTCCTTGGACGATGACCCCTCTCCTTTGGCCTCTCCCTTATACTCGTTTTTCCAACTAGAATTGTACCCTGACTTGATCTTGTCGTCTTCTTTGTCACTCTTCAAGTACTTGCCTTCATGGTAGCACCCTCGATATTGGCCACAGTAAAAAGCTTTATCTCTCTTCTCATGGACTCCGACAAACCCCCCGTGTACATCATGAATACCTCATACATGTCCACATTAGTATCCAAAACCAAAGCTTGGTTATGAAACGCCATAGTACTCCTGTACGGATTGCTTAAACTTTTGGCATAAATTGTGTCATTTATACCATATCTCTTGCTCATACCCAATCGGATAAAACTGCTTTCGCACTAAAACCTTGAATTCTTTCCAACCCAAACTTCTTATATCGTGGCATTTCTAATAAGATTTCTACCACGTGAGTACATGACTTTCAAATTTCAACGTAGCAAAGCATATTTGTTGAGTATTAGAGTATTTGTAAACGGAAAGATAAGTTTCTAACCAATTATCCAACTTCACGGCATCGATTGAACCGTCGAATACCAGAATTTCAATCTTAAAATTGATATGAAGACTACGTATAGGATTCGATGACTTACCAATACCCGATCGCCCTATGTCGAATTTGATATCACTATAATCATTATCGATCTCTGCAAAATCGTTTCCTCCATCCATCTCCATAACCCCTTTCTTCCTCGAACGGCCTCGCCGATGAGAGCGGCCTTGCTTTATCATCGATGCGGAAGCCTTTGCGAGGTTCGTGAGATGTAATTGTTCTACTAACTCCCCTACAGTAGAAGTTAGGTCGGAAACTGTCATTTCCAAAATCGTGTGTCGATCGTCAGAATCGCCCATCTCCAAATTATCATTCTTCTTCGAATTAGGTTTGCGATAGATCTTTAACGGACTCACTAGCTTCTCCTTCGTTTGCTTGAGACGGTCACGTGTAGAGACCATAAACCACAATCAACCCCTGAAGATCGTAACTAGAAAACTGATACCACTTAATCCACAATACGATAGAGAAGCTCCAGTTAGCTAAAAATTACAAAGAAAACCAATTGATTGGGAAAAATAAAAGCTTCAATTACTTAAAACAAAGTTAATTACAATAAATTACTCCAAAACCCTAGGCTTCTTTCTCATAACTCTTTCTAGATCTAACATAACCTAACAATGCCTAGCCTTTCCCCTTTTATAAGGGTTACAAGTCCTAGTTACAAAATTGGACAAATATTCTCTTAAACGCCTAAAGAAAAATACTGAATCACGCCTCTGTTTGAACAGAACAAGTTTCTATTCGAATAAAAAAAATATTCGAATAGACTTTAATCTATTCGGATAAACCTCAGGCCAAAATGTATTCGAATAGACTAGAAGTCCTTTGAACGACTCCAAATATCGTTCGAACAACTTTTGGTTAAAATTGAAAAAAACTTCCTTTCTTCTTCAGATCCTCCGGGATCATCCAAAGTGCCAAGAGCTTAAGCATCATGGTGGGCGATTGCAATGGGGCAATTGTGGCCTATATTAAATATGTTAATTTATTATATTATTGGGTTGAAAGTGATATATACTCATTAGAAAGCTAGGATTAATGGAGTGAATAGCTGATCGGGATCACCTTCTATACTCCATTGTATAACTCATTCATGTAGTTTGAATAAACTAGCTAGTTGGAATTCATTACAAATACAAAGGGAAATCGAAGGGAACTAATTATCATTTGCTCATTACAAAAAAAATCATAATAAAATATGCTGGCAGGCTGTATATTGATCTACGGCCGCCTCCGCGGTTGGGAACAAGAATTTCTTATAGTCTTGGAATCAGTCACCATCAACTTGCAGTATATCGACTCTGATGGACCTGCAACATCAGAGTGTTGAAACGCTTGCTTCATTCTTTCTGGCAGTGTATTCCTACCAAATTGTGTCTAATCCTCTTAGACTTGTACAAATTATCCAAAAAAGTCCACTTATATTTACATGAAGTACAAGCCTCATTTCCCAATTGTATCAGCAACATCAAATAATTGAATGGAAAAAAATTATTCTATGGTTCAAATCCGAGTTCAAATCTTACTAATTCGTGATTGTGTGAATTGATTTACTCAAACTAATACTATTTTTTATCTACTAGTTGAAAATGTGATGAGATAAGATAAGGATGTCTTCATGTATTGAGTTCTTTAGGAGACACTTTAGAGTGATTGTTTTTTGATGTACTCAAACTAATAGTGCCTTTTATTATTTTGTTGAAGATGTAAACTTTTTTAGCTTTTTTGGATAGGCTAAGGTATTTTGAGCTTTTGCAAGAGTTTGCCTGTTTCTTAATAGAGATATTATTTGATGAGTGAATTTATTATAGGTGTATTTGGTATTGGTTTTGTTTGATGATTATCTAGTAGTGCCTTCTTCAGGTGGCTGCACCTATGGAGACTTTAGGAAGGGCGGCCTTTGAGTTGGAATAAAGAAGGTATGATTTCAGCATTTTTGCTTGACTTCCCATAATTTATTAGGCCAGATATTTGATGGAAAGTTATCAAAATAGGATTTTACTTCTTATGGGAGTTGATGGAACTACAGTTTGAGTGGGAAGAGGTTGAAGCATTTGTAAGATAGCCCAATGGTTCATTGTTCAGTTGGTGTGAACGTTTTTGTTACTTTATGCACTTGATATATGGAATTGTAAGTCGCTCTGAGCCCTTTTCCTATCCATGTCAGATGTTTATTGATAAGTATCATACATTCTATAAATTTAGGCTTTCTGCATAAAAGATTCTTCAAAAAGAGCTAAATATAAAGTATTTGTGTGTTATATATATTCTGAGCTTTTTCATATACAATCTATTATTATCCATATATAGTAAAGAAGCTATGTCTCAATAGTCGCATTGTACTTAATGAATACTGATTCTCTACTCTTATTGTTAAAGGAATATTTACTTAGTAATTATTTCATCAATATCTATTATATGGAAAGATGCTATATTTAGGGTTTATCATGCCCATTGTACCTGTTTTGGATTCATGATTTTATAAATATTACCAAATCATCACTTTTTGACCAAGTTATTTATCCAAAAGTAAGACTTCCATAGTCGTAATTCCATGGGTGATTGGTTTAAGTATATCCCTATAATTTCATCTTTTCCAGCCAACCAGGTTTTTGATATTTATCTAATTTTTTTGTGTAATGGGTAAAGTTACGTATGTACTCTTTTTTTCATCTCAAGAGAAAGTTAGGGTTAAGACATGATCCCTACCTGGCTATAATATACAATTAAAGGAATACAATATAATGTGTTTGAATAGACATTAAGTTAGATGTCACAATATTAAGCTCGACCTCAACTTCATTCCCAAAATTAACGTGCTTGCACGCGTTATTTTTATCATTGTCCCAATCACATCGTTTGTAGCACTAACTCCGTACTAGCAGAGTAGTATAGAGCAATACAAAGAGCTACTCCCTCGCTGTCACCAACAACAGCAAGATCAGTGGCTACTAATCCACAATACGAATAGAGAAACCCTAATTAGCAGAAAAGGACGAAGAACAAACCAATTGGTTAGGAAAAATCCCTTTAGAGCTTTAATTGTTTAATCGAAATCAATTACAATCAAATTCCTCTCAAACCATAAGTTACACTCCTAGAATTTTCATTGATATAACCTCCTCTAATCTTGCCTAGCCTTGCCCCTTTATAAGGGTTACAAGTTTCTAGTTACAAAATAAGACAAATATGCCATTAAGCGCCTAAAGAAATAGGCTGAATCGCGCCTCTGTACGAACAGAACAAGTCTCTGTTCGAACAAATAAAACACCTCAGACACCTGTTTGTTTGAAAAAATTTAAAAGTCTGTTCGAATAGACCTCAAGTCGTTCGAACGACTTCAAATCTTGTTCAAACGACATAGTCAAAATTTGAAAAAAATACTCCCTAGATCCTCTTGGATCAGCTACCCACTCACTTCGGGCAACAACAACAAGACCAGTGAATATAAAAAGCTACCACACTCCAAGTAACTGTAGAAAAAGTATAAAACCCTTATACAATATATATTCAGAAAATTTTTATGGAAGTATATTGATATACACCTATCTCTAACTTGTTTTGTAATTATACACACATTATGTGCGACTTCAACCCATTTAAAATTTGTTTTAATTTGGTGTACTATTGGGTCAGCATTTTTCTTAGGAGAAAGGGTTGAGGCAACAAAGAGGGAGAGGAACTGTTTCCACATATTCCAAAATTGTGTAAGGTTTTGGATTATAAACTGCCATCCAACCCTAAATTGCCCAATTGGATGGCAATTTTAAGTTGTAAACTTCTTATCTTTCAAACTCCTTCTCTATACAAATCCTTCTCCGGCTCTCCTTTATATCAATGCTCATCTCTCTTATTAATAGTCAGCCTTCAATATTACCTAAATTAATGGATTTTCTCACAATCTATTTCCCAATACAGTAGCCCATGGACTACCAGAACGTCCCTAACCCTTTCCCTTAAGGTGCATTGCAGTCAATCTAACCCCATCGTTGTAATCTATTATGCTATAGCAGGAATGATTATTCTGGAATCAATTTTGTTTCTTTACTTTGTGCTAAATATGTATATTTTGGATTCTAGACTGGAGCTATATGTCACGCCCCAAAGTCCCAATGATTTCATACAAAATCATCAGCAGGGACCTAGGGCGTGAAGGTAGGAAATCAAAAGAGTTGTCCCACGAACAACCGAGCCATAGAAAAATTCTAGCTCGGTCCTTCACATATAGCAATTCATCAGAGTACAAGTAAAAATAATAGCGGAAGCCAAAAGATAGATATATACATATTAAAACTAAAATATGAACAACGTCTCAAAACTATACAACAACCGAGCCGAAGTATAACTAATCTACAATATACAACAAAAGACCTACGGTAGCAGAAGATCTAAACTCTGATATCAACTGAAAGTCACAGTAATCACTCAGCAGCTACTCCACCTCTAAAATGTAAACAACGAGAGTGAACAAACCACAGCTCACTATAACCCAACGAGGCTAAAAGTTATACTAATACAACTAATGCTAACAAGAATGAGTAAATATAAAGTTGTGAAGCATGGTGACAAAATATAACAGTTCTAATTAGCAAGGAAACAAAATAATGACAGTCTTACAAGCACAGATTTATATCATATGATAGTACGTGATATGCTGATACAGAATTTTGATGCTGAAGAGATGTATGAAGATAAATCGATGGACTTAATCTTATAATAATTGATTAGTCAACCGTTAATGCAAGGACTCATACATATGAGAGCTCATCTTTGGATGCAAGGGTTCGAATATACAAAACAGGCCCGACCGAGGATAACATAGGTGTTTCAACCTCACAGTAGAAGTCTGGGCACCAGGAGAGATATCTCATACCATCCTAATTGTGTATGATAGTATCCAAACATAACCTCACTCACAGGAGAAGACTGGGCACCAGGAAATAGTATCCAACCATATCTTTCCTAGCAGGATAAGACTGGGCACCAGGAGAACTATTCCAACCATATCTTTACCTCTAAAACTTTGACCCGATCTAAGGATCCTATTGATTCAAAACAGATCCATCTGAGATCAAAACATTACAGCCGATAACCTGGCATACGCACTTAGGATAACTACCAACAAAAGAAAATGGTAATTACTCCTAAAACTGATAAATAGTGACTTAGTCACACTTTTAACCCTATGGCCAGTATCTTACTGGTCGCATGTCAATAACCAGATGGACAATGACTAACCCATCACTATATCAAACCACCAATGAACAGTGACTAGTTCCTAGTCACAACATTAAAATATCAGATAAATAATGACTAATATCCAGTGACGTTCAGTGACTAAGTTGTCACAACGCCGATACCCGGATGTATAGTGACTTAACAGTCACAGCATCAACAATAATACTAATCTTAAAGGAATAACCAGTATTCCAGGACCAAGCCACAGGAATACACAACATGCAAAACTATAACACTAATATATAGAGCCACAGCTTTACGAGTGTTTAAATACTAAATTCAACTGATAATCGACTCCTAGGATGAGTCAAGAGTAGTTACACTATCAAGGTTCAGGGACAAAGCCGCGAGAACTAGCGTAACAATTTCTAACCCGTCCTTGAAGTCCGATGCATATAACTAAGCAACTAAGCTAACATATCTAATCACCGGTAATAACTAGCTTAACAAGGAGAATAAATCTATACTACATCCTAATAGTCATTCTAGATTAGCATAGGCAATACTAGTAAAGAATTCAGACTCGAAGGGACACTCGCCTGATAAAAGCGAACTCGGGAAACTAAGCAACTCGTATCCAACACAAAATAGTCCCGCAATTAAGTTACCAGACCACCCGTCCTCCACAACACTGCCCAAATCAGTCCATACATCACCCAAATTAGTCCATACGTCCGCTGAACCCAAAACCTAAAATTAAATACACTCCGATATCAAAAGCAACCCCAATACATTCTCCAATCACAAACCCTAAGCTATGGTTTTCACCCAACCACTGAAATCATACAATAGTATACCCAATAATCTGAAATCATACTATAGTATACCCAATAATATGAAATCAGCACCCTAGTACTAAAATCAGCAACATAAATCACGGGGAGGGAGTGGCCGAGTCTGGCAAAAGACGACGACGAATTAGCAAGTGGGAGAACAATTCTTTCCACGCCGTGGCTCCGCGAAGTTCGTTAACAAGCACAGATGATAATTGACAACTGGGTGTAGTAATTACGGCCTCAATCATCCAAGAGGGAAGGAATTTAGAAGGAGGGTTTGAGTCGGTTTTCGTTTGAGAGAGAAGAATGATGATTTGATAATGAGGGGTTTGGTTATTTATAAGGGAAGTAAAAATACGTATCTCGAGGTATCACCGACGTCTAGGGATCACTTAAAAACCCAACTTGGTTGTCTAAACACGTCCCATATTCGAACATAAGGTATTCATGTCCGAACATATATAGATAGTTGGAATTTTAACATAACAGAAGAAATGTTCCAAATTCTGAACAGTTGGTAAAAGGAAGCTATCCAATGGAAATTTCCAAAAATTTGCAAGCTAACCAAAAATCCACTGAATCACATACACATCACCACACTATAGCAAAACATTATCACCAACCCACACAGGGTTTGCCAAGGTGCCAACACATCCTAATCCGCCCTAACATATAGAAGTTACTGAAAGGAAATCTAATGTCAAACTTGTCCAAATCCATATACAAAGGATACAAAAGGAAACAGTTGGATGCATAATGGATTTGGAATAATTATGTGGAATGCTTAAAGTATAAAAACATGGGAGTGGCAATATATAGACAAGAATATGCAGAGTGACAATGTGATGAGTATATAAATGATACTATATATTAAAAAAAATCTGGGTCATTACACTATAAAACTTGGCAAGGATGCCATTTTTCTTATGCAGACTGCGAAATCAAGATCTATAGGTTTCCTTTCTCAGTCCTTCAATGATGGAAAAAGTTTAAGCCATTGCTAATTGTTTTCTTGTTATTTTATTTTATTTATCATTTAAGGCTGTATAGATAGATTAGACTCCAACTGAATTGGTTTACACCAAAACTTTGAAATTTATGGTATAATCTGAATGATTATCCAAACAATAGATTTATTTAGGGAACAAAATTAGAATTCTCAAATATAAGAAAGATTTTTAAGAACTTTCGTAAAATAGGTTTATGCATAATTTTTAACTACGGATTGTACATTGTATGTTACTCCAAAATGTAGAAGTTCCTATTGTGAGCTATTGCAGACGGGGATCAGTAATGGAACTGAACACCTCTGTCCAGTCTGAGACTTCTGCAAATTATCATTTGGTAGCTATAAAGGAATTTTCCTAACTTGATAAATATTTTATTGATGAAAAACTAGAATTATTTTGTGGAAAAGCTACTGGAACACAAATATAGAACTTGTATAAATTGGGAGTGGAATATTGCTTGGAATAGAAGCCTAGAACTACGTGCTCATGCTCTTCAAATGAGGTGACATATTAATTCACTCTCGAAGGGCCAGGATACGTCATGGCCAATATAATCGTGAGGTTTGTCATTCCCGATCTCATTATCCATTTTAAGATTATTTTGTTACAAAAAAAATAAATTTTGAAATTTGAATAACAGACCATATCATTGATTCAACTTTTCTTCTTCTTCTAATTTATTGATTTCTAAGTCATTCATTTTTTATTTTTTGTATGTTTCTAGGTACTTTTGATTCTTTCCTATTCCTTCTCCCTAGGATCCTTGGTCTTTGTTCCTTTTTCCAGGCTATCAAATGTTTATTGGCTTTATTTGGTTTAGTGGAATTAGCTTGATTTGTTTGTTTTTTTGTGATTTTTCTTAATTGGCTTTATTTGGTTTAGTGGAATTAGCTTGATTTGTTTATTTTTTTGTGACTTTTCTTAATTGGCTTGATTTGTTTTCTTTTTGAAACAAGATGAGTTGGACTTCAGATTACTTGTGAATTTTTTATTGAGAGGAAAGATGAGGTTTGATTAGTATTAAAAGACTGAGGCCTCGTAGAAATCAATGTCAAGGTAACTTACATTTGACTGTGAACTAAAACTTATGTGTATTTTGACAGAGAGATTAGAGATAGGACAACTCAACCTGAGGAGAAGACTTGGTTAACTTACAGGAAGCGAAAGGAAGTTCCACTCATTAGCCTTCCTGGGTTGCACTACTTGAAAAGTAAAATATTCCTTATATTTAAATACCATAATTGTACAACCTTCAGGTCGCACAAGAACGACTTGAACAAGCTTAGTTTAGCTACCTTCCCTATAGTTCTGTAGTCAAGACATAAAGTATCGGTGGGATCTATTTTGATGGAGATTTTGGGTCTAGTAGGATGAAGCTCTCCGAACAACGTTGTCTAGCTGCAGCAAGATAGTAAGACTGCTGTAGCAGCGTTAGGATGGGGGGGATGTGGGTATAGGTGTCAAAAGAGTCATCAGTATGGTACAAAAAAGAGCTTTGAGGGACTGAATTGTAGTACAATAAAGAAACTAAGCCTTCTAAACTGCTCTTTCTAAACTACTTGTTTAGCAACCTATATTGATATGAAATATGTTTAGATATAGTCATTCCTCTTCTTAAAGGAAAGCTTATTTATTAGCTATATAATTTTAAAAATAAACAATAACGTTTCGCTGCACTGATAATTGAACTCTGAATAAATAATTATTCAATTCGATTACTTCAGCTTTAAAGTTTGTTCTTCAAATTCTGTATTCATATTGAATTCAATGTGAAAATATTTTTAATTTCTCATTTTTGGTATCTTTTCTGTATTTTCAGGAGGAGACTACTACTATCAAGGCTGCAAGAAATCCATAGTACAAAATAACAGTCTCAGACAGTGATTATATATGGATTATGATCTTCTCAAAGTGACTAAAAGTATCACGCCTTTTAAATCTTTTTTAGTTTTAAGTATGACAAATTACTGAAACTTAGAATCCTTTTTGCAATGTGTTTAGAACTCATTTTTTATTTTATGCCATGAACATGTTATTTTATTTGTTAAATGATGTTTTGAATTACATTGTTGTAATCAAATTGTTTGGGATTATTCACATCGCCTTTTATTTACTTGATGTTTATCCTGACATTGATTAATTGTTTGTTTGCAAAGTTAAGCACATTACTTTTATCTCTGGTGACCCTCAATATCTGTTAACCTGTAGCATTTTTTATACCTTTGCTTGAAAACCTCATGTGGTCTCCAATAATTGCAATACCTGCCACATACATTGGAACTTGCCTGGTATATTCTCTTATAACATTATTTGGGAAAGATGGGATAGTTATTGCAGCGGAGATGATCGGTAATGCAATTTTAACTTTGGATGGGGGAAGCCAAAAAAAATTACAATATAACCAATATCTGAAATGTTATGGACCAAAAATCGTCGAATTCAATATTAAATTAACAAGTCAAAATTTTGATAAACTGTTACTCCCGTACTAGGTCCCTGATTCATTGGCAAAAATTTTATAATCCAACTTCTTGGGAATTGCCTGTTCCTAAAGATTCTGAGTACCATATTTATTTTAGCAAAAAACTTAACATATGCAAAACCATGTAGAATAGGCCTGCCTTAGTAAGATTAACACACAGGAAAAAATAATGGTAAGAAACCAATAGATGCCATTGACTTAACCTTTCTCTCTCTTGATCAAGCAGTACTTAATGGCGGAAAAACCATAATTATACCATATCCCCTTACAAACAGAAAAGGCACTATTCTTCGGTAATCTGAAACAAAACCAAAAACATAAAAATTAAAATAAAGAAATTAACGTGGTGAAATCACTAAGGATCTGAAGCACGAAGCTATATTAAAAAAATTAAACCAAACTAGGTAGATTTAATTCAAAATTACAAATTATAATACTAAGTACATTTACGTCATTTGATAGTTGTCTCTGAGAATCTATTTATAGAGCCGACAAGCTATGTGTTTCCACTTGGATATAAAAATTACAATAGTTCGTAAGCTTTCGTTCAATTCCCTCAAAGGTTCTTTAACATTAGTAAGAACGAACTTAACAACTAGCAAATGAGAACATCATCCAATGTACCTCTAGAAAAATAAACGTAGTACAAGTTTCTTTAATTAAAATCGAGTAATATCAAGTTATCATTTTATTGCAAAGACTATGGCAAGGAATGAATGGGATCAAAGAATGAGTATTATCCAACACAAAATTTTACTTAAAAACACGTGCATAATATGTTGTTCCTGAGCAAAGAAAAGGTAAACTTTAATATATCACAAAAATACACTCCAACCCAACTTGAATCTTGCAAATAATGCGTTTACATGTGCTAGCGCGTGCCACATTGCTCGTCTTAAAGAAAATATTACACTGTCCACTTTTCGTTAGCCTTGTTGGTGAAACCATATAAGAAAACACAGAATAATTTTCAATACCACACGCCTTAGAAATGGGAAACATACCATAAGCTTTTGCAAATTCCATTAAGTTCTTCCAAAACTTTTGGGGTTTGAAACATACTACCCTCACTTGGAAGTTTTGAGTCATGTTTGCCGAATCGGAATCAGAAACAATATTAGATTCATAATCAGAACCATAACAATGATCTAGCATTGGAGTAACTAAACTAGTTATAGAAATTACTTCCTCAATCTAAACATACTTACGTGGCATGCCATGTTCATCATAAGTAGCCCAAATCTGACCTCTGGCAAAAACATTCTCCTTTCGATCTAAATCAAAATCGTGAAATTTCGTAAGAATTGAAAGTGTAGGAGTTACTTGAGGCTCGATGAGTTTTGGGATATGTTCCGAATCCCCGTGGGGGCTCAGTGAAGTAAGATTCTTCAACATGTGTAGAGCATTTCAGTGGAGACACTTGCATGGTTAAATCAATGGTTCTATTAGAAAGGTCTGCTTCAACCCAAGTTTTCCTTTATAAAATAAACCAGTAAATTAAGTTTGCTTTCTGTTTTGGCGGGAAGTCCAATTAAATCCAGTTAAGTAAAATAATTTGGCATTATTAATAGTTGCCTAAAGAGCTTGATTTAACCCACTTCAAACAATAGCAAAACTCTTAACACATAACTACGTACTAAAAATCTTATTAGTGATCATCATCATCACCTGAAATGAATACTCTTGTGGTCACGGTCACACTCGTTAGAGCATCTCCTAAAGTACCTCACTCAGTTGGGTGAAAAAACTAAAATCCAACTGAGTGAGGTCCAATTTCATCCAATAGTACCTCAGTTGGTTTTTGTCATTGACGCCCATTATTTTTATTTTTATTATTTTTTAAATAAAATAAAATCATCAGGCGCCGGATTTGAATTTATTTTGAAAAAAATAAAAATAAATAAATAAGTAAAATTTGGCCACCCGATCAGGACTAAAAAGCAAGGTTGCACCTTGAAAAGCAAGGCTCAACCTTGCTTTTTGAGGAGAAAAATCAAGTGAGTGAGATACTGTTTGTAGGGGCTTATTCCTCGACCTCACTCGTAATCGAGCTCACTCAGTTTGAATTACCTCCATCTCAGGTTCACGCAATGTCAGCACACAACATCCCAGTCAAATATTCTAACCAACCCCGCGAACTACATAATAAACTGCATCGAGCTAAACCCAGGAAACGTTATTCAGTTAAAGACACCTGTCTCCCATGAACTCATCAGTTATTCAGTCAACCGCCACTAACCACATTATTCCGAAGACGTGCTCCAGCACGGCAAAAAGTTGTGGGAAAAGCCCATAAAAAGGAGAAGCTCCAGAAGAGACACGGACCAGAAAAATTACTCAAAACTTCTTATTTACGAGATCAAAGGCATTTCTATATTCTAGAGATCACTAGTAATAAAGATATCCACTCAAAGCTATAAAGAGACTTTTACAAAAATCCTCCACACGAGGTCTTGATTTTTTACCTATTCAGAGGTTTTCCATGCTAAAAACAACTGTTTCAATTTCATTCTTTCCATTATTATATTGTTACAGGATCATTGATGTGATAGCTAATTCCTAATCGTATCGAGCTGCGAAATTTGGCCATTACATTTGGTGTCGTCTGTGGGAAAGATTGCATATCCATGGTATCCTAAGGCAGTCTTTCATTACAATTTTCAACTATGGTTTCTTCTAGACGACAGGCCGCAGGAACTCAGCTCGAAATTTCTGCAGATCCGGGAAAACTCACCAAGTTACGGGCGAATCTCCATGCGAAAGCAGAGAAACGCGCCAAGCTTAAACTTCAATTGACAAAAGATTACAAGCTCCACGAGAAGGAGCTCGATGCAGAACGACAATCCCATTTGACAGTGCTCAAATGACACGAAGATCAGATGACAATGAGGCAAAAAAAAATTAAAGAGTATGGAAACCTTTCAAACGCATTTCGTCAAGGTGATGACGAACTACCTACTTTGAGAAGTTCTATCCAAAAAATAGAAGTCACGACGAGTGCAATAGTACTCAGTCAGTTTGGGCGAGCATGACATAAAGTTCAAACAGTGTCACTCAGAGAAAGGTCAGGCCATTGCCAATTTCCTTATAGATTTTCCAACGGAAGATCCCGAGTGGGAGGAGTACAATCTAGACCTTACTGGAAGCACGCCAAAAAATCCACCTCCCATGCCATTCGACAAATTAGCTGACTGGATCACCACGTCAGGGTGGAGACTTCTCACTAATGGATCAGCTGGACCCGCAGGGTCAGGAATTGGGATCGTTTTGATTACCCCTTCAAATGATAGAATTGAGAAATTAATCCGCCTGAACTTCGAGGCCTCAAATAATGTCACTGAATATGAAGCTCTCATTCACGGACTCGACCTTGCTCTTGAGCTCGACGTCCCCGAACTCTCAGTTTGCACAGATTCATTGCTCATCGTTCATCATTATTTTGAGCAGTACAAGAAGAATGGGAAGATGATCGAATACGCGGCTCTCGTTGCAGATAGGATGAGTAAGTTCGTGAAAGCGAATCTCGAATATCTTCCTCGAGGGGAGAATAGACACGCCAATTTCTTGGCGTATCTAGCCAGGGTTTTGGGTACAGAAGCTCGATATCTCTTGATCGAAATGATTTCAACCCCTAGCATTGATCACATATCATTATGCACGATCAACACTAGGGGCAATAAAGGGGGAAACGACGATTGGCGAAAGCCTTTCTTAGATTACCTCAGTGTCGACAATAAATATAACAGACCACTTCTAAAAGATCCGAAAGAACACAGGCAGCTGATCAACAACTCGAAACGTTACATTACTCATAACGGAATGCTTTACCGTCTATCCGTTATGGGGTCTTACCTCAAGTGCCTCTCAAAATCAAAAGTAGACGAGTTGTTTCGCGAATTACACGAAGGAACTAGTGGCTCCCACGCCGCAGGTAGGTCATTAGAAAATATAGCGATACCTCAAGGAGTATTCTGGCCCAGCATGTGCAAGCAAGCAGAGGAATATTCCCACAAATGTGACACTTGCCAACGACATGGAAATATGATACGCGCCCCTGTGCTCGAGCTCCATGCAAGCAAAGCTTTCTGGCCATTCAAAAGATGGGTACTAGACCTCGTCGGCAAAATCCCTAACTCTCCAGGTAATCACCGCCACCTACTCCTAGCTGCCGATTACTTTACAAAATGGGTAGAAGCAATTCCACTATGTCAAACTAGAGAAGAAGAGGTCATCTCTTTTATCTGGAACCACATAATCACTCTATTCAGGTGCCCCCACCTAATTCGTATCGATAACGGGCCCCAATTCGTAGGAGAAAAAATCGTAACCTTTCTAAATCACCCCAATATCATCAATTTACAATCAAATCCATACTATCCTCAAGGCAATGGCCAAGCCGAAATCACCAACAAAACCTTTATGGATGGACTCAAAAAATGGCTTCATTTATAGAAAAAAAGGTAATTGGGTTCGCGAACTACCTCACGTCCTGTGGGCGTATCAAACTATTCCCCGACAGTCCATGGGTTTTACCCCATTCCTCCTTGCTTGTGGTACTGAGGCAGTTATTCCTTCTGAATACCATCATCCAGTTTGGGATCACGCACTAACTGACGAGGAAAATGAGTTTGAATTGGCTTGTTACCTCAATATGATAGATGAAACCAGGGAACGCGTCATCACTAACCTAGGTCAATACCATCATATGCTAGCCAGGTCTTACTATAACCGAGTCGGGAGCCGCACCTTCTAAATCAAAGATCTCATTCTACGAGAAATTCCTCAACATCGCAAAGAGCCCCACGCTGGAAAATTAGCCGATAATTGGGAGGGTCTATTCGTTATCACAGGTCTCTCAGGCCTGGGATCATACAATCTCATGACAAAAGAGGGAATCCCCATTTCGAATCCTTTGAATACTAGGCGACTGAAGATATACTATCGTTAGTCACCTCACTACTCCATTTCCATATTTTGCGGTTTATTATCAATCTAAAAGTAAGATTCTTATCTCCATCCAATGAAAATTCTGAACTTATCAATGAAAGATTTTTTATATATATCGTGTCAATCTCTTCACAAAATAGTCATTCACATTCTACAGATTCAAGCATAGATAATACTAGCTTGTAATCCACATTTAATAAGTTCGATCGTGGAACTTCGTTGGCTTCTACCACTACATATCGGCGAGGGAGGCAAGTGTAAAAACTTGTCCAACTTTAAAGAGCCAAGCAAGAGATAAGACATAGGTAATACTAGTCTTCATCTTTTACAACTTGTTTGGTCTACACCAGTAGGCTGGATCGAGCATACAACTTGGTTCAGCTGAATCTCTACATATCGGCAAGGGAGGCAAGTGTAAAAACTTGTCTAACTTCAAAGAGCCAAGCAAGAGATAAGATATAGGTAATACTAGTCTTCATCTTTTACAACTTGTTTGGTCTACACCAATAGGCTGGATCGAGCATACATCTTGGTTCAGCTGAATCTCTACATATCAACGAAGGAGGCAAGTGTAAAAACTTGTCCAACTTCAAAGAGCCAAGCAAGAGATAAGACATAGGTAATACTAGTCTTCATCTTTTACAACTTGTTTGGTCTACACCAGTAAGCTGGATCGAGCATACAACTTGGTTCAGCTAAATCTCTACATATCGGCGAGGGAGGCAAGTATATAATCTTGTCCAACTTCAAAAAGCCAAGCAAGAGATAAGATATAGGTAATACTAGTCTTCATCTTTTACAACTTGTTTGGTCTACACCAGTAGGCTGGATCGAGCATACAACTTGGTTCAGCTAAATCTCTACATATCGGCGAGGGAGGCAAGTGTAAAATCTTGTCCAACTTCAAAAGGCCAAGCAAGAGATAAGACATAGGTAATACTAGTCTTCGTCTTTTGCAACTTGTTTGGTCTGCACCAGTAGGCAGGATCGAGCATTCAACTTAGTTCAGCTGAATCTCTACATATCCATGAGGAAGGCAAGTGTAAAAACTTGTTCAACTTCAAAGAGCTGAGCAAAAGATAAGACATAGGTGATACTAGTCTTCATCTTTTACAACTTGTTTAGTCTACAACGGTAGGCTGGATCGAGCATACAACTTGGTTCAACTGAATATCTACAGCACTGCGATTGTGACTAGTGTAAAAGCTAGCCTCACATCAAAGGCATAACCAGGCATAAGATAGGGCAATGATCATACTAGCTTTCATCTTTTTCAATATGTCTGCAACATTTCTATAAGCCTGGGTCAAGGTTAACACTTGGTCTAGCAACCCCTCTACATTTTTGTGATTAGAACGAATGTAAAAATTTGTTTTATATCAAGGATCCTGCCAGACACATGATAAAGCAATGGTCATATTAGCTTTCATCTATAATAATGTGTCTGCAACATTTTTACTTATTTTAAGGTTAAAATCATATTACAAAAGATTATTTTCTACCGGTGGAGTATCAGCAATGCTCTCCCCCACATCACCAAGAGGTCTATCTTTCAGTTCGTGAGCCGCAGCAGCCCTCCCTCATTCTACTAAGTCAGCAATTCGATGGCCCAATTAGGTCTCCATGACGCCCAGACAGTTGCCTCGATCAATCTCAGCTCCTCAGGTGCATCCTATATCTCACAGAGTTTCGAGTAAGGTATCACGTTCTAACTCAAGACTTTATACTTCCTTTATAAAGTATGCAATAATCACCATTAACAAATCAGATCGAGACACATCAGGCATTACCTCTTTTGCAAACCTAGCCTTCAACCTCTCGTAATGCGCCTTTACACTGACATAAGTATCCTTCCAAGTGTTTCTATCCTCATCAATATTATCGTGGCGAATGATGTATTCTTTTAATTTGGCAATGTACTGCTCTGACTCAACCAAGTTTGTGGCTTGTAATTCTACTACCCGACCATGAAACATCAAAAGTTCAGCTTGCAACTCCTCTCTCGCAGGTAGATCCTTCAATAAATCATCATTTATCTTCAGTAGTGAATCCTTAGCTCTTATCTCCCCCTCCATAACTTTCTCCCAGATAAGCACAACTTCTAGCTTATGCTGAAATTCCCTCAGGTCTGCATTTCCCCTCTGAACATTCCCCTGAATTTAAGATACATCACCTTCTAGCTCTCTAATGCGATCAAAAAGACTAACGACATCTCCTTGAAATAGAGGAGCCTTATTCACATTTCTACTTCCCCCAGAGCGCTCTCTAGCCTCAGCTTTCTTGGCACGAGCAATGGTGTGATCCCTTTCATCTTTAAGTCGAGCGACTCTCTCGTTAAAGCCATCGTACCTGCGCTGCATTTATCAGAATTCCATATCTTTAGCAGGGAGGACTGTCTGCAAATACTCAGCTGCAGCCTCCGACGCCGATAGGTTCTCTCGAGCTACCCTCAACTCGTCATCTTTTCCAATGAATTTTTGTCTCATTCGCTCCAGCTCGATCCTCTAGCTATTAAGATCATATCGACATAATTCCACAGTTTATTCTAACGCCTGGATACGATATTGAGCCATATCTGCCTGCTTACCCTTTGCAGCCAACACATCGACCTAACGTTAAAGATTCTTGGCATGCTTTATCGCCTCGGATAAATCCTCTCATCCCTTCTTAATCCCAAATTTTTTCTCCTCGACCTGACGAGTAAGATTAGAGACGACCTGATTCAACTTCTCTAGTCTGAAGTATACTTTTTTGAACTGATCCTCCGAGTTCTTATTCGCCTCCATCATCTTATCGAACTGCTCCGCAAATTCCTGATTGCACATGAGTGCGTGATCCTCACGTGCGCGAGATGCATCCAATTCGACCTGAGACATTTAACGACATTTTAGTACAGTTTGATTTAAAAAGTATCATTTTTACAAACACATATAATATTTTGAGAGAATACTTGGGTTCTAGGCGTCTAGTTCCTTAATATTTTCAGATTAAAATATTTAAGTACCATACTCAGGTGAACACTTCACTAATACTCTTTTGGCATACAAGGTACTCAGTTTTGATATCCTACTTAGTATTAATAGCATTAGATTTTTGTTATGCATTTCTATCCTATTTACTTAACTTAGCGATGATATAACACGAAGATTGAGCAACCTATTCAAATCTTACCTGCAACTCTGCTTGCGCAGACAACAAGGCCTTTGAGGTCTCTATTTCCCTGGCAAGTCCAGATTCTAAGTCATTTATCCTGATACTCATCTCTTTAACTACCTACAAAAGATTTATAAACAAAGTCAACAAGCAGCAGTTCCATCCCTCCATAAAAGTTTACAACTTACAAATATTCAAAAAATACATGTCTACCCTACCTTCTCACTCCCATCTTCAGGAACTCCATATCATCCCCTTGGTTATCAAGCACTATTTGAGGGGAGACACCATCCAAACCGTCCACAACCCCAAGTAATCTAGCTTCCTCCTCTTCTTCATCGGCATAGGTATCAGCCTTAATGGCATCCACCTCCTCCTGAGAGTAGCCCTTCAGCATCAGGCGATGAACTAGTCTGTCACGCTCCTCAGCCGTCTCTTCTAAATTGGCCTTTACCTTAACCTATAACTGGCTGATCGCCACGGCATTAGCGGCCTTCAGCTGCTTGACTTCTTTCAGGGCATCAGCCTTGGCTCAAGCCAGGTTTTTCTCAAGTTATCTCTTCGCCTTTTTTAGCTCGGATTGCTGTTCTTTTATGCCGAGCCAAATCCCCTCGACAAGACGAGCAACCTGTAAAATCATATCGAGCTGAGTTACTAGCTCGAGTATATTAAACATTTCTACCTCATAATATATACTTACCATATGGCTCGTATCTTCCTTCCCTTGTAGAATTGCTAACTTAGCCCTTTCCTCAACCTCTTTGTGGTCGTCCACTGAAACAGATCGCACCTCCGTGACCTTCTCTCCTGAGCCCCCTAAAGGCACAACCCTCCTCCTTCTCCCTTGTGCGACCTCACCACTAACTGTGGTATCAGAGGCCGGCATAGCCTTTTTTATCTGTCTCTTTGGAAACTTGTCGGTTATCTTGCTCGCGTGAGGTTCTGTTGAGCTAAGCTATCCAACCCAGGAGTCTTAGCTTGAACCTCATCCCCACTTGTTTGCCTCGTTCCTTCATCGACACCCGCCATCAACCTAGCAGACTGAGCCTTTGCAACCTTTTTTGACTTACTTTCGACTCTCTTCTTTCTACTCAGGCCGAGTTCCCCCAAGACCAGTTCGAGTTCAGTCTCCTCCTCTACGACCTCGTCCAACAGAGACTCTTTCCTTTCCACTGTAGACTTCACATCTGCAATAAACACATTTTTCTATGAACTATACTTATCATAGAAACTAACAATAATTTTATCTATGCATGTTTTTACTTACTTTGCTTTACAGATCTAAATCGGAGCTCCATAAATTCCTCGTCATCTCTTTGAAGGAAATTACCCTTCACCCATATGATGTTGTCATTCCATGTTCCATGTCAGACGCCTTGTTCCTTTTCGATGAAACCACCTTTCCATCATAACAACCCTCCTCATTTATTAACATTTTTTGTTACCCTCTTTCCATATCTTGTCTTAACATCCCCTCACTCATGGTGACTTACACTGTGAGATGTCAGAGCTTTTTTATTTTTTAAACAAAACAAAACTAGAAGCTTCTGCACTCACGTATTTTTGTTTCACAGTACTCGTTTATCATACTTATAGTATTTAACGTCAATTTCAAAATTATACAAATATTCAAATTTATTCAAATTGCTTCGAAACAATTTCAAAACAGATTCCCCCTATTGAGGATCCAATTGACTTATATTATTTCTGTTACACTCCAGCATTTAGTTTATTCATAAGAACATCTAAACAGTATCCATCACAACCTTGGAAAACTTTAACAACATGCATCATTCACCATTCCTCATATCTTCAAAATTGATCTCCACTTCAGCAATCAAACCCACCACCCTTTTATGTTCTTTCGAATCCCTCATGAATACATAAAAAAATGACTCATAAAAGTAACGATCATACTCAAGTTCTCTACTCCATATATCTAACCCTTCGAGCTGGCACACCCTCATCGGTAACTCAGCATCATAATCGATCAAGTCAAAAATTCTCTCCCGCACCTCAGCAGTTTTTATGGCTAGTCGACCTTCAACAGCATGACAAATCCTCTGAGATCGAGTCCGCACTATCCTAGCCTTCCCCTGAGCTTTTGCAGGTCATCCTATCAGTATTTATAAGATTTACCAATCACTTCCTTCTTTTACTCAGTTGTTACCTAGCATCGTGTAACAGAAACCCAAGATCTTGGACTCACTTGTTATAACATATCCCATCATTAGTACAATCGACCTTAGGCATAGTATCTCTATCGATCTTAAAACAGCTCGAATTAATATATTTATGCAATTTCTATTTTATTTCCTGCTAAAGCATAGATCTTTTATTCATCGCAGTTCGAACGTTGTTTCAGCACTTATCAAAAAGTTATTCAACTAACACATTTCTGATCGAATCAGAAGAGTTCTATACACAAAATTTGTGAGAATCAATTTTTATTCATATTATTCATATCACGATTTACAGATAACAAGTTTTCACACAGGAATACAACAACATGTTATCCGTCCAGCACCAAACTTCATATACTTTACAGATAACAAGTTTTCCTTGTCTGTTCAAAGCTACAGGTCGACCAAGCACAACGAGGCATCAACTTTTCTAGTTCTTCTTACTTCAGTGATGTTATACCCTGACGCAAAGAAAGTAGTGGAACCAACAAAAGGCCCTCCACACATGGCTCGGATGAAGTACAGTCAAACTCCAGGCAAGGATTATGTAAGAAGTAGACTCAGTGTGCTCCCACAAAATAAGATGGAAAGATCGTCAGAGCACAAAACCACGATGGAAATACCTCAGCGGAATCTTCCTTCCAATTTTCCTCCTCTACTACCATCACCGCTTCATCAATAACCACCACCACTGCAAAGTTGGTAGAGATGAAGAGGGCCCAACCTTAGAATCCTTGGCACCACAAAAAATTAGTACATCTACCCCGCAGATACACCTTTCCCTGTATATGAACCCCTAACACTGTCTTCCGCAAGGGTGCGGAGACAGGCCCAACGTTCCTCGCCCGTCAAGACAAAGACATGAAATCTCAACTTACAGTACAAATCTTCCTCAGCTTCAACCGCTTCCTCTCTCGACAAGCCTCGACACGTCGGAAGAATAGGCGCAGGGAACGCCATTTCCAGAGAATGATCACCAAAGTGCTTCAACTTCAACCGCCGTGCTTCAGACACAATTCTCTCTTCAAGAACCATACGCCGTGTTTTCACCATTCTAGAGAGCGTTACGCATGCAAGAATTTACCCAAACAAGGTGGTAAAGGTACTCGTTATATAACCCTAACTTTATTATGCATGTACATTTTCCCAAGCGTTGTCATTAATTACAGATGAGACTATTCAAACTCAAACCCTCACATACATCCGCATCATTATTTAATGCCCATCACTTCCCAAAATCACGTAACTTCCACCCAGTCAAACGCCATCATTACTCCATTTTGATATTACAATTTTTACATGTTCTTTCCCAACCAAAGCCACCCGTGACTTCGGCTGCGAGGAGGCGATTGCAGGAGCTCATTCCTCAACCTCACTCATAATCAAGCTTACTCAGTTCAAATTACCACCATCTCAGGTTCACGCAATGTCGGCATACAACATCCCAGTCAAACATTCTAACCAACTCCACGAACTACATAAGAAACTACATCGAGCTAAACCTGGGAAACATTATTTAGTAAAAAGACCTGTCTTCCATGAAATCGTCAAATATTCAGTCAACCGCCACTAACCACATTATTCGGGAGACATACTCCAACACGACGAAGAGCTGTGGGAAAAGCCTATAAAAAGGAGAAGTTCCAGAAGAGACAGGGACCAGAAAAATTACTCAAAACTTCTTATGTATGAGATCAAAGGCATGTCTATATTCTAGAGATCCCTTGTAATAAAGATATCCACACAAAGATATAAAGAGACTTTTACAAAAATCCTCCACACGAGGTCATGGTTTTTTACATATTCAGAGGTTTTCCACGCTAAAAACACTTATTTTAATTTATTTTTTTCCATTATCATATTGTTACAGGATCATTGGTGTAATAGATAATTCCTAATCGTGTCGAGCTACGGAATTTGGCCATTACACTGTTGGAGAATGAAAAATCTTTGCGGGACCTCAAAAACCAAGTGAGTGAGGTAATTTAGAGCATATGCAACAGTAGGATGGGTAAATTCACTCAATCCACCCCATAGCAGTTCAAGGCTAAAACAAAGTGAATATTACCCACCGTAGTTCAAAACTGCGGGACACAAAAGTTGACTAAGATATGTCCACGTGTCACAAATCCAACGTCTAAACATATCCAGCAGTTCAAAAGTGTGGGGCATGAGAACCAATTAAATGATGCCACGTAGTTATTTTGAATTAATTAATTTAGAGGTTATATATGCCCCACATGATATATAACAAATTTACACATTTATTAACTAGGATAATGAGAAAGAATCGTAAATAACGTCTGCAAGAAAGTGAAAACAAGTAATGCACGAGCAGCAAGGAAATTAATTCAGAACAATGGCAAATTGAAATACTTATCCATCAACACTGCTTTCCATTGGATCCACCTTGCTTTCCTTTAGTTCTAGTCTTCTTGTAGTATGAATTCACTTTGTTGAGAAGTCCGTCATAAGTAAACTGGTAAAACTGAACACCAAGGGTAAGATTATTGATGGCATTAGCTAACATTTCCTCGCTGACCAAGAAGTTATTGATAATAATTCCTTTATCCTTGAGTAATTTCACATCCTTCTCGGTGTTAATAAGATAGTCTAGGAGGAAAAAATAAGATGTGATTTGATCAATCCAATGTTTATCACAATACTCTAAATTAATTAGATTTTGTAGAAACACCTTAGTCTCATCATTGAATTAAAAAGGAGGGATCTCAAACACACCATCATCATTAAATTCCATCTTCAATCAGTTATCACTGTTAAAAACAGAGTTCTAAATTTTACATAAAAAATATTTATTGATCAAACTTGGGATGAGATGATAAGATTACAACATATTGCAAGCCATTATATTGGCATTAGAGCACAAATCCAACTTGGCCTGCAAAGCCGAAATATAAACATTACCTCATTATGCTACCTACTATGACTATTGTTCCTTTGATAGCTTGACTTTATTGTTATAAATATACTAGATGCCTTAATGAAGTAAACATATCGCCTTTCGTTATGCTGAGATTTCCTTGCAGTTCCCACCATTAAACGAACAAACTCGGAGTAGCTTATGAAGTTTCTCAAATGCGTCTAACTTGAAGGCTTTGGTGAAAATGTCTGCAACTTGATCTTTGCTCCTATAGTGGATAAGATCAATCGTCCCATCTATCACTAGATTTTGCAAGAAATGGTAACGTACATCAATGTGCTTCATTCTCCCGTGTTGAACTAGATTCGTCAATAATTTAATTGTCGAACAATTGTCGCAATAGATAGGAGTTGCCCTATTTTGATAAAACCCTACTTCACCCAGCATTCTTCTTATCCATATTTCTTGACATGCACAAGATGCAGCAGCGGTATACTCTATTTCAATTGTAGATAAAAGCAATAATTGGTCATTTCTATGACGACCATGAAATCGTTCCTAATCCCAACATAAAAGCATACCCAGAGTTGTTCATCCTATCATCAGGATTTCTACCATAATCGCTATTAGTATAGCTAATTAAATCAGTAACCTTTCCTTTCTTATAAAATATTCCCAACCTAGTCGTACCTTTCAAGTATCACAAAATCTTTATTGCAGCATTTAGATGCAACTCCGTTGGATTCTCCATGTATCGACTGATGAGACTGATAGTGTGGTGAATATTTGGCCTCGTCACCGTTAAGTACATGAGACTTTCCACGAGCTGTTCTTTTACAATGTGTTGTCAACTTTCTTTCCTTCGAGATCCTTTATTAGCTTCAATCCAACATTAACTAGCGTGTGTACCAGATTACAATCCTTCACCTGGAATCATTCAAGAACTCCTGAACATATTTTTTTGTGATATGAAAATAACCACATCAGACTAAACTACTTCTATGCCCAGAAAATTACGCATCATTCCGAGATCTGACATCTCAAACTCCACCATCATTGATCGTTTGAAGTCCTTGAGCATCGTACGATCTCTGCCAATGGATATCATGTCGTCTACATATACGGACACTACCATAAATATTCTATCGGTCTTGGATTTCATGAAAAGTATGTGCTCATATAGACACTTATAGAACCACTGTTTTACAAAATACGCATTTATACGACTATACCAAACTCTCGGTGCTAGTTTTAGTCCGTATAAGGCCTTTCTTATTCGATACACTTTCTTCTCTCCACCTTTCTGCACGTAACCAAGTGGTTGATGTGTATACAGTTTTTTGCAAATTTACATGTAAAAATGTTGACTTCACGTCCAGCTGAAACATAGGCCATAAGTTCTATTTTGCTATTGCAACTATCATCCAGATAGTGTTGTGTCGTGTGACAGGAGCAAACTTCTCTTCATATTCGATGCTTTGTTGTTGTTTATAACCCTTTGCTACCAACCTTACCTTGTATTTGTCAATTTTTCCTTCAGCATTCAACATCTTCTTGTATACCCACTTCGCACTGATCGACTTGTATCCATTTGGGAGATTAGTCAACTCCCATGTATTATTCTTCTTGATAGGTTCGATCTTGTCATTCATGGCTTCCTACCACTTTGGTTCTTCAAAACATCCTTGTAAACAATTGGGTCACTTTAAGCAAATAAAGTTAAGTATATATTAGGATCATCTTATTGATTCACTCCACTTAGATCATAATCTTCAAAGTGCGCAGGTTTCCTATGGGCTCTTTGAGGCCTTGCGAAAGATGGTACATATTGTGATTGTACCATTGCTGAAGGAGTGTTGGTTGAGCTCTGTACAGGCTTGAGTGGTTATTGTGCTTTGATAGGCATGAAAAAATGCTTATTTTTTTCCTTCAATTTACATTATCTAGGAACTTATTTTATGTTGCACTGGGCCTAATTGAAGTATGTTTGACTATTACAGGTAAATAGACATTTGTGATCAAACCCTTCTTAAAGCCCAACTCTTACAAGCTAAAGAGCTGTTGGAGATGATCTGTTGTCAAGAACTGTTAGAGATGCTTATTTTTTTCCTTCAATTTACATTATCTAGGAACTTATTTTATGTTGCACTGGGCCTAATTGAAGTATGTTTGACTATTGCAAGTAAATAGACATTTGTGATCAAACCCTTCTTAAAGCCCAACTCTTACAAGCTAAAGAGCTGTTGGAGATGATCTGTTGTCAAGAACTGTTAGAGATGACCTATTGCAAAGAGCTATTGGAGCTGCTAGAAGACTTAGTAGAAAGCCTAGCTAAAATGTCTCCACAAAATTAGGAGTGGTTGAGGGAGATGAGGATTTTAGTTAGGTTAAAAAGAGAGAGAGTTGAAAAGAACAGAGAGTCGTCTTTTACTCTCTGGGGAACCATCGTAGCTAATTTGGTATTCTTTCAGAGAGACTTGTATTATTTTATTGGAGAATCTTGGGAAATCAATGTAAGTTATTTATCAATTGCAATTTCTTTTTATTTAATTTGATAACTAGAATTATGATTTGGTCTATGCATCCCTGAAGAACGACAACCCTCTTTAATAATATAACACCCAATTTGATACGGTCTATCAAATGGCACCGTTGTCGGGGATGTAATCAATTTACAAAATCATATCCCTATTATTAAATTAGGTTTCCGTTTTAAGAGTTTTTCATTTTATATTCATAAGTATTGATTTTTTTTCTTCTCTTTCCTGTATTTGTTTTTAATTTTTGTTGTCAGGCATGTTATTTTTATTTTGTTTATCAGGCGTATTATTTTTATTTTGTTTGTTAGGCGTGTTTTGTTTAGTTGTTTCTCTCTCTAAACTCTCAAACAAATTTTTTTCACAAAAATACTCTCTCCCTCTTAAAACACCAATCTCACCCTCTCTGTACTTGGATCTCAAAAACAATTAAGGAAACCCCATCTCTCTCTAACACGACTCCCTCTCCCAAAACACCACCGACTCTCTCCTAAATCACAGCAGACCCTAACCTATTGCGATTCCCAAATTGATAGTCTGAGTTTTCCTGATTTGTTGGTGTTGTTCTGAATCAGATTTGGGCTTGTACTTTTGTGATTGAGACCTCTGATTGTTGCTGATTAGTTTGATGGTTTTTACGACCTTGCTTCTCTCTTTTATATACTTTGTATGATGTATTTTGGGTCACTGGTACTTCCTGCTTTGTGATTTTAGTGAAAGGGGTATCTATTTTTAAAGTTGGAGATCTGGGTCTTTGTTTTCAAGTTTCAAATTGGAGTTTTGCTGTTTGCAAGTTGGAATTGGGGTTTTATTGTTTGCAGGTGAAGATTGGGGTGTTGTTTGCAATTGGAAATTGGGATTTTGTTGTTTGAAATCAAACAGACCTTAGTGTTGCCGTAACAAAATAGTTATCCCTATTGCTGCATCTCCTATTGTAATCAGTTGCCGTCGCTGCTCCTGTCATCACGTTACTTGCTATTACAATCAGTTTTGCTTGTTACAATCAGTTGTGATTATTTGCCGGAGTACAATCTACCTCATGTTTACTGCTACTGCTGCTGCTGCTAGAACCAACCTCTTTTTTGCTGCTGAAACTGATATTTATTACGATGTTTACCCGATGGTTCTCACTACTAATAAACTGCAAAATATTTGAAGCTTAGTAACTGTGATTCTGATTGTATTTGGGACGGTTAAATCGCATCAAAATCTTTGATTTTTTACATTTTTTAATCTGCTGCTACAGTAGTTTACCATGTTTACTATGCTGCTACAGTAGTTTACTTTGTTATGGGCTTCTGTTTTTGATTAATTTTATTGAAACTGTGATTTAAAGTTTAAATTTTGTATTATTTTGGTATTTGATCAGGGATTGTAATTCATCATTTTCATCACTATACAGTTTTCTTTTGTATAACTTTGTTCGTATCTACCAAATATTATAGAGTTGATATTTCTAAGAACGAATCTGATTCAACAACTATTGTTTAAAAGCTCTACCTATGTATTTCTGTGGGAACGAATGTATCTTTTACTCGATCTAGACAGTTGGGTAGCATTTTTGTAACTTACTTGGTTCACGAACATAGACATACATAAGTGTTGTTTCAAGTTATTGAAGGACAAAACCAACATCAAAGAAAAGTGACAAAAGCCAAGAAGACTTCTAGTTGTTTAAATTTTTATGTATTTTTTAGTATTGTTGTAAGGATTGAGAAAATGTTTATGTAAAATTTAATGAGTGACGCTCTGAAAGGTGAGAATATCGTACTCTGCTGCAGGTACAGCTTCAGAACCCCTACTCAGATCAAAAATCGTTTCAACGCGTACTTTGCAAACGATCCTGAGTGGGCCTTCCCAACGGTTTTACCATGGTAACCAAACGTGCCCCTAAAAAGGCCGCCCTGTAGGTAATAATCTTTTAACTGCACCCTCCCTGTCACGGTTCATCGTGTGTAACTATTGCTTGATTGATAAAATGTTTAATTTTTGTAACAACGCCTAGATAAGGGTGAATCAAAACGGGATTTTATCACTCGTGCGTGCCCACGCATTAGAAACCCGGGAGTTCATCACCCAGTTTTTTTAGTCTTTTTTGTATCGACAGTCCCGACTACTTTAAAAGATTTTCAGATAAAAAGGCATAAAAAACATAGTTAATCAAAAGGCTTCACTTGGACCTAGAGCAACACGCTCAATAGGAAAACTTAATAAGTGGCTACGTTTGCTGGAGGACGTACGTTCCTTGGCATAGCTAGTGTGGATAGGTGACTCTAAGCAGTTTGCCCCGCCTTCTAGCACATGTGCATCTAGGTGACTAGATAGCATGCGAGCTATTGCCAAAGCGAGTAACAACAACTCAAGTGTAAACCGATCTACTGTCAGGAATAGGAGCATTGAACCCTGAGACTGGGCTCACAACATAACCTAAAAAAAAGACCAGTAAAGCATTCTTGAGTACTTGCATCATTCTTAGGTCGTTTAGTGTGTTCGCATATATTGATTGAGTTATATGTTAGATTGGGGTAACACCCAAGCTCAGACTAAGAACCCTCCTAGAACTAATATGAGTCGAACTGATGGGACTAATGGTCCCAAACCTGCTATTCCTAGGAACAATCCTGAACCTGCTACTGCGGAGAGAAACACTCTCCGCAATTGAATACATCTTACAGTTGTGAGTAGACCTTCGTGTATTGTGATTCCTAGAAATGTAGAAAACTTTGAGTTAAAACTGGGATTCTTGTCTATGCTTCCCAAATTTCATGGTAGTCCCACTGAAAACCAGTATAACCATCTTAGGGACTTTAGGGATCATATGCTTATTTTAAACTTTGAATATATTACAGAGGATTCTCTCAAATTACGTGTGTTCTCTTATGGGAAACGCACGCGATTGGTTGTACACTCATGAGGAGAAATCTATAAATATGTTTGAACAACTCGTTAAGGAGTTTTTGAAAAAATATTTCCCTAACCATAGAACTGCTAAGATACGACAGAGTATCGATAGCTTCACGCAAAACCGAGGAGAGTCATTATATGACTACCTACAAAGGTTTAGGGATTTAGAGCAATGATGCCCATATCATAGGATTTAATTGATTGATATAGTTCAAACTCTCTATGAAGGCCTAGATTATGACACTAGAGCTCGTGTTCAGTCTATGTGCGCAGGTACATTTGATGAGAAAACTAACACCGAAGCTTGGAAATTTTTAAATGATGTATCTTATAAGATCTACCAATGGTAAACTATGAGAGAGGAAAGACCTTTTCACAGTGCAAATGTGCACCAAGTGGACTCTAATTCAGAGTCTACCACTCTTAGAACTATTATTAATAAAATTAAGAACTTAGAGATCGGGAAAAGGGAACAACTCCCTACTACATCTTCTGTTAACCATGTGGCGATGCCACTTTGTATGGTTTGTGAAAGTTCAGACCATCTGGTCCAAGATTGCCCTGACGTGCTTAGTTTAAAAGAGGGTAGGAAAGACCAGGCCAATGCCATTTCTCAACATCCCAATAGCCAACCATTCAGTGGTAGATGGAATAATAATTCCAACAACTCCAATTCTCGGGGAAATAGAAATTACCAAGGAGGTTCTTCTGGTAGTGCCCCTTATTAGCCGCACAACCAAATAAACCAACACCAGTCTAATTCCTCATGGCAACAAAATCCATCATACCAAGCTCCCCTTAATGTGCCTTAAGTTCTTCCATACAATAAGAATCTATCTACTCCAACCATGTCCTTAGAAGATACTTTTAAGGCATTTATGCAAGTAACCCAGTCGTCTATTACCAAACTTGAGGGGCAAATAGGTCAAATGGCAACATAGATAAGCACGAGAGGTAAAGGAACGTTCCCTAGTCAAACTCAAGCTAATCCTAAAGGGAATACTGAACATCCTAGATCTTCTAATCGTGATGGAGTCAACGCCATCATTTCTCTTCGAAGCGGTATGAAAATTGATAATTTGGTAAAAATGCCTAAGGAACCCGAGCTAGAAATTCAAAGTAAACCCATAGAAGAACCTGTAAGTGAGGAAGAAACTGCGATAACATATGTTCTGCCGCTTGCTACTTTTCCTCAGCGAATAACTCTTGCTAAGAAGGGCAACGTCTATGAGGAGATTTTAGGGATTTTTAAACATTGTGTAATTAACATTCTATCCTTACGGCCATAAGACATATTCCTAATTACGCAAAATTTCTTAAAGATCTTTGCACTTTAAAGCGACGCATACATGTCCCCAAAAAGGCTTTTCATGTTCACGAGAGTGATACATATATTCTTTTAGATGCACACATTAGTGTTGTCCTTTTGTGTAAATCCCTTCCAAAATATAAGGACCCAGGATGCCCTACTATTTCATGTATATAGATGCCTCTCCTACGGATCTCTAGATAATGCCCAAGATACTCTTTGTTTTGCCAAAAAAAAAATTACCACCACTACCAATTTACTCTTATGATGTATTGGGTGGTCGTTTACACATCCATATCATGTTTTTTTGCATTTCTAGGTTTACCATTTTTAGAGTTAAGGAGAATACAAATCAAACTCAAGGGTTTGGAGAACTCAGTTGTTATTTTTTGGTTATTTGATTATTTGGTTATGGAAGGAAGAAACCCTAGTTTTGATGTTAAATAATTCCCTTAAAAAAATTATCTCTCTAGTTTACAACAATTTATGGTACCAGAGCCTATCCTTAATCGGATTTTGATCCTACGAAGATGTTGAAAGGAGTGATTCTTTTGGGATTGGTTCACACCCAATTTGTGTTAATGGAGTCCACGATTAGATAATTAAGCAAGGAAGATGAAGTAAATCAAAAGGAAACAAGGGATGCTATGCTGATTGGAAAAATCACTTATCGACGACGATGAAAACGGCTAACTAAGATTAATTGTACCCTCTTAGATGATTTTGCAAAACAAACCTATCCAAGATCTTCCACCAAAAACCCCGACTAAGGATTTATTTTGTGAAGACGAAGAGTCGACTAGGGGCTCAATAATGGCAGTAATTACTGGAATAACAGTCACATCAGCTGTAGGGACCTATCCCCGGACCTAGTCCAAACTCAAACTACCTCAATATCATACTCACGTATTACACACATGACATTCACAGTCAACATTTCCACCTGGACCACGAACTGATAAAAAACGTGGATCGAGTACTACAACAAGCAGATGAACAAGTCAAATATACATGTTTCTCACGAACTAACAGTTACACATTCAACTACCACGTGCCTTATTATTTGGAGAACGTGCTTCTACACGATAACGAGCTATAGGTAAGGACTATATAAAGAAAAAGTTCCAGAGGAGATAGGGACCAAAAAAACCAAATTTTCTAGGCTCTAATACAAAATTTCATGTCAAGCATTTCTGATTCAAAGAGATCACTTGTAATAAGATATCAACCTCAAGCAATAAAAGTTACAATTACTAAACCCTCAACTCGAGGTCATGGTTTTTACCAATATAAAGGTTTTCCATGCAAAATCACCTGTGTCATTTTTTGCATTATATTAATTTTTTTTACAAGTACATTTGGTGTAAGAGCTAATTTCGAGCTACGGAATTAGGTCATTACATTTGGCACCCTATGTGGGAAAGAAGACATTTTCACCATATCCTAAGGCATACATTCACTCTACTATCCATTTCCAATCATGGTCACTTCCAATCGACCAACAACTTGAATTCAGCTCAATCTTTCAGTTGAGCCGGAACAGCTTACTAAACTACAGGTGAATCTCCACGCTGAAATAGAGAGGCATAATGAGCTTGAGCATCAGTTACTATTGACCGAGAACTCTACGACAAAGAGCTCAAAAATGAATGACAAGCTCGTTTGACAGCATTCAAGCGACATGAAGAATAGATGACAACCATGCATACTACATTATAAGCTTTGCAGGACACTAAACAAGCACCCCAAACCAGAGATCGTGATCAAGTGCCAAAAAACTCCCGAGTTCCTGCACATGAAAGATTAGGACCTCGTGGAGCAACCAGCAAAGCCATTTCCAGAAATATTTAGCACGACCTTCAACCTTCCATTCATTTGGGCAACGAAGTTTAGTCTGATATTAGCAGAGGTCTCCGACCTTCCAAGTATCAAGAGGAAGAATAGTAATCTCAACCTCAAATCCCAGTACATGATCGCTTGAGTGAAGGTACAGGTACTCAAAATCCTTGACCAGTTCACCAAGTCACTCAGGCAACACGTCAATACATTATACAAGAACACATGGATCAACGCATCAAGGAGTTGATCGAAGCACAAGCTCTCGGTAGTAAGATGATTTCACCAGGTTGCAAGGTAGTCCACTTGCCAAAGAGTTATTTGATATGAAAGTACCAAAAGGTTTCCATACTTTGAAGATACGTAAATACAAGGGCAACGATCCGAAGGAGCACATTCAACAATTCCATGATTCACTAGGATTGTACTCCAATCTTAACTACATTATATGCCGTCTGTTCACAATAAGTCTACAGGGAGAACCGCTCTGGTGGTTTCACTCACTACCTGAGGATTCCATCCTTATATTCGATCAGCTACAAAATAGTTTTATCAAGACTTATGCTCATAATAAAAACAAGGTGGAGAATTTATATTCGCTTATTAGATTCAAACAATCACAAGGAGAGAAGCTCGAGGTCTTTGCGATGAAGTTTCTGGAGCTCGCAAGAAAATTTGATAACCTGGATCATAAAATAGTTGTCATTGCTTTCACCAATGCGCTTCAACTCGATTACAAAGCCAAGAAGTATCTTTTTTTGAGTAAACTCGTAACCTTGGAGGACATGATCACCAAGGTCAATGGGTATGTCAACCTGGAAAGGATGATGATTGAAAGGCATAAATTTGCTAAATCCGTCCTAGCCACTAAAGGTCCACCTATATAACACAACAGTGAACCGAAGGAGGACCTCGGTAATCAAAAACGTTCCAAGGTAAAGACGGGCAAACCTTAAAAAAATAATTTATTACCCAAACTGGTCCTCCCCAAGATAAATGTCCAAATATCCATAATTTTTCCAATTCTATCAAAGGACAAGTTCTATCATCTATCTTAACCACTGGAACTGATTGAAGGCAAACCGTATTTCATGTATCATAAGGTAAATCATCATGAAACTAATAATTACTACGCTTTATAGAGGTTACTAGAATATATTTTCAAAGATGGAAGAATGTACGAGTACATTGTCGATCTGAAATCATATAATAATGGAAGCTACAAGATGTAAATCGAAGTAGTCCAAGTCAAAGATCAAGCTCCGGAGAAACATCTGTACCATATGTACCACAGCAACATGATCAAAATCCATCAAATTAATAACTCTTACAGATTCAAGCGACGGAGATTGTCAGGATGCTGCGATCTCACACCTCAAGATAAAGAAGCCAAGCTTCTTCCTGAGTCGAGCAATCGCCGGCTTGGGATTTCATTCGAGGATTCTGACATCAGTCACATTAAATTTCTACATCATGACACATGGTAATCATGCTCAAAATGAAGAAGCTTGTCATGTATACAATGATGATCGATACTGGTAGCAGTATTGAGATTCTTTTTTAATGCACGATCAATTAAATGGGACTAGCCGATCAAGATATTCCAAGCAATATCAATATCAGTAGATTCAATGGTTCCAAGGAGGAACGAGTGGGCAAGATCATCTTACCTATCATAGCTGGACCAGCCATAATCGAGATCGTATTCTATATCATCAACGCCAAATCTCATTATCTCGAGACTATGGGCCGCTGCTGAATCCACAACATGGAAGTAATCGCTTCTACTTATCATTAAATACTTCATTTTAAACACAATGATGGCATCTACGAAATCAAAGTTAGTCAAAAGATTTCTAGAGCATGCGAGAATTTTATATCTGCCATTCTAGATACGTCAGAAAAATACGCTGTATGGCAATTATCGAATGCTGGTCACATCGATGATCAGCCTTCAATTGAAAAGCCTACAGAGTACATACACATTAATAGACCTAGCGGAGGTACTTATATTGGTACCAAGATGGTCTAGTCTGACAAAGATGCTCTCATTTACTTCTTGCAAATGAATCGAGACATCTTTACATGGACTTTTGTAGAAATGTCTGAGGTCGATCGATCCAAGGCATGTCACGGATTGAGCATCAACAACAACGCTATAGCAGTTAAACAGAAATAGCAATGACTCTCACCTCATCTTCGAGATGAAGTCAACATTGAGATCGATAAGTTGATCAAAGTAGGATTCATTCGTAAAGACAAATACCCGGATTGGATCTATAACATTGTCGCAGTTCCAAAGAAGAATGGAAAGGTCCGAGTTTGTGTAGATTTAACCAATCTAAACAAAGACACTCTGATTGATAGTTTCCTTCTTCCAATCATACATCAAATTCTTGATTCTACAATAGGCGATGAGCTCTTATCTATGATGGACGCTGTATTTGGATACAATTAAATACCTCTCGTGGAGGATGATCAAGAAAAAACTACTATTATCACTAAAAGGGGACTTTACTGTTACAAAGTCATGCCCTTCGGACTAAAAAAATATAGGTGCAACTTATCAATGGTTAATAACAGCAATGTTCAATGTATACCTAGAAAAAATCGTTGAAGTCTACATCAATGATCTTTTATACAAGTGCTTACTGTCAAAAGACCGCATCACAGATCTCTCTATAATATTCAACATCCAGAATGTGACTCAATCCAGATAAATATCAATTTAGAGTACATTCAGGCAAATTCCTTGGACATCTCATCAGCAAGAAGAGAATTGAGGCTGATCTAGATCAAATTCAAGCTCTCCTCAACATGCCATCACCAAGAACAACAAAAGACGTGCAAAAACTTGTAGGCAAGATCGCTACAATTAACCTATTCATTTCTAAATCTTCAGAACGTTGTTGCTGGTTATTCTTACTACTCAGAGGTTGTACCAAACGAGGAAAAGTTTAACCCAGCGATGAGATCTATTGGACATTAGAATGTGAGGCAAATTTTTAGGAACTCAAAACCTATCTGGGGAAATCTTCCATCATGAGCACCCCGGTAGATAATAAGGAATTGATTATCTTTCTAGCAGTTACAAATACTTCTATCAGATCGGTTCTCATTCGACTTGAGGGCAAGATCAAAAAACCAGCCTATTTTATCATTAAAACCCTCACTCCAACAAAAATGAGGTATTCTAAAATCAAGAGACTCCTTCTAACTCTTGTTTATACTTCACAAAATCTTAAGAACTACTTCTAAGCTTATTCAGTCAAAGTCATGATGAACTACCCACTCCGTTAAGTTTTATCCAAAAAAAATCGCGAAGAGTGCAGTAGTGGTCAATCAGTTTGAGAGAACATGATATCAAGTTCGAATAATGCCATTCAGAAAATGGTCAGGCTGTTGCCAATTTTCTCTCGGATTTTCTTGTAGAAGATCCCGATGGGGAAGAGTATGATCCTGACCTTACAGAAGAAATTACAAAAACTCCACCCGCCAAACCTTTTGACGAACGAGTTGAATGAATTACAAGGAAATGGTAGAGACTTCTTACAGATGGTTCAGCAGGACTCGCAAGGTCAGGAATTGGAATCCCACTGATTACACCTTCCAGCAAAAAATCAAGAAATTGATCCACTTGGATTTCGAATCCTCCAACAATGTCACAGAATACGAAGCTCTGATTCATGGACTCAGCCCTACACTCGAGCTTGGCATCCCCGAGCTCTTGATCTATACAGATTCTTTACTCATTGTCCACCACTAATCGGAATAATACAAGAAAAATGGAAAGATGATAGAATATGTATCTCTTATTACTGATAGGATGAGCATATTCATGAAAGCAACTCTCGACTATTTACCTTATGGCTAGAACAGGTATGCTGATTCCTTGGCCTATTAGGCCAGGGTCTTGGGTACATAAGCACGATATCTTCATATCGAAGTGATAAAGAGGAAGACGATGATTGGCGAAAGCCCTTTATTGCCTACCTCGGCCTGAAGAACCAATGCAACGAGCCCCTTCCGACAGATCCAAAAGAGCGCCGACAGTTGATCAAAAACTCGAAGCGTTACACAGTCTAGAATGGTCATTTATATCGTTGCTTAATCACAGTACTTTATCTCAAGTACCTCTCGAAGAAGAAAGCAGATGGATTTCTTAAAGAATTACATAAAGGAACTTGTGGCTCCCACACCACAGGTTGATCACTTGCTAATAGAGCAATCACACAAGGAGTATTCAGACTAGGAATGCGTAAGCAAACAGAAGAGTACTCACGCAAATGTCACACATGTCAACGACATGGACACATGATCTTCTCCCCTGTACTCGACCTATATGCAAGCAAGGTGTTCTGGCCATTCAAGCGGTGGGCACTCGATCTCGTCGGAGAATTTCTTAATACTCAAGGTAACCGACGTTTCTTACTCGTAGCAACCAATTATTTTACAAATTGGGTAGAAGAAGTTCTTCTCTATCGAACTAGAGAAGAAGCGGTCATCTCTTTTATCTAGGAATACATTATCGTAAGGTTCAGTTGCCCTCACTTAATTTGGATCGATAACGGACCACAATTTGTCAGAGAAAAGGTTCTACCCTTCCTCAATAAACAAAATATCATCCATTCACCATCTAATTCATACAACCTACAAGGCAATGGACAAACCAAAATCACCAACAAAACCATAGTGGATGGGCTCAAGAAAAAGCTTCAATTACAAAAGAATGGGAACTAGATACGGGAGCTCCCTCATGTCTTATGGGCATATTGTACTACTCCATGACAATCAACCGGCTGTTCCCCCTTCCTCCTAGCTTACGGCATAGAGGTTGTCATTCAAATATAGTACCACCATCCTGTTTGAGATCACGAGCTTTCAGACGAAGAAAATGAGTTTGAGTTGAATTGCAATATCAATTGGATTGATGAAACTAGAGAATACGCCATTGCCAATCTAGGTCGATATCACCATATGTTAACCAGCTCATACAACAGAAGAGTCTGAAGCCATGAGTTCCAAATTAACGATCTCGTCCTCAAAAAAATTCTATAGCACATAAAGGAAGCACATACTGGGAACTTACAAAAAATTGGGAAGGTCCATTCCTCATCGCTGATCGAACAAGTCTGGGCTCATACTATCTCATGACAGAACAAGGAGTTTGAATCCCTAATCCATGGAATACTAGGCGATTGAAGCGATATTATCATTAATCCCAAACTTCTCTACTCCAAAGTACTCTATTCTCGTTCTTTACATTCCAAAAGTGAGATTTCAATCTCCGTACAGTGTATATTCTACTCTACTCAATGAAAACTTTCAAGTTTTTTCTCACATTACTCTCTACGTACGTAGACTCTAATAAATCTCATAGATTGAAGTAAAAGTAATACTAGCTTTCGATCGACCTCTATACACAGATTAAAGCAAAAGTAAATACTAGCTTTCAATCGCCCATCTAAACAGATTAAAGTAAAGGTAATACTAGCTTTCAATCAACATTTATACATAGATTAAAGCAAAGGAAATACTAGCTTTTAATTGCCCATCTATACATATATCTGCGATTAAAATAAAGGTAATACTAGTTTTCAATCAAAGATCTTTATTAGGCATAAGATAAAATAAAGGTAAAACTAGTTTGTATCTCTCTATATGTCTACAATTATAGGTTACTACTACAGATTACTTCTACAGGTTACTTTTAAAAGTTCTTCTCTGCTTATGGGAGGTCAGCTTTGCTTTCCCCTACACAAGAGGGCGTTCAACCATAAATTCTGGAGCTCGAGCAGCTATAATAATCATGTCTTGCTTTACCAATCCATCAAGTTGAGACCCTAACTCTGCTTCCATGGCGTTTAGATGGTTTTCTCAATCTATATCAACATTACAGATACAGCCTCAGAATGACATGCAGTCATACAAGGTATTCCTCTCAAACTCAAGTTTTTTTACTTCCCCTAAAAAATAGGCAATAACAACCATTAGTTCCTATGAGCGTGTTATTTCTTGAATAGTAGAATTTTGATTGAGCATAACTACCTCAGAAAAATATTTTTGTAATCTCTGGTGACATTCTTTCAAGTCTTTGTATATATCATATTTCTACGCCATGCGTTCTGCTACGCGTGTCATCACCATATTATGTTGCGTTATTGTTTCTGCTACTTTATCTAGCTCGACTTTGTTCACTGTCCTCAAATTCTCCAATTGGGCATGAAGTTCTACCAACTCTCAATTGTCCCCATCATGTCCCCCAACAGGAGCCTTTTCCAACAACTCAGCCTTTTTCATCAACAACTTATCCTCCTCCCTGGTCACCCCCTCAAATTCTAGCTCTCTACAAAGAGTAATATCTAACTTATCTTGGCTCTCCCTTAAGCATTAATTTCCTCTCTGTACATGAGCTTAAATGGGAGCTACATCTGTCACCAACTCTTTAATTCAAGCTGATAGATCAACTATGTTCCTTTTAAGGTAGAGACCCTGGCATCATCTTTTTTCTTCTTTGACCGCTCCCCAGTCGCGGCCTTCCTGACACGCAAATTGGTCATTGCCAAATATGCCATCAACTTAGCCACCCTCTCATTCAGTTCATCATACCATTTTTAAACCATTAAAAAATCAATATCTTTAGTAGGCAAGGCCTTACTCAATTCATCAGCCACACTTTCAGAATGGGCCAGGTCAACTCAAACTTTTTTAAGCTCGTTGTCTTTCCTAGTCATTTCGCTCTTCAATTGCTCAAGTCCACTTCTGGTACTTACTAGGTCAATTCGAGCCTGCTCAAGCTCATTTGCTTTCCTGGTCATTTGACTCTTCAAACTGGCAACAAAGCCCCGTAACTCTTTTTTGTCACTTCTAACGAGTGGATACGGTACCGAGCAACATCTGCCTCTTTACCTTTCCCCATCAGCAAATCTACCTACCTCTTAACTTCACCACCTCAGTATGTGCCTCCGTGAGCTCCCTTCGCGCATTTTCTATCTCAACATCCTTACCATCGACCTTCTGAGTTAGGTCGTCAATAGTCTTTGTCGCCTTGGCAAGCTGGAGCTGTAGTTTGACATATCGATCCTCCCTATCTTCAGATACCTTTCTAATATTGTCAAACTCTGCCACAAACTCTGCCATAAACTCATGGTTGCATTAGAGCGTCTACTGCTCACTCAAGGGTGTAGTCTATAATTCAACCTTCATAACAGATACAATGTATCAAGCTCGATTCAACAATACTTCACATAATCAATTAAACCATAATATAGATGATTTTACAAACTTCTAACAGATTTCTATTATCTAACATGTCATTGTTATGAGATTGCTTCTTAACTTAAGGTCGAAATATGATCTCAGTTCGTTGGCAAAAACATCTACATGCACTTTCAAGGTACACATTTTCTATGTTCTGATTTTCTAATACTTCAAAATTATCTGAACATATTGATTACCATCGCTCCTAATCTGCTAATACATTTGTGATCTATATCAATCTCTTAACTCTACTTTTTAGCTCTAAACCAAGGCAGCGTACAAGTTAAATATTTCTTGCTCTTTTCTAACCTGTAGCTCCTCTTGTGAAGTCATTAGGGACGCTGGCAATTTTTACCTTAGCAAGGTCATTCTCTAATTCCTAAATTCTGATGCGCATATACTTAAGTTCCTACAGATCAATGCTTATAAGCATCTCTTAGCCTATCCAAAATTTATCCTAAAAAACAATATCCAATACAATTATAGTTTTCAACCCCACTCAGAAAATACACAAACAAAACTTCGACAACTTTACTCTACCTTCTCATTATCTTCTCCCCCATGGTTCTCTAGATCTATTCTGGGAAACACCGAATCCAACCTTGTTACCGCACCTCCATCAACCGGAACCTCCTCCTCTACCTCGTCCCCTTCGACGTAGGTACCTGCCATAATTGCTTTGAGGTCAGCAATAGTGTACCCCACTGTGAGGAGTTGGCGCCCAAGTCTATCCTAAACAACTGCAACGTCATCCACATTTTTTTGTGCCTCCTCAGTAAGTTTGCTTATCACCACCTTATGCAAGGCCTTTATAATAACCAATCGCTCCCTTTCCAGAGCCAAGTCTGATTCAAGTCGAGTAACCTTCTTCTCGAGCTCAACTCTCTCGCTCTTGAACTCAGTTTTTCCCTCCTCAATTCCAAGGCAGATACCCTTCAACAAACAAGCAACCTACAATACAACAAGATAAATTTTTATCTCAAAACCAAATACCAAGTTCAGAGAATAACAAAGTTATCAGCTTACCACTTTGCTCAACTCCAGATGTGCAGAGTTACTCAGCTCCTCTATACCTTTTCTAGCTGCCAACCTTAGCCTATTTTCCACAGCCAGTATATCATCTTCCCTATCAAGTCGAATCTCTACAACCTTCGCCTCTATCACAGTAGTAGGACGATCAACCCTTCTCTTTTTTGCATCCCCTGTGACATTCCCACAGAGGCTGAGCCACCTTTCATGGCTTTCTTCTTTGGGAACTTTAAAGCTAACTTGAGCGAAGTTGTCCCTGCAGGAACATCCTCCGGCGATATCTCCGCAACCCTCCTTAGTACTAGGTGTTCTTCCCCATCTGCTCCTCTCTTCTTGCTGTCTCCAACCCCTATCATTAGTCTCTTCGCCAGAGACTTTTGCACCTTCTCTGACCTATTATTAGCTTTTTTTTCTATTGATGCTGAGATCTTTCAAAACTATCTCGAGCTCAACACCTTCTCGAGCAACATTATCTAACAGTGATTCCATTTTTATCACCTTAGACCGAGGACCTGTCACACCAACATGATACATTATTAAAAAAAACATACAACCCTTCAATTACAGCAGTTCGATATTATACACTATAACTTTGAAGTCAGTTCGAATAGACCTCGTAAACTCAATTTTAGAAGTTTGAAATGAAGACGTTGGCTTGTCTCGTGATCTGCACTTTAAGTCCTAATTGATGTAATAACCTCCCAAGTATATAAGAGATACTTAGTATATTTCTTAGGTTAATCCTTTGATGAGTTTAATTCTGGAGAAAACTAGGGTTTGAAAGATTCATTGAAGATTGAGATATCAGATTGTAACATATTGATTTATAGTGGATTGTTCGCAGGGAATGGTTTTTTATCCGTAAGGATTTTCTACTTCCCTCCTCCGGGTAAATCTCGTTTTATTTGTTTTGTTTTTCGTTGTTTATTTCTTGTTCGGCAATTTCCGCAATTCGTTCTTGTTATAGAAGAGAGGCTAGCTACCTCTATTTTTTAAAGTTCTTATTATGCACATTTAATCAGCATAACAACATGCTTTATTCAATTCAAAAAAAAATCATGCTCTATTCATTCAAAAAAATCCCGTGGAGGCAAATACATATTTTTACTTATGCTTGGTACATCGGTAAACATTAATAAAAAGTAAATTTCAGATATATTGTATTAGGATTTACCAAATCCTTGGAAGATCTTGTGATATTAGAGATATACTTGTGATCTTAAACATATACTTGTAATATTTAGATTACTGTAATAGGTTATATAGATTACAATAATCTTCTTGATTAGGTATATTGTATATCTTGTAAACTCTATAAAAGAGTGATCTTTGTAATGAGAAATAATAAGAAAAACAAAATAATAATTCTTCTTCTTTCATATCTCAGCCATTATTCCTTCTTATCATGGTATCAGTTGAATCATCTTCCACAGTGGCTGAAGTTGCAGGAAAAGCATCTCAAGATTCTACGAGTCCTTTTCACCTTCATCATTCGGATAACCCAGGGTTAATCCTTGTTTCTCAACCATTGACAGGAGACAATAATGCAACAAGGATTCCTGCAATGCGCACAGCCCTTAGTGCCAAGAATAAACTTGGTTTCATTGATTGATCCATGAAAATTCTAGAACCTTCATCCACTGACTTCTCTTCGTGGAAAAGATGTGATGATATGGACAAATCTTGGTTATTTAGTTCCTTATCAAGAGACATTTCTGACAATGTTATCTATGCAACTATGGCTTCCGAAATCTGGAGCGAACTTAAGGAGCGATTCGCTCAAAGAAATGCTCCTCGCATTTACAAACTTCGTCGTGATATTGCTCTTTGTATACAGGATAACCTCTCTATCGCTGGTTTCTTCAGTTAAATAAAAGCTCCCTGGGATAAATTAACTTCCTTGGTCATTATTCCCGATTGTTCTTGCGGCGCCGCTAAAGGTATCCAATAATATTTGCAGTAATCTTATCTTACTGAGTTTTTGATGGGGCTCAACAATTCCTACAGTGCCATTCGAGGCCAGATCCTTCTCATGGATCCCCTCCCAACAATGAACAAAGCCAATGTGTTGCTTCACCAAGAGGAAAAATAAAGGTCGTTAATATGCTCCACTCCAATTTTAAGTGAATCGGTTTCTATGGCTGCATCTTCGGGGGCTCGATCTCAACATCAGTCAACTCGCGGTTCTACTTCCAGAGATTCCAACAACTCCTTCATGCAAGGAAACCGTCGCCTTCGACCAACTTATGAAAATTGTAGGTAAGTCGGCCACACAAAAGATAAATGTTTTACGTTACACGGCTACCCACTGGGACATTGCCTATATTCTTTAAGTATTGCTTTCGTTGAGAACAAACCCAAAGTTGAACATCGTCCGAGCACTCAATACCTTACTCCAAAATAATATCAAAAACTGCTCGACCTACTTGCCGAAAGTAGTACATCACATGTGAACCTCGCAGGTAAACTCTTCAAGCATACTTCTTGGATCATGGACAGTGGAGCCACTGACCACATGATATTTGATCCATCCCTTTATCATAATTTTATTTTAAACTCATCAGTTCCAACCGTCAAACTCCTCAATGGAACTTTTACGCCCATCACTCATATTGGGATAGTGCATCTCACATCAAACATTACATTGTACAATATTTTTTATGTTCCCCTCTTTAGTGTTAATCTCATTTCCGTTAGTAAAGTAACCTCCTCGAATCATTGTTATGTCCTCTTTACTAATGATTCTTGCCTATTTCAGAACCTACGCTCGAAGACGGTGATTGGGGCTGTTAGAGTACTTGATGGCCTTTACCTTTTCCAAGCTACATTTCAAAGTAATTTTTCCTGAATAAATTATGTTATGTTTGATGTATGTCATTGGCGCTTACGCCACCTGTTGAAAAATCGTTTAAAATTTCTATCCAATAATAATGCTCAAATTTTTAGTAAATCATCTTGTCACTGTGAGATTTGTCTCCTTGCGAAACAAACACGACCACCATTCCCTTTGAGCCACATTAATACTACAAGACCATTTGACATGATACACTGTAATATTTGAAGGGGATACTCAACACCATCGATTGGTGGTGCTCGATATGTTTTAACCATCGTCGATGATTTTTCCCGCTCTACATGGGTTTTCTTAATGCGTTTAAAATCCGAAATAAAAACTTTACTTCAACAATTTTTTGCTCTTATTGAAACTCAATTCAATCGTAAAATCAAAATCTTACAATCGGATAATGGGAGCGAATTCACGCCCTAAAATCATAATTTCACGATAATGGAATAGTTCATCGCACTAGTTGTGTTGCTACCCCGCAACAAAATATTATAACCGAACAGAAATAGCGACACGTCCTTGAGGTCGGACGTGCACTCCGTTTCCAATCACATCTACCACTACATTTAAGGGGTGAGTACATCCTTACTACCGTCTACCTAATAAATCGGATACCAAGTCCATTGTTAAAGAACAAAGCCCCATTTGAGTTCCTATACTAAGAATCCCCAACTTACTCTCATCTCAAAGTTTTTGGTTGCCTGTGTTATGCATCAACCCTTGCCCACAATTGAGATAAATTTTCTCCTCGCGCACGTCCTTACATTTTTTTTGGGTATCTTTATGGTCAAAAAGGATTTTGAGTGTTCGATATACACACCAAAACCATATTTACCAGCTGAGATGTTGTCTTTCATGAACATTTAATCCCATTTGCCAACATTCCTCCTGCCAACCCAAATTAGCCCTCATCTACTCCACTTCCATTACCTATTTCTGAAATCGATGTGAATACAACTTTGGAGCCCATTCCAACTTTAAATGATCTTGCTAAAATACTTACCCAACCTTCTTCATCTCATATTGACCCGGTCCAGGACTCACCTCCAACCACAAAATCTATGGAACATATTCCATTACCTTCCCTTCCACCTACACACATCCGTAAATGACCTGGATACCTATCTGATTATGAGTGTAGAGACTCCAAGTCTGCTGCAATATCTTCTAGCTGCCCCTCACCGTCATCGACAACAAGTCCACAAAAAGGTACTCGACTTCCATTGGCTAATTTTATTTTATATAATAATTTATCACATTTCCATCGCAATTTGGTTTCAGCTATTTCTTCGATTTCATAACCTCTATTTTTTTCAAAAGCTGTATTAAATCAAAAGTAGCGTGAAGCGATGGAGAATGAATTTCGAGTACTCTAAGCAAATAAAACTTGGACGGTAACCACATTGCCAAGGGGTAAAAAGGCTATTGGTTGCAAATGGGTTTACAAAATCAAATATCACTCGGATGGCTCGGCTGAGCAGTATAAAGCTCGCCTTGTGGCAAAAAGCTATAATCAAAAAGAAAGGTTGGATTATCACGAAACCTTTGCTCCAGTAGCAAAGTTAGTTATGGTTCGTTACCTCATTGCAATTGCTTCTATACGTAATAGGCCATTACATCAACTAGATGTTCAGAACGCATTCTTGCAGAGAGATTTACACGAAAAAGTCTATATGCAAATACCACCTGGTTTTTCTCGAAAGGGGGAGAAACTTGTATGCCGACATCAAATATTACTATATGGCCCCAAGAAATAATCTAGGCAGTATTTTACTAAATTTGTAACTACTCTTCGAGATGCAGATTTCACATAGTCAAAAGCTGACTACTCATTATTCACTCAACACTCTTCTCATGGATTTACTGCTATCCTAGTTTATGTTGACGATATTATCGTTACAGGCAATAACACACAAGCCATTTCAAACTCAAGTAGTTCCTTTGATGAAGATTTCAAATCAAAGATTTAGGCCTTTTGAAGTGTTTTTTGGGTATAGAAGTGGCCCGCTCTAGCAAAGGTGTTTGTATCTCACATCAGAAATATACCCTCAACATTTTTGAAGACTCAGGCTTACTTGAAGCCAAACTTGCCCTTTTTCTAATGGAGCAAAATATTGTACTTAGCTCCACTGAAGGTGAGTTACTCTCTAATCCTTCAATTTATCGACGTTTAGTAGGCCGCCTTATATATCTCACCATCACACGACTAGACATAGTTTTCTCTGTGAACTTGCTTAGTTAGTTCAAGAGTTTACCTCAGAAACCACATCTAGAGGTTGCTTATCGTGTGCTTCGATATTTTAAAGGTTCCCCTAGATAAGGTATTTTGTTATCGGCTCAGAGTAACTTATAACTCTGGGCATATTGTGATTCGGACTGGGCAAGTTATCCAGATACACGGCATTCTACTACAGGTTATTGTACTTTTTTTGGCATTTTACCCATTTCATGGAGAACTAAGAAGTAAGTAACTATCTCTCGCTCATCAGCTGAAGCTGAATATTGATCCATGGACTCTGCGACTTGAGAGATTATTTGGCTTCGTCAATTACTTTAAGACCTTGGTATTAACTCTTCTCAACCTACTTCACTTTTTTGAGATAATCAGGCTGCTTTGCATATTGCTGCAAATCCTGTTTTCCTCGAACGCACGAAGCATATCGAGATTGATTGTCATTTTATTTGGGGTAAAATTTATGATAAGACGCTTTAGACATCCTATGTTCCGACCACTCATCAAATCGTAGACTTATTCATCAAACCGTTAAGCCATCACCAATATCATTTTCTTATCGGCAAGTTGGGGACTCTTAACATTCATGCTCCAACTTGAGGGGGAATATTAAGATTTACCAAGTAATCCACAATACGAATATAGAAACCCAAAAAAAAAAAAATTGTACGAAGAACAAACCAATTGGTTAGGATAAATCCCTTTAGAGCTTCAATTTCTTAATCAATAATCAATTACAATTAAATTACTCTCTTACCCTAAGTCTCTCTCTTAGAACTTTGATTGATCTAACATCATCTAATCTTGCCTATCTCTGCCCCTTCTATAAGGGTTACAAGTCCTAGTTAAGAAATATGACAAATATGCCCCTAAACGCCGAAAGAAATAGGCTGAATTACGCCTCTGTTTGAACATAACAAGTTTTTATTCGAACAGAAAACATAACAGAAAGTGTATTCGAATAGACTATTAATGTATTCGAATAAAATACCTCAGACAGGTTTTTAATTCAAATCGAAATCAAAATGTATTCGAATAAAAAAGAAGTGAATTCGAACATATCAAAAGTCTGTTCGAACATAACACTCAGACACCTGTTTATTCGAATAGGAAAGAAGCCTTTTCAAATTGACTCTAAAAAAAGTCTACAAACTTATTTAGATCCTTATGGATCATGGCTCCCCCCTTTAGGGGCATTGAACTCCTGCTCAAGCTAGATCTGGAGATGTGGGAATACGGATATGCCCATTTCCCTGCTGTACAACTTGGACTTGCTAGGTAGTTAACCTTTCTTCCTAACTCAGAATGACTCAATACTACCCCGTCTTTTAGCATGAACTTTCCTCTCTAGAATACCATCCTCCTGTAACGGATCTTCTCTTTCCATCCATAAGATATCAACTAATGGTAGACGAGTATCGATTGAAGAGTCTTCATCTAAAAGAGAGGACTCAAACAGCTTCAAATGTTTGGTATTAATCACCGAATACATCTTCATGAAAGGTGGCAAATCCAATTGGAAAGCATTATCACCAATCTTCTTGAATATCAAAAATGGACCATAACGGATAGGTTTGAGCTCTTACCATCCCCTTAAGACGTTCATTACCCAAATGCAACCAAACAAGGTCACCCTCTTGAAAAATATACTCAACCCGATGCCTGTCGTAGCGAGCCTTGTACTTCGCTTGAGTCTTCTTCAACTGTGCTTCAACTGGCTCATGAACCTTGTTTATCCTCTCAATGAAATGTTGAGCTTTTACCTGTTCTTCTTCCTCCTTCCCTGACACCGTCTAGTCGCCAAAACTAAAAGCCAAATCAAAAGGGCTTTGAGGCAAGTACCCCAAATAAACTTCAAATAAAGACTTCAAAGTAGAACCTTGAGTCGCCCGGTTAAACACAAACTGAAGATACGGTAAACTCCCATCCTAAGTTTTAGGATACTTAGAATGGAATCCCCGTAGTAAATGTACCAAAGTATAATTAACTACATTTGTTTGCCTGTTTGACTACGGATGAAAAGCGGTACTTCTCTTCAACTTAGTGTCCATCATCCGCTATATAAATATCCAGAAATACCCCAAAAAGTGGTTATCCCTATCATAAATAATAGAAGAAGGGATCCCAAAATACCTCCAGACGTCTCTAAAAAATAATCGTGCTGCTCCTTTCTCGGTGACTGTATTCTTGCATGGAATAAAACCAATTATCTTGATGAATTAATCCACCACCATAAACAAATAGTCATTCTTATACCTTTTCATGGGCAAACCGCCCGTAAAATCCATCAAAATGTTCTCCCGAGGTCGACTAGGAACTGGCAATCGTAAGTACAGTCCTATCTTTCGATTGGAAGGCTTCAATGTGTTGTATAGCACGCAACCACAAACCATACGAGCAACATCCACCTGTAACTTCGGCCAATAGACATAACACTGCAAATTTAAAAGAGTCTTCTCAACCCTGAAATGACCTGCCACTCGAGAATAATGAGCCTCTCGAATCCAATGCAAACGGTCTCCACCCTCTGGAATACAAAGTAGACTACCCTTGTAAATCAAACCATCCTTCAAAATATACTCGCATGTCTTCCTTGCAGGAACTTCTCGTGAATCATACTGAGCTCATTATCGTCGTCATACCCTGTAACGTACTCAGAAGGAATAATAGGTTATATTTGCATAACTACCAACAAAGCATAAATAGTCGATAATGGGGGTCGAGATAACATCTAAGACAATTTTTTGTCCACTCATTTCTTATACTTTATCAATAAGGTAAACTACTGAAGGTATGATATCCACTTCATATGACGAGCTTGTTGTAGCTTGGACTGCGTAAATAAGAACTACAATGGTTTGTGATTTGAATGTACCACAACCTCCTTCCCCAATAAGTAACTTAGCCAATATTTCACTGATTGATATAATACGTAGAATTCCTTATTGTAGGCAAGATAGTTGCATACTGCTCCTGTAAACATCTTAGAATGGTAAGTAATCGGCTTCCCATCCTGCAAAAGAATCACCCCCAATGCATAGTCTGACGCATCTATCTCACCTCAAAAGGCCGTTAAAAATTGAGCAACACTAACACTGGTACATCTGTAATCTTGTACTTCAGTAACAGAAAAGTCTTCTTATGGTGATCTTCCTACACAAACTGTACCACAGTGCGGCTATTTGTGAAAAATGCCGATTAAACTTCTGTAAATACTGACAAAAACCCATAAAACTCTTCACTTCTGTCACTGTACGGTGTCTAGGCCAATTAGTAATGACCGAGACCTTCTCTAGATCGACCTTAAGCTCGCCGCTACCAACAATAAATCCCAAGTAGACTAGTTCCTTCTTCCTAAACTCGCACTTCTTCCCATTTAGAAAAAGTTGTTGTGATCGGAAAACGCCCAACACTTTGTGTAAAGGCCCAAGGTACTCCTCCCATGTACGACTATATATTAAGATATCATCCAAATACATAATCACAAAATCATTAATAAAAGTACGAAGTACCTCATTCATTAACCACATAAACATTGTCGGAGCATTGCATAACCCAAAGGGCATCACCAACCACTCAAATAGTTCTTGTTTGGTCTTAAACGACGTCTTCCAGGTATCTTCTTCTTAGATTTGAACTTGATGGTAACCCGACTTAAGATATAATTTGGTAAAAAATTAAGCCGTCTGTAACTCATCTAAAAGTTTGTCAATCCGTGGAAGTAGATAATGATTCTTTACAGTAATCTTATTCAGTGCCCGATAATCCATACACATCCTCTAAGACCCATCCTTTTTCGGCACCAATAACACCGGTGAACCACTAGGTGAGCAACTTGGATTAATAATTGCATGCTCTAGGAGTTCCTGTACCTGTTTCTTAATTTCATCAGACTCTGTGACAGATGCCTGATATAACCCAATATTATGTAGTGGCTCACCATTCACCAAGGTAATATCATGCCTGACATCTCTTGTACGGCTTCCCTTCTATGCCCCAGAAATAAGTCTTCATACACCTTTTGCAACTTCCCCATATCGGTTTGTTGCTTAGAAGACATTGTAAAAGTAGACAACACCTTAGCCGACGGACCCTCTTGAATCGATCTTACAATACGAATAGAGAAACCCTAAAATAAATAATTTTATGAAGAATAAACCAAATGGTTGGGAAAAATCTTTTTTGAGCTTCAATTGATTAATCAATAATTAATTATAATTGAATTACTCTTAAACCCTAAGTCTCTCTCTTAGAACTTTGATAGATCTAACATCATCTAATTGTGCCTAGCCTTCCCCCTTTTATAAGGGTTACAAGTCCTAGTTTCTAAATAGGACAAATATGCCCCTAAACACCTAAAGAAATGGGCTGAATCGCACTTTTGTTCGAAGAAAACAAGTCTCTGTTCGAACAGAAAACATAACAAAAAGTGTATTCGAATAGACTATTAATGTATTCAAATAAAACACCTCAGACAAGTTTTTAATTTGAATAGAAATCAAAGTGTATTTGAATAAAAAGGAAGTACATTCAAATAGACCAAAAGTCTAATCAAACAGAATACTCAGACACCTATTTATTTGAATAGGAAAGAAGTATATTCGAATACAAAGGGGTGTATTTGAACAGACCAAAAGCCTGCTCGAATAGACTTTAAAAAAAGTCTAAAAACTCATTTAGTTCCTCCTGGATCACCAAATCCTTGGAAGATCTTGTGATACTGGAGATATACTTGTGATATTTGACATATACTTATAATATTTAGATTACTGTAATAGGTTATATAGATTACCATAATCTTCCTGATTAAGTATATTGTATATCTTGTAAACTCTATAAAGGAGTGATCTTTGTAATGAGAAATAATAAGAAAAGTAAGAGAATAATTCTTCTTCTTTCATATCTCAGCCATTTTTCTTCTTATTATATTGTCATGGATGATGTTTATACCTTACATTATAATTGTAATTGTAATTGTAATATTGAACTCAGTGGTGCAAATGTGTTCTTCCCGCCAAGGCTCCAACCACAAAGCGGAACTCATTACTAGTAACCCACCAAAGCTCCAACCCATTTGCCATTTCTATTATCCTAATTACCAAAAAAACCCTTATTTATCTCCTCTCCTCTCTTCGCCGCAAAAAGCAATGTATCCCTCAACGACTCCTTGACCCAAACCCCATAACTCGTCATCCCTTATCTTCTCTAATGTATCTCCTATCTTCACCATTTATTTGCTTCTTCTCTTAAATCCCCCAAATTGCTCTATCAAAGCCTCGGCATCCATGACTTCTTCACCCCATTGGATGTTTCATTCATTAAGTCAGGTTTCTGGAGTATTGGGTTGTCAATGGGGTGATGAAGACAAGGGGAAACTTATCAATATCTTAGCAGGATATTTTGATATCGTCACTCGATGTCAAGTATTGTTGTAAAATTTTTCATTTTTATTTCTAGTATTAAAAAAAATCAGTTTGCAATTTATATGATAGTGAAGCACTGAAGCTTCGTATACTAATGTATAACACTTGCACGGATAATCATATATTATTGGATTCATAATGTGTGAATAATAAAATAGTTTATGTTGATCACCTAGCCGTACAGGGACTTAACGTAAAGTTTATGTAATTAATGAGAAATTGGGCATATACAGAATTATTAACTAGGTCCCGTAAGAAGGGTATCTATGGGTATAATGTGAATAGTATAATCTCTTGCAGTAGCTACACCCTTGTTTTTGTTTTTAATATGTTAATTAATTTGTTCAGGGCCAAATTGAACACAACTATGAGAGCCGATTGCGTTTGAAATAGTATTGTGTGAAGACTATTGTCCTAGTTTACACCAAAGCTGACAGTTCAAGACATATGTTCACTAATCAGGATAAATCCGATAGTTTTTTACTAGAGAAGGTTCAAGTCCACAAGACACCTCTCTCGATGCAGGATCATTCCCTAATTTTCTCTATTTTGTCTGAGTTTGTCTGTTATCATTCAAATGTGGGGGATTATTAGAAAATACAATATGATTTGTTTTTCCTTTAAAGTTTGAATGGTAGAACTAAGTGGTTTTAGTCCCCCATTGGATATGAGGGAAACACAACTCTCCTATATAAGTAAATCAAACACTTACCTTGTTGTAATATGTGTGAGAGTTGGTGGGTCACACGCGCATGTGCGACATGTGTGGCCCATGTGTGCAAGCTAGCTTGGGTGCATGGGCTACCCATGGGCTTGCTCGACCTAGGAAACCCGCTTATTATTATAAGCCTATGATTGGGCCTTGGGGAGATGGGCTCATGAGGATTCCTTTAAACACTTAGTCATTTTTTGGGTTTGAGGTATGAGTTGAGGTGTCTCCAACAGACGCACCTTAAGGTGTGACTCTTGGTGAAGAGGCACTAACTTGAGGTGTGACTCTTGGCGAAGAGTTACCTATGCTCTATATAACCCAATTTTGTTTTCATTTATTAACATCAGTTTTTCAGAGTTTTCTTGAGTCTTTTTACAAAAAGAAAACAGACGCAATCAAAGTTTGTTTGGCAGAAAGATAGAAGTGTTTTCTTCATTCTGCGACTAATTGTTGTATCCTGGGAGACAGGGGCATATATTCCTGCAAAGCACTGTGGCAGGGGCGAATCTGTCTTAAAGAGATAGTGCGTATACACTAGACTCGATCATCTCCTTAAGAGGTGTTGGTTTTTCATGCAGATTGGATTACAATCTTAAGACAGATTAATTTTATTTTTTGTGATCAATAAATAAAGCTTTGTTTTTTTTCGAATTCTGTGAATTCAACAAAAAGGCTTTCTTTTTTATCGAATTTTGCCAATTCGACAAAAAACTATACTTTCTTTATAATCGAATTCTTTATACCTGATTATGACGGATAGGTTCTGCTATTTGGGATGAAATTCACAAAGAGACTGAGTTGACAGAGAGAGTGAGTTGTTGAGCTCAATGGAGACCGAGACACGATGAGTGAGTTCGAGACTGAGTGAGAAAGAGAGAGAGAAAAAGAGCGACGAGTTGTCGAAGCGATGCAAGCGAGAGAGAGAGTTGAATGAGAGAGAGAGAGAGAGATAGAGAGGGAGATAAAATGACAAGTTGTCAGAGCGATGCAAGTGAGAGAGTCGAGTGGAGAGAGAGAGAGTCAAGTAGAGAGGGAGAGAGAGTCGAGTGGAGAGAAAGTGAGTCGAGTGGAGAGAGAGTGAGTCTAGTGGAGAGAGAGAGTTTTTTTTCTTTCTTTTTTGAATTTTTTACTCGACACGTCAACGCTGAGTGGGAGAGAGAGAGCTGTCGAGTTGGCAAAATGAGAGGCTACGAGAGAGTGTAGCGAAAAGTGTAGCGGGGAAAGAGTGTAGGTGAATCCTTTCCCGGAGAAGAGTCCAACTTTTCAAAGTTTGCAACTCAAAAGGACATCTAAAATATCTTTCTTTTTTTTCGAGCATTTTCTTGTTCATCAGTCACTCGAGTGTTTTGACTGAATTTAACTAGTATGATTTATATTCATTAAGGCACATGCAGTTTTGTGTTGAAAAATAGTGTCTCAAACAATATTTCGATTGAATATGCAAAATGTTATACAAGATGGTGTAGTCCAAGAGCAGTATTTCAAATTATCTCTTTGGTGTTGGCCTAGTAGTTAGGGTCATTTCTTAGAGAAAGTGGTCACGAGTTTGAAACCCAACACCGGGGGATCATCCACCAAGATTTATCTTGACTTAAAATGGAGTGTGAGGCTTGTGGAGGTACCGTGGCAATCCCCGGGAGCCTAGTTTGGAGAATGGTAAAAAATGATGAACCCGACGAACTTCCCGATATTAAAAAAAATAAGAAAAAATATATTAGTATTTCAAATGCCATATTATGATCTTAAGTTTCTTTTTTGGGAATATTTAAAACTCGCTTTATTGTAATAAATATAAAATTAGATGAACATTTTCTTCCTATAAGAAGAAAAATATATATATTTCTGGAAACCTTTTAAAATAAAAACCTCCAATGCAAGTGAAAGCCTACACTAGTAGAGTCGGTGTTGGTCCATTCCCCAAGGAGTTGTTAGATGATGTTGGTGACCTTCTTCGAAAATCTGGTCACGAATTTGGTACAACTACAGGTCATCCTCAACATTGTGACTGGATGGATATTGTTACACTAAAGTATTGTTGTTTGATCAATGGTTTCTCCTCTCTGAACCAGACCAAGCTTGATGTTCTGTCCGATTTTCACAAGATTAAATTGGGAATTTCTTACAAAAAGATCGACGGAAAAATAATCGAATCCTTCCCTTCAGACCTCACCGTTCTTGAGCAATTAGAGGTAAGTTTTTTTCCATCATTCTCGTGTATAGTGTTTACTAATGATATGGAAGTCTTAGTAAGTTAGTATATAGCTAATAGGCTTATTATGCATGTGCAAAAATTAAGCATACAACATAATTATAGGTGGCAAGTGTCCTAACTAGTCCGGATATCCTTTTCTAAAAATTGCTCAAACATACTGGGTTCGACATGAAATCCATTCAATAAAGACCACCTATGTTGACAAGTATAGGTGCGGGTTTAAAAATGAGTTATGAAAACTTAATTTTGGAAAAGGGATTTTTTTGGGAAAGACAGAGAAAACAAGTAAATGAACAGTATGAAGAATACAAATTGGATAAAAAGAGAAGTCATTTTGGCACAAACAAAGGAAAATATGACAAATAATTATATATTGAATTTATCTAATATCAATTAGACTCAAATTAAGAACAAAAAATAAGATATCAAAAATATCAATTTGTATACAGACAAGATCCGCCAACTACCTATATGCACCAATTAAATTAACTATGTTTACAATTGAAAGAGCTCAAAAGTAGAATTCACGAGTCTTCTGAAATTAGAATTTGGAGGTATAATTCTTCTTTTTAGAATTAGATACAAACAATTTATGCTTTAGCCTTGAGATGAACTAGTGTCTATCTTAAGTTATCATTTGATATTTTGAGAAAATGTGATATTCAAATATAAAATGGGAGACCTTGGTTTAAAATCCTGGATTTAGAGAACTAGTGCTTATCTGAAATGTTTTTTGCTACTACAAGTGAGGGCTAAGGTAGACCAGGTTTCTAAAGAGCTAGTGAAAGCACGCGCAGGCACACTCGTGCAACTTCTCTTTATGCAATTTTGTATAAAAAAGTAATGTATATGCACATAATGAACTATTATATGCATGGTTTCATTAAATGAAGAAATAAGAAATCATATTATTTTGTTGAAAGTTTGGAGCAATTAGTAGAAAATTTAAATAAAATGAACCTGGGTCTAGAACCATGACAACAATATGAGATATTGTTGGTAAAAGCTTATAACATTTGCACTTATTCAAGAATTGGACTCATAAAGAAGCTATAGTCACATTGATACATCTAGATATTCAACAACAATGACGTTAACATCGTTACAAAATCACAATAAGTTTGTAATTGAAGTTTAAGTTGCATAACACTACAAAACATGTTGATGCAATTATCTTTAAAAGGCAAAAATATTCCTCCAAAAAACTAACTGATTTCCAGTCATTATAAACTCATGATTTTTGTGATGTACCAAGAACAAAAAACTAATAATTAATTTTTGATTCAAACAACTTGAGAAAAAGAGAGAGAATTTTAATTCAAATGTATAAATGGTTAGGGAGTCATCAAACTATAAGAAATAGAGTAAAGTAAAGGATTGTGAGATGAAATTGTAGAGGTGTGAAACTTAGATCTTTTATTCCTCCTCGGGGTTGGTGAAAGATAAGAGAAAAACTATTTTGTAAAGATAACAGAACTATTTGGTGAGACTTTTATAGGAGGCATGGGAAGAGTTGAGATAAAAGCTAAGAGTTGCCATTGTAAGGGTAAGATGACACAATTGTTTTAAAAACCAAACAAAATCTGATGTGACAATAGGTTAGAGATATGAGGATATGTGCTCGTTGGGGAGTTAGGTTGGTGTAGTAAATTACATTGGTACCCTTCAATTTAAGGATTAATCGAAGCATAGAGAATAATATTAGTGAAAAACCTTTAGTTAAGCGTTTAGTTTAAAGTAGGTTGTTGGGCCTACAAAAGAGTTGTAATCAAAGAGTGGCACCTCTTAATAAATAACACGTGTCACTTCTTGATAGGTTAGAGGGACCCGACAAAAAAGAAGCCACGAACACTATAAGGACCATTCCCTTAATAGTATAGATAGATAGATAGATAGATAGATAGATAAATAGATAGAATTACATTTTGTATTTAGTCCCCTTTGCATCCTCCTTAATAATAGAACTAATCTTGAGATCAAGGAGCTAGGGGAGTGAATATTTTCTTTATATTTACATGAATAGAAGTCAACAAAATAGCAACTCTATTACAAGCAAAAGATTCATGTGTATATTTTACTTCCTCCATGTTCTGACTGGTCTGAACTGCTGCATTGATAATATGATAGCACTCCCTGGGAGCTTCATAAGCATTCTTCGTGTAAATAGGAATTGTCTTGGTCCTCTTGGAGCTTATTGCTACTATTACTCTTCTCATACCATTTTGACTAGCTATCTCCAGCCCTTTTCTAATGCCTTAAGCCTCATGGTTGATAGTAGTAACAGGTGTACTTTTCCACTTTAGCTGGTAACCCACACACCCTTCTCATCCCTGAGTATCCCACTATTTGTACTTAAACTACCATAGATGTTGAGCTTATAGGCATCTGGGGGTATCCATCTACACCATTTGGGGGTCTTGATATAGAAATTAAGTTCATGGTCCATGCTTCCAGAGTTGCCTTGCTCTATTTGAATGCTGCACCTTCTATTATGTGCTACTAGTCCTTGTAGATGACATGGTAAATAAATGCTACAAAGGCAGAGCTAAGTATCTTGTTAGCTACATCTTCCCTGCTCATGTTGCTTTGTTACTCACAGCAGGGGCGGATTTAGGGGGGCTAGGAGGTGCCCGGCACCCCCACTTTATTTTCAATTTCCTTCTTAGAAAAAATAATAAAAAATAAATATATATATAGTAACAGCCACTCACAGCTATGTTTCGAAATACCCCTTAAAATTTTATCCATGAATGTGGGGATTGGTAAGGTAATCTCCATTTTATCCATGAATCTCCGTATAAGGTAATCTTCGTATAAGGTAATGTGGGGGATTGGATAAAACGCTTAAAATTTTGAAATGGTATCATAAGGTAATCTCCGTTACATTTTTATCTATGAATTTCGAATACCCCTTAATTTTTTTTTTCGGGGACCCCCACTCCTAAATCTCTGGCTCCGCCCCTGACTCACAGTATCACTCCAGCTAGTGTGACTACTGCTAAGATTGCACTTCTCTGGGATACATTGCCATAATTGCTAGCAAAAAACACTCTTAGTATCAGCTTTACAAATATGGCATAAGGAGCTATTTACCACTTTCATGTTTCATGAGAAGTCTTGAGTTGTTTAAACACCCCTTTAGAGTTTTTAAACAATGAATTCCAGCCTGAGATCACACTACTGCTCCTACACATATCATAGGCCTGTCAATGGTCCTTCTTGCTCTCATTTTCTCCCTGCAAGATGCCAGTGTAATTTCCCTTATGTCTGGAGTCCACAACCACCTGTCTTGAACCTCATAATAATAGGGGAGATTCATGGAGCCCACTTCATATACCAGATGCCCAGCTTAGTCTCCATGCAACAGGAATGTGCAAAGTGCCATTAGAGACTAAATTTTGAAACTCTAATATTCAGCCAAGGTTCGAATTTTTTGAAAGGGGAAGGAACCTCATAATTAATAGAGATCTAATGGAGCCCAATTCATATACCAGTGCCCAGCTTATGTCTCACATGCCACAGCGAATTTGCAAGTGCCATTAGAGGATAAATTTGCAACTCTAATATTTCAAGCCAAGGGTTAGGAATTTTATGAAAGCTGGGAAACCTCATAATTAATAGAATCTCATGGAAGCCCACTTCATATCCCAGATTGCCCAGCTTATGTCTCAAAAATGCAAACGGGAATGTTGACAAGTGCCAATTTAGAGATAAATTTTGAAACCTCTAATATTCAAGCCAAGGTTTAGCAATTTTATGTTGAAGCGGGACTGCATCATCGTTATTGAGCAACAATCCACTATCATGCCAATTTTCATATCATAAAATAAGTTTCTCACCACTGCTAATAACCCCCCCCCCTCTCCCCCCCCCCTAGAGGGTTGTAGAACCATTCACCAAGCGTAAAAACAATTGGAAGGAATTTTTAATGTCTAAAAGCTCTTGTTTTTAAGACGTTGAGCTTGAACCCTTTCGACCATATGTCTTCTCCCCCCCCCCCCCCCCCCCCCCACAACAAACTTAAAGGTTTGTTGTTTCATTATCAGTCTATTCCATATTTTTTAGGTCTCTTATACACAACCCCCTTCCTATAAGGGTTCTTCAAACTCATGGCATAGACAAAAAATGGGAAAGGATTGCGTTCTTGCTAGTTTTTTTTTTTTTATCATGACCCCCTGCCAACAAAAAAGACAACTTGTACTTTTGATCCACAATTCAGCCCTTCCCTTGTCTCACCCTTGTTATTAATCCCCTGTTTTAAACCATTTGTTCCACATAGAGGGAGGTGTCCATCATTGAGAAACTGAGTTGGTGATGTACTCCCTCCTTGTACTTCTCCCTACAGGATAAGAGAAGCCACTAGCCGTTTCTCTTGCTTGTTTAGTAGCTATTTTCATCTGATTTGCCACGTCCCCGGTTCTCTCTTAAGCTTGGTTCATAAGCAAATCCAGCAGTTCAGCCGTTATCGGTTTGGGTTGTGGGCTTTTTACAAGGGCCCACAAAACCCAAACCCCCCCCCCAAAGCCAGCCTATGCCACCAGCAGCAAGTTTGGTTTGGGACGTGATTTTTTTAATTAACTTGGAAGGATTTTTGGATTATCCGCACAGCGTTATCGTTTCTTTTACCGCACGCCTTCAACGAGTTCTCTGTTTTCTTCCCAACTGGACCTTTTCATAGTTTAACTCTCTTCACAGTCTCTCATCAATTCAGGTAATCAAATTATCTCCCCAACCAAATTTAAAATAGAGATACCACATGGAGAAACCCGCCACAGTACATTACCTGGTTTAGAAGTACAGAGATCTGGAGAGCGGCGAGCCGGTCAACGGTCGGCTGAGGTCACGAAGGAAGGAAATCAGAGAGTAGGAATTTAGAGTGATCCACCAAAACCTAACATATACCAAACTCACCCCAAGGGGAAAATACCCGCAAGGTGTATTAACCCCAACTTCCAGGACCGGCGTCATCATACTATTAACACTGGCAAGGAACTACGGTAGTTTACTGGTATTATGAATTTGGTTTTATATAAATCAGTGTTTTGACATAATCTCCAATAAACAAATCGGGATTGCGGTGCGGTCACACGGCGTATTCACTAATGACAAAAGTTGGAAAGATTTTCTATCAAATTCCACTCTGTAAGGATGCCATGGTGAATTATCTTCGGAGTTTAGGTAGTATACGCTTGGCAAATTTCCAACTCATCGGATGTCCATTCAGCACGCTTACCAGAGCGGTGGGCCACAACCACACATTTTTGTTCAATGTGCGGAACTAAGGGCAGTCATTTAGCTGGTATTAAGAATTTCAAATGCTGAACTCAATTTGTCAATTGGCCGTATCCGACAGGTATCGTTGATGCGCATAGAGTGCTTTTTATCCACATGTGAGGCATTGACTCCAAAATTGAATCCAGCAATTATAGAGTAGGGAACTCGCATTTCACATTTGAGGACATACTTGAACCATCCAGTTAAACGGGAGGATGATATACTATTGCTCGTGTGGTTTATCTCCTCTTCATGATGGGACAGTGTGGGTTGCCCAAGGACGTCAACGATACCGCCATGCTGGATATCTCGTCGGCTTGTGGCCCATTTGGACGATGTGCACCCAATATGACATGGGGTTCTGCTATCCCTGTTCCCTGTACCATTGTTGGGATCCGTAGCATTGACCGGGGGTCAATCAAGTTGATTTTTCTCCAACTCGTTCAGGTGCACTAACATTTTTTCTTACAAGCTCACAAATCAATATATTTCAAGAAACATCTCTATAATTTAATTTGTATATTTTTTATTTGTTTTAAATGTAGATGTTCTAACGAGTATGTGGGGTTGTCACCTTTAATGTTAAGGAAGAGGTTAAGTTATTTGGCATATCGCCCGCAGGCAAGCGGAAGAGGGGGAAAAGAGGAAAAAAGGACCGAGCCCCCAATTTTTTATTCTAAGCAGTACCACTATGACACACCAGATATTTGGACGATGTCACTTGGCGACCCTTGGTTGGATTCTGCGCGGATAACTGAGGTGATGAGTAGCACTGCGTCGCTCTTTCTGTAAGAGGATGTCCACTTCAAGACCCAAATAGACAAACTACTGCGTATACTTGGGGAAGCATGTTAAGCAATGGACTAGCAGCTGCGGGTATTCCTTTGATCCATTTGGATAGTCATTGTCGCCAAATATTAGTCCAGCGGTATTACAGGAGATGAGACACCGGGCCCACAGCTCTCTTGATGGGAATAGGGATTTTGATAGGGGAGAAATGACGAGAAGGGTTGGTCGCATACGGGG